>JAWWMU010000001.1:7590-54759 GCA_035048155.1 Cinnycerthia olivascens
CACAGCATTTCTGAGCTTGGGTTTTGGTTCTTTTATAGAAAGCTGTCATTCAACGGAAGTAGTTTTCTCCTTAGCAGCACCTGTTAGAGGCCTAGCAGTGACTGACATGGTTGCTGCAGCTGTGTGATGGTCCAGGTGAACAGTGGATGCTTTTCTCCTATTTTTGAATTTCTTTCTTTTTCTGGTAGTTCCTTCTGACCATGTATTTAAGTAATCTCCTTGACTCTGGTAGCAGCATCCCTAAGACACTCTAGCGTGGATTGGGAATAAGCATCCACTGGTAAAGATAGTGAAAGATTTAGTGCAAGCCATAAAGTGTTTTGAGGATCTGTGGAACAGGTTGTTTTAGCCTGTGTTTACTCATTTCTGAACGTGCTTGAGCTACTTAAGGGCCAACAGATGAAAAATGATTTATTCCTGACGGTTATGCTCAGAAAGGGCAGCAAGTCACTTCTTCTGCTGGGGTACGCTGCAGGCACTTGGATGAATGTCATCCCCTAAAAATTAAATCCCATGTCAAGGTTTTTGTCCACTTCCCTGCCTTGTTGTTGCTGCAAGGAAGCCAGACCTGAAGGAAGTTTGAAAGCCTCTCTCCTCTTGGGTTCTGTACTTAGTGATAGCTCATTATTCATCTGCAAAGCACTGTCCTTGGAATTCTAATTGGTAGGTTTTGTCATTGCAAATGTTCATACTCAGCTGGAAGTAGTTACTGAGTATTGTTTTCAGTAAGCCTAATCAGGAAACTGCTTGCTCTTTTTCTGTCTGGTACATGGGCATAGTTTTCCATTGAATATTTAGCAGTGGTGTTTTTCTCTGATTACCTCTATTTTATTTCCATGTAATTCCCTAAATTGTTTAGGTACTGATACTTTTCTTAATGGTTGAAAGATCATCATCTTAAATGGATAGCAGAAAAAGCCCAGGAGTTCCCTAGATAATTTTTTTGGTTTTGTTTTTTTTTTTTTTTCTTTTTCTGTTTACTGTTCCAATCTAGTATCTGTTCCTTTTAATGCATATTTAAAGGAATACAATTGTTAGTGTTTGGGGAAGATTGGTGATGTGGTACTTCACCATCTCACTGGTCATGTCACAGAATCCAGCCAGAAATTCCAGTCTTTATCTGTACAAACCTCCAGGTATTTGCACAAATAAGAGGCAAAGTTACTGCAATACTACTGTCCCTTGGGGAGGATTTCCCATGTTTGTATAATCTGTGTGAATAGATAGGAAAATGTTCTGATCATGTATATATCAATATAAGTCTAGGACAGCATCACTTTAAAGTGTCAAAAACTTCTGGGTTTTGATGATGGTGCTACCAATTTTTCAACTAGCAAAATGGACAGTGCTGACCTGAGAACTGTTAGACAATTTTCCAAATCCTTTAATAAATACTGTAGATTAAGTAATGTGTTTAGACTTATGCCTGAGCATAGTTCTTACCCGTATGTAGGGTGGATAATACATGCACAGTCCGGTGAGGTACATTTTAGCATTAAAAGTGGTTCATGTGGTTCAGTTCTGAGATCCTTAGTGAACTGCTCCTCCTGGAATATCCACGTACAGTAACTTGGCTTTGAAATGGGCTATGAGAAAGGAATGGCAACTTACTGATCCTTTCAGTGTCATCTTAAAGGAAGCACATGTGTCATTTTGCTGAGGGTTGGGTAACTGCATTAACCTCCCTCCCCGTGCCCTCGGTGAGGCAGTGCCAGACGATCCAGGGGCTTTAGCTCGGCCTCGGTCGGGAATGCTGAGCAGCTCTGCTGGTGGGTGATGTTCAGTGTGTGCTGGATGCTGTTCTGCTCAGCCAGGTCGGAGGGAAGCAATGAGGAGTGTCCGAGGGATAGTTCCGAGGTGGTGGTTGTGTAACTGTTCAGTGTGGATGTGAGAGCAGCCCAGGCCATGCTTCTGCTGGAGGTGCTCTGTGTGGATTAGCTGATGCTGCTGTGGCTGAAACATCTGAGCAATGCTTTGCTTTCCTTTGTGCATTTAACACCTCTTTGGCTGGCACAGTCCTGGTATCAGGTTAGCCCGAGACACTGGAACACGGGGGAGTCCTTCTCAAAGCCTGGTGCAAGCACCTGGCATTAAATGTCAGCAGCTTCACTGCTGCTTTGTGTAGAATTTAGTGGGAGGGTGTCCTAGATCTCTTTTTTTTTTATTTTCTATTGGAAATGGGCATTACCCTATTTCTTCTTGCAAACGGGTTTCTCTGAGGTGCCTTATCTGGGAAGGTTTCCCTGACTGGGCAGGAGTGTGTTTCCTCTCCCTCGTACTGCTGGTGAGTCAGGCCCAAGGAGTGGTGAGCTGTCTTTACTCCTGTCACTGTGTGGAGAACATTCTGTCTGGGAAAACACTCAGCCAGGAGCATCATGCGCATCCTTGGGCTTCAGGATCCTGGTCAAGCTCAGGAGAGAGCAGGTGTGAAGCTGCAGTGAGAGCTGTAGTAACCTGTGTGCAGCAGACACGCTGGTAGCTGTTCACAGCAATGGTTAGCTGTGCTACTCAGGTCTCTTCTTTAGTAAGAAAATTCATCCCCCCAGTTAAGCTAAGGTGGTCTCGACAAGCCTTGGAAAGCAGTCTGGCAGGGTTTCCTCATGCCTAGCATCCTGAGCTGAGCCAGTACTAGGGGTGTGTCAGAAAAAGAGGTATCAAAAGTCATAAAGTAGTTCTTTGGTTGTTAATAAATGAAAGCGGTGACTCTATTCTGGTTTTAATGTCACCTCTGTGGTAATATTCGAGGGTAAGCTTTAATTTCAATACCAAAAATTTAACTGTCTTAATTTGACAAAAACCTTGGAAATCTTAGTCTTAAAAGATCAAAATCAAATTGTGTTCATAAATACTAAAGATTTCTTTTCAGATTTTTCACATTTTAAACCTTTTAAAGTGACACCAAGAAGAAAAGCCAACCGTAGAAAGCCTACAGGGTGACTTTCAGTGTGATCTGAACATTTTAATTGTTGAGACTGGGAAACTGATTTCTGGATCTGGAATGAAGCGGAATACATGTTGAACCAGAATATCCTGAAAACAGGAGTGTTGATGGGGTTCCATTTGTGTAACACTGGGAGGGCTCACATATTCCCATATTCAAAATAATTGGATTGGCCGCCTTTCTTATATGAGTCTGTGGTTGATAAGGTGTGCTGATTACAGATGACATTTTTCAATGCTGTTACCTGTTAATCCTTGATAACTAGTGACTTGATATTTTGTTGTTTTTCTCTTGACACACTGCAGAATGGGGTGTTCTGACTTTGTCCAGAGGTACAAGACAAATTGATTTCAAAATTACTTTGCAGGTGTTGTGGTTTTGTGGAGTTTTTTGTCAGTTTGGTTTGGGTTTCTTGATACTGCTTGAAAGTGATCAGGAAAGAATTAAATCTTTCTGGTTTTGGAGGGCTAAGGATAGGGGTCAGTAGGACCGATGCCTTGGGCTTCTGGAGAGGAGGCCTTGGCCTGCTGAGGAGGCTGGATAAGAGTCCCCTTGGGAAGAGAATGGAAAGGAGTGTGGTGAAGCTGTGTCATTTTGGTTTTCAGAAGCTTCAAGTGTTTTTTCTTCATGTTGTAACACCTGTGACCACACCAAGTTCATTAATGGGCACTGCCTCGAAAGCAGAAGCCTGGAGTCGGTGAGCAGGGCCAGATGGAGGAAGTGATGCCATATTTGACATTTTCCCGTGTGAATTTTGGCCTTAAGAAGCAAATGGAGGTGGAAGAAGTGTGCGAGCAGTGTGAGGGAGAAACACTTAGATGGTCACTGTGGGAATGCCTTGAGTTTGCACTGAATTAGGTCCAATGTAAATGAAAACCATGTCATGAAATGCTTTTGGTTGGTTCTTGGGCCCTTTAAGAAAATAATAATTGACTAGCCACAGTAAGTTTGTCTATTTTTAGTTTGTTGTTTGGTTAGTTTTGCAACCCTTTGCTGCTTTATTAGCCTTTGTTGGACTTTTTTGTTGGTCTGAATTTGCAAAGCCCACGTTACTTAATTTACTTTGGGCATTTACTTACTAAGGTTTAACAGGGATATCCAGCATTCTCTGCAATGGAAAAAGAGAATAAATCCATAGAAGACTGAAAAGGCATTGTTCTGACATGTCATTAAATCCCAGCAGGCACCTTTAAGAAAAATCCTACAGGAAGTTTGAAATTAAACCTGATCTTTCCATTATAATTTCAAATGTGAGGAAGAAGATGGCAGCTTTCTCGTTATGGAAAGCTGAGTTGAGAAGAGTACATAGGTATCATTAAACCTTTTCTAAAAAGCAGATTGAAAGAACCAGGGTCTGAAGTTTAGAAGTTCTTTTCAGCTCTGTGGTTTTCTAGTTAAGAATGACACCGTTTGGTGATGCTGACAAAATGTTTTTAGATTGGCTGCAAGTTCTTAGCACTCACTCTGGGTGAGGACTTGGGAAATAAATTTCTCCTACTGCTATAAAACTTTTTGTTACATCTGTATTACAGGAATATTAGTGCAATAGGTATCAGAGCAATAAGGTCAAGAATCCTCTTAAGAAAACATTGAATGGGGCTGGATTTCAATCTGTGGTTCAATAATGATTTCATCTACGTTCAATTGTGTGATACACTTTAATAGAAGAGCTGGTGGATATTTGAACAGAAGGGGTAGGCTTGTGCACAGGCAAGGCTATACTCAGGGAATGCTCGTTAGGAAGAGCATTTCTAAACAGAATAGAGCTTTTTCTTTTTCTAAGTAAAATACAGAATGTAATCTAAATTACCTAGCTAATATGAGAGAGAGCACAGCAGAATTCCAGAGCAAATAGGCTTTCTGATTGACTCTTCTCCATGTCATGCTCTGAGGTTTTTAGTGTCAAAGCAAAATGATGCTGATTGCTGGTAATCACAGAATCTTGATCCCTGTAGTAGATGCAGTGGCAGAGCTGGAATTGCTGATGTTGCCCTTCGGTGCAGGCTCTGTAGGGACGGGGGGGATCCTGCTGCTCTGCAGCCAGGCGTGTTACAGCGCTCTCACAGTGCTAGTGAAAGGGCTGAAACGTACACTGAACTCCCAGGAGAGCCGTGGCAGAGGTGCTTTAATTTCTTCTGAAATGTGGCAGAGTTGTGTGGGGTTTGTATTTCTAAGCTGGCTGTGAAAGTTGTGTCTTCCTAAGTTGTCTAAGACATGACTTTAAATACCAGGTTTTGACATGCAAGAGTTTTGATCTGCTTGGAATATATCTAAGGTAGTTAAAATAGACTTGTGATAGTCTCGTTCAGAGATAATAGTGCCACATCACGGTTGTATTGGAGAAAAAGGGTAATTTTTCTCATAGAAAAAGCAACGTTAAGCACTAATTTTAATTATAGCAGAGCATCCTCAGGCATCTTATTCGTCTGTGTTGTAGATGCTTTTTATAATAAGAGATGATGTTGTTAAAAATGCCAGTGTTCTCCTTTAATATCACTTGGTGTTTTTGCAAGTCCTTTTTTTATTGCTTAAAAACATAGCACGATGATACTTTGTCACAGACTCAGACTCATTTTCCATTATCAAGTGCCATATGCTCATACATTTTGATTTCTTTCCAGAAGCGCCACGTAAGCGCTGCTTTTGTGATCCCCCAGGTTTTTGGTATGGAGCAGCTCGTTCTTGCTGCCATAGTACTGGGGCTCGTACATCAGCAAACGTTTCCTTTTTCTCTCCTCAGCTTCCGCAGAAAAAGACACAATCAAGAATTCCTACTCCAAAGTCATGGATGCGTATGGGCTCTTGGGTGTGTTAAGATTAAACCTTGGTGAGTCAAATATGTAGACCTGGAATTTTTAATTTGGGGCCGAATACTGTACTGCTCCTGTAAGACTGGATCTTTGCAGCAGGAACAGGGCTTATTTTCTTCTGTTTGTTTGTTTGATTTGGTTTTTCCTTGGCGGAGTAGCTCAGAAGTTTGGAGCACTCCCAGGAATGAGGGAGTGGACAAAAATAACCTCTGTTTTTGCAATCCCTGTTCTTAGTGTAGTTTCTCCTTTTCTTCTGTAGCACTTGGGAACATGTTCTTGGCACTGGTGCTTTTTGTACGTTTTTCAGGCAAACCAGGGTTGGCTGGTGTGCCTTCAGCACGTAAATGAATCAGCATCCCGCTCTGCTAAGATCTGTTCTCCCACCTGCGCCCTTTCTTGTTTTGCAGGAGACACGCTGTTACATTATCTGGTTCTAGTAACAGGATGCATGTCTGTGGGAAAGATTCAGGACTCTGAAGTGTTCCGGGTTACTTCCACCGAGTTCGTGTCGTTGCGGGTTGACCCGACGGACGAGGATCGTGTTTCGGAAGTGCGCAAGGTGCTGAACTCCGGGAACTTTTATTTCGCGTGGTCTGCGACCGGTGTCAGCCTAGACCTGAGTCTCAGTGCTCACCGCAGCACGCAGGAGCATGCCACTGACAACAGGTTCTTCTGGTGAGTCCACACTTGGTGCAGCAGGCATTGCACGGAGCAAAGAATCCTTCTACAAACTAATGCCTGGCAGGTTTTTATCTTTGTCTTTCTCTGCTCTTACATGTCCTCCTTTCTCCCACAAATCTTGATGAGATAGAATAGCATTGCTTGAATTTTAAGGGCAAAAGTATGTTACTGGTGACAGGATGTTTCTGTGACCACTTGGGCCTTCCTTAACTGGAAGACACAGATTTTTCACTGCTTGTGTTGTGTTTTCATCTGAACATGTCCTGTGATGTTATGTTTCAGTTTTGATTCCTCTTAGTTCTTCATCAATTGTGTCCATTTTTTAAATGGGTGTGGTTATGGAACCTCAAAGAAAATCATTACTCTTTTTTAGAACATTCTGGATTCTAAAATGGTGTGATGTTTATAGATAGGTTCCAAGAGGATTTCCAACAAATGAAAGCACTTCAAGAGTTTTGTGACTCAGACAATTGTGATATTGCTGGTATTGTTGAGACAGCAGATAGGCTCTGCTACGAAGTGCACTTTTATTGGCTGCTGCACTCACTATCCTTTCACTGGATATTTTTGAAAAGTTTTGGTTTTCGCTCAAAGTATTTTTGGTGAGAGGAATACTGATGTTTCTGCCAAGCCACAGCTTAAATAATGCCAATAATGCCAGTAATGCCCAGTGATATGTCAGAAATTCTGTTCCCTTCAGCCCTTGTTAAAAACGCTCTGTGTGCCCAGCATCTGGAAGGGTGCTGAAGACTTGGCTTGGCACCATTAAAAACAGGTGAAAAGGTACCTCTGTCCCCCTCTTCTGCCAGGAGTACACCAAACCAGCTCTGGTGTAAGAGCCTGCGCTTCTCTAGTCTTAGCTGCTATTTCAGTCAGGTAGAGGAAGCTGATCAGAGTCAACTGTAAGAAAAAATTATTAATAAGCTCAGATCTTGAGAAACACCACTTCCTTGATGTAGGTTTACAGGGGTTGTAGAAACCTTGCTGTTTGTGTATGCATCCGGAAAAAGTCTCTCTGTTGATCAGTCAGTACTGCAAGGCTTGAGAAATGATGCCTGTTGACGCTGTCCAAATTAGCTGAGATGATTCTGACCCCTGTTTACAACAGGGAATTTAGAATCCCTTTTGTAAAACTTCTGAAATTACCTGGTACTGGTTTTTTCAGCAAGAACCAGTCCTCACAGGAGCTAGGTGGGATATCCAGTTTCCAAGATCTAGAAATGTAGCTGCTGAAAGTCAAGAACAGGAAGTATTCTGCGTATGCACTTGAGTGAGCTTCCTGGGGAGTTTTCTGTGCTGGACATCCAGGCTCAGAGTGCCCAGGACACGAATATTGTATGCTTTCAGTGTCCTATTGTAATGCACCTCTATATGTAAGTTTAGTGTGAAAAGGCTGAGATTCAAGAGCTTCCACTGTTATAACAAACATGCTATTTACAATTCCAGTACAATTGTCTGGGCAGAGATACAACTTGACATCTTCCTGGAGTTGGCTCTTCTTTGCTATGCAGAAAAGTTTCCTCCTTTTTTATACGAGTGAATATTTCTGAAAAAGACCAAAAGCCAAGCCCCACTAGAGGGAAGCACACAAAGAATTTCACAAAACCCCAACTTCAGTCTTTTTTTCTTAATACAGCATTGATTAGTGCTGCTGAATGCCCAGATACATTCCAACTGTGGATCTTCCTTCCGTGTGAGCAGTAATTGCTATTACAGAATGATATATGCAGTATATCAAGTACCAGCACTTAACCCTGAAGTTGGTATTTGAAGAAATTTGACTACTGGTTGGCTGGGAGTGTATTCTTGGAAGCCTCTCTGGTGGCTGGCATAGGGTTAGGTGGCATATAATGGAAGTATTCATTATGTATTGATAAGAATTTGTTTTCAAGCTTTATTCTGTGGTGGTGTGAGATTGAATGGTGCTTTACCCACTACAAAATAAGTAACTCTGTCATCGGAGTTCTGTCTTACTTTCCCAGAGTCTGTAACCTTTGGCTTCTCAAAACAAGTCTGAGCAGAGGAGTGTAAAGAAGTTTGGAGTGTTGTTTTTTTTGGTGGGTGACAAGCAAGGGTTATAAGGGTAATTATTTTCAGGTCATTGGAATTCGTAGCTTTACTCCGCCTTCCTATTTGGCTATTTGCTGTTTCAGGGATGTTTAAACGAGAGTTATATCCCAAAACAATAGTATGCCTATTTTCCTGGTCTTATTTGAGTTAGTAGGTGTAAAATGTAAGGAGTTGGTAGTTGGCATAACCGTTTGAGCTGAATTGAAGTTGCTCCGGGTTATTTGATGGTTGTTTTCTCCCTGACAGGAACCAGTCGCTGCATTTACACCTGAAGCACTACGGTGTGAACTGTGATGACTGGTTGCTGCGTCTCATGTGTGGAGGGGTGGAGATCAGGACCATTTATGCAGCTCACAAGCAGGCCAAGGCGTGCCTCATCTCCCGGCTGAGCTGTGAACGGGCTGGCACCCGATTCAACGTCCGCGGGACCAACGATGACGGTCATGTTGCCAATTTTGTTGAAACAGAGCAGGTATGTTGTGCTCCAGTGCCCATGGCTGGGCTGACAAGCCAGTGTAAGCCCCCTCGTGGTTAGATTTTTGCTCTGAATCACTGAGTTAGAGGGCAAGTCTGCCACAGCAGACTTGGAATAGTTTCTTTGATGCTAAATCAGGAAGCTAAGTAGGTTATGTAATTTGATGATCTTGGTTTTTAGTGTGGCTTATGGTCGGGGCATGCCTGGCTCTGAGTTCTTTAAGAAGGTGCTGAACTCCTGTGGGTGGCTGTGCTTTCCCTGAGCCAGTTGAGCTGCATGGCAGCATGTGCCACTTCTGGCCTGAGCTAATCTACAGTAGAAGAAACAGGCAAAAGGGATTTCTGGCAAATACCAAAACACCCCTACCTTGTGGCTCAGGAAAGATAAAAGCGTTCTACTTAACACAGCTCCTCTGAAAGGCAGCTTGTAAAGCCACTGTCATTCTGCTGCCTCGGATTTCATAGCTCTGCCCTCATTATACAGAAATGTGAGAACCTGCTAAATCTTTGCTGGCCTTCCTTGGCTCACTTTCCATGGTAGCAGATTGCCAAGGGGTTGTTCCTGCAGCCATGTTTGTGCTCCTGGGTTTCTTTGGCTGACTCGCTGACTCCTTCCAGAACCGAGGTGACTCTGGGAAGGAGGATTTTGTGCAAGAAGGGCACTGCTTGTACACCACCAGTTTCAGGAGTTTAGTCAGAATGCTCTGTTTCACTTTCTGTGCCCTGGTTTCCTAGCGTGCCAGTGTCACTGAATTGCTGTGGTGTGTTATTCCACTTGAGTTTTCCTTTCCTGGATACTTCATGGGCCGTGCTGTGTTGGTTTCTGATGCAGAAAATCTATGCAAGTGTTCTGGGTAGCCTACGTGGTGATTTTCTGTGCATTGGTGTTCATTTCAACTGTTCCTGCAGGGAAGTGTTACCAAGTTGTTTAAAATGTCTTACTCGTAGTGCGGAAGTTACTCAAGCCTAAATAGTAAAAGCTGCATTTCCTTACACATTGTGAATTGTGGTTCTGCAAGGCAGCGTGAGAGCGACAGGACTTTTTGTAGGAATTATTCAGAGCGGACAAAGAGACGTCTCAGAAACAATATTTTAACTTGTAGGGTGGAATGTGTAATACATAAATACATTTTATATGCTCCCTGTTTAGTTAAGGCTAGAAATTCTAAAATCTCACACCGTGATCATTATTAATACTATGTGTTACTTTCCTTAACAGGTGATATATTTGGATGACTCCGTGTCATCTTTCATACAGATTAGGGGGTCTGTTCCATTATTTTGGGAGCAGCCAGGACTGCAGGTAAGCAGGGTCTAGATATAATTATACATCTAATTCTTATTCGTGTCTTTTTAAACATCATCTACTAGCCTTTGGGCTCTTCACAGTTGCCTGTGAGGATGGGGTGATCCTTTGGGAGCACATTGGTGCTACGGTGACTCACCAAACTTGCTCCTTTCAAATCTAAAAGTTGCTTTGCACATGACTTGAATGTCCATTCTTTTTTCCAAGTCTTTTCTTTGAAGTCCTGACTTTTTCCTCTTTTAAATGGGTTATCTAAGGGCATCCAGAGAGACTGTTTTCTTCTGAGTTCTGCTTGAGGAGAAGTCTTTTCAAGAAGTCAATAAGGATCAAGAGTTACTGTAATAGAATTTCATCGCAATTTTCTTGAAAGAGGGACTGTGACACACTTTTAACAGGAAAGGTTAAAAAAACTTGGTGCCTTAAAGGAACTCTAGGTTCTTTAGACATACCAGCATTTTGCAGTGAAACTGCTGAAAGATTTGTGTGCCTTTTACTCTAAACAAGACCATTTACTGTAATCTTGCTGTCGTAGGTGGGATCCCATCGTGTCAGGATGTCAAGGGGTTTTGAGGCAAATGCCCCAGCTTTTGACAGGTAAAAACAATATATAAACTTTTTGCTAGGGCACTGCAAACCTCTGCTTTCTGCTGCATCACACAGATGGGATCTGTTATTCCAAATGGGAGGCTTTGTACAAGTGTGGGATTCAGCAAAGCTGAGAACTTGCTTATGGTGTTCAATGCTTTATTGGAAAGTGTGAATAAAATTTATATTCAATGCTTTGCAACTTATCAGTGTTGCAGGTGTTGCTGTTAACTTTCTTTGTGCTGGGAGATAATTGTACGATTTTTCTGTTAACAGGCACTTCCAAACTCTTAAGAATTTATATGGCAAGCAAATTATTGTAAATTTACTTGGGGCAAAAGAAGGGGAGCACATGCTCAGCAAAGCTTTCCAGGTGAGTATGATAGTCCTTGGAATTTCCTTGTTTGCTATTTTACATAGCCCTTGGAAACCAAAGCCCCGGGTATGCTGTGCTCTGGGAGCTAAAATTGGCTTTATCATAACAGCAGTGCTTAAGATGCTTGATGTGAAATGAATTGTTGAAAGCTCTCTACCTATTTCCTGTTTGATTCTGTTGAGATTTGTTACTGTATGGGAAAATTATAACAGCAACATAAGCAGTGTTGAAGGACTTTAAGTTGATTTCGTAATTCATGCTTACTAGTGTCTTATGGAAAACTTAAGTATTTTTTACACTCTTAAAATTGATGAATAAATGCATGTTACTTTATGCTATTTAACAGTGTTATGTTTCCTTTAAGGCTATTTCCTTTTGAAAATAATGGATGTGTCAGTTAAATTTTTTTTAAGAAAATACCATTTATCTATTTAAATATGGAGCTGCTTCATGATTAGCAGGAAATGTATGTTCAGAAGATGCCAGCCATAAGTGACTGCTCGTTAATTCCCACTGGTTAGTTTAAAAGGAACCCTCCTGTTGCAGTTCATCTATACTGACCATTTGAGGAGTTCTGTCTGAAGCCAGAGGATTTGCCAGGAGCCGTGTGTCATTTCCCTCTCCCTTTTCCCTCTGTGTTGTAGTGATGGAATACTTGGGGCATTTGCTGGGATATTTGCTGTACCCAGCCCTGGTGCTAGGAGACAGGGGTGTTCCCAGATGGGCATCAATACCCAGGGCTTTGACAACAAACATTGTGTGGGCACTCAAGGGTTTTTCAGGCAACATAAGGGCAAGTTTTGCTCAAGCCACTCTCCACAGCAGCCCGGGTAATTTGGGTGGATTTTTTTGTCAGTTGTAGCTGATGAAGGGTTTATTCAAGCCCCATTGAGTAATGGCATGTCAGTGCCTGTTGGTGAAAACGGGTTTTCCTGCAACAGCCTTTTGCAAGTGAAAGCATTTGAACAGCAGAAGAGGCTGTGGGCTGCCTTGGTGACCCCTGGAGTAGTGAGGGAAAAGCCTGACTTTGTGACAAGGAAAACAAAAATATGTGTGAAATATTTATCGGTTCTGAGTGATTTGTTTCAATGGTGATAAAAGTTGTTTCACTTTACCTAAAAGAGGGCTAATAAAACAACTTTTAAAATATTTGCAATCTCTTGTTCAGGTCCTACTTCTGTAGGTTCAGGTACTGGTATATTTAGCCTTTTTTTTTTTCTTGTTTACAATGCCAGAGCCATTTGAAAGCATCTGAACATTCAGCTGATATCAAAATGGTGAACTTCGACTATCATCAAATGGTTAAAGGTGGAAAGGCAGAAAAACTACACAGTGTGCTTAAACCTCAAGTCCAGAAATTCTTAGAGTGTGGATTTTTTTACTTTGATGGAAAGGAAGTGAAAAGGTTTGTGTGTATAATTTCTATACATTTCCTCAGATTAAATTGTGGTGCTGGCATGTGTTTCACCCCTCAGCAAGAAGATAAGACAATGAATGATGCCTCTGTTATTGTGGTTTTGGTGTTTCATGGGTGATGCTTAACAGCTGAAGTATGAGTCACCTATTTTACTTGGGTAAGATCTTGTCTCACACTGTGTATGCTCTAAAAATCTCTAAGCAAGATCTCTGTGAGACATTCAAGGGGCAAGAATTAATTTCAGGCTTTTGCGTGCAGGATTTTGTCCAAGTGGTCAATAGTCCTTTTTCTAGCAGGCAGCCACGTGGGATTAATGACTATTTTCCCATCTTCCTGTGTAGCGCGCTGAGTTTTTCCCTCAGTGATGGGAGGTACCCTTTTCTGCGTGTTGTAAAGGTTTGTGTTCAGGGCAGTGTTGGTGACTGTGCCTGGATCCCCCGTTTGAGAGGTTTCTTTCTCTCAAAGCAGGGTTGAGAGGCATGTGTCCTGTGCTGCTCTGTACTTCCTCCTGGTTCCTGGGGCAAAGGCTGTGCTTATCTCAGCAGGAAAATAGAGGAAGGGATAGAAGTAGGCAGCATTTCTTGTCTACTCCCGTCCACACCCTTCCTCCTTGTAACTAATGCAGAGGGAAGTGCTGTGTGAGGTTCTCTGTGAGAAAGAGTTACTGAATGATGAGGGGATGAGCTCCAAAAGTGGTCCTTTTTGGGGTTTTTTTTTTTAAGTGTTTTTAAATTGTGGTTTTCAAACTATGCTGTCACAAATCAAAATGCAGCAGACTGAAAGCAAAAAATAGGTTGTGGCTTGTGACAGCTCAAAGACTTGTGTTAATGAAAGGTACAATTATAATGCTTGTGAGTTCATGAACCCTCTCCTTTGGGAAATGTCAGGCTTTTTGCTTTGCATTTCAAATCAAATGCAGAGGTAGTAATGCAAAAAAAAACCATCTTGAATTTCTTCAAAATGTGCTGCAGTTTAGGTTAGGTGTCCAAGTACAGGTGCTGATTTTGGTGGATAAAGTGTGTAGTGGGAATGACAAAAGTAAGGGCTAAGTGTGTATCCTTGGGAGAGTCATTAGAATTTTGTACTCCTGACTGAGCAAGCAGCACATGGATGTTGCTTAACATGATGCTTTTGAGAGCTTTGTAGCAGGAGATACTGGGCTTCTCCCAAAGCAAGTGAAGCAGTTCCGAGTGCCCGAGGGCCTCAAATGTCCCTTGAGCTAAAGGGCAGTGGCTTGGTTTTCATTTTTATGAACAAGTAATAAGGCATTGGAATTGACTTTATTTATATCACAAATTTTTGTTACTTTTAGTTAAATAAAAATCAAGAATTGGCTCAGTACGTCTCTTTTTTTTTTTTTTCCTTTCCTTTTTTGTTTTAACTTAGAGCTACTTCTCTCTGAGGTTCTTTCGGAGTGTGTTAGTTGAATTGTTTGTAAAGAAATCTTAACCTTGCCTGATGCTTTAACCCAGTCAGCAAGGAGGATTGGGAGAAGCTGAAGCAGAAGGACTGATGTTGTTTGCAGGAGATGCCTTAGCTGTGCTCAGTGAGAACTTGAGGCTCACCCTCTGTTGCTGAGGTGTTTTTGAGGGTCCTTGTGGGCTCGTGCTGGCAGCCCTGGTGTGCTGCTCTGGTTCACATCTCCCTGTCCCTGCCACTGTGGAGGAGATGTGTTCAGTGAGTTGGTGCAGTTGTTTTCCCTCACCTGGTTAAGTGAGTTGCTGCAGTTGTTTTCCCTCTCCCGTTGTCCTTGGCACAGATCCCAGAGCGGCACAGTCAGGACCAACTGCTTGGACTGTCTGGATCGGACGAACAGCGTGCAGGCTTTCTTTGGCCTCGAGGTAGGAATCCCCTGCAGCTGCTGCTGCTGCTGTGGGGCACCTGGGCTCTGCAGGTGGGGCTGCCTGCCCAGGAAGGCTGCAGGAACTTCCCCTAGCTGATTGCCAGTGGGAACTGTTCCTTGTTCTGCCTGCAGAGAGAAGGCCTTCAGCGTGTTTGAAAATGGGAAAGAATGGGTGCTCTAAGGTCAAACCTAGGAAAACCCTTATCCTTCTGTTTTCTGAATTTTATTTAGTTAAAATGCTGCTCTTCAGAGGAATTTCTGTGAGAATTTACAAGGCATTGGTTGTAGGTCAGACATACCTGATTCTGCAATGTGTAGTACTTGGCTGCTGCGCTAACACAAGTTTTCTATGGCATGAGAATATCTTCCTACACTCTGATGTGCAGAGTACTTACATGTCCAGCTTAGCTTCGTAGCTCTGTTTGTTCCTTTCATATCCTTTTAAGAACTACTTACATACAATTTTTTTCAAACCAGATATGCCAGATTTTTCAGCAAGTAGAATTAGATTGATTTCAGCTAAAATCTGAAAGCTCAAAGGATAAAACTAATTCATAAGAAGGGAAATGGTTAATCCTGAAGAACTGCTTACTTAATTTTAAAATTCTCTTAAATGAGATATGAGTTTTTGCTTCATTTAACACAATAGATACTTAAAATAACAGGTATTGTACCCCCTAAAATTACAAGACTCCCTAAAATTAGGACAGCAAGCACCCAATTTCTAAAACTTCTTGTATGCTTCTGCTTAATTTTGTTTAGCAAGTTTCATTTTTGATCTTTTGTTGATTCCTGCTTGACCTTCAGAATTTTGCCTTTGCCATTGTGCATTACTTGAGGCTCGTTGCTCTTGCTGTCAGACACCCTAAGGTTTTAAAGATTTTTACAAGCTCCTGAGAATAGCTGTTGTGTTTAGTTTGGTCAGCTTTAGGGTGAAAACATTTACAAATTAACTACTCATTTTTTTTCCTGCTTTACTACCCATCTTGAAAGGAAAATGAAGTATTGGTGCTAAATTACACCTATGATGCAGCCTTTGAAGCATATGAGGACAATTTGCTCATAATGATGCATATAAACCCAAGATTTGTGGGGTTTTAGGCATATATGCTGAAAAATAGAATGTGTATTTTAAGAAATATATTTAAAGCGGGGTTTTTCTGGTTTGCTTTTGGTTTGGTTTGTTGGATTTTTTTGCTCATGTTGTCTTCACCTGTTACAGATGCTAACAAAACAGCTGGAGGTATTGGGATTAGCTGAGAAGCCTCAGTTAGTTACTCGCTTTCAGGAAGTTTTCCGATCCATGTGGTCTGTAAATGGTGATTCTGTCAGCAAAATTTATGCTGGAACTGGAGCCCTTGAAGGAAAAGCAAAGGTAAAGTACATCTTCTCAAATGCTTTAGCCGTGTTCAGCATGGCTTTTAGTAAATTTTGCCATTAATATAGCCATGATGAGATTTTCTTTTTAAAGAACGTGCTCCTTGTAATCCTGAACCAATCCCAAACAAAACCCAACCAACCAAAAAAATTAACGTCAAGTGGTTGGTTCTGTTGATAACCAGGTGATGTTCCTGTACATCCCTTCTTACCCATGCTCCTGCCTCGCATGTAACACCATTCTGTATGAAAGGATAAGGCTCAAATCTTCCATTTCTTTAGAATATAGTTCAGAAAAATGTATTTTCAAATCAGCTTTAGTTTCTTTGAATATTTTTACTTTACTCTCTGTACCTCTCCTGCTATTATTTCAGTTCCATTTACCAGATCTCTTTTGCAAGTGTGTTTAATGGGATGTTGTTCATATTTTTAGTCTTTAATAGTGTTAATACTAATCCAGTTGTAGCCTGGTGGGTTTTGTTTGCGTGTTCATCTAGCTTTTCTCTTTAGTTTTGCCGTTACTGAAAAAAACCCAAATTTTGTTTCCACCCTGCTTTCTAATGCTGTGAGAACAGTTCCATACTCCATGACAGTGTAACGTTTCTCTTCAACTTTTGTCTTGGTTGATGCTTGACTTGTTCCTGTTTTCTAATGCTGTCTTTTGGTTTTCTCCTCACAATGTTGCTTTTTTGTTTCCCTAATGCTGTCTCCTGTCAGATGATAGCTGTCAAGACCAATGTTGACCCATAGTGATTTTTGCCCTTAGTTCCTTCCAGAATGTCTTTCCACACTGTTCCTTCTGCTAAGGAATGTGCTGCTTCTCATTCCTTGTTATATCCTATGTAGCCATAGCCAACTGTTGTGCATTTTCCCTCATTTGTTCATTCACACTGTGCCAGAGTCCTCCTCTGCTCATGTAGGAGGTATCACAGCAAAGTACATAAAATTAAAAGAATCAAATGAACTTGTTGCTTATTCTGCCCCATGACTGGTGAATACATGACTTCATTTGGGAATTGCTTATATTTTGCTATGGAGTGGAATTTGGTTCAAGATGTTTAGTTTTATTTTCTTACCTAAACTGCTAGGAAAACTGCAGTAAGTGTTTCATGGAGTGTTTCCCCTTGTCGTGACTTTCCCATTCAACCTCCTTTGTTCCTCTTCCTAAGTTAATAGTTTTCTATTTCATCTAGTTCATTTGACTTTTGTTTTTTTAACTTTTAAAAATGCATTTAATGTATCTGTTTCTGTTTTTCATGTTTGAAACGTGGAGTAGGTGTCCTGGTTTGTTTGTTGCCCCATGAAGTACATTTGTTTATTTATTGTACAGATGTACAACAAATTGTACCTTTACTCTGCTGTCTTTGTAATGATTCTGGATCCCTGCCCTGGGACAACTCTAATTAGTACCACATCTCATAAATCAAACCAAACATCTCTGAACTGAGTCCAGTCTATTCAGAGAGGATCTTTAATGCTTGCAAAGCCATCCCATACTTGCTCTTGTCTCAATGAAACCTTATTCAGTATGTTTTTGAGTACTCTGAGTATATAATTTAAAATATAGTTTTTAAGTTGTAGTCTCATTTCTCAGATGAAAAGTTTGATGCCTGAAGTTGTTCTATTTCTTGCTTGTCAGTTTGATTCCTCAAACCGCAAGAATACTTAGAAGTAAAAAAGTAGAAATTTGACATAGGAGAAAGTTATTTTAACCTTAAGTGCGTTAATATGCATTTCTGTACTGAAAACCAGTTCTTTTTAAAGTCTTATAATACTCATTGCATCTAACTCCTTACCTGCTCTTTCTTTTGCTTTCTTGGGGTTCCTTTCAATTAATTGCCTGATATGTGAATGGTGAGTGTGGTTTTTGGATCGTCAGTTGTACATTGTCAGCCAGGAAGGGAGTGCATCCTATCAAAATCCTATTGCTGTGGAGTGCTCCCTGCAGCTCGTGCCCATTGTCTGCCACTGTCACATAGCCTTGCCAAAAGAGCAGTTTGTGTCTTGCTGTCTAGTAAAATGCAAAGAACTGAATCCTAGAGTACTTTTCTTAAGCTTTTGCCTTCTTTCCACATGCACTTTAAGAGGCTTTCATGGACAATGCAAGCCATAAACTTGGGAGTATTTTTGTATCACAATGTAACCCCTTGCAGCATCCCTGATGGATCACAGTCCGTATTTCATGTACCTGCAGTCGTCTGTGTTCACAGACACCTCACAGGCGAAGCATGTGTTATGAGAAAGGTGCTTTTGTGTGCCCAGATCACCACTGCCAGGTTTGGAATGAAGTGTGAGACTGCCCTGTGTGTGTATTCCATCACCCTTTGGGCCTGGGTGACCCTCTGGTACCTCTGCATCAGCAGCAGGTGTTTCTGGAGGCTCGTGTTTAGCCCAGGCGGTTGGACACTGATCCTCTGGGCTGTATTTCAGTCAGGCCAGAGAGTGCCGAGACTGTGTCTGTGTTCCTTCTGGGATGCTGCATCAGACTTGCATGTTGTCTCAGGAAGTTAAGGGGGGTTTTCAGTCCAAGCTCTCTCTGTTTTTAACGTGGATACTGCAGAATGTGAATTCTCAACTCCTAAGTGCATAAATGTATACATTCATATATCATGGCATTTGGACTCGAGTGCTTGCTCATCTCTCACTATTTGGGAAAAAGCCCAAAATCCCTGTCATGGTCGAAACATGGTGCTATATTGAATTAAATTTTAAAGATTTAGGATTTAGGAAAAAAATATTCCCCTCCCTGCAGTATTTTAAGTTATTTAGTTTAATTTAAATCTGCTTGTTAGGTGTGCCTTGTAGGTATTACTGTGTTTTTTAGCATTTGGGGGTGGGGGGAAAGCACGTGTAGCGCTATAGACTCAGATGAGTTGATTTAACACTTAAAGAAGAAAATTGCATTAGCCCTTAAAATCATTAACACCGTTTACTTATATCTACTGAATATTGCCAATGTATTGTGAGCAGTGTCCAACATAAAATATTTTATACGTGTTCCTCCCTAACAGGCTGGAAAGCTGAAGGATGGTGCTCGTTCTGTGACCAGAACGATCCAAAATAACTTTTTTGATAGCTCCAAGCAGGAGGCCATTGATGTTTTGTTATTGGGAAATACCCTAAATAGTGATTTAGCAGATAAAGCACGGGCTCTCTTAACCACCAGCAGTTTACGCGGTATGTGTCTTTCAGGATTTTAATCTCTCATAACTATTTGGTGTAAGAAAGCTGTATAGAGTTTGTTTTCAAAGCACTGTTGGAAAGTATAAATGCTATTTTATGTTCTCTTGGCTTATTAAAAAATGAAAGTTACTTCTGCTTTACTAATAGTGCCAAACTAACGCGCTGCAGAAATTGCTTTACCTGTTTATGGTTTGTGGGTGGAGTTCTACATCAAAATCAGAGAGATTTTGAATACAAACTCTGTTGGTGCAGAATTGTATCAATCTTGGAGGTTTGGTACCAGGAAGGTGGTGGTTCCCCTCCTGAGCAAAGGGTGCTGAACCAGCATCCTGCATCCCCAAAGAGGCGTAGCCTCCGTGGTCCCCAGGACTGCAGTGAATCCCATTTCTGCAGGTCTGGTGGACAGGGAGATAGTGGGTCAGTCCTAGGGGGTGGATTCACTCCTCTCCTGGGACATCAAAAATACAGGAGCTCATATTTGGGCAAAGAAGGAGCTTCAATTTTAGTCTTCTTTCCAAGATCCCAGGTAGGAATGTTTTGGGCTACAGCAATTCTTAGGGATTTATAACAGTCTTAAATTGTCCTTTTCATTTTTTTTTCTCTTTCTCCCGGACACATCTTAACCTATAATGAGGAAAAATACGTCCAAGCTTCAGTGCAAATCTCTGGCTCAGAAATGAAAATTGTTGCCTAGTTGTAGTCTTCATCTCGAGGGTCCGCATCTTCATCTGATGTGGAGTCCGAGGGAGTATTTGTGTCCCATTTGTTCAGCACAGGGTTTCAGCTTATTATTCAGATATTTCTTATATCTGAAGCCTGCTAAATCAGCCTCACCTCAAAATTAGTTAAAATTTGTTTTCATTTCTTCTCACTTTTTCTGGGAATGCAAGCTGTCCTTTCCATATTTGCAGCTCCTGACAGCTGAGGAGTGTTAATCCCTCTTCCCTGAAAACTCTCTGCCTTCTCTGCTAGGTGGCAAGGTAACCAGTGGGGCACTTCAACATGTGTGAATCCATTATTAATAAAGGAGGAAAAGAGGATTTGCTAATCCTCTCGTGGAACATGGTATATTTGGCAGCATAAAACATGTGCTTTAACCGATGCTAATGGTTACATGTAATAAATTGTGTATTAACAGCATGTTTTCTCACACGTTGTTGGAAAATCCTAAAAAGCAGTAACTTGTTTGACTAATCTTTTCTTGTTTCCCTCTTACTGCATCCGTAGTTTCAGAGCAATCGTTGCAATCAGGTATAGTATAGTACAGTAAAATAAGCTGTAAATACCTGACCAGCTGCTGTTGTCCTCTCGCTTTTCTTGTGTCTGTTTGTGTAATATTTGGCTATGGGCTCACTTTTTCCTGGTGGTGTTTGGATCTGGCATTCCTGTGCCCTTACATCCTTTAATCCAAGAAAAGTGAGAATATAAGAGGTGAAAAACGTTGCAGTTGAGCTTGGGGGCGAGTTGGGAAATGAGGTAACCCATTCTCAGGGGGTTTGTTTTTGCACATGATCTGGCTGTAAAGGAATTTTCCTTTTTATGTTATTTGGAGGCTTCTGTATTTTTGATTTGTTTAGGATAAGAGGTGAAATTCTTCAGTACAATTTATAATTTCATCTTACTTGCTGCTATAAGGCTCCACGTGCTTCTGTTCTTGCAGGAAACTTGTCAGCCGTGCAGCACTTCATGTTCTTGTTCCCAGAAACCATTATTTAAAATCAAATATTCCTAATACTCTCCTATTTGGATTTTGCTGTGTGTTGAGCAAGTTTCAACGGCTCTTACATTTGCCAACTTTGCTTTTCCTGTATGTGTTTTACTCTACCTACTTAACTCTTAGTGAGTATCTAAAGAGTGAAATCTGAGTCACAAGTATTGTATGTCTGAAATTAGGTGATTGACTGGCATTTTATCAGTGTAACCCAGTGCTTATTGGAATCACTGGTCACAGTCTCACTGTTGGTGTTCCCTTCTATCTTATAACTCTGGAAGAAGAGCCAATTCCTTTTATATATTTATAAATCGTTATTATTAATTTGGAGTTTTAATTACTTATTGGAATACCTGTTGTTGTAAGAGTTACAAATTAACTACTTTTTAGCATTTCAGGGTTTCCCCTGGCTACGAAGTGCATTTATTGAAATATTCCTTCAGGTATTTGGATGTTGCAGTAAAACACTTCTATCAGGTTGCAACAGTTCCACTCAATATCAAGTTCCAACAGTTCCACTCAGTTGCATGGAATATCCCCAATAGAATTTTAAATTTACACTCCCTTTGTAGAACTGCTTTCCTAATTTCTGCTTGCCTAGTAAGAGCAGCACTCAAAGTATTTTTTGCTGCAAATAACAGAAAATGTAGCTGTTGTAGAGTGAGGCACAATTTTGCTGAAAAGATGAATAACTGGAAATATGTAGGAAAATCAGAGTCTCAGGAGGCACAGGAGCGCTGAAAAGCACTTGGTTCACTCAGTGTTTTTGAAAGCAGAAAAAAATGTTAATTAATTTATAAAAAGTCATGGTACAATTTAGGAAGGCTGCTTGTTCAAAGATATAAGTTTTTTGTTTGTAACAAAAGCTTGTTGTCGAATTACGGTCTAACCTGGTAAGGCTTTTCACCTTACGGTCTCATAACATCAGGAGTTAAATAGGCAATCATAAAATTTTGCAGCTTTCCTTCAGAGCTGCTCAGTAGCAACTGAATGATGTGGAGTAACTGAAATGGAGCTGCAATGCAGTAAACTTTCCAAAGCCAAAGCTGGAAGCTGAGCTGAGAAGGGTCTGAGCTCTGCTCTCCCCTGTGCTCAGAGTGCTGCTGGGGCTCTGCTCTGCCCCGAGTGCTGCTTGGGGTTCCTGGGGTTCAGCCAGCTCCTCCAGTGGCTGGGGCTTTGGGATGTGTTGGGGCTGCAGCATTCCTGGGATTGTTTCCCTTCCGTGTCCAGGGCTGAGGTGGGTGCTGTCCTCCACCCTCTGTGGCCTTTTGGCCACATGCTGGGATTCTTCCTGGAGTCACCTGGGACCTGGCTCAGAAGCAGAGCTGGAATCTGGCTTTTGCCTGGAGGGCTGAAGTATCCTGGTGGCTCATTGCTGTTCTCTAGATTTCATTTCCCTGGATTTTGATGAGGAAAGCAGGGTCCCAAGCATGATGTGCTTGGAGCATCCCAAGGAGACACCAGCCACAGTTTGTTGTGTTTTCTGTGTGCTTGGCCTGTTTATGGGTGTATGATTTTTTCAGCAGGGAAAGAATTCACAGCTGACAAACAAATGTGTTTTCTTCTCTTGCTTCCTGTTTTTTTCAAACCCAATAGGGATAGAGAGTACCTGATTTTTGTTTTAACCAGGTAGCCAAGATGATGAGCTTTATAAGAAGAATAACTGAAAACACAGCAGCAGCTCACTAACCATCTTATTTGGGGAGTTTAAATTAAAATACTGTTCCAAGTAACTGACTGTTTTTTGAGACAGCAAAAAGTGAAGGGAAGAATGCCATCTGATCTTGTTTATATTGTTGCTTTGGAGTCTGATAACAGTGAGACTGTTCAAAATAGGTAAATTAATATGACTTAGGTGAAGTACCTGACCTTTGGATCAGCTTTTTTCTTGCTGTGTTTCTCTCGATATCCTTTACATACAGGTTCTTCCTCTCTCTTCATCTGGCAGATAAAAATAAGGCACAGGGCAAGGCTGATGGGACAGAGAAATGGCTTTAATGATTTTGAATCCCAGCCTACTGTCCTCACTAAAGCAGCTCTTTAGGAATTGAACTGACCTAAAAATTATTCAGATTTGTGGCTTAAGTAGATGTACTCTGGTACGATGAAATAATGTACCCTCTCCGCTTAAGTACTTGTAGTGTATCAGCAACTTTTACACTGGCTGAAATTAATATCTGGGCATTTGTTCTGTAACAGAGATGGAATTTCATAAGTTTAATCTGTGAAAATTGAGATATCCTGGTTGATACGTACAAAAAATGATGGCTTTCTTAGAGAGTCATGGATGAGATGAAAGAACAACAGCTACTTATAACACAAGGCAATTGTTTCCCTCACATTATTTCTCTGGATAGTGTTTTGAACAAATTGCTGCTGTTTCCCAGTCAGTGTTGTACCCACACAAGTAATGTGTCTCTAAGGGTACCTTCCCCTGGGAAAGCTGCTTTCCTTGTGCTTTCCCAGTTTAACTTTGTCTGTGCTCATACATGGGAAAGATCTGACTGCCAAGCTTTATGAAGCATTTGCTATAAAAGTAATGCCTTTTCAAATGTTTTTGCAGCATCTGTAAAAGTCCTGAAGAGCATGTGCGAGAATTTCTATAAGTATGCAAAACCGAAAAAAATCCGAGTCTGTGTTGGGACGTGGAACGTCAATGGGGGGAAGCAGTTTCGAAGCATTGCCTTCAGAAATCAAACCCTCACTGACTGGCTTCTGGATGCACCAAAGCTGGCTGGGATCCATGAATTCCAAGGTAGGTATTGTGTGCTGTCATTACTTGTTCTGGAAAACTCTGATTTTTCTAAGTGGATCACAGGCATTGAGACAGGTGTCACAGAAGCCTAGAACCATGTAGGAAGGGACTGTAAAGATCCAGTGCCATCCCCAGCCAGGGACAGGGACACCTTCCCCTATCCCAGTGGGCTCCAAGCCCCATCCAGCCTGGCCTTGGGCACTTCCAGGTGTAAACAAGAAATAACTTTTTCCCTATTCACCTCTAGATCGCAAAAACAAACCTGTGGACATATTTGCCATTGGATTTGAAGAAATGGTGGAATTAAATGCGGGAAACATTGTGAATGCCAGGTAGGTGATCCAGTCCACACAGTAACAGTTTGACTGATAAAAACGTTTTTTGAGTCATATGTTAGTTAAAATTTTGGTTTCTGCAGTGCTTCTTCGCTGTGTTCTTCAGTTCCTGTGTCTTGTCTTGCTGAAAATCAGGAGCAGAGCTCCTGTGAAAACCTTTCCAAAAGCTCGTGTTGTTGTTACACCATTATGTATCAGGCTATGATCTGTCTCAAGCAAGGCTTCCTTCCATGCTGTTAGTCTACACTGCCATTCCATGTATTGCATGGATACTTTATTGTGGCCTTTGGGGTTTTTCACTCCTGGTCGACTGGATTATGGCAATAGGTTTTTCCCAGTGCTGGTGATGGCAGTGATAAATGTGTATGATGGTCCAAGGACCACATTCTCCTGGTCCACTGCTTTCCTTGCCTGCTTTGCATTTTTACTGGTGTTAGGGAAGGTTTAATTCATTGGGAAGAGCACCTAAAGCCTACAGTGCTGTAGCCTTTGTGCAGGTTTTTGTCTTTTGGGTACCAAGTGTCAGCTTGTCAACCCCTAATTTCACCCTATGTGAAAGTTAATATGTTAGTGAACTATGTGTTAATATGGAAGTTAACTATGTGTAGTTAATGCTGTTTCCAGGCCTGATACTTTGCATTCCTATCCTGTGCTAGCTCTGAAAACCATAGTCTGTTAGGTCTCTAAGGATGTTTCTTCTAGATCTAGGACTGTGGACACCTGTTTTCCTATACTGACTGTGCTCTAGGCTAGGAAGTAACTCTCTAAAACGTTTCTTGGGTTTTGCTCCTCTAGTCTAGGCTCATAAATACAGCAAAGGTAGCTGTGGCTCCTAAAACTGTCTGTGGTGTCGGGAAAAGCGAGACAATGTTTGTAGAGGTTGAATTTGAGACCATGGTATCATGACAGTTTTGAGCCTCTGTCTCTGCTGGGAGGCATTTGAGCACCATTCCCAAATAAGCTTTGGTTTACTTGAGGTTCTTGGATCTATCTTAGTCAGCTCAATCACCATCTAGAGACTTGATCAGTTTATTTTATTTCCAACCTGATGTTTTTAATGTCACTGCCAGCACCACGAATCAGAAGCTCTGGGCTGCTGAGCTGCAGAAGACCATCTCCAGAGATTACAAGTACGTGCTGCTGGCTTCAGAGCAGCTGGTGGGTGTCTGCCTCTTCGTGTTCATCAGACCCCAGCACGCTCCCTTTATCAGGTCAGTGAGTACAGCTGGCTCCAGCTTGGGTCACCTTCCGCTTGCCTTGTGTTGGAAGATAACACCCAAACATCCTCAGAGCCGTGTGGGGCTCTGAAAGAGCTGTTCCACCTTCTGGTGAAGTAGTTGTTAAAGTTCTTTTATCTTAGTTTTTAAATGCCTCACTGGTCACCCAGAGAGCTTGGAAAGCTGAGGTGTTATCTCGTTCCAGCTCAGTGGCTGTTGGAACTTCTCAGAACTGACCCATTGAGAACAGTGTGTCCCTCCCAGCCCAGTGTCACACTCAGAGCCATCTGTGCTGGATTCCTGGAAGGTCTAATAGGTGTTTCACTGTTTCAGGGATGTTGCTGTTGATACTGTCAAGACTGGCATGGGAGGAGCCACTGGGAACAAAGGTGCAGTGGCCATTCGGATGCTGTTCCATACCTCCAGCCTTTGCTTTGTGTGCAGTCATTTTGCTGCAGGGCAATCCCAAGTCAAGGAGAGAAATGAAGACTTTGTAGAAATATCTCGCAAGCTTGGCTTTCCGATGGTAAGCACGGTGTTCAGATTCCGTAACAAATGAGAATTGAAACCCTTGGAGCTCCACCAGTGTCGTCCTAAAGCTCCATTTGCATTTTCCCCCTCCCCAGTTTCCTGTGGAAATCAGATTTCATTGTGTTAGAGGTATCAGAGATAATTGAGTTCCCACAACGTTTATTAAAGTAAACAGAAAGAATAGACCTTGCCAGTGCAATGGGGGAGATGATGAAACGTGAGTTCAATTGCATTCAGAATCAAGGACTTAGCATAGGAAAGAGACCTTACACATCCCTGACATGTAGAACTTGTGTAGGCACAGGAATCAATCACCTGTGAGGAGAAAATCGCTGGGAAACAGCATTGTTCTCAGTACACAGGAATGGTTCTATGCCATGGTCTCATTATCAAGCACCAAGTTGAAAATGTTGTCAGTGCAACAACATGCTTCCTTGTGACTTAAAACTGTTTTAAATTTTGTCATCAAACTGTAATTCATTAATTTCTGTGGCGCTGTGCAGGAGTCTTAGATCTTATTTTACAGGGGGGTTTTATTTTCTAAATTTGTCCCCACTCTCATGTTTCAGTTTTCCTATCAAGTACTGTATCTGCTTGGTTTTGCTTATGGGCAGTGGAAAAATAAAAACAAAGGGGGAAGTAAAAGTTCTCACTCTAAACCTGGGGCTTTGTTTAAACCAATGTAGCCCTCACATCTCTCGCTAGTGGTGAAAATCAGATGTAACTGAATAGTCTTCAGTTAAATCTGAGTGATAAAGCTTTGGATTTGCAGTTTGTCGGGAGATTGCCACAAGGTCCCAGAGGGGTGTTTTGTTCTCCACTGACTCAGGCAGCAGCCGTGGCCTTTGAGCAGACTTCTAAAACAGGAGGAGGAAGACGAAGAATTTTAGAATCCAGTTCAATTGGTTTGTGTTTGTTTAGAAGTGGAAACTCCATGGGAAATGTTACTTCTCTTGTCCCGTATGTAATCACTGCTGTTGAGTGTGTTGTTCTAACCATATGGACGCTAAATACAAGGATGTATTTCAGTTGTCGTCATCACCCAGAAATTACACATATTTCACAGCTAAAACCTGAATTTCTGAACCTAGGAGTACTAAATTTGTCACTCAGTTGTTTTGAACTCCAGTGTGTGCTGCTGTTTTACAGGGAAGGATGCTCTTTTCCCATGACTATATTTTTTGGTGTGGAGACTTCAATTATCGAATAGATTTGCCCAACGAAGAGGTGAAGGACCTAATACGACAGCAGAACTGGGATCCCCTCATAGCAGGAGACCAGCTTATCAATCAGAAAAACTCTGGACAGGTGTGTTCCAATGTGAGAATGCTTGGGGTTTTTTACTGGTTTTAGCAATTCGGTGATGCTCCTCTAAATATTTTGTCAGATGTAAATATTTAAAGAGTATTTCCAGTGTTTGGTAATGTCACTCTTTAGTTCAATCATAATAGGTCTAATGCTGTTACTGTTGGGAAAATGAGCAGTCCGAATGACAGCTTTATTATTTGCAAAGAAAACTTGGAATAACCGAGTCTTAGGAAAGCTGCATTTTTTTAGATTTGTAGGATTTCTTGTTCTCTCTTTGCAGCTCTGTGTGGGAAGGCTGGATGTGGTAAAAAGAGAGACAGTCGTCTATTGTTGGTTGTTGCTGCTTGCCAGCACTTGGATCACAAGCAGTGCTTTTGCTGATTGAGAGTTCCCTTCCATTTGTGCTGGTATCTTGTGCACCAGAACAGGAGGCAAAACACTGGATATTTTTACTCTCTTTATTTTTTTAACAGCTGTTTCCTAGAGATAGCAAGATGTACATTCACATGGGCAGACAGCGTTGATTGTCTGTTCAAGTGGATCAAAACATGGCGTGTAGAGGTTTTGGGGATAGCTCCAGCTCTTATGAAGCTGGAGAAATGTGTGGAAACTACCAGAATATGAAAAGGGCTCCTGGCTGGGGAGCAGGAGTAGCGTTGTACTGTTGGGATGATATTCCATGATTTAGAAACTGCTGGCTGGGTACCAAGTGTGTCCCTGGGGGAGCTGTACAGCTGTGGCAGGTTCACCTCTGTACCTGCTGCTCAGGAAACGTGTTTGCATGGCAACTTGCTCCATAAAAACAGTTAGAAAAGAATTACTGAAGGTGAACAAATAAATTGTCTCAGAAGTTGTGCAACCCGTAGCATTCTGACATTGACTTTTAAATTGACTGGATTTCAAATTGTGTTTTCCACAAGCCTGTCACTTCATGCAGATTTGACTGTGAGATCCAAGTTCGATTTCTGTTTTACGGGTCTCTGAAGTGAAGGAAAAATGCCTGTAGAAGGTTGAACTCAGCAATGGAGCTGACTAAGTTAGCTCAAGGGTTTTATCTTGTTAATCCAGTTTAAACACTTAATGAGTGAGAAGCTCGCTTTGAACACATTGAATGCATTAAGGACTTTTTTCTCTTGTTTTTTTGGGTTTTTTAAAAATCACTTATATTTGAGGGGACATCTTGCGTCAGCTTTTCCCTGGAAGTGTTCAAGACCAGATTGGATAGCACCTTGAGCAACCTGGTCTAGTGAATGGCATTCTTGCCTGTGGCAAGGGGCTGGAACTGGATGAGCTTTAGGGACCCTTCCAGCCCAAACCAGTGTGTGAGTCTGTGGATTTGTGAGAATATTTGGCACGTTCAGATAGGTAAAATGTAAGCCTGAATTCCCAACTTTGCTGACACAGGAATAACTAAGCACCAGATTAAAATACTGTGCTACAGGATCAGTGTTCTGGGTGACCTTCAGGTGGTGATGACACTGAAGGAACTGTAGATTGTTCGTGGGCCTGGGCTTCAAGATATAACTGCTGGCATACTTCTGTTCATTGGTGATTGTCTGGGTCACTCTTTAGCCGTAGTGTCAGATGTTTTCAGCAGACAAAATGTGGAAAGGAATCCTTTTTAACGAATAACAGGTTTTTTAATTTCATTTTGAGGTGTTTATGCAGGTTGTCAGTGTTAGAATGGAGAATTCTGATTAGTTTCAAGCTGTTTCCCATCTGCTTGTCTTTTGTTTTCACAGATTTTTAGGGGGTTTCTGGAAGGGAAAATCAATTTTGCTCCTACGTACAAGTATGATCTGTTCTCTGATGACTATGACACCAGTGAGAAGTGTCGCACTCCGGCATGGACAGACCGGATCCTTTGGAGGAGAAGAAAATGGCCCTTTGACCGATCAGGTTGGAGCATTTCCTTCAATTGTTTAAAATGTACTTTAAGCGACTGGGAGGATCCATTTAGTGATGTTCACAATGCCAGTGATGCTGAACTCGTGTTGCTGGCTTGGTAGGAGCCAGAACACTGCTAACAGACCTTCAGTGAGCCCAGTGAGGCTGGAGAGAGGGGCCTGAATCAGATCCCAGTTAGTGACATTTGAGGGGAAAAGGAACTTAATAGAGGTTTCTGTAAGACACTCTGTTTCGATTCACTTTCTGTGTTTTTGTTTTTACAATTAGCACATCCTTGCAATCACTGTATTTCCCCTCTTTTGTTTTCATTGCTGATTGTAGCTGAAGACCTGGATCTCCTGAATGCAAGTTTTCACAGTGACAGTAATGTCCCTTATACATGGAATCCTGGCACTTTGTTGCACTACGGAAGAGCAGAGCTGAAAACATCTGATCACAGGTTCCAGTTTCATTTTATACATTACCTCCTAAGATTTGATATTCATGCTGTGTATTTTGTTGCTCAGGTACTCTGCTGACAGGATTTTCTTGTCTATTTTTTCCAAGGCCTGTGGTTGCACTGATTGACATTGACATATTTGAAATTGAAGCAGAAGAGAGACAAAAAGTGTATAAGGAGGTGATTGCAATGCAAGGACCACCTGATGGTACTGTGATGGTCTCCATCAGAAGTTCTTCAGCAGAAGAAAACTATTTTGATGATAACTTGATTGATGATCTTCTTCAAAAATTTGCAAGCTATGGCGAAGTTATACTTATAAGGTTTAAAAAAAATTTCTTACTTTTAATCTCTGCTTATAGAATGGTGAAATTGTTTGGGTTGAAAGGGATCATCCAGTCCCACTTGCTGCTGTGGAGACACCTTCCACTAGACCAGGTTCCTCTAGTCTGGCATTGGATACTTCCAGGGATTCAGGGGCAACCTGTGCCAGGGCCTCCCTATCCTCACAGGAAAGAATTTCTCCCCAGTATCCCATCTTACCTTTTGGCAGTAAGAAGCCATTCCCCCCTTGTCCTGTATGGACTTGGACCTGCTGGAGCAAGTCCAAAATTCATCTTCATTGTTCCCACCAGTTTCTTGAATAAAGTTGTTTCCTTAGGTAGCTTTTCAGTCATGATCTGTTTCATTTTTAGCATTGAATTTCAACTTAAATGTCTTTGGAATTCATTTTACTTATCTGTATGTGTCATAGTTTTCAGACCTGTTTTTTCCAGATGCTCTTATTGGTGAGAATTTTGTACATATTTTGTGTTCTAGAATTAGGTTAGTAGTTTTAAATGAACAGAAAATGAGGATGTTGCATTTTCGCTAGGCTGCCAGTTGTACTGTTAGATGTTGTGGTACTTTGCTGGTTATTGTTCCCATTTGACTTTGCAGGTTTGTGGAAGACAAGATGTGGGTAACATTTTTGGAAGGAAGCTCTGCTCTGAATGTTATGAATTTGAACGGTATTGAGGTAATGTAAAAGTGACTAAACCTTTGTATAGCAAGAGAAAATCCAGCTTTTTTCACTTTGCTTGAGTGGGTTGGATTTTTTGTTTGGTTTTGGTTCTTACCAGTTTTTTCTGTTCCATACTAGACTGTTGCATCTTATTTTTTTTTCCTTTGATGGACACATGGCAGTATGCTGAGTTGTAATGAAATGAATGTGAAAGAAGTATGAAACTTAATTTAGTTTTAGAAGGAGTATTGTTAGAGAAATGAAGATCTCCTACTGAAAGGCATCTTCCTCAAATGAGGGGTTGGATTAAATTATATAAATGTAGTTGCTTATCAAAATTAAGTGAAAATCAGAATTAATTTTATTGAGTCACAGAAATGCCGCTTATTTGTGATATTTTCAGGAATTCTTGTTTTCGTTTTAAATCTAAAATGCTGAGCTTTAATATTCCTACTCGTAACAACTTATGTTTTGTGCACACCTTTTTCTGGCAATTCAGCTACAAGGAAGGATTATAGACATCAAGTTGAAAAATCCAGATTGGATCAGAAGTTTGGAAGATGAAATGAATCTGGAGAAGATGAATATTGGGCTGCCTTCATCAACAAGCTCCACTTTGCTTTGTGAAGATGCTGAGGTTGCTGCAGACTATGATATGGAAGGTTTGTTGAGATGAAGCGTTCCTTACTTTTAAATGCTTACAGTCCTAAACAATGTGGTTCATTTAATGCACATTTAAATATTTAAGTTCATACCCATCTAAAATAGATTAGAAATCACACTATTTCCAACAGGATCTCGACAGTCTGCTTCACTCTGGTGCTAAATTGACAGTTTACTCTCCAAAAGCACATTGGTGTTGAGCCTTTTTTTCAACACTATTCCACCTTTTGCAAGCGGTAGTTATTACAAATAACAGATACATTGAAATCCCCTGCCCAGCCTTTGGAAGTACAAGTGAAGCTTGGGTATTGCAAGCCAAGGAAATAACCTGTAAGGCTGGTTGTTTTTTAGCTTAATCAGCTTCACAGTCGCCCCACTGTTATAATTACATTTAATATATGTCTATGGTCTATATGATGCATTTGAAGTGTTTTCAGCTGGTTTGAATACTTACGTATTCTTCATGTGTAGTTTTGGGATGCAAGACTCATACTTGGATTGCTGAGCTAACTCCTTGGAACTCTGGGGCTTTCCTTGCATAAAATCCCATACCCGGAATCAGTGTTCATGTGCTTTTGTTCTCTGGTGCTTGTTCTTTAGGAGACATCGATGACTACAGTGCTGAAGTAGAAGAAATCCTTCCTCAGCACCTGCAGCCAACGCCAGGCTCAGGGCTCGGCACCTCCCCGAGCTCTTCCCCCCGTTCCAGCCCCTGCCAGTCCCCAACGCTGTCGGACGGACCCGCGCTCCCGGTGAGACCCAGCCGAGCCCCAGGCAAAGCTCCTGCTGCCCCTGCTTCCACACCTGGTGTGTATTGCACGGCTCCACTGCCCCAGCAACTGCCACAGCCAGGTTCTGTTGTTCTGCAGAATCCTGGTTCACCCCAGTTGTACCCCAGTCCCTGCTCCTGTCAGCTCCAAGATAGAAATTGTAATCAGTACATTTGTAAATTGGGAGCACAATATGAAAGCCTCTGCTTAAACACAGCCTTTTTTTAAACTGTGGAGTGAACATGTGAACACAAATGATGGTGTTTGGAGTGGCTTCTAATTGAGTTTATTTTAACTGCTCAAGTGCCTCGAGAGTTCCCTTTGTAGCATTTTTTTTTCCGGACAACTTAGTTCACAGGTAAGGGTCAAAATGGCAATTTGAAATGCTGCAGTTGGTAAGATTGTTCAGGATTTCATGAAAAACATAAGTTTATTAAAACACATGAGGCAAAAGTTTTGGTTTAGGGAATCTGCTTCTTTTCATCATTTGTTCATTCCTCTTGTTCTCCCTGTCTGATAAACTTACGGATCGCTGCTTCCAGGGCTGGGGATTGCCTGTCCTCTCTGTGAGAACAACTCGCAGTTAGTAAAGCTTTGCTGTGGCTAGCATGTCCAAGGTACTGATTTTTGTGTTGTTTTCTGTCGTGTCCTTCAGCTGAGTTCCAGGCCGGGGCCCAGCAGAAGGAGCCTCCCCAGAGCCTGGAGCCCAAGCGCCCTCCTCCTCCTCGCCCCGTCGCTCCTCCCGCCCGTCCCGCTCCTCCTCAGCGCCCACCTCCCCCCTCAGGTAACGTGGGCACCTTGCAGCTGCTCGGGAATATTTGTTTTCAAGTGTGTGAGACGAACTTGAAAGTGCAAACCCAAACGGTGTGTTACACTTGGGACTCATTGGTTTTTAAATGAAATGTTTGGTTGGTACGTTTGAAAGCATTAATGCCATGGGAAATAACAGTGTTTTTACCATTTAAATATTAGTAGTGACTAAGTTGATAAAAACTTATTTTCATAATTTTAAAAGTGTGAGTTTTACAGCAATGTTCACTGAACATTGTCATTTTTTACAGCATCTATTTTTAAATGAAATAGAAATAAACTTGTGCATTCATTGATTCATCACTGTTCCTTTAATTTTGGCATCAGTCTACATGCATTTTATCACGTCCAGGTTTTTAATGTAGACTTCATTTGGATCATCTGACAATGTGAGCAATTGAGCACTAAGGGAAGCTGGATGTTCAGAAGCATTTGGGCAAAATAGTTAATAAAAAACTGAGCCTTGTGATTTTTAACTTTCTCATTCTTCTTCTTCTCTCCTACTATACTGATATTTTTCATTATTGCTGCATTCATTTCTTAAATACTGTCAGGCGGTAGGAGTCCTGCACCTGCTAGAAAAGAATTTGGAGGTAATGATTTTAATTGTTTTTGACTATGACTGCATAGCAAAACTGCCATGGGATCTGTTGTGACAATGCTGAACATGATGATTTCCAAAGGTATAATAATGGGCAGTTCTCAAAGTTACAGAACTTGGATCATTCATGAATGTCACTGTGATTGATTTCTTCTTCTTCTGAACTACATTTGACTTCTCAGTGAAGTAGTATTTCTCCAGAGATTAGTGTTTTAAAGTCAGAGATGAAGGTTGTTCCAGGGCTTGATTAGTTTGTACTGGATGAATACATCCGGCTGACTTCTCTGTGAAGTGCTTCCTCAAAGTAGTCTTTGCCTTTCTCTGTCACACGTTTTACTGTTCTGCTTGGACTCAAATCAGCTCATCATACGTGAGAGAGGGTGAGAATTGTTAGTGGCACTTCCAGGCACTGCCCCATAGTGGGTAGGAAAGGAGTTTTTGACAAAACGCTTCAGAAGTTTTGAGTAATCTCAGAAAATACATAAACCATTTTACACAGTCTGTAACTATCAGCTAACTTTGGTGTCAGGCAAAAATGCACTTGGCTCTTAGATACTGGTGAAAAAAGGAGGTTTTTATGCCCAGTGTGTAGTATTTCAGATGACCAGTTTGAAATATTGCACTCGATAGACCACATTCAACATAGGTGAGATTTAATTCCTTGTTCTTCAGTCCTATGTAGTTTGCTGTGCACTGACACAATCCTGTTTGCCTAGTTTGTCTCAATTGTGCAAAGACTAGTCAGTTGTCTTCTTTTATCCTCTTTCCCAACATAGTTTTCCATAGTTATAAGTGGCATAAAACTTGCTTTTTATGCAATCATTTGAGAGTGTAGTGTATTTTCTCATATTTTATTCCAGCCTAAAGCTCTTCACTTTTTTTTCTGCTCTCCATTTTCCACTCATGGTGTACACGTATAAGCATCAAGACTTTGCTTTTAATGGTTATCTGAGCTCAGCTCCAAGCAAGTTAGCACAGGGCTGGAACCAAAATAAATGATCTTATAGGTTAGTTTAGTGGGGAAAGGGCACCTGTTTCTCTTCCCTAGGAGGAATCTCCTAAAGCTCTGTGGAAATATCCCTGTGTAGGGTATAAGCGGATCAGACTTGGGGTTTGGACTTGCGCAGCACAAGCCAAGCGACATTGATCATGTCTTTAAAATGTGCCTTTTAAATGTTAATTTTTTTCCTCACGTTTTGACCTTTTTTCCCCCCAAGTGCTTCAGTCCCTTCAATGCCTATGGCACTTTTTCTAATGGCTCAGTATGCTTTGAAGATGAAAGGATCATTTTGGCATCTAAGTGTTTTAGTTTGGTCATGTTTTATATCAGAAGTAACTCAAAATTCAGGTGAACAAGGTTCTGCAGTCATTGCAGGGCTATACAGAGTGTAGATCTTTTGTGTGCTAATACAAGAAAAATTTCTCTGAGGATTCTATAAGCTCTGGTTGTTTATAGTTAAAAATTAAAGTTTTGCACTCTGTTTACCCAAGTATTTTTTAATACATTACAGATTAAATTTTCAGAGAACATTAAAAACTATAAAGGCTGCTAATTGTCAATTGAAGTTAATAAATAACGTTTGTGGGGTTTTTTCCTCTCATACTAGTAGTGAGAATTTTCCTGATTGTTGCAGCCAAGGCTTTTATCCTTGGTTTAATCTGCTTTTCCTTTTCCATAAGATGAAAATATTCTTGTGCTGCCCTTTGTGATAGCATTAGCATAGCACAATAACTTTCCCTTCTCACTGCTAAAGAGTATTATGAGGCATTGTAATCTCAAGTATTTACCCTCTGTGCCATTTCTCCCATGCAGTGAACATTTTTCAGCTGACCAACTGCTTGTGCCAAGGGCTCCTGCTCTCTGCCTGGTGCCCTGACACAGGAATGTGGGCCTGTGTCTCCCTCGTGCTGAAAGGAGCTGGCTTTGCTCCTCATCCTGCATAAAACAGCAGTGGAAGGATATTGGGCAGTGCCCTGCTCCTGTGCAGCTGCACTGCTGCTCCTCTCACAGTCATGTGCTATCAGAAACTTGTGAGGGGAATTGGCAGAGCCTGCATCTCAGCCAGAACAGATAACACGTGCTGGGATTTAGCATCTTTGAAGCAAATGTTCAGCCAAAGCAGAGATCTGACATCGCTGGCAACAGTCCCATTTCAGCCTCGTGTGCAGCCTTCACTCTGCCCACTTTGTGACAGAACTCAGCGATCACAGAGAGTTCCTGGGCAGATGGTGAGAAAGCAGGAGGCTGTGTCACAGCTGAGGGATGCCTTCAGTATTTCCATCATGTCCGTGTCCTGCCATGTTTTTGCCATACAGCTTTAGGAACCCAGTATATTCTTGATGATATTGCAGAAATAAAATAATTCAGTGTGGTTATGCTTGATGGAAAAATCATGTTTCTCTGAATCTGAGCTGTTTAACCGATTGGCACAGCTGTCCCAAGTGCACAGTGCTGCGTGGAGGCACCTTAGTAATACAGTTCCTCAGGATACAGTGCATTATATGAAGTGGGAAGCACTGCTTTCATCAAATGTCTTACTCAGATGCACTGTGGCAGAAACAGACTACTCAGGTTTCTGCATGCCAGGGATCAGGCTTAATGTTGCAGGGTGTAAGTGCTGTGCTCATTTAGTCCCCAGTGTTTGAATACAAGTCTGTGCTCTGCTTCGTGAGAGGTTCAAGGCCATTGTGTCAGATCGCTGGATAGCCAAATGTTTGTGGAGAGTGAACATTTTGAAAGAATGAAATTCTCTTTCAACGGTCATAGAAAATTAAAATAATAGGTGTTATTGTACTTGATGATTTGTAATTCACGCCAGTCTGGTTCCCCATGCTACTACAAACAGTTATTTCTTACAGAGGACTGTAATCTATCTAGACCAGAGTTGAGTTGTGTAGAGCTGTCTTGTGGCAGTATTTGCTCTGTGTTTTCTTTCTCAGTCTGCTGCTTTCTTATGCAATGTACAGCTTCTCTTCTTTCTCTGAAAAGGTCTTGGAGCTCCTCCCAGTCCTGGGGTAGCTAGGAGAGAAGTAGAAGGTAACATAACAATTTTTGTGTTCTGGAAATGGATTTCTGATTTAACACCTGAGTAATATTATTGCCCTTGCAATACTAAAGGTGGTTTCAGGAAGGTATTTGTCATGTAGGATCTTTCTTTTATTTACCATGGCTTTCACCCAAAGAGGTTACTTCCTGGTTTTCAGTGGTGGTGGGAATTGTTACAGAAGTCATTTATGAAAAGCAAAGTAAAAACTTAAGAGTGCCTTAATCAAGAATGCTTTTTAAGGCTGACCCTCAGAGGAAGCTGTAGCTGACTGGTCATCAGAGTGACAATTATACCTGTAACTAAGTCAGGAATCTAGAGAGCCTGGCTTTTCATCAAGAGCTGCATATGTTCATATATTCTGGGCAGAGAAATTTCCATTTAAACAGTTTGGTCTACAGTTTAATATTTTGCCTCTTTGTAAAGAGCACACTGTAGGCATTTTGATAGCCAGCTGTGTGTAACACACAGTAATGGAGAAGCACTTCTCTTTCACCACTCTGGTTGGAGTACATGGGACTATGCTGGATGGGTCCTGCTTTAGCCACGCCAGCAGAGTCATGGGCTTGAGTTTCTTCCTTGTCCTTCAGGAATGGGTCTTGCACAGCAAAGAGCAAGTCCTAATAGAGTTGCTGGCAGGGTTTCCTCCTGTATGCTGCAAAATCACTCTACGCATAGAATATTTGAGGCTGGAAGGCACCTTTGGTGCTTGTCCACTCCAGCTTCCTGCTCCAAGGAGGGTAAATTGGCACCAGGTTGCTCAGGGTGGGAGCTGCATCACTGAGAACCCGTTTTGACTGGTTCTGACTCTTCCAGTCCGGTAGCTGGAAGCTGATTTGATAAACTGTGGGATGCACCACAGAGTTCCTTCCCCTTACTGCCACTGTCGTGGTGACTTTGTCCTCCTGGGAAATAAGCAGCAGAAACTCAAGCCAGAATCCTGAACCTCCCTGCCTGTTAGAAATTGTGCACTAAATTTTTCCATCTCTTGCACTGTCCAGTTGGAATGTTGCGTCTGAGGTTGTCACCAGAGTGGCCATGGTGCAGCTGGTGCTCTGACAGTTTTATCCCAGAAAAGCAGAGAGTGGGGTCAGGAACAGTTACATCAGTTCTCTTTGTTTTAACCACTGCTGGTATAACAGCTACAGAATGTACCGCAAAACAAAACAGCTTCCAACACGATTGAGAACACAGGGTACCTGTGCAGTGGGTGAATTTAGCTTGCAACAGATAGGATGTGATTTAAATAATTAGTAATAAAATGGGTCAAATTACTTCATGTGTGCCATGGGATAGGAGTGTGTTAGTGACAGCTGATGGAAATGTAGTAAATATTGAGAAAATCACCGGTACCTCCTTGCTTCTATTCTCACAAGTAATAATGTAACATTGCCATCTAATACCCACCTGTGGCTTATCTAACATAGGTAATTTAATTTTTTTTCCATGCTTCAAAGCACAAAAAAGCCCTGGGACACAAAGAAAAGATAACTTAGGTAATAAACACGTGTTTTGTACTAATGATAATACAGACAGAAATGGATTTTGAAACAGGTACTGAGTCAGTAATCTCTGCTCTCTGTTACAGTTCGTCATCAGCCTCCACATTCAGCGGGTACAACCAGACCGGTAGGTATTGCTTTAAGATGATTTTTCTGCTAAGTGTCTGTTCTGTATTACATCAAGGTTTCTGTTTGTCATAACAGGTGTGAGAAATCTGCATAGTTGACTGGTCAGTTTACTGCTTCTGTAGTTAAATTTTTCAATTATTACAGAGTTAACTATCTCAACAATTCTTATCTATTGACTAAAATATACTATGGGGGAAAAACCCACCATGTATGTGCAGAGTGGCTGTGAGTTGATTGTTTTACCCTCTGCGGTCGCAGGATAGGCTCCCCAATACCCATTTCACATCTCCTTTCAAATAACTGCAAAGTTGCTCTTTGTATTACATGTCCCTACTGATTTGCCGTGATAAAATGCATTCTCTTCTGTACTGGAAAGTAAATCGTGGTGGGAGTTAATGGCTTACAGGCCATTAATGGATTACACAAGCAATTGACAACTTATGGTTACTTCATGTGTTATAGAGAATAGCACTTTGTTTTAAAGACTAATTTTCATAAAGGTCTTAATGTAAAAATTAGATGTTCAGTTGTTTCAGCAAATATTACGGTGTTTCATTTCTTTATTTGTGGAACTGAACTGAAGGAAGACAATGAAGGGATTTATGGGCATTCAAATGCTTCACTTCACACAGGAAATGAAGAGATAAAATGTATCTGCCTAATTTTTCTTAACACTAGTAGCAAGTAGGAGCCTTGCCTGAGCGAAGAGCCAAGTGTTTTAATAGCTACAGGTCTTCTTAAAGAATTGCTAGGTTTGTCTGTTGGTAATTATTTGGCTTTGCAAACTGCTGAAAACTGCTGTTGGAAATCCCCATTGAAATAAATTTTACTGGTTCATTTTCCTCAAAGAGATGGATTCTCACAGTGAGCAATTCATGTTCCTGGCTCTTTTTTTTTTTTGTTTTCCTGGGAAATATAAAATGTGCTCCTCTAAAACTTGGATAAAGAAGAACTGGTATATATAGGAAAGAATGTATTAATTGATGACTGTATGCTTCCTTATTTTTTGTCCTCAAAATCTGGAGCTAGCACAGGCTTTGTCATTTCTAAATCAGAAGAAAATCTGATGTTCCAAGTCTGATGTTCACCAGTGTCTTGGAACTGGCATAAGAGCAACATTTTTTGTCCATATTATCAAAACAGAAAAAGCAAAACAAACTGCAAAGGCTCCAAAACTCAAAAACCCCAAACATAGTAGAAGGCCTGAATGAACACCTTCTCAGATGCCCTAGCTCAGCCCTTGCTTGAATTTCCTGTCTAACAGGCCAGGACTTGAAGGGAGATAGAAGCAAGATGCAGAAGGAGGGATTATTTCCAAGGGTCTGGAGTGCCAGGCCAAGGGGGAATGGCTTCAAACTGCCAGAGGGCAGGGTTGGTTGGGATACCAGGAAGAAATTCCTCCCTGGGAAGGCTCTGGCCCAGCTGTGGCTGCCCCAGGATCCCTGGCAGTGTCCAAGGCCAGGCTGGGCACTGGGGCTTGAAGCGGCCTGGGACAGTGGAAGGTGACCCTGCCTGTGTCTGGAACTGGATGGGTTTTAAGATCCCTCCCAACTCAAACCACTCTGTGATTCTAGCAAAGTTTCTTGCCCTTGTCTGGGGTGTTTTCTGGATTTCATTTTGAAGATTTCAGGACCAGGGACAGTAGCTGCAGTGGGTGCTGCTTCCCACTGAGAGATCCTGAGAGCTGGTTTACATTTTATTTCTTTTCTGTTTCTTTTTGATATATTTTTACTTTTTTAAAACCCATTTTGGTGTGTAATCCAGTCACGGTCCTTCCTACTGTCAGAATATTCAGTGAAATAATAACATGCATCTTGGCAGTCTCAGATCAGCCAGGAGTTTACGAGGTCAGGTGGCTGAAAGAGTTCAGAACGTTGGTAAATGGTCTCAGCCAAGCATCAGCAATCATGTGGTACACCAAGTCAGGGACATATATCTAGTAAAACTAAGATCAAGTATGATGGTTTTTATAGTGGTGAAGATTCTTTGCTTGTTTCTAATTAATTTTTGTGTGCAGTTGTGCAATCAAGTTTGCTCTGAAAACCATTTCTAGAATGTCCACTGTTACACAAACATTTTACAGGAAACAAATCTTACAAACTGTTTTGTCTCACAGTCATTTTTCCCTTGAGCTCTGGCTTTTTTATCCCAGAGCATTTTATTCAGCTTTCACTGTGGTGTTTGTTATTGACTCTGCTTCAGCCGTAATCTGGAATATCTTTCTGTGTCTCCTTAAATACTGATGTAGACTTTTAAATTTACATTCCTGGCATATTAACTTGTATTCCATTAGCTTCAGCAAGACTTAAGCCTTCAGGTGAAACAATTTGTGCGTTTTATTGATACTGTTCATTGAGAAACAGGAGACCTCCAAAACAAGTAGTTGGTTTTGTTGCTCATAATTTACAGACTTAGGTAAATTATCCTATTAATACTAGCAAGATAGTAACTGTTTCTAACATCATGGCACAAGTGAGTGTTTATATAAAGTTGAAAACTGTTGTAAAAATACTTTGCTTTGAATTGAACCATCATCACGTTTTTGAAAATATATTTTGTTCTTGCGTGTGCATAAAAAATCAGTTCAGCAGCTGTTATAAAGAATTTATTTTTCATGGAATCCTGATTATCCTGACTCATTTAGCAGTAGATGACTACAGATCCAATGTTGAACTAAAATACTTTCTTTTTGCCAACTTTCCTGTCAGACTGTTCCTCCTCGAGCTGGGGTTATCAGTGCCCCACAAAGCCATGTCCGTCCCTCGGGGACAAGACCAGCATCTGAAACTCCGACCAAACCACCTGAACCACCAAGGGGTAAGTTTCCTTTAGAAGTTCCATGTAAACGTCACTATTCAGTCAAGTGCTGCAGTCTATGGTTTGAATGCTTTGTTTTCAACAGATATCTCCACTTTTCACTTGTAATTAAGCTGCTTGGATGTAATAGCATTTGGCAGTTTGTGTTAAGCATCCACAAGTATTGCAGGCCCTTACTAGATGCTAATCTCAAGATGACATGAGATCTTGACCCACAGGTTTCCTGATATCAGAGAAACTGCAAAGGTTGCCATGTTTGGTCTGAGCACATTGGTGTGTCCCATTTTGGCTGCTGATCACTGGACACTATGCATTGGTTGTTCTGTAATCATAACATTTGGAATAGCATTTTATGTCTGACTCTCAAAGCAGCTTCCTAAACTTACAGTTTAAAGGACCCTTTTATGTTTATGAGTATAAAAATATACATTTTATAGTAGTGACTTCCAAATTACTTTTTAATATATCTGAAGTACATTTAGGAGTCATGTGGCTTCTGGGTTTGTGTTTTGTGTAAAATGACAACATGGTTTGTGTTGGAAGGGACCAGATCATTTAATTCCAATCCCCTGCCCTTCCAGGTTGCCCCAAGCCCCGATGTCCAGCCTGGCCTTGGGCACTGCCAGGGATGCGGGGGCAGCCACAACTTCTTCGTGCACCCTGTGCCAGGGCCTCAGCACCCTCACAGGAAAGAATTTCTTCCCTTTATCCCATCTAACCCTGCCCTCTGACAGCTTACAATCAAGTAACAGTTTTTAATGGATATCTGCTGAGTTTCTGATGCTTTCCTGTCCCGTTGCCATGACCCCTGCTGTTCTTACAGCCCCTTCTCTGCAGTTCTCTCTGGTGCTTCCCCACCCTGCCATCCTTATGGCTCGTTACAATTCCTTACCGTGAAAGTCATTGCAAATGTACTTCCAGGCTCCCCGTTGCTTCCTGAACCACTAAAGCCTCAGGCTGCTGGAGCTGCTCAGCCCAGCACTCCTGTGCTAAGGATGCAGGAGCCCCTGATCCCTGTGGCATCACATCCATCTCAGGCAAGTGCCCCGCAAAGCCTGGAGCCCCCCCAGCCGCCGCCTCGTAGCCGCTCATCTCACAGTTTGCCTTCTGAACCTGCTCCCTCCCAGCAGCAAGTAAGTAAAAAAACCCACGTAGGTACCTTCTTTCACTAAGGAATTAACACAGCCTGTGCTGGATGCTGCAGACTTGTGAGGAACCCTTAAAGCAAGCTCAGATACAAAAATGAGGGCCCAAAGAGTGGATTCAATGGTCATGGGGCTCTAGGAGAGGAATAATTGCTTTTGTACTGTCTGTGAATAACTAACAGCTTAAATACTAAACACTGAATTTGGAATTTCTTAAGATGACCTTTCAGCTCATTCTTAAAATTATGTTGTCGTTTGGCAACTTTGTACAGGAAAACAATCTAAGAACATTAATTTTATAATGTTATGTGCTTGATGAGCTGTATAGTAAGTAGCTGGCACAGGTTTTAAATAGTTACTGCATGATGTGATGCTTTATGTTGGTGATCATTTATTGAAGGAAGATGATACTGATAAGTAAATTAATAAATTAAATCAATATATTAATAAATACTTAAGAGGAATAGAATTTTCCCCATTCCCCAGCGTCAGTTAAAATACAGAAACATAACCACATTGTGTGAAAATTTCTGTAGTAACACTAATGTTCCCTTCTCTGGTACCAACTTTTTCTAGGAAAAGCCACAGTTTCCTACTACTGCTTAAAAATGCAGAAGCAGGTTTTCAGTGCTGCTCAGGTTTTTCCCTTACGCCTGTGTCTGAAGCTCTTTTTTGCTACAACAGTTAATGCCTGTTTTGTACAACAGTGAAGCAGCCAAATGCAATCCTCAGTGAGCTGATTTGTAAATTCAAATTGAAGAAATCTTTAAATGCTTTCCCTTTTTTTTTCTCCTGAACCTCCTTCTTTGCCTGTGAGCTGCTTTTCATTTTGTCAACTTAGACCAAAAAATACCATTTCTGAGGAAAGGTCTTTAAAGAAATACAAGGTCTTTTGAGAGGTAGTAAATTGCAAGCCCATCCTTCTATGCACATCTTGATTGTGATATTGAAGAAGCTAAATCTCCTTAAAATAATTCCTTGTACAGTGGGAATATTCAGGACTCTATACAATCCATACATTGAAAAAGAGAATTAGTTATTGTAAATACATCTTTAATGTAAAGAAAGGAGATTGTAGAGTTCCACAGAAAGAGAGGCATTACGATTTTTTCAGCTTGCAAAACTATTACTGTAGATGAGGGATAATACCAAAGCGGTTCACAGAATGAGAGCTATGGGGCTTTTCATGTTAATAGATGGCTAGAATTAAACCATCCCTGCTCAGATTCTTATAATCTATCTCCAAAAAGTAGTGCAATCTGCTGCACAATGAGTGTCTGTATGGAAATATCATTGGAATGGGCTTGAGTTGGTTTTTTATGACTCTTAATGGTTAACCTTACAGTAGAAGACAACAGAAATTGAAAATTTAGTGTAGTGTGTAATAAATACTTGTGGTTTGTATTGATAGCTCAAAAAACGGTTTTGTGAGAACTTCTGAAAGTGTTTTTAACATGAGGTTGCTTTGTTACTTGGATTTTCTTCCTAATTTTCTTTCCTTTGATGTCTGTTTCTCTTTCACAAGCAGGAGCAACCGTCAGGGTAACAGGTATCTGACTATTTACCAATCTTGTACGTGGTCTCCATCTATTCAAGCAGAAAAGATGTATGAATGTTGTTTTCATACATCTGCAGTCCCATCCCTGTTAAAAACCACCTGTCTGCATTCATGGATTGACTGTCATACCATAGTTTGCTTTATCCTTTCATAGTGGATTTAAAAATGAGACAGCATATATTAGGGCCAGAGCACCTATTTTGCATCATCTTCTTTTATGAAACAATTGGACCCTCACTTGTGTTGCTTAGTCAATGCTGATCTTGGTCTGTTCAGGGAAAAAAAGATCAGTGTTGGCAATAAATGTTCTCTTTAATGCCAATAAATCCTGATGCTATTGCACTGCCAAATCTTTTTTTAAAATAAACCCCATAAATCACATTTCTCAAGGAACAGATAACTTATTGTGACCCGAAGTAAAACAAACTTTTTGGTACAATTTTAAAAACCTTTGGTTCCAGAAATACTCAAAGCAAATTTTTGCTCAGAATAAGGAGCAATTTGGATTCATAATTTCTTTGGGATCTTGTACTTTTAAATGATCACAGACTTAACCAGCTGGTGCCAGGCCGCATTTGATTTCTGTTCCTTCTACAGTTCAGTTTTTCACATTTTCCCCTAAGTTACTCAATGCCTTTGTTTTAATATTATTCTGCAAAACAACTATAGACAGTCAATTCAACTGTTTGGATATATTAAGTTTATCTGTTAAAATCATAAAATCTTTTTGTGACATTTGAATTCTTAGAAGCTGCTTTAACTTAAGCTAAATTCATTTGATTAGGGGAAACTCCAAATTCTGTTCTGTCAGTGTGCATACCGAGCCAAGTAGATACTCCATCTACCCCACCTTTTTAGGTGGCTTGTACAAGATTAAAAAGTTGCATTGTCATTTGAAGCAGTGTATAAAAGCAGGAATATTTTGGTTTTAAAAGCAGTGAGTATTCTGTGGAGAAAACTGTCTTCTCCAAGTGTAACTTGTTATTTTAATTAGGAAACCAGTGATTGTCCCTTTCCATGCCAAGAAGTACTGGAGATGCCTATGGATGCCTGTCTACGTAGAAATGTCTGACTGCATTTACTAATAACACTAATGTTTCCTTTCATCGTGGGGCCCTAATGCTGCTTGCAACATCAGCGTGATAAACTCCCAAACAATGTAACCTGGAGCTTTTCATTTCATAGTTGTGCTGGGCTGTCCCTCGCCTAGGATACAGTAGCATTTCCCAAACATTTCCTTATCCAGCCTTCCCTTAGTGGTTTTTGCTGGGATTGTGACCTGCAGGAAGTTGGTTCCAGCTGCATCATCTGCCGAGGAGAGGGGAGTGGTGTTTGACAACTTAGAGGCTTTTCCTTAGGCAGGGGGTTCAGGCTGTTGTTTCCATGCTAGTTAAAACAAAACTGGGTTGAAGTTTCAGCTGAGGCATGAGAAGGGGGGGCAGTAGGAATCACCTGGAGCCAGCTGTGTGGTTCCTGAGCACCTTGTTTCCTTGGCAGCTGAATCCCGGCAGGACATCCGGCGCTCACCCTGACCCCCAGCTCGGCAGTGACCCTTTTGCAGACCTGTCATTTCACCTGCTCGTGTCCAAGATGCAGACGTCTGTCCGAACACCACCTGCTCCAACCTTAAACCAAAAGGAGTCGATACAGTCGCCTTCGGCGAGGCAAAGAAATGCCGATAATTCGGATACTGTAAATTGCATGCCAGCAATGTCTCCTGTTCCCACCTTTCACTCATCGCAGGAACATCAGCGCAGCTCTCCAAACCCATTTATTACTGGGCTGGGCTGCTCCAATCCATTCACTGAAAGACCTCCTAGTGCTGGGAACCCATTTAGGATGGAGACGCGGGAGTCTGGGATAACCTCGCAGGTACTGGTAGGACCTGCTGCTTCCCACCCATTCCCTCCTCTGCTCCCCCCCAGCTGTAACACAAGCAAGCCCATATGTCCTGTGGATGCAGCTGAAAACATGTTTTGCTTGCAAAGTGAATCTCTCAAGGTAGAAAACGTACAGCCCAGAGGGTGGGTGACTTTTGACGAGGACGACACCTTTAACTCGAAGCTAAAGCCATCTGCCAGTGTTCCGGATTTTAGGAGACTCGGCTCCGGGAAATCAGCTGGATGCCCAGGTTTGCTGGGAGCTGAACAAAAGACTTTCCTTGGATTAGACTTTGACTTGGATGGTGACTGGAAGAAAAGTTCTACTGATTGCTTCTGTACAATGCCAGCAAGAAAACCACCTGCACCCCCCGTGCCATCCAGAGCAACCAGCAACAGGTCCCCTGCAGATCCCTTCCCCTCGCCAGCACCCAAGGTGTCACCAACTCATCATTTTACAGAAAGATAGGTGGTCAGAGATACAAAAGGTTATATTTGTCGCTACACTTATCCAGTAGAATAATTGGGCATTCGAGATTATTTTGTGTGCAATAATTAATTGTTAAATGCACTGAAACTTAACTCTGCTCATAAACAGCCACTTCTGCTTGTGTATAAATTTCGAATGTGTATATATGGTAGAGCACAAAAAAAACGGTCTGAAGTTTATTAAAATCTCGATGTAATAGTATTTGAATAGACAAGAAGAGGAGTGAGCTACTGTCTCACTAAAACCTGTCAATCCTGGACATAGATTTTGCTTAGGGAGCTCTTTCGTTTCTGTTCTCCTTTGTGGCATTTCACAAGAAGAGGCTCCCTGCTGGTAGCCTCCCCCCTCCCTTTTGACTGTTTTGTTAGTTGATATTTATAAGTATTTACCAAAGAGCTGCCAAAGTTTATCGAGATTTGAATGTTGACAAGTATTGTTTAGAAGCTGTTTAATTTATAACAGAGGCTATGGATATTTGTGAGGCTTATATTTGAATTCGAGCCACAACAAAAATAGTTTACTTTCAAAATAGAAACACAACTTTGCCTATTAATATATTCAGTTAATCTCCTGTGTCAGTACATTTCAGTTACTAAATCCTATTGTGACGTACACTCACTAGCACTTGAGTCAGAATAATTGTTCCATATCATTCGTTTATTCATTACTATTTTAACTATACTTCTTTTTCTTTCCCATAAATTGGAAACAGCTGATAACAGCAAGCTTTTCCTCAACCTCTGGAACAAAGTCCCTTTGGCTTTTGAGATGGAAAGCAGTATTTACCAGTTGCAGACTAAGTAGTCTGCCAACCAGGGGGTGAAACAACCCACTTGGATGGTATTTTGAGTAATGAAAGATCCCAGGGCAGCAGGCTTTTTACATCCTCAGATGCTCTCATAACATCATCCGTGCAATAGTGCACTATTCCTTCGGACAGCCCCTGGTTAGCCACGAGCTGCAGCCGCCTAGAGGAGCCGTAGTGAGGTTTGTATTGCGCTTTTTTCCGTTCAGGTCATTGGAGTTGTACTTTTGCACCAGCAGTGGTACTACTTGTGCTTCGGTGTGCGAGTTACCTTGTTTAACGCTGTTGCTGCAAACATCTGTGTGGTTGATGTTTTGGTGTATTCTTACATTAGCAAACCAAATTCAGGGGGGAGCTTTTGCTAGTGGGAGTCACGTGGTAAATATGTTGTCGAATATTTAATTGCAGTGATTAAAAACTCTCTGTCTGAACTGTACCTGGCATGTGGCACTTGTGCACTTCACAGGACTGTGGGGACCACAGGGAGTGCTCCAAAGTTCCACTGTGTATGTATGTGTATATATATATATGAGCTGTAGTAAGGGCCTGCCATGTATTGATGGGAACGATGAGCAACAGTAGATGCTCTGAAAGCACAGAGGATGGAGGTGAGACCCTTTGCCACTCCATGTGTCCCTGGACTCTCGGTGTTCCCTGTCCCAGTGTTCCTGCTCACTTGTCCTTG
>JAWWMU010000001.1:63662-103412 GCA_035048155.1 Cinnycerthia olivascens
ACATTGCTATAATTTTTGGTTTGTGGCCATATCACTATCCTGATGAATGGAAATGGTTTCCACATCTGGTTTTGTTTCTTTTCTCCCTTTCACGGTTTTGCTTTCCCACCTAGCTCCATTCTCTGCCTCACCCAGGATTTGGAAGGATTTATTTATTGCTTCCTGCAGCCTCACCCATCGTTCCTGGCAACAAACCTGAGGCTGATTTCAAAGCAGGAGTGGGGAGTTCAAACAGCCGCACCAGCACTGCGTGTTGCCTTCCAGCAAGTTCACATGTTGATGCTGAGTCATGTAACTTGCAGATGTGTGTCATGCCCACAGCTGTGTGTGGCAAGCCACTTGCAAGCTCTCCTTTGCAGTATTTTCTCCTTTGGCCGTTCTTCTGGGAAATTGCAGGGATTTTACTGCTGAAACTCTACCCCACAGCCAGCCCTGAGTGTCCTTCCCATTGTGTTGCTGCTGCTGCCTCCTGGCACCCTCCCTGTGGGTACCTCAGCCTGGAGAGATTCCAGCTATGGCACTTGAGCTGCTGTTTTTTTCAGGGCTTGGGACAGATAAGTGCATACCTCGTTAATTTTCTGTTTTGTCTACTGGATGCTTTGGGTCTTGTTTCAGAAAGATCCCAATAATTCAGTGTCTGTTTATCGTGTTTTTCTATGTTTGTCTTCATTCTTACTCTCAGACTGCTGTGAACATCCGGAAATGAGGTGAACCACTAATTGACAGCTTTCCCCAGTTAGACTTGGAAAGTTTATGTAAAAAGAATAAAATAGGAATCCAAATTCAGGCTGTTCAGTCAAAGGAACAGATCCTGAGTGAAGCTTGACCTTCCAGCCTGGAGATTAAGCTGCTTCTCCTGCTTTGCTGAGTTGCTCCTGGTGCTGGGGTTTGGACAGAGTTTGTCACTATGTTTTAAACAGGCATGCTTTATAAGCACTGCCGTTTTATTTCCTCAAAACACATTCCCAGTGACTGTGAAATGCTCCATCTTGGGAAGCAGCCACTTCTCTGGCAACTGCAGGAATTCTTTACTGTCCATCCACCTGCCAGTGTGTGGTGGCAGACAGGGAGGAAAATCAGGAGGAGATCAGGTCATCAGTTAAATCACTATTTCATTACAAAAGGTCTTTTTCCTCTAAGGTTGTAAAAGCAAGGAGAGGACTGGGAGTTGGGAAAAGTGAAATGTTTTGCCCCAAGGAAGGGAGTAACTTCTAAGCTGTGAACTGGTTGCTGCTAATCTGCTGCCACTGCGGTTGTTTTGCCACCAGGACAGGAGTGAAGAGCCTGGTTTTGCTGGGAATCCCAGCCAGATGTATCAGATGGCTGCATGTGGATGAAGTGAACAAAGTAGGGAAGGGAGGTACCTGCCCAGTGGCAGGAGCAAAGGAAATGGGCACAAAGTGAAACCCAAGAGGGTCCCTCTGAACATCAGGGAGCGCTTTGTCACTGCGGGGGTGGCCGAGCACTAGCACAGGTTGCCCAGGAAGGTTGTGGAGTCCCATCTTTGGCTGGACCAGGTGTTCTCCAGGGTACCTCCCCTAGGGCACGCTGACTTTAGCTAGTCTTGAGCAAAGCGAAGTCTGAAGGAAAGAGAACTCCCAGCTTTTGTTAGGTGGTCAGCTTATGGGCTGAAACCCCACTGAGGCTTCCCAATAAAAAATGAGGGAAGAAAATGCACAAATTCTAGTGACTATAAACATTAACTGCCAGACAGATAAATTTCAAAGATCAGCTGGCCTGTGGGCCCCAGTCTCTCCAGCAGGCAATTTCAGTGGGACTCAGAGTTTTGGGGAGCCCATGAGAGCAGGGGCCTCTGGAGCCCCTGCCCTCATCCCTGCAGGCTGAAGCCCGGTGCACTCCAGCAAAAGGAAGAGGATCAGGTTGTTTTCACTAGCATGGTCTGTCAGCGGGGGCAATTGCTGGGATGTAGAGCAGTCCCTTTGTGTCTGACCGGGAAATGGGTGGCACCTGCCCCATGAGTCAGGAGGAAGGAGCCACCTCTGGCCCTGAGCCCTCCCAAAGGCAGACTCACCTTCTTCCACCCCTCAGAACCAAGGCACGGGCTTCTCCAGACCCAAACCTATTAACCAATATCGTGCGTAGCACAGGCTGTGACGACTTCCTGCTGGGAAGGGGAGAGCAGGGGCCCAATGGGATTGCAGCCAGGCTCTTGGGCTGTGCCCGGCCTCTCCTGCCGTTTCCCAGTGCTCTGGGTGACCTCAACCCTCCGTCCATCTCCTTAGCCTCTCTTCCTTCCGCTGATAGGATGCTAATTGCGGGTGAGATTTTTCCAGTTGAGCACAGGATTGTGCCTTAGTCATCGGAGCAAGCTCTCTTCCTCCCTTTAAAGTTTTTCCAGGCTTAATTTGACTTTGTATCAGTAGGAAATGACAAGTCATGTCACTGTTTTCTTTCCAAGTGTTTCATACTACGCTCTACCTGGACACACAGCATCTGAGTGGGGAAGCACAATGAACCCATGAAGTATTACCAATAGGAAGTGACATTTTTCCTCCTTTTGTTCAGTAAGTTCCCCATGGGCTGCAGCTAAAATACTGGAGACATTTTTAAGACAGGAAGGCTGTTGTGGTTTCAGCTTAGGTATGTTACTGATTTAATTTTCTCTCCAACTGAAACCAAATCTGACTAGTCAAACAATTTTCAAGTGAAGATTGCGAACTGATAAAAAATCCTGAGAGTATGACCTGCATTCAAGTGCTGGTTCTAACTCTGCTTTAGGATGAGAAAAATGAACCCAGTGTTTCCCTTAAGTCAGGTATTCTTAGTGTGTGGCAACATCAAGAGTCTTTTATGAAAGCAGCAGCCATTTTGGAGCTTGTCCTTCACAGATTTGCCAGCACAGGTAGCAACAGGAGCACATCTTGGGTGGGTCTGTTCTGATGGTTGAATACTTCTGCTTAAATACTTTCCACCTTTTTTAATATTCCTAAACATCCATTTGGCAACTGATCCCAAATTACAGTGAAAAGTAATCTGTACCATGAGTTAAAACTGTAGAGTGTTTTTCACAGAAGGACTTATAGACGGTCAAGGGTATGAAACCCTCTTTTTATTGCATATATTTCTTCTTATTTTACAAATAATTATATTCGCTGATACAAATGTTCCTTCACAGAAGGTACATTCTTTTTTTTTTTTTAAAGGGATAGAGTGTCATCCAAAATAAGCCATTTATTGTTCATTAACATAAAATGTATTCATATTTCTAGGGGGTGTCATATCCAAACCGCTGTTCATCCAAATTTCCTGTATGATCTGCTCCCTGCGCTCAATCCTTTCGGCCAGTTCCGCTGCCTCTGCTGAGTTATAACCTGAGTAAGAAGGTCTGTAAAGCCTGTCTATCTCATCCTGGGTGTTTGAAAGGGAGGAATCCTCCCCCTCCTCTTCCTCTTCCTGTTCCTCACTCCTCTTGTAGGCTCTGGCACTCTCTGGCAGCAGCTGATCCTTCTTCCTGTGCAGTTTCTGGATGTCACTAGGGCACAACACACAGATCACCAAGGCACACAGTGTGAGGATCAATCCCACACAAATGCTGGACACAAACAGGAGAGCAGCTCTTTCAGCGTGATCTGCAAGCAAGAAGACCAGGGTTTAATCACTTTACAAACTGCAAAGGCTGGTTAGAAACCCCCAGCTGCCATTCCCACAGAGTAGTGTAGCCATAGGGCACCCAGACCTTCCAACACTCACAGCCCAACCCTGCCAGTTGTGCCTCTCCCAACTGCTGGGCAGAAATCCAGGCTGGTTATAACACTACAAAATAACAAGATGACCCCAAGCTGCTTTATGAGCAGCTCAGTGCTGCTGCCAGCCAGCTACCAGAACTCTGCACACCTTGCTTGGTCTTTGCAGCCATCCTGCCAAAAAGGGCCTTGCCCTCACAGACAGGGGCCATGAGAAGAGCGACCCTGGGCTCTGCAGGGCCTCATCTCCAGGCCAGGCTGAGTAGGGAGCACTTCCCTTCCTTTGCACTTAGTGTTGCTCAGTCGCAAACCCTGCCTGGTCTCACGGCAGAGACTGCTGGGTTTGGGATGGCTTTTGGCTCTTTTTTATTACTCCTTGATGATCTCTGTGTGGATGCAACCCAACATTTCCAAAGATGGATGTCTCCAGTGCTCTCACAGGACAGGGCCAGATTTTCAAAACTACTGAACAACCAACAGTCCCCATTGAAAATTTAAAAATATCTTGGCTGCAGTTGCTAAGACAATTTGAATCCTTCAAGGCAAGGAATATTCCCTAAATATCCATTATGCTGGGATTATCCCATCCACAAGGTTATGATTATATTGTTATAATATCTTTACCATCAACATGGAATTGCTAGCTGTAACCTTGGGAGTTGATCTTCCCTTTTCCCACAATGCCACGATCTAGTGAGCCAAACAATCTCAGCCTCATTTTCCTACCTCTAATGTATGCAAATGTAGCCAAGTAGTTTGAGCTAACAATAGTTCCATCTTTCTTTGGAAGTCTTGATTCCCTTGGATCAAGGTCAACACCTGTGACAGAAGGAGGTAAAGCAAATTCAGTGAAGTTACTAAACTGGTATTCACCCAGTAACTTTCCAGATAACAAGTCCACCCAAAACATAGGCAGGCCAGTGCCATGCTGAAGGAGCTGCAGAACACTAGACATATAAAACATCTAGAAAATGGCAAATTAATTTAGAAGAGTCTCTAGCCAATTGAAACCCCTTGTGCCTATTCCCATTGGGGTTTCTGAAATAATTTTACCTCATGAGGCTTCACCATTGTCCAATGGCCTTCCCAGCCCAATCATGCTGTGTGCTCCTGTTACTGGGGACACACATCAGCCTCATCCTTAACTTTGTGGCCTTTGAGAAGAGAGCTGGTGTTGACATAACTGGTAAAATATTCTTCACCCTGAAACAACTACCATTTCACTTTTATTCTTTGCAGCATGCTGGCTTTGGGCAGTGTGGGCAGGTTGCTATGACTGCAGGGCTGTGCTCACATCCCACTCCCAGCCTGTCCTTTGCTTTCCAACAGGCAGAGCAGCTCTTTCAGCAGGCTTTCCACTTCCTCTTCCCAAACCCTGTGTCTGTGGTGGTACATACCATCGTTCTGTTTGATGGAAGACTTGTTGTCAGGGACCAGGGGATTGACAGCTGTGAGGATGAGTTTAGGAACTGCAGAGACAAAAGACAAATTGTGTTCAGTTAGTTTCGAGACCGCTCTCCCCAGTTAATTATGAATCTCACTGCTAACCCTGAGTTTATGAACTGGCTTTCTGACTGTGGACTCGATCTTGAGGTCTTTTCCAACCTTAGTGATTGCGTGGTTCTTGCAAAGTTAGGGCAGCTCTGGGCCTGTGACTGGATTCGCACACCAGCCTGCTCCAGGACCATCAGTGCATCTCCATACAGCCTGGCAACCTGCCCCTCGTTTTCAGCCCCTCATGGCTGTGCCAACCAGTGGATGGAGACAAGATTGGCCTCTAAATTCAGCATCAACTGGGCTACAGCCAGATGCTAAATTGCATCTAGGTCCTGCATTTGGATGAGGATAATTTACTGTAATTCTAAGTTAAATGTTAAAGTGTTGTGCGATGTCATTTGCAAAGCTTCTGAGATGGACAGTTGCTGAGGAAGGTGGAGAGGATGGGGATAAATGAGCTGCATCTTTCCTTTCATTTATTCCCTTAATAAGTGTTCAATCCTCTTCAAATAATTAGAAACTACAAGCAGGTGCATTTTACAGATATTGAGAGTTCACATATTCTGTAATGGATGAATGAGCCTTTCAGCCACCCAGATCTTGGCACCTGTTCCTGTACTCTGTGAAGGCAGATTGACTGATTTTTCAGACTGATCGGGGAGAGGGAGTAAAAAAGGAAGAAATTTCAAGTATGACGCTCACCTCTGTCCCACATGGAAACATTTGCCAAGAAATAGTGTTGAGAGAGTTAAATGGAACAGAGGAGACTGAGGTTTGCAGCTTAGCATAGTTTGCATTTGGAAAACAACTAAAAATAGCACTTTTTTCTGAGCAGAACTTTTCTTTCTGTGTGGGCTCAAAGTCAGAGCTATTTTCTTTCCTGACGAAGGAATCCTTTTGGGAGTCTTAGCTCCTGTTTGCAGTGCAAGGCCAACAGATACAGGGTAAATGAGCTCATTTCTATTTTGTCTTGTACCTTATGATAGTTTGTAGCTGTTTTCCAGTGGTGGTGTACTTTCCTTGGTGTGTGGGGCAGACAGGGAGCAGGATTGTTTCCCGCCTGCAGTCTGCGTTTGCAGGCCTGGCTGTTCTGAACAACGAGCCTGTGTTGTGAACAACATCCTGGGAGGGTTTGCTGTCTGCAGCAGCCCTGCTGAACCCAAAGCTCCTGTCCCATGGCCTGGAACTCCTTCACCTGTGCTCACGTTCCTCCTGCTCCCCTGCCAGGGGGAGCTCCCAGGGCTTTGCTTGCTCTTCCCCGATGCCATTCAAGTATTTATTGTAGGGGAACGTTTAATTCATTTGGCATGGACAGAAAGAGCTCCTGGCTGCTTGCATTGCTTATTTTCATGATGGTGCCTGTCAGACTTTAACTGGTGTAGGCTACACCAGATCGCTGAACAGAACAGCTGGTACCAGCAGAGGAGTTTTTATTAAGAGGATCACATCTGTATCACAACCTGTGCCAGCATTACTTTGGCAAGTAGGGGTCAGTCACCTCCTGCAGGCTGCCAAAGGCAGCCCACACAGGGACTCTGCCATCCGGGGAGTGCGGATACACCACGGGGCTGCAGGAGCCGTGTTTGCTGAGAGAGGGTTCCATGATGCTGAAGTGCAGGCTCAGCGAGAGCCAGGGGGTCCCACCGCGCACAGACAGGAGATGTTGCTGAGCAGATCACTGGGGGCACTGAGATTTCAAGAAACGGGCACCTCCTGGCTCCTGTCATGTTTTCACTGTCAGGAATGAATTGCAAATGTACAAATGCAGCCTGGCTCACTACCCCTAAACAGCTGCTGACCACTGGATGGAGAGTATGGGTTTTTTTCGCATTCTTGACCATGATAGAAATACTTTGAAGTGTGGTGCAGCCCTGAGAACAAAACTGCTGTGCTCTGCTGAGTTCCTGTTACTACAGGGGGAAATCTATTTGTGTTATCTTGGGAAGCATCAGATTAGCAGGCATCCTCTAATGAGGAGAGTGAATGTAAAATGTCATTCTGGAATATACCAAATTCTTCCTGCATTCATTAGATAATCTGTAAAATAATCAGATCTGCAAATCATTGGCTATTGCTTCAGATTGCTCAGCCCAGTAAGATTTGGCAGAAGAAAAACTCTTCCAAATGTGCCAGCAACACAAAAGAACGCTATTTGTTACCCACGTGTTTTTGCAAAACCACATCCCTAAATAACACAATACATAACTCCAGTGCAAACAAACTCACTCTGCTTTTCTGGTACACAGACGTGTGAAGAGGAATGATTTATTGTAATTACGCTCATGCTAATTAGAGAGAATTACATTAACTCGTTCATAAAGGCAGCTGCACAGTAATATAATGTATTGGTGCAATGGCAGATTCCCAGATCTCTCCAATAATAGGAAGCTGAATTACTGCACTACCTTTCACAGCTGACAACTAATTCTTGGGGAGACTGAAAATCTCTTGAGGCTCATTTTCCTCTGATCCTCAGGTCAAGGTGATCTGGCCATCAATTCTACACTGCTGTTCTTAAAAGCATGTCTCAGGTAACCTGTGCCCTTTGACCCCTACTCACTAGGGATGCAGCCAAAGGACTCTGCAGTATGTGCCTGTGGAGCTGCTCTTATTGAAGTATTTTAGGGAATTCGGCTTGCCTTTTATGAAATTTTATTGGTCTATAGCAAACAATAGGGAAAACTGTTCCCTCTTGTCTGAGGAACGAGCTGAAGTACGTTTCAATCCTGCAAGGGATGTATAACCTCAAGCCTTTACTTTTCATAAACCTTCACTTCCCTTTCCATGAGAAAGGAAACCCCTCTGTGAGGGAGAAGCTGTAGATGTACTCACATGAATCGGGTTTCAGGACTGGGCTCGTACACAGTACCTCAATTATGCTGGACTGTTTTACCTGCACTGATGCCAGGCAATGCCAGGTTATTTTTCCTAGCTCTGTTGCAGGTGAACTCTGTGGAACAAACTCTTATCTTGACAGTATTTCTCAAAAATATTGAACTACATAGTTGATATTTTATCATAGGTTGCATTGTTTATAGCAAACACCCCCTTAATTCCAGAGTCTTTGTGCAGTGCCACTGCGCCCAGGGAGTTGTTCGTGTATTTGGTACAGCTGTGTCACAAACTTAAAGGGAAGTGGATATTTAGGAAGGCTCAGTGCCCATATGTGGACATGTGTGTGCCTTTACAAGCAGAAATGAGGGCTTGAAAATGATTGTGCATTTGCTCTTACCACATGCATAGCTGACATTTATGTACTTTATCACTCCAGGTAGGCATGGGCTTCCAAAATCCTGGCTAGTGACCATGATTTTGCATCTCTGTTTCCCGTAACACCTTTTTGATAACACTTCCAGCGCTGTGTAAGACAAACAGTCTGAAAGAAAAAATAGATATAATAAATATACATCACCCTGGTGTTATCTGAACTGAGAGCTGCTGGATGCATGACTAGAGATACAAATCTGCGTCTCACCTCAGGTGTAACTTTGCCTTTGCAGGATTTCAGAGTTAAATATTAAGGTCTGTCAATGCAAGGAAGTCAGCTGCAATAAAAATGTGAACTTGCAGTGAGGTAATTCTCCCACGTTGCCTTACAGGTGCATACTAAGGGTGTAGGAAGAGTCTCGTCAGGCTCCAAACAGGTTCCCAATATAAGGTCTCGATGTTCCATTCAGGATGGCTTGGAAAAGATAAGCACATCCAAATAGCTCTCCATCTATTCCACCACAAATCAAGAGAGATGAAATGCTGTTTCCAAGTCTGTTTCTCAGCCCTGGGTTACTGAGATGAGTCGCCTGAATATCCAGGTTCAGTTCAAGTCAGGTGAGATCAATTTTTATGTGTTGCAACAGCTCAGGCTACAGGGAAGTTCAAGGTATTAAAAAGCAGCCTTTGATTTACTATGAAGAGGTCAAAATGGGCTCAGTGTTTAACCAGGGAAACATGTGGCTTCCAAAAATGGGTTTGCACTGGAGCTGAAATTATTTGAGTGGGAAAGTGTGTGAGTCACACTCTGCTTTAAAAAAAAGGAATGTCTCTAAATGTGATTACATTCTCTGTATCCACATGTGCTAAACTCCAAGCCACAGAGCAAAAAACACCCCGTAGTTTTTGCTTCTAACCAGTAAGGATGCAGAAAGGACAAGTTTGGAGCAAGTAATACTTCTCTGAATGTTTCTGCATCACCCCACACACTTCTGTGTATGACAGATAAGTCTCACTCCAGGCTCCTGAGGCAAGGGTGCTCTAGAGGTCTGAGACATCATTCTCTGGGCATTAAAACAGTCCATCTTCCCACAATAAAGGATGGCCTCCATTCACCTGCTAACTGCTGAAGCTCATTTGTGCCTCTTTAGATGAAGGACAAACACTGTTTGCAAAGACATTCCAAAGCTTCCCCAAATCTGTTTGATGAGAAGGTTTGAGACTGGGTTCTTGACATTTAATATGTGAAAATGGGGCAGATTTGTGATTTTTAGAGTTAAATCCCTGACACCAGCACTAAGTCATATACCCAGGCAGAGCCATCAGGAGATACTGGGCTGATCTGTCTGGCAAAGGGCTCGTGGATTGCTTTGGACCTGGATTTTAAGAGAGAGCTCTTTGACATTTCAGAGACCTAAAATCCCAATACCTGTGTGTCCCAAGAGACTGCTGGCAAAGGCAGGGAAGGGCTGACCTAAAGCATTAGGCAGTTCTGATTAAGTGACTCAGCAGTTTTAGTTTGCCTGACAATTTCAGATGAGTAAGGATATATTTGGATGGATGTTTTAGGGAGCCTGCAGCTTACTTTGGCAAGTACAGAAACAGCTGGAGAACATCAGGAGAAATTGCTGGGCGATTCGTAAACGAATGGATTGGGAGCACAACAGCAAACTGGTAAACTGAACTCTGTTTTCCATAGAATTTCCTTCCCTGGCAGCTATTCTTGGTACCTTATAAAACCAGGAGGATGCTGTGCTGATGGTTTTCTACATATTCAGTGACACGGCAAGTGTATGTTTCATTTTGCCTTTGCTCATGTTTCTGTGGGACTTAATAGCTTCTTATCATCTCTATCCATGTGGGATTTGGCTCCTCTGCCTGAGGAGCCAGTCATTATATGCCTGCAGGTTCTTGGCAGGCCAGTTTTTGGAGAACCTCCTAAGGCTTGCATGATGTCACAGGTGAGTGAATGCAAACCATGGCCTGTTTCTTCTGCAGGACAGGACAGACATGACCTAGAAAATCTTACAACATAAAAAAACCTATTTAAACTTCCTGCGTTCTGAAAACATTTTGGGTTTTAGTGATTCAATAAAAAATCTTGTCTGGTTTACATGTGGCCTTGCTACCTTCCCACTAGTTCTCCCAGCAGCTATGATGGGATTAACTTGAGAATAACTTACTTCTGGTCAAACACTTTTTTTCCAGTGTCTGAATGAGGAGAGGTCAGTGCTGTGTTTTGAGTAAAGGAGTCCCGTGGAATGGCCCCAAAGAAATCACGAATTGGGAGATGAACAGAAGTGTGCAATGTGGATTCTTGAAATGAAAGTGTAATTCCTTCTGATCTGCACAGATACCCCTAGGGCTTCTTAGACTGGTACCATACATTTTCAATAACCTGCCTCTGGAAAGGCACACTCCCAGAGTGCTTAAAGGCTGGTGGCATCCAGCGGTGGTCGACAAGGCAGCAGTGTGGGGCTGGGAAAACACTCCATTCTCCACGCCTTTCTCCCAAAGTTGCTTGTTGCACACCAAGACTGTCGGTGGATCTTTTGTGCCAGACACTGCACGGGGACACGGGTGTCAAGACGAGGTTCTTAATGCAGTAATAAACTATGCAATCTGACTGCAGCTATTTAATAGTTGGAGGAGAAAGCCTTGTTTCTGGAGGAAAGGGTCTCTCAGCTCCCTAATTAGCTATGTTTGGGAAAGTTTTGGCATGCAAATGACATGCCATAAATCACACAGGCTTTAATGAGAAGTAATTTGTCTTCTGGTTTCTTAAAGCTTCTCTCAATTCAGACAGGAGGAGCTTTCCCTCCCTTTCTTTCCACCCTGCCACACAAAACCTGCAGGTGATGGAGCATCTTGTGCCAGGCTCTGGTGACAGCGTCCTGTCCCAACCTCTCCAATTGTTTCCAACTGCTTTCATCCCCAGCTGTATGTGTTTCTGGGCTGTGCCCACCCACAGAGGAATACAGAGCTTGCTTTTAAAATCAACTGAAAGCAAAGATTTCACACCTCCAAATCAGGATGGCTTGTGCTTTGTGGAGCCCAGATATCCGCTGTGGGTACAGGAACTGACAAGGGGAACTGTGCAGTTTGGAGCAAGCTAGGGCTGCAGACTCCTAAAGAAAGTTGCTGAAATAATATGGTAATTTATGCAAGAGCATGGCACACAGGGTCCTGCCTATGCATCAAAAAAGGGCCACTTGAACTGCTGATTCCAGCAGAAACACACAATGTGATCAGCAGCACTTCTGTACATTAAAAACCCCCCAAACTTGGTCTCTCTCTCTCCTCCTGGCACATGCATTTGCAGAGTGGGGGATCCATCCCACCAAACACCAAGGGCAAAAGACAAGTGTGGCTCTCCATTTCCTGACAGCAGGAACCAGACTCCCTGATCCTGCACGTACACAGGCACAAGTTCCTTGGCTTCTTTCAGACTTGAGGGCCAAGTGTGCTTTTCCAAACCTTTCACGAATGTGAGCCCTGAAAAAGTAGACCCAAGAAACCCCTGAGCTGCTGGTAAAGAAAACATTACTGGTTGAAGTGATGTGTGTCTCAGCTTGCTCCAAGCTACTTCTGTTCTTCCTTCTTCATCTCAAAAGTTTTTTTGACTCCAAAAATGGTGGCTGGTCTCTTCCTCCCTTCAAACAATCACTTTTCATCCTGCCACTGCTCTGAAAACCTCCTTTTTTAAGGGAGTCTGGTCTTGACAACACTCACTGGGGCAAAGGGGTTCAATGGCTCCTACTGGCACCTCTTGGGGCCCAAAGCAGCTACTGAACTTCCCAGTTTGCTTGGGCTGACACAGACAAGGACCTTTTCATATCTGATGTCTGCACATAGAGAGAGCTAACTTAAGGGGTTTTGTGGTGGAAGCAAAATTGCACTTTTTTTCCTTACTTTTGCATCCACAAAATTGGTTTGACTCCTGTCTCCCACACCCAAAGTGCCAAGGCAGTGTGGAAACATTTCCAGATCTGCCTAAAGCTTCTTGTCCCTTTACTGTTGTTACTTCTGCTCTCAAGAGACCTTCCCAGGGGACAGGCTCACACCAGGCAAAGAGTCCATCTTTTAGTAAGAGACAGAAACCGAAAGCTTTTCAATCAGTCAGTGAGCAAGAGATACGAGGCCTTCTGAATTGGCTACAATATCCAAACAAACAAACAAACAAAAGGAATCATAGAATCAACGCATCATAGAATCCTGTTACATTAAAAAAAATCATGACACCTAGTTGGACTGGAAGGAACCTACGGGATTTTGAAAATCCCCCTTGCTTGACTTTCTCACCCCTTCCTCTTATCTGAATTCCACTGGCAAGAGGAGACTAGGACAAAGCCCAAGCCCAGGGTATGTCATGGCACAGTGCAATCTGTGATGAGAGTTTGTGAATTCTCCCTCAACCCTCCAAAAGTGGGACCAGGTGAAAAAGAGGGCTGTACTGGAAAGATCCCCACCTCCCAGCAATGAGAACTGAGACAGGGCTGTAATTCAGGGCTCTGCTGGTCACTGGTGCTTGAGGGAGCACACATCTGACCAGACAATGTGCATCCAGAGGAATTTCTGGGAAGGATATTGCAGTGTTCCAGCTTGCAAATTGAAACTAGAGGTGACCCACTACCAAGCCTTCTTTCAAGTATTTTCATGTATTAACAAGAATACTTTATTATTTGAGAGGTGTTTGTTGACCTCAGTCTTCCTGATGCTCTCTATGGTAACCTGTTCTGGCACGATTCTTTAACTTCTTCTGACCAATAAATTTTCTGTTTCCTCATGCACATGTTAGTACAAATATAAAAGAGATAATGGGTCAGAAAAGGCAGCAATTCACACAGGAACAAACTGCTCTGGTTTCCTGCTTTGGTGCTGGGCACAATGGATTCCTCTAGGCAGAACCATTTGCTACAGAACCACACCCAGAATTTTCTTGTTAAGTTTTTGATAGTCTTAGTAAAATGGGGAAGTTGCTTGCTGGAAATCCTGTACAGCCTTAACAGTGCCAGGCATTTGGACAGCTGCAGAAGCTGTTTTTTACCATTAAATTGGCTCAGAAAACCAGTTGCATGAGTAAATACTCATGCTAAATGTGGAGATGAGGCTCAGGATCCTACAAGTGCTCAAGGCCACACAGAAATCTCCCAGAGTAGAGATGGATTTATATAATTTATTTCCTATATGGAGAAAAGCCTTAATGCCAAAGAAATATTTTGTTTTCCCGGGTTCCCTTTGAAACAAAGCTCTGAAAATCTGTCAGCTGATTTGACAGGTGGTTCACAGAAAGGCAGTGCTTGAGAATACATCTGTCCCAGCCCAAAGCTGCTGTTTGTCATTGCTACCACACATACCAGCAGGTAGTCAAGATCTGGAGGAGTATCCAATTCAGTGCCCAGTACACCTGGCAGGACCGTCTCAAGTATGGAGAGATTCAAAACTTTTGAGCTCACCAGAGACTTTCTGGGCCTGTCATTAGGACCTATGGGTGACTTCTCTGCTGCATAGTGCTAAAAAAATCACCTCACATTTTCTCTGTGGTGCAGTGAAAGAACTGGAATGGCTTGAGCGCTGCCCTTAGGCTGAGTTGCACCAATGTGAGCAGAAACAATAATGGATGTGTGTTGGAGCCAATTCAGCTTTTGATGCAAACATAAGCAGGTACATGGGCTCTGATTCAGGAAGGAAGAGCTGTCTCAAGTCACTACATTCAAATTACCATTGTTTTCCCTGAGAGAAAGGTACACAGCCATTGCAGCAATCTAATCATGCACCTACTTACATCTGTAGGTGCTTAAATAACCACACAAATAAGATTGAGGCTTGAGACAGGTAGATCTGGAGTCAGTTGGATCTGGCTCCTAAGTGCCAAGTCTTTTGTGATAACTGAATGTGAACTCCCATGCACACAGGGGCTTTTGGAAATTCCACCGCCCTGCAGAAAGTCACTGGTACCACACAGGAAGAGGCCAAGCACTTCCATTAAGTAGTAGGAAATCTGTACAGCATCTACCTTCTGTGGATGTACTTTGTGTTTTTCTCAGGTTTTATGCTCTCTCCTATTACCAGTGTCCTAGGCTGCTTTACAGAACACATAACCAGGGCCAGCCCGGGCACTGGGCTTGTACACAGGGGCCACAGCAGAGCTTGTTGCTGTTGCAAATCCTTTCTCTTTATCCTGGGAAACTTTTTCCGTTAGGAAAGGTTTGCAGAATTCTGATCTGTGAACTGTGGGTGCTGACATTAGAGGCAAGGGAGTGATTTTGAGAGGTCAGTGAAGTGCAAGACTTAAGTGTGGTGCAGACTCTCTTGATCAGCCAAGACATCTCTGCCCTGCCTTGTGTCCCTTGTTAATGCCTCTGTCATAAGGGGTATGGGGGCCTCTCAGAGACCTGCTAAAATGTTTTCTCCACAGAACAGACAGACACAGCTAAGTCTGTGTGAAGGCCCAAGAGAGCCAGTGTGAAATACAGATTTGGCAATATTAAACAGGTTCTTGTCTAAGAAGAGATTGAGATTTTCAGTCAATAAATTTTTAATAGTATCTCTGTAACTAAACAGAAACATTGGCCTGCAAACAAAGGACTCTTAAGATTAATTATTGGTCTCTTCTTGATGTTCAGAGATGCTTCTCATTGATGACACACAAAGCATGTTTCTTAGGAGCAATGTTAAGCCTTTAAGCACAAGGCTGGCACCAGTCACGCAAGCCCTTCCCTGTGTAGTACCAAGGGGTTTGAACAGCACACTCATCTTTTGCTTTCACACCTTCTCCATGGTGTGAAAGTTACCTTCGTGCCTTCGGTGTCACCACTGAACATATTATTCAGTTTAGTACTATGTACATAGGACATTCCTGACCTGGTGCCAGAGAGAAGTCTCAGGTACATTAAACTCTCCAGTGTGCCACCACAGCCTTGGGGTCTGATCATACAACAGCTTCTACAGCAATGGCCCTGCCCCACGGAGCCTCTCGGTACAGTCTGCAGCCAAGGCAGGGGTATCTGACAGAAACAGGTATCAGAGAAGAGGGAGCAGAGTAAGGCACAGTATCATGACATTTGGGTCACCTGTTCATTGTCAGAAGCTGGAGGAAGAAGAGAGGCGAACAGCTGATATTTAGGATAGGTCACCTAAATTCAAGACAGGCAAGGGAACTACTTTGTAATGCTAATCATACTAAGAACTAACTAAATGAAAGTTTATTACTTTGCTGCATTTCTTACTCTGTGTTCCTCCCTCCTATTGGGCAGTTTGTTTGAGTTTCAGAAATAATCTCTTTCACATTTCCGTCACTGATGCCTTCAAAACACCATTGCTTTTGCACCTGAAGTTTCTCCCCACCTATGTCCTCTCTTCCCTGTGCTCCTGCCTAGAGAAGCTCCCTCAGGGGTGCCCAAACATACCAAAGGGGGGGGTGTGCTCCGCCTTTGTTGAGCAGACGCTCTCCTCGTGTGCCCATCTGCCGTAGGTGGCCGAGTAGATGATAAGGAACTTGGATTCCTGACAGTGGAGCTTCAGTTCCTGGTTTTCACATGCTGATTTGGTTTTGTATTCAGCTAAAGTAGAAGCAAACAGCAATATGATAGCGTGAGGCAATTTAAATAGCTGGGCTGTTAATAGCAAATAGCAGCAGGACAGAAATCAGCTTTCCTGCAAATGCTGTTGCAATGACACGTGGCATCTGTACAGCCAGACACAAAGTCAGGAGCAGAGTGCTTCTTCCAAATGAATTGTGCCCGAGTGACTGTCCAGAGCCTGTGGCTCCATTTTGAACAGAATAGAAAACCTTTCCCAGTGGAACAGCCTCCCTGCTTTCCTGGCTTTCTTTCCACTCCTGCTCAGCAAGAAAAGCTTCATCCTTCCCTTTTGTCTCTCCTCAGGACCCTGTTGCCTTCTACACGTGCCTCAGCTGCCTCTGCACGCTCCTCAGTCACGGCAGGGCTGGCTCTGCTGAGGATCAGCGCTGGGCGAGGCTCGGGCAGTGGGAGGACAAAAGGCCAGGACGGGGTCCTCGTCCCGAGCCAGAGAGTGCTCTCAGCTCTCTTTGCACTGCTCCACCAAGGTCAGCAGCTTCCCTGGGAGGCACTATCCAGCAAGGGCTCCTTTCACAGCTTGCCTGGCAAAGTCATGTGAATTGGGAGCCTGAGGAAAATCCCCCTCTCCCTTGCTCAGCTGGCACAGGCGCCCTGGCAGCACCCTCAGCAGAGGTGGGGAAGGCACTGAGCTCATCTCCATGGCTTATCCCTCCTAGGGAACCCCTTTAAATTTGCCTCCTGGCCGACAAGGCTCTTCTGGCCTAAGCAGCCGCTCTGTTCGCGGCATTTTACCTTCTAAAATCTTCCTGCCTGTGCTGTGGTGCCAAACCTTTTTACGGCAGATAAGGCCAGGGAGGAGAGTTTATTCTCCTCATTTTTTTTGTCCTCAAAAATGTGAAAAACAGGAAAAGGGGATTCCTGAGCTGAGCAGAAGAAAAGGGAAACCTTATTTTTAGTGAGTGGTGTCCCTGTGAGTGGAGGGTGGATACTGGCTCTTCAAGAATGGGAGAGAGACAAACCTCCTACCTACTGATGAATGAAAACATTATTGTTTCATCCAAAGCAGAACAGGAAAAAAAAAGGTTTAATGTTCTTGGTAACAGTCCAGTTTCTTCCATTCAAGCTCATCAACAGCCACAAGCTCAAGTGTAAAGAAGAATGATTTTGAAAAATATTTTGTAAACATTTTTTAAAACATTTTGAAAAATACTTGACCTGCTGCAGTTTGTGACTTCTGCAGAAGCACCTGCCATGCTGTGCACACATAAATAGGCCAAAAACCTGGGGTCTGTGCCCAAGAACTGACAGCCTACAGCTGGACTCTTGAGTCTGCCTGGCTGTGTGGAAGTGCCTATAACCCCAAGTGGTATCAGACCAGAAGAGCCCCACATAAACCTCTGCAGAGATACAGCAACAGTAATTCTAAATAGATGAAAAACTAAGGGATTTAGGCAACTGCTTAAGTGCCCTCTTGAAGGCAAGGAGACTGCAAAATATACTTGCAGTTAAGCTGAGGTGATTTCCTGAGTAAGGATATTTTCCACTGCCAAGACTAACAATATTGGTATCTTACCTACAAATATAAATTTCCTGTCACAAGAAATCATGTCATTTGCACTGGAATTACACTGTTCCTCAGTTCTGAAGGCAGCAGTTGCTGTTGAACACGCTTTTGACCAGCTTTTTTAAAATTCAGACCACAGAAAATACTATATACTCAAAGAAGCTCATCTCCCATGGGAAAAAATATTTAGCAGATTCTGAAAGTAATAAACAGGATCCCAATTCACTTTTTCTTATCAAAAAGAGATTTCTAATGACACAAATGCTGTAATATTCAAATCCATCTACTTATTACAGTAGATAATAATGGACTAATTTCAATATGCAGAAAGATTTAAACTATTGATATAATAAGACAGATAATGAAATTTTTTAATTTCTTCCCTTTTTTCCCCCCTAAAGATTGGCCCAGTGTGTCTCCCTGCGAGTTCTTGAGTCAGTGCTTTACCAAAGGTAACATCTGCCTACTCAACTCCATCTCTTTGCTCTGACTTCCACTTTCCAGGGTGAGCTGGCCCTTCAGTTTGCTTGCTGCCTACTCCTGTTCTGCCACTGATGTCTATCTTAGTGCTCTGATCAAAGAAAACCCCCTTAGAGCTTTCTCCTTTGCTTGTGGATTGGTATTTCTGTGTTGGCTGGTGAACCTACCCATAAATCATCATTCAGCTGTTTTCTTTGGGACCCATTTCAGCCACACTGGGAATTCACTGCCAAAAGAGCTGAGCCCCCAGGCTACTGGAGCTTGTTCTCATATACCATAGCAACAAGGAGAATTAAAAACCACCGGTAAACGCAACCTCATGAGGATTGTCTTAATTGTTCTTCCCCTGTCTCATGTTTACAAAGTGGTTTCTCTTTGAGGCAAGGTTTGTCCCTTCATATGTCAGCATCAAATACCTGCACAGAGCACAGGTGATTCTGCAATAAAAGCCTCTAGCCAAGTCAGCCCATGTGTCTTCTGGCCATTACTCCATAAATGGGAGGTATTTTTGAATCTTTGAAAGCTTTGGGCCCAGCTCAAGTGTTTTTGCATATTCCTTCCTAGGATACCTTCTTCATTTGGATCCTTAGCCCAAGCATCTGGTTTTGCTCTTCAGCTCTTTATAATATGGCATTATCATTGCTATCTCACTAAAAATAATTTCCATAACATTTTTCCTTTCTAGTCTGATGTCTGACATCTGCCCCTGCCAAACTTCACTGGTCATTAAATTGGCAGCAAGCATCCTGAAGCTGCAAACACAATGGAGAGCTAAGGTGAAGTAGAAAAGAACAATTTGTTATCAGTCCAAGCACCCCAAAACTTCACATGAATTTATGCAAAGCCTTGTGCAGTGGCATTTTAACCAAAACAAGCAACAAAACACAGAGAAAAACACATTTGCCTGATAAAGATTACTTACTAGGTTTGCATTTAAAGGAGACAAGGAGGAATTTAGTGGTCCCTGGACACAGATCAGGCCCAAAAACCCGACTATTGACAAGGAGCTGGCAGGATCTCAGGTTTTGGCATTCATCCAGTACTTTCTAGAACAATGGGCAAAAAGGATAGTCTTGACAACAAGGTATGAAGCTGTACAGCAATGAAAATACTTAGTTGTACTTTGTTCTACACAGGAGAGAAATCAAAACTTTTTGGCTTATAAACATGCAAGAAACATCTGTATCATTGGATCTAGGCCATAGCTCTACTGGACTTGGAGTCATGGCCAGCTTTCTGGGAACACATTCATCACAGCCTTGCTCACAGCAAATTAGGATGTTACCAACTTGCTGTTGTCACTTTTCCCTCTGCCCCTAGGGAGGTTGGTCGAATTCCCCCGAGTGCCACCACAACCTAGATGGTGCAGAGCCCAGAGCACGTGGGAGCCCCCAGCTGTCCCACTGACATGCTTGAGGCACTCATACACTCCTGAGCACATTAGTGGGAGTGCAATGTCCAGGGAAAGCATGGCAGCCAAAAAGGTGTCTCTTTAACCACTTGTTCTTGATCTGCTTACATGTACCTGAACATGCTCTGCAAATAACTTCACTTGAAAGAGTTCTGGCTAATGACAAGCACAACCCAAGCTTTAAGCCATCAGTAGGACCTCCTGCTTAAGGGACATTTCCTTCTCACTTGCAGTTACATGCATTATCAGATATTTACTTGACTTGCCACAAGCACATTTCAGAATTGGTTTGATTGGATAGCACAGATGTGCAAGTCTATCCTCAGCCTCCTGGTCTTGTTTTGTGGATTGTTTTTTAATGCTGTTCTAGGGCCATATCTACTCCAAATGTATTGGCCTAGCAATATATCCTGGTTCTTACTGTGCAGCTTCCCTGGGAGTGGCAACAGAGGAAGACAACAAACAGGTCAGCAGTGTTATACACACAGGGTTGTGTGGGCTCTCTCCCAGTCTGGCAAAAGGACTGAATGCTTGTACTGCTCACACTGGTGCTCCCACTCCAGCTGTGCTCTTGGAACTATAGCTGCAGAAAGTATGAAGACATTGCCATGGCCAGTCTGTCCGGTTTTTAGCACAGTCACAAGCCAAAGCACCAAAAAGCACCCAGTTTAAAAGCAGCAGTGTATTTAGGAGGTTCTTGTTCACCTCCAAAACTCAGTTAAGAGAGTGCTTTTCTGACACTGTTTTTGGATAGTCTGTGTGGTTGTGTACAGGATTTGTGATGGTTAAAATCACGGCAGGCTGTGACAAAGGAAGGTGTTATCTCCAGGTCACCCTACTCTTAACAGGAGTAACTGTAATAAACCATTCTGATAGTTTTAGGTAGTTCCTCAAAAGCTATGGGAATTTTTGCTTTTTTTCTCATCAGAAGAGGTCTCAGTCATACCAAGAGACCAAATCACAAATCTACCACTGTGGTGGCACAAGCTGCATTCCTGTTTCCAGGCTGAAAGAGCTGGCAGTGGCTGGATCTCTGCTGTCATCACTGGAAACCTTCCCTCCCAAGCAGCAATGACACACATTGGCAGCACATTGTAGTGATCCTGCAGCTCCCATTGGCAAATGAGGAGGACATCCATCCAACACTTTTTGAGCATTAAATGCACTCTAAAGAGTTTAAAAGGGAAGGAAAGCACAGCAGACTTAATTTTATCAGTCAATTTTCCTTTTACAGCGTTGCCAGTCAAACAAATAACTCCTCCTTAATTGGGATAGTTCTGGAAGGGACCAGTGAAATAGAGTTACATCTTTAGTAAATAGAGAGAACTGTCTCCTACTGAGTCCCCTTCTGTTTGCACCTGAGCTGACTCATCTCCTGTGCATCTGTTTGTATTTTCTCCTGCCTAGTGCAAACAGCAGTCGCATTTTCTATCACGACGCTGTACAGAAGCACAGAAAGCAAACAGTGATACTCAGAATAGCTCCGGGCAGCTCCTGTCTCGAGCCACATCCAGCTTTGCAGTGATCCCTCTGACAGGAGGGCTCTGTAATGTGTGCCTGTGATGCTTCCTCCCAGCTACAGGGCATCAGCTCACCTGCCTGTGCAGACTGCAGATCCACTTCCAAAGGGAAGGGGAGGAGGGATGAGGTCACTGGTGCTCTTTTCTAAAATCAGTTTAAAAGATGTGTCCCTTCTCCTTACCAGAACTGGAACTCCCAGAGATGTGGAGCATTTGTATCTCACACAAATTCATGGTCTTGCCAAAATGCTTTCATGGCTTTGATCAGCCACAGTGCCCAAATGAGGATGGTAGTTTATACAACAGTTACCCCATGCTGTGTTTATTATACTGAAGGGGAAAAACTGCCCGTGGAGACCTCACAGAGGCACTCACAAGCCCAAAATAATCGTTGGTGCCACTTTGCTGCAGTCAGTAATGTAACATTAAAGATGCATCTGGCCTGCTGTTTTTGGTGGAGAGATGTACTTTCACATGGCCCATAGGTCATGTCCGGAATGTCCTCAAAAATTGCAGTACATCATGGGTGAGCCACACTCATAAAATTGCCCTAATACTGTTTCTAGAGAGAGGATATTACTGCCAAACCCCTTCACAATACCCTTCAACTCAGTAGTGGTGGGAACAGAGATTCCCTGATGTCAAGAAGGAACGTGTGGTCTACAGACACAAATGTTGCGAACTCCATCAGAGACATTTACAACATTTACAAGTTTAACCAACAGAACATGTTCAGATTCTACTCACTATTCATTTTTGCAGCGATTTACTGAATTTGGAACAGCACTTGGTATTTTTCAGTAAGATGAAACAAGCCTTTCACAGCATAAGTCAGACCTTGTTACAAAAGTTCCCACAGCAGAAGATAATAATTGATGAACTATAACACATTTTAAGCTATACTGAACCAGGCCCAGCAAACAAACCATAGGATGTTGCTGATACAAATCAGGTAGTCACAGAAATGAAGGTATCTGCAGAAATTCTTGGGATTTGCTGTTTAGCTGTTGCTGTGCCTTTTCAGTGAGGGAGGACAGGCATGCAACAAGCCAAATGCCAGCCAGGAAGTCATCTTATTCACTGGATTTGTAATCTGTCCAATGCTTGTATCCTCCTCTGGGGTCAAGGAAAGCCCATGTGATAGATTAAGACTGGTCAACTCAGTCATGACTAGCCCTTGAATGGAGAGGAGCAGACTATTTTAGGGAGCTTCAGGAACGGGGTTTCCAAAGCAAGGTTCATCACAACGGAAGGCAATCTTCAAGCTCCCACAATCCTACAGTAATACCCTGCTGTCCACACAAACCCTTCCAGCTGCAGCACTTTTGGTGTAAACTGCCACAGGTACAGGGCTGTCTCGTTCAAGGTTGAGGCCACTTGCACAGAAACTGCAGGGAAACCATCAAAGTCACTCTGTGCCTTAAGAACCTTTACAGCATGTCATACCTGCAAAGAGGTGGGTGCCACACAGTTCCTGGGTTCTGTCATCCTGGTTTCAGGCTCCCAAGCACTGCACATGTGGGGGTCCTGCCCATAAAACGCCGACTGAATGCTGATGGTTGAGTGCCGAGGGCAGTGCAGGCTCAGGTGCTGCCCGTCGCAGGCATAGGCAGTGTGATTCTGCAGGAGCTTCGTTAGGTAACCTAGAAAATATTCAGCTCTGTTACGACTAGCACAGGAAATTACAAGCTAGTTGGATAGTAGGAAAACCACAATCAGTCTCCAGAAAGGGCATTGTAGTCAAGGTTATACGTCTGGCCTGCAGCCAACCAGTTCTCTGAATGGGTCAGCCCTTACATAGCACTCCGGGCTGGAAAACACGAGGTCCTGTGGCAGGGAGTGTGAGCCCTCACAGCACCCCAGCAGCAGCAGGATGTGTTGTAGGGACAATAGATGAGCTCAGGCCCTTGCCAGCCGTGGCTGCTTATGATCCCAGGGTGTGTCTGCAGCAGTCAGAAAGGTATTACTCGGTTTTCTGGGCCAGGTTCTTGCATTCCAGCTGCCTAAGGTATTCCTTATATGTCTTGTTAAAAGGATGTGCTGCACTTATGGGTTCACGGGCAGTTGTGTTTCACACACTCTTAAGTGTAATGGAGGAAAAAAGAACCTTCACATTTTCTTATGGGACCATCTTAGTGTGGCTGAGTCAGGGGCTTTTGTATCTTTAAAACAAAAATTAGTTTTCTCAAAGAAAATACTGAAAAAGAGTTTGCTCCTTTTAATTAATTAAAATTTGCCCTTTAAATAAAATGTGTCACTTAATTTTCACACTTCTGCCCTTCACAAACTTTCCTTAAAGAAAAGCGATTTTGAAAAAGGTTTCTAAATAGAAACCTTAGTACTCCAAGCAGAAGATAGGAAAATCATATAATCATAGATTGGCTTGGGTTGGAAAATTCCTTAAAGATCTCCCAGTTCCAACCTCCCTGCCACCTTCTGCTAGAACAGGTTGCTCAGAGCTCCATCCAGTCTCACTTGCAGGGATGGGTTGAACATTTCAGTTCTCTGGCATCTTTTCCAGCTCCAGCTGTGCGTCTGGATAATAAAAATCAGCTTCCCTATCAGTTATTAAGTCTGCAGGCAAGAGAAGCCTGCTCCATTGTTGTCTTTACTGTTGCCCATCTAGAGAGCAGGGGAGGACAGGAGTTGGGCAGATGCACCTTCCAGCACAGCAGATCTGTAGGTGAGCTCCCCCACCTCATGACCTCAGTCTGAGCACTGGCACTGGAACTGGGACACAAAACATTTCAGGCGCTGCATTTGCACTCTGGATCTCAAGGAGACTGGTCCAGCAGCAATCCCCGCAGCTTCTCCCAGGTTAAAAAGAATAACCAAGCCCACAACCAAATCTATCCCCTACATTTTCTGTGTAATTGAGATCACAAATAATTGAAGTTCCTTGCCAGAGCCCCTCCTCTGTCAGGCTGCTCCTGAGAGCTGCCAGGAAAATGGGCCGGGTGCCCAACTGCACCCAAGTGACTGCAATGGCCAGTGCTGGAGAGGCGCCTCCTGTGGCATTTGCTGAACACCTTTGGCATCACCATTGTGGCACAAGGGGCTTCAGTGTCAGTGTATTCAGCCCCACATGAATTGTGGGCACTCAACACCCTCAAAGATACGACCCAATATTTTTTAATCATTTCAGTTCTTCAGGTTTTAAGTTACTTGGGGCCAAGAGTGCTGTATACAGAACAGTCCAGTATTCCCTAAAGAATATCAGCTATGCTGTGATTTGGATGAGTTCCCTGGCATCTTAACTGCCACTTTGATCCTGCAAATTCCTAATCCAGCATCTAAGCACCTTTCTCCAACAATTGCAACTATTCAATAGTTTAAGAAAATGTCTTTATAAAAAACTTGCTCTGATTCTGTAGGAGCAATATGGTTCACTTGTAAAAATGACACTAGATGGACTGGTGAAAATAAGGTATGTTTCTCTCCAGCCTTCCAAGCAGCTTAAACATGACTCTGCTGTTACTAAAATCCTTATGTATTTGCACACAATAAAGGATAAAAATAGTAATGGAAATTGCTCAAACCTAATGTTCTCTGATAAGAGGAGTGGTGAGGCACTACCACTACCACAGTGACATAGTATCTAAATTGCTCATCTCACAAGGCAGACCACGAAAACCTGCATTTTTCATTACTGCACACACAGACACATGTGGAACAGTCAGTCCTTTGCAGCTCACAGCCCATGCTGAGGAAGGATTCCCACTCCAAAAAGTCATGATTTCCTTATACCCTTCTCTGAAAAACTCCAGGTTCTTTCCTGTTCTCATGCTGGCTCTCTCCTCTTAGCGGGCACTGCCTGCCCTGCCCTCAGCAGTTTTCTCAGCAGCTGCTGCCTCTCCTCATTTCCTGGGTAGTGTGGCTGGTAGTCAACCCTGGTAAAGGCTTCACCTTGGTGAGACCATGAGTATCACTATATTGTGTGCTGACTTCTGTCCAAGAACACATTTCCCTGGAGGGAGCAAATTCAGCCAAACAACAACGTACAGAGCTGGGGGGAAATCTGGCGTGATGTCTACCAGTTAGAAAAGCCATAGGGATCAGGAGTGAAGGCATTGTGAGGGTTCAACTCTTCCTGGGGCAGCTTCCTGTCCTCTCCTTTTGTGTTTACTTCATCAACATCTGTCAGCTGTGACTTTGGGGAAAACTTTTTTTTTGCTATCTAAGTGTGGGAGCTGGAGGCTGTTCCTGAGCTACACCACACCTCCAACTCCTGGTCCCCTGCATGTCAGGGAAGCCTTCACTAGCTCCTAGATGGCCAAGGAGATTCCCTTTCCCTGAAGAGCAGGGCAGAGGGAGGGCTGGAGCACAACCAGCGTGGGTGGAATGAGGTCATGGCTCTGTGTGCACTTGGGCTGGGCAATCAGAAGTCTTGGGAGAAACTTTTGGGGTTTCTTAACCTGAGCAAAGAGAATCATAGCCAGACCCTATAAAAAACCTTAGATGCCTTAATGTTTTAAACGTAATACTGGGTTTTTTTTCATTGTTTTCTGGGTTAGGTAATGGAGAGGGTGATGGTGTTCATCTGCACCAGTTACTTTTCCAAGTATCATTCTGTAATGAGGAGGACTATCAAGTTCCTCTTTTTTCAGAAATAATAAATGTCACTCTTTAAAACAGTATGAAACTATACCAAAAAAGCTAACTACCATGAGAGTTGTCTAAATTAGAAAACCTTGGCAACACTGTAGTGTCCCAATGACATCTCTACCCCTCTGTGTGAAAGCCCCGCCAGGCACTTTCCCATTTATCCAGGACACACATCCATAAGCAATGTATGGGGTGCTCTGCATCTGGAATCATGTAAGAGACGTTAGAGACTGGCTCAGAAGTTAAGCCTAAAGCACACAGGAACAAAAAGATCCCATTGATTTGGAGGCCAGAAGGTATCATCCCACCCAACTGTCTGTGTAACCCAGACTACTCATTCATTGTAATCTTTTACTGAGACTCAAAACACCAGTCCAGAATCCAAGCATAATCCTTTCTTCCAGAATTAGCCAAATTAGTCACAGCATCCGCTGTGTTGACAAAGAACTGCAACTAAAAAAACATAGCACCAGAGAACCACACAAAACACTGAGTCTGAGCAGCTGAACAAAGCTGTGAGCCTTACTGGTCACTATTTACTGAAAAGGAGGCCTGATAAACCATTAAAAAAATGACTGACAAAAATAACTGGCGTAGGAGAATGAATAGATACTTCTTTGAGTGAAAAAGAATTCTTAAGAGGTTATAGCTTCTCCTCCTTAACCACTTGCTCCTGGCATAATCACTTTGAATAGCAACAGTAAGGGCAGCAGTGGACTTGAAGGCATGGAAACCCAGGAATTTTTTTTTTTTTTTCACTGAAAAACACTGAAAATCTGGGAACTTAGGAAGTTCTGTGTATGTTCTGTTCAGTCCAGCTTCTCTGCCCTTGCATGAGCTCCCCAGATGCAAGGATCTCAAGAGCATTTCAGGCTGTGAGCCCAATGCCCAGCACACACTAAAAGCAACCTCAGCATTGGCTCAGGTAATGTCCTTTGGGTAAGACAGCAGCTTTGCAATGCAATATTTTTAGAGGCTGAGCAGTCCTCAAGCTATGAAGGTTCTCAGAACTGGACCTTTGTACACAGATATAGCAACATCAGTTTCTGTGCATTGTTCAATTTAGTTTAATTAGCACAGAAATTTGCTAGCTCATTTTAAAGACATAGCAATCTATTTTGGATCAAAATAGATTGAAATAGCACACATATTGTTGTGGGAGTCCCAGAAGGCTAATCCATCCGGTAAATCTCCATCAGCTCCCACAGTTCCGTGAAGAATGGTGCCAACGCTCATTAAAAATACACAAGCCACATTGGTGAGTTTGAAGGAAGCTATTTCATGCAGTGATAACAGAATAGTTAATAAACTCCACTACAAACACCATTAGAAGCACGACTCTGATATTGATTGGTGTTTGGGATCCAGCTGCAGTAGTGCTCCAGCAATGTATTCTCCGTTGGTTTGTGAAGGAAGCATTGAGGAGAAATTAACTCCTGAGTTTCAGTCCCCCTCCCATCTGCCGTACCCTCTGCTGGTCTCAGGGCAGCTGTGCCACAGATCATGCTGTGCCACGGTAACTCTGTCCACAAGGACAAGGATCTGCCTCTTGGCATTCCCTCTCACCTGGCTGGCTGCAAAATCTGCCTCTGGCCGCTCTTTTTTAGGGGGCAAAATGTTACCCAAGAAAGAGACTGTTTCTAAAATTCATGACACTATGTTTCTTGCTTCACCATTTTTTTCTTTTTTCTCTAAGTGCGTTTTAAACATCCTGTTTGACTCATTCTAGCCACACTCCATATCACGCTCCTTAATCAGTAAGAAATACACTTAGACAGAAGCATTGTTTACTCTTCCTGCTGTTCAGAAATTAGCACAACAGCTTTACTCAGCAGATGCACATAAAAATCTGTAATTCCTTAATATATGCCTTCTTGTGTAGTCACCAATCTGGTTTAATTTCATTGGCTTGTTTTCTCAATGTGCCTTTTTCCACTGTTCCTCTCAACCCTTGCTCTCTTTGCTAGTGACTACCATCCTACCACCTTCGACCTTTCACTTGTACTGCAAAGATGGCATGAAAAGTTGGTTTTCCGTGCAAGGAAAATGTTTTTCATATAATCACTCTGTTTTTTGTATTACCTAAATCTTTTTTTAAGCAAGGATAGATGTTTACTTGGAAAAACTAGGGATAATCTAGTTTCACTAATAAGAGAGTGACCATAAAACCCCGTTCCATTTCCAAATGCCTATTTTGGTTTAAGAACACTCAAAGCTGATGCTCTTCTTAGAATTGGTCCATGAGAGTTTTCAGGTCCCCATTTCTAAAGGAAATGAGGCTTATGAGAGCCTGACCTGTGTCCATCTGCCATTCCCTTATTCAACTCAACACCTTTGAAGCTTAATGGCCAGTTTCAAACCTGAGGGTTGCAAGGCTCAAAGAAATAAAGTTCCTACAAATTTCATGAAAACTGAAGCCTGAGCTGCCCCTTTCAATTCAGTCTCAATGACCAATGCTGCAAGTGAATTGGCAGCTGGAGGGACAGGATGGTTATCTGGAGAGCCATCAGCCTGATGCCAGTGGAGCAATTTGTTTCCACTGGCCTTACTGACAGATGAAGGATTAAGTCTGCAAGAAGAAAATGCCTAAGTTAGTAGTGAGGATGCTTTTGGGATAGAATGGCAATCAAAGCAGTGGTCAAGAAATCAGTCAGGTTTTCCATTAACTGTTTTATCCATATATATGTTTCCTAAGGAGATTGTCTTCATTTTTTCCCCCTCATGGATCATAACATGAATCATAACCATCTTACTGAATCTAATTCCCACTGTGTGCTAAATCTGAGGGTCAAATTAATCAAGAGCTTCGTTCCACTTAAGCCAGAGAAGAGGCCAGGTAACCAGCAGATAATTCAGTGCTAAACCTCATTGACACTCCAGTTTAAACAGGGTTTATTCAGAGAGCAGCAGCAGCACACACAAGGAGCCAAAGCCATGAGCTTTTCCTGGAGAAGCAAAGCCAAGCCAACATGAATAAAGAACAGACAGGTAACCTTTTGGTCCCAGTTTCTCCAGGAACCCCACAACCTCTTCCTCTCTGTGCCACTCAGCTCAGACTTGCAGTTAAGTGCGTTACATATTTGCAAAGTGGGAAAGCCCATGAATCCTGCAGTTACACACCACTTGCCTGTTCTGTTTCTCACATCCTCCCACAGGTATTCTCTGTCCTTCACATCTACATTTTCACATTCCCTTGTGTTGCCTCCTAGGACTGATGCCTGGTTTGTTGTATCCCAATGGCTTTCTGAGGAAGTTTGAGAGATTCCTATGCACTTCTGTTTCCTCACCTGCTTTCTGTTTTTTATTTCCTTCTTGTGTCAGGAAAAGGCAAACTGCTCTTGATCCCCAAAATCTTGGGTCTGTAGTAAACTCACCCTACAGTCAGTTATAATTCTCTCATCTATTCCACGAAGCCAGAAGGGCAAACACTTGTCCTGAGACCTAATATGGAACTACACCAGTAGAAAAAAAGGATTTCTCCATCCCATCTAAAGAAGCTGACAAGAGGCATGGGTTAAGGGAGACTTTAAGGCTCTTTTCTGCCCTTGCCAAAAATCCTCTTTTTAACTGGAGAAAGAGTAGCCTCTTCTAGTGCCATTAAAAAGAAATAACAAGAGAAAGGCTCTGTGGGCAGCAACCGTTTCTGGAGACAGAATGAGAGACTCTTTATGCCCAAAGTCAAAAAACTTGTAATATTCCCAAAGACAGCAAGTAGGAGAACCTCAGGCACTAGAGGAAAATGTTTGTCTGAAAACTCAGATTTATGATCATGAACCTCCATGTTCATGTTCCCCAAGACAGCCAGGGGGCTGCTCATTGCCAGCTCAGAAAACAAAACACAGGTTTTGTTTTGCAAACAGAACTTCGACTCAAGCTCTGCATTTCTTTGTATTATCCCTTCTTATATTTGACATTCAGAAAAAAAAATCAGAAAATCAGAAAATCTCAGAAAAAATCAGAAAAAAATCAGAAATCTGGCAGCTTACAGATGTGCAATGCTATGATGGTTCATAGTACAGTAAGTTCAAGCTAGAAAAGCAAAAATACACCCCCCCACTTCACTCTCAGCGCCTGATGATTTTCTTTACAACAACATTTCTTTGTCCTCAACCCGGTTCTAGCCTGAAGAAGCAAAAAGTCAAAAAACTGCAAAGTTTTTCTGAAATAATAATTCTTGTCTTCCTATGCAAGATTAAATACAATGAAGAAAAATAAACAGATATTTGTGGGTTGAGACCCTCATCCAAAGCCCAGTGAAATCCTTGGGAATCCTTCCAGCGACCGTAGGCTTTCAATTAGGACTTATATAGTGAGTGATGTTTTAAAATTAATTCTAAATTAAGAGCCAAACCTCGCTGGTATTTAATTTGTTGCCAGAAGCCACACAATAGACCTTTGAAGCAAAACTCTTAAAATGCCTAGAAATTCAGATTAAATAACTCACCAATGCTGAACAAATAAGGCGCAACCACGCCTCCCTCTGCTCTTCAGCTCCCCTAAGACGCTATTTTCTCTGTGTTGGGTAATATATCAAAATATTTCAATTTTAATTGTAGATTATGGCTGGCAGATGACAGAATTCTGCTAAGTGGTGACTGGTCAGACAGTGCCTTCTCTGTCTGGAGACACTTCCAACAAAAGCTGAGTATTTATCTGGAACAAGTCTGTAGTGCCTTTCTCTAATAAAGTTGAGACTGGAGTCTCTGCCTTACTGGGAAGGATAGCAGCAGCAGATGGAACAGGAAGGCAGGGGGGAGGTAATCCTTGCTATTTATTTTGAATAAAAATAGCATATGGTGTGTCAGGTGCCAGCCCAGCAAGAACAGAGAGTGTTGTGCCCCAAACTTCCTGTCCTGAAGTTGTGAGAATCAGACAGACTCAAATATTTTGGTTTCTGAGTGGTGGAGCTCAGGAACTCAAGTTTTGTGTCTCATGTCTGAATTCCTCAACATCTACAGGGGCAAGAGCATCACACTACCCCTTAATTCATGTTGGGAGAGCTTTGTGGGCAGCATCCCTTCTTGTGGATGAAGATCCAGCTTACCACAAAGGCCTCATAAAATGTGAAAGAACTTGACAGGACCACAGCTTTTACTTCTCTGACAAGGATAACTAAATCTCATCAGTGGATTTAACAAAAAATATTAGCACATCTAAAATGTGGTCTCCTAAGTTACACTTCCTCAGAAAGGCAAAAAGAACTGCAGGGACAAGCCTGAAACAAAACCTTGGTCTCAGCACCATGATCTAAACTAAAATCTCAGTGCTGACACACACCTCTTTATTCCACAGAACAAATCCCAGGCCAAAGCCCACCTCACTCAGAGAAACTTTAAACCAGACTTTGAGATTTAACTCACATATTACTGAAATGAAATGCATTTCTAAAATGAAATGTTTTCTTTTAAATAAAGCAATGTACACTTGACTTTTGAAAGGCAGCATGGAGAAGATGCATCATTCCATCACTCCTTCTAGCACTTCTTTAAATATCCTGGTTGAAGGACATGCTACAATTGCCACGGTGTGTCAACAGAACTGACTCAAGAAAATTTATATAGGATTTTATCTGACCAACACAAAGCCAACAAAAAAAACTCTGCATCATTGTGGTTGGTAGTGATTGATCCTGCCACGTTACTACAAACAAAGCATTTGCTCAAAGCATTTGTTTGCTTTCCCTTTACCTGGGGGAATCTGGGATGGGTGAATGCCACAGAACTTAATGGAAACTTTTAATGCAGAAAGGACACAGGAGCAGATTATATTTCTTGGGTGAACTGATTTGCTTTTTCATTAGATCCACTTGTTTCTGTGGTTGGGTCAGGAGACCAGGTCTATGGAGTTACAGTGATGCCCAGTTCTGTCTGGACTGTTCTGGAAGAAAAGACAGAAAAGTTGACAGCAGTGGACAGAGATTAAAAGGTTCTACCCCTAAGCAGCAGCTGCTTTCTGTTCACATCCAGAAAGTCATTCCTCACCCCAGTTACGCAATCACAATTACTTCATTTTTGATCTTCAGTTACAGGCACATTTCTTGAAAGCTGCCCAGAAAACCTGGCTGGGACTCAGGTAAAGAAAGGGAGACTGACTGGTGAGTGAGCCAAGGAGGCGAGATCAAGCCTGAGCTCAGAGCAGCAAGGAGAACAGAAAAAGAAGGAAGGAGCATTAAAAGAGGGTGGATGGGTGTTCCTCAGTGTTGCTAGAGAGAAGGAGTTTGTTCCCAGATGGATGAGGGGTCAGTTCACTTCATCAGCAGGCAGGGAAAAGCTGGGAGAAGGAGTGGGGATAAGATGGAGAGCTGAGGCCTTTTGCCACTGCCAGCATGGAGAGCAAGGGGATGAGAGGAGATGGGGAGCAGTGATCCCTGCTCTTGGGAAGGTACCCACAAAATACCACCATCCCCTGCCAAGCCTGGCTCTCCCTCAGCAGCTGGGCTTTCAAGAGCACCAGGACACTGACAGTGTGAAATCTTGGAAAGAAGTTTGCTGTTTCTGCCAGCTCCTTCTTTCGCCTCTTTTGGGAACCACTCCTTGAACATAGAGCAGTTGTGAGGGAATGGCTGTCATGAGGCCCTGATGTCCTGAAAAATGGCTCTCAGAGACTGGAGAGCCAGCAAAATTCACAGCAGCCCCCTGGAATGGGACCTGATCCAAAATGTGAAAGCTGCTAGTGATCACTGAGAAAATTAAGAAATATTTTAGTTAAAAGGTGTGTTTTGAAGAAAAGGCATGAGGGAAAGAAAATTCTGCAGTTGTAGGATCACCCTCATGTTCATGAAAGTCTAAGGAAAGAACTGTGGATTAAATCCCTCTTCTTCCAAACCTTCAGCTTTCAGTTTTAATTAGATTCCACTTTGAAAAATTAATCACACAAAGGATTGCAGACTTTAGAGCACACCTCCACTTCCAGTAACCAATGGAACTAATAAATATAGATTCATAGAATCATTAAGGTTGGAAAAGACCTACGAGATCATCAAGTCCAACCTTTAAATTTCTTGTTTGTTGCTTCAAGCTGCTACAGAAACATAGATTATGCAGATCTTTATTGTGCCAACATTACTTCCAATAAGAGAAACTATTGAGTTGTTCTCAGAGTTGAATTTTGAACTGCTGCTAGAGTCTTATTTCAGAACATTTCTCTTCCACAGAAAATACCAATCCACAAAATGTTATTGCAGTGAAGAAATGTCTCTCTTTAAAAATCCCTAACAAAACAGACCAAGAATTTTCTTTCTCATAGTTAAAAGCTAGACAAATAAGATCAAGAACCTGCTGCTCTAGGTAGTAGAAAGGATACAGACCCCAAATACAAGTCAAACTTACAGATAGTAAAGATAACCCTTCACTGTACACTGCTCCCTGCTCCCCTTTCTGGAACAGCAAACACATCCCATGAGGGAGCATCTTGGGGTTGTTACAAGCAAACAGCGAGGTCTGGTGATGAGCAAATGGGCTCTGGGCAGGGTGGAAGTGCTGGCACAATTTAACAACTGCATTAAGGCAACAACAGAGATTAGACAGGCAGGTGTTGGAACCTGGCAGCAGACTAGGAAGGAGCTCTGGAAAGCTGTCAGAATGGTGGGGAGAGGAGGAGAGAGGAAAAGAGTTTGGGCTGTTGGGGTAGAGGCCTCATTGCACTCAGCAGCTGCAAGGCACTTTAGATGGGCCGGGTTTGTGGCCATGTATATTCAGCAGAGTTCAGGAAAATCGAGTTGCTGTTGATCCTGCTGAGGGAGGGAGCAAATAAGGGAAATCAGCAACTCCCCAAACTCATCTCTAAGCTGCTGCTATGGAGCCTGTAATTCTTTAACACTATTAACAGCCTGGGGATAGCACTGCAGGGTGTCCTCTCACCTCTGGCAGCTCCTGGTCTACAGCACCTGCTTTTGAAGTAGCTAAAAACTTCTCCCTATGCTCTGGATGCATTTTTTTAAAAGGTTACGGTAACATTTTGGTCTTTTCTATCATTTTGGATTAGATAGATCTCCATGTTAAAAGTAAGATGTGGGCAGAATTTGCTCAGGCCTGGGAACCTCAAAGTCTGGTAGGAATTCTGGAATCTGCTATCCTTTCCTACATCTTATTTACTGAAATGTCTGCATGTCATGTTTAATACTGATCTCTGGGGTGGGATAGCTTTTTTCTCTGGTAGTTCTACCTATTTGGGAAGCTCAGTGCACAATGAATACTGAAGACAGCTGTACTTCTGAAATTAATCTTGGATAACCTTATCTAAATAACATCATTTGAAAAATGAACAGACTTTTGTGAGTGGAACTTTCCTACATAAAGGGATAATTTTTAGTTCAGTGGCTAGTTGAAAGGGAAAATTTGAACATTTGTTTTATGTTATTGTGGAGAACCACCATGTGATTCCAAAACTAACATCCCAAACCAGCAGTTAAGCAAAAAAAAAAAGAAAAAAAAAAAAAAAACCCACAAAGAATGAGACAGCATGCATTTAAAAGCCTTTTACATGTGAAAGGAATTTAATACAAGAAATGTTGCTTATCCAAGTACGTTATTCTGGTCTTTGTATTTTGTGGCTGCTTGCTTAGAAATTTTCAGGCTTGTGGAGCTGAACACAATTTTTAAAATTACAAACTGTATTTTTCTGTTGCTGAGGAAATAGCTTCTGCAGAACCATGACCAGTATTTTGAACTTTATCAACACGAACTATATTAAAATGCATAACAACACATTTTGGCTATTAATTATATATTAACTTTGTTCCAGCGCACTCAACTGGCTTTTGGGAAGTTCTGCTCTGTTCAGTACGGGTGAGGTTTGCTTTCTGCCCTAGAGGCAGTTCCTTAAGCTTCCAGCTGCCAGGAATAAGCTGTGCTTACTGTGAGACATAGAAGGGAGAGAAACAGCTTTTCTAAATAACTTTCTAATAGCAGTGGGATGACCTGGAGCACTAGAAAAGGTGCAAGGGTGCGGTTTTCACAAACAAAGAATAGGGGTTGCTTCCTCATCTTGATGGAAACAAGGATATTTTCCCAGTTGCTGGCGTCACTTCACTTTACAGTGATGCGCACCCTCCCGGGGATCACGTCTGCGATTCCTGGGCGACAGCTGGTGCCTCTTCTCCCTGGCAAGGGACTCCCCGAGTCCCGGTGCTGCGAGGCTTCCCTCCTAGCCGGGAGAAGTGCGGCACTTGTTCTCTCCCTCAGGGCCCGACTCCAAGTCTCCAGGAGAAAGTGGGAACCTTTCCAGGGACTTCCACGCACTTTTGGTCAGGCCCTAGCCGATCCACGCACCGCGTTCGCACCGCGCAGCGACAGCTCCGCTCCTCGTGTCCCTCGCCACCCGGCCCCTCTGGGAGCCCTTCACCCTCCCCTCCCTCCTGCCTTCCTCACGGCGCACCGGCCCCGCGCTGCCCGGGCTGCAGGCCCGGGACACGGCCCCGCAGAGGGGTCACGGAACGCGGGGCGCTCCGGGACCCTGCCCCGGCCCTGGCGGGTCCCCTCGGGGCATTGCGGGGGGCTGACAGCCCCCGCCAGACCCTGCCCGCGGCGTGGCCGCCTCCGCCCGGCCCCTCGGAGCCCCGCGGCCCCCCGCAGCCCGGAGCCCGTCACTCGGTGCCTGCCCCGTACCTGAGAAGTCGGCGAGAGCCGCGACCTCCGCTCCGCACACGAGGACCACGCAGGACAGGAGGCGGAGGAGCGGCCCGGGCTCTACCTGTGCGCGGCGTGGCTGCTGCCCCGCATCCCCGTCCCTCATGGTGCGGGAGAGGGCGGCTCGGCCCGGGGGGGCAGCCCCGCCGCTTCACATGGTGCAGCCGGTCCCGGCCGGCGGTGCGGCCCCCCCGGGCCGCCGGGCGCCCTCGGGGCTGCCCTTGCCCCGCGCGGGAGGAGGAGGAGGAGGAGAAGGAGGGCGAGGGCGGAGCAGCCCTGCCGGCGGCCGCGGCGGAGCGGGTCCGGCGGGCGCGGGCACCTCGGGTCGCAGAGGCGGCGGCGAAAGGACGGGAAGGGACGCGGCTCCCGGCGGCGCCGTGCCGGGCACTGCCCTCGGCGCGCATCGTGCGGCCGGGCTGACTCAGACCCGGCTGCACCTCGCCCGCCCTCCCCGGCTCTCCCCACCCCTCTCCGAGCAGTTCGCGCCTCCCTCCTGGTCAAGAGACTCGATTTCGCCGTCTCCCTCCTCACCCTTGCTTGGCGGTGACTGGTGGACTGTCGCGGACTCACACAGGCAGCGCGGTTCGTGAGCACGTTTCCCCGCTTGCGTTTTTGTCGAGGCAGGTGTAAAGTGCTCCCCATCACTCCCTGTCCCCGGCAGCCCAACTTCCCTGCTTTCCCTGCTCCAGACGCCCTCGGCCCTCGTGCCAGAGCCTGCCAAGTCTGCTGCCCCAGCCCCGTTCCTGCCCTTACAGCTCGGAGCACGGGTCCCTGAGGCAACTCAGTTGGGACCTCCGCCTGGCAGGATCTCTGGATGAGGGATTTCAGTGGCAAACAGCACCGACTCTTCCATGTTGCAAAAAGATCTTTTCTGTTTCCTTCTCTGTTTCTCTGACACCACCTTACCGCAGCCCTGTAGCTTTACGACTCTAGTTCAGCGTGCCTTGAGTTTGAAGTGTGTAGGCTTGGCTTAAAGCTTTCATTGCAAAGTGAGGAAACATCTTGAAGTTACTTGGAGAGAGTTCAAGTTGTTCCCTGAAACCTTTTGTGATACAGAAAAGTGAACCAGTGAGAAGTTCAAACAAATTGTCATTACTACCTGCTAAACTACCTTGAAATGTATTTTGGTGCTTTTTTATGGTATGAGGGCCTCAAGGGAATAAACCAGGACACACATTTCCCAGTTCCTTTAAGAGCTGTCCTCAGGAACCAACACTGGAAATGGGGCATGAAAGCATCTTTTTTCCTTGGGCTGTACTGGGGTATGAAGTGGGTAAATATGAATATCCAGCTGTTTACATCCTGCCATCCATGTTCATGCTGATCTTTCTCCTGAAAAAAAACCCCACGAGTGAATAGGGAAAGGATGATGGAACCAAACTAATTGTGTTAAACCTATTCATCTCCTCCTGTCTCAGCTGAAGTTGGAACACATCCAGATTTGAATTTCCAAAGTTTGGCACCTCTTCTCAGAGGTTACACTGAACTTTGACCAGCTCGGTCTTCATGTTTGAAGCTGAATCCACTTTTGTTCCTCACCCTCTCCCTCTTCACACACAGAAAAACAACTGGGTAACACATACATTAGACTATGCTTCCTTAGTCTTGGGCAGATAAGAGCAAAACAGGTTTCACATGAACCTGTCTGAGGTCAGGGACATTCTATTGAGTGTTACCGAACTCAGATAAATGGGATCAAAGATGCCGAAATAACAGAATAAAATCACTCTGAAACATCTGCAACTGCAAACAGAGATGGGGAGAGAGAGCAGCAGATCTGCAGGTGAAGCCCTTGCTTCTGGCTGCTTCATGTAAGGACAGTGTTGCTCTCTGAGCTCAGCCAGTTACCCTCTGCCTCCCAGTGGGGGAACTGGAAGGAAACTTGTGGGAGCCTTCCCCTACTCCCCTCCTTTTTCCCCTTGACCTGATCATTCAATCTGACACTTCCTGCACTTGCTGTCTCAGGTCAGTCCCACCAAAGGCAGAAATGAATGCTGGGGAACAAGTAGCACAGATTTTTACAAAGAAGGCATTTGGAGGCCATACTTGGATCCTCTAGAAAGGTTTTTAGATCATTAGGGTGAACTTACCTGCCTATCCCAACTTCCTAGCTGCCATAACTCTGTATCTGCCATAACTTCAAGTGAGTGCAGTCGGACCATCTGTGGCTTCAGGATGCCAAACTTCCACTCCCTGTACAGCCAACGGAGAGGTACAATCAGGCCACCTGCTCCAGCTCTAACAGGAAGTGTTTCACCTCCTTCTCTCACATCTGCTCGTTAATCCCTGGAATGCAGATGTCAATAATGACCACTCAGTGTGTTGTGAGTGACTGAGTAGACAATGGATCTGTGACAAGTACACAATCAGTGCAGAAGAATACAAAGAGCATCAAAAATAAATGCAGGGTGTCCTGTTCCTGTGCTTGAAAGGCATTGAATCAGAAGGTCTGCCATGGCTGTTGCTTGATGAGCACTTGTAAATCTTCCCTTCCCAGTGAGCTAACCTAGCTTTTTCCAGCCTGGTGGTGCTGTAAGCAAAAGACCATCCCAGAGTGCAGGAATGAGCCTGGTATGCTTTTGGCACTGTGCAGGTATAACCCAAAGGCAAAGGCAGTTTCCAAGTGGGATGACTGAACTGGGAGAGGTTCAAAATGTGGGTAACCTCCAGGGAGGTGAAGCAGTGAGGGTTGAATGACAGCACAAGAGGCAGCGGGGTGCTCCTGCTTGTAGACATCTGCCTTCAAGGGAAGCCTTCCTATGGAGAAGGAAAACTTCTGGACACTGTGGCTGACAGGAACTGAATGCTTTAGATAGAATGCCTCTGATTTTTTTTATATATATACTTTTTTTTCCCCCCCTGTGAATGGGAGCTACTTTGCTATTCAAAATTAACCTAAAACCAAGTAATCTAAAATATAAAAAGTAGTTATGCACATCTCTGCTATTCCCTGTGATGGGTAATGCTTAAATAGTAAACTTGGAGACAGTAGTCTAAAACACAAAGGCAGGAAGGGAGAAAGTTTTTATCATGATGTGCAGAATGTGTCTCTTTGCTGCAGCCTCGAAAGAAACTCCTACAAGCTGGCAATGCTCAGTCGCTGGAAGACAATATAACTAATCCAGACATGTTCAGCATGTAGAATTACAGAACCTCAGCCTTGTCCTTCCCTGACAAGCAACAGGAATTAGATTCATTTTTTTCCCCCAAAGAAAAAAAACCACATGAAAGTCTAGAAGTTAGAATCCAGGAGAGATATCACATCTGCTTCAGACAGTTTCTCTCTTTTGGACTTGGGGAGGAAAGAAATCATTTCACAGTGACGGAAATGCAGGAATTGTGTTATAATATGGAAGCTTTGAAAAAGCAAAGCCAAACTCGGAGCACTGAACTTCTTTTTCTCCATATTATTCATTTCCCCCTGAACTTCAGCCAAACTGCCAATTCAAAACTCATATCATGGCTTAGTGTATGGAAATTCCAATAAAATTGGTGCTGTCAGTTAAGGAGTAAACAATGTGAAATAAAAGAAAATGAATGTGAAAGAAGGAATGTGAAATAATATGGACAATTGAGTTAGACGGCCTAAATTTTTCTATTAGTGAAAAAAATCACTAGATCTATGGTACATTAACAAAAATTGTCAGAAAAATATCTCAGAAATATTTTTTCACACACGTGTGCACACACACACACATACATACACACTCCTCCCCACAATATCCCCTACTGCTTTTTTTTCCTGCTTTCTTCTCTATAGTTTTTTTAAGGGCTGTTATTTGTCATTTTCATTCTATTCTCCCAGAAGGAAGTTTCTAGGAAGTTCCCTAATATTCTTTTTGGTTTTTGAGGAACTAAAACAAACAAACAAACAAACAAAAAAATTAGGAACAAAACCCAGGCTTTTCCCACATTTTTAAAAGCTTTATATTCCTGCATTCTGACACAGACAGAATCTGCAGGACAGTTCAAACAAGTGGGTTGCTATCCTCTCTCTGTTTCTATGGAAATGAGTGTCAGACCAGTTAAAACAAAGCGCATGCTTTACAATAATCACTATATGGTGATTATTTAAAATAACAAGAGCACGTTTTTCCCAATCTAACCTCTATTTCTATGGATACAAGCTGAAAATAGTTGTTGGGAAGCCTGTTCCAGAATTTTTTATAATTCCAAATAAGTTTTGGATGCTGTAAGTTCTCACAAGGTACTATGGATAATAAGATCTAACAAGACCTTCAAGATTGCTGTAATTTGAACTTGAGAGGATCAGTTCTGTGAGCTGGAGTTAGGAAACATTCTGGTGTGTGTAAACAGATGTTTGAACGAACACTGAGTGCAGTACTCTACCCAGCAGGTCTAGAAGGAAGGGAAATATTTGCTGTTTTCTGCTGGCTTTTAACTCATTTCAAAGAGAGCAAACTCAGCTACACAAGTTTTGAGTTTTGTGGTCATGAACTGCTCCTCGGCCAAAGTAGTCATAACACCACAGAGACCCCGAGCACTTCACAAGACAGAAGATGTGACCCATGAAGCTTGTAAAGCCAGTCTCCTCACATTTCATTTGGAATGAAACATCACTCCATTTCCTCACC
>JAWWMU010000001.1:165424-178884 GCA_035048155.1 Cinnycerthia olivascens
ACTCGACCGGACCAAGGGATGCGCCACCCTGGGAAACTACCCAGCAACACTCCCAGGACGTTTTTTTACCTAGGGTCTCTCGCCGTGACAAAAATGAGAGAATACACAGAAGACCCCCTGAGACTCCGAGCCATATCAGCGTCTTCCTGACAACCCCCGTCGAGGACAGAAGACCCAGCTCTGCCCCCTAGGGCAAAGCTGTAACTTCTCCTCCTCAGCGTCGTCTGGGAAGCAGTGGCGGTCGGCGCCCCCCCCCACGAGCTCTCCCCCCGAGCTGATAATCCCTAATAAAGGCCATTTAAAAGGGAGCTGGCCTCCTGGCCCATTTATTTCAACGTGACCCCGCTTTCCCGAGCTGAGTAATTCAAAAAGCATAAATAAACCCCCAAAGTCTCAGCAGCAGGCCCAGCACAGGTAGGCAGATTTGGCATTTTCTTTGCTATGCAGGTGTATTCAAGGCATCTTTCCTCTTTGTTTGACAGAACCAAAAAATTCTTACCAAAATAAGACGTTTTCTTTCCAGTCTATCAAATAGCTAAATACCACGAGCTAGCTAGCCATATTTTAAAATCAGCTGGAGAACTTACATCCCAGAGACCTGGGCACTGTCTGAGGAGAACTCTGGCCAGCTCTGTTAATTGTTAAGCACACCTGAAACAGCAGAGAGATTGGAGGAGGCTGGAAGAGTTTCAGTGTCCCAGTACCCAAAGAGTCCGACCTAGGCCAGCGCAGTCACTCTTAGGCAGTGCTTCGACTGAGGTCCGCCCAGGCAAAGTCACAGGACTAAAGCTGAGATAAGGTACAACTGTAAAAGTCTTTCACATGACAGGGAAGCTAATTCCAGACTGTGGGTTTGGACAAAGACAAGTACAGTGACAATGTTTGATGTCATTTTTTGAGGACAGTGTGATTTGAAGGATAAAGGCACATCTGTGATTTACTCTGAGTCATGCACCGCATCCAAATACTGAATGGAGTTTCTTACTGTAAGAGATCTGTCTGGAGCCAGCAGGGAGCCCCGGGGCCCTGGATTGAACCTCTCCAAGAGCAAGAAACATGGATGAAGAATGAGACACGCAGATCTTTCAACTCTCTGGGCATCCAGCTTGGGTTTCTCTCTAACATTACACCGTCTGGTAGGAAAGTGATAGCCAGAAGATTTGTGTTGTGCATAGCTATCAGGAATGCACAGTCTCCAGTGAAATGCATGGGACACCTGGAAGGAGCTCGCCCTGTCCTCTTTCTACTGTGTGAAGTTCCAGTCTTGGTGGAGACCCATCTCCAGCTACAAACTCTTATTTTTCTGTATAATTTTGAGTCTTATTGCATATCATTGAAGCAAATGTTAATGCTCTGCATCCCAGCAGTGTGATCATCAGCTGCCTTGGCAGATAAATGGGTTTGAAATCATTGGTCCCATGCTTCAGACCTTTTGTCTTATTTCTGTGAGATAATGCAGTGCTGACAAAAGGGACTGGGACACGGATACCTCACTGCAGGGCTTGTACAGCCTTCCCCCTTCTCCCAAACTCAACCATCAAAATTGGCACTAAATCATTTGGTATTGCGGAGAAGTGTGTAGTGCAATCATATCATGGATTCAGGTCCAGGACCTCTCAGTGTCTAAGGATTAAACTGTGGCATAAGTAAACAGAGCTCTTGCATAGGCCTTTTGGAAGACACTTTGACAGTGACTTGTTTCTGTGCAGATGTGCAGGTAAGAACAAGGGACTCTGCTTTGGAGGGTGGTGTGCCCTTGCCAAGACAGTGTTACACAGTGGGGGAAGAGATGGTGTCATGCATAGCCAAAATTGCATCAACACTGCATCAAAAGAGGTGTGGGGGGATTCTGCCCCTCTCTTCCACTCAGGTAAGACTCCACCTGCAGAACTGCCCCAGTCTTCGGGTCCATCACAAGAAATATGTGGAGCTGTTGGAAAAAGCACAGATGAGGCCAAGGAGATGCTCTGAAGGGTACAACCACTCAGCTCTGGTGTCAGCCTGGGAGAGCTGGGGGTGTTCACCTGGAGATGAGAAGACTACAGGGAGACCTCAGAGCCTCTTGCAGGGCCTCAAGGGGCTTCAGGAGAGCTGGAAAGGGACTGGGGACAAGGGATGGAGGGACAGGACAAGGGGAATGACTTCCCACTGCCAGAGGGCAGGGAGAGATGGGGTATTGGAGAGGAATTCTTGGCTGTGAGAGTGGAGAGGCCCTGGCACATGTTGCCCTGAGAAGCTGCCTCCTCTCACCAGAATGTGGGTGAGCTGAGAGAGAACACAGGGTCCTGCATGTCCCTAGGCTTGACAGAGATGAATGAGCACAGAAACGATGAAGGTAAAAGTTGTCCAGCCTTGACCGGTGATGTGAGCATGCATTTGTTGGGTGAGTGTATCAGGATTATCATAAGAAAAGAGACATGAGGTTTCCACACAGATGTTGGATGATTGTCATGCCAAGGGCAGTGGCTGGCTGGGTGGGTGACACAGCAGAGAGGATGACAGGGCAGGGGGGTGCAAGTTTACACCCGTGGCTTCTATCAGGCACTTCACTGGGTTTTGGTGCTGGAATTGGGAGAAGTGGAATTGAAATGGAGCTTAAAAAACAAACAGAACTCAACCAAAAAGGATAAGTTTTGTGTGTGACTGGTTTTAATAGTTTCTTTAGGCTTAAAATTGGTTTCTTACAGCATGTTTCAAGCCTAGAAAAATGTTAGGATGTTTTCAAAGCCTAAACAAATCACATCAGATGCTGTTTTTCATTAATGATTCCTGGGCACTCCAGAAAATATTTCTAGACTTCCCTTGTTCACAATAGCTCCTTTGGTGGCCAAAATTGAATACATGAGGGATAAATATGCATATTTTTAAGCCAAGTATTTTCTTCAGTAACATGATGAAAAAGTGAAAAAATTATAAAAATCAATACTTTTTTTAAGTCTTTCAAACACTCTGAGATTTTAATGTACACAGATTTCTGCCAGTTTTTTAGGAATAGTAAGTTTTTGGTAACATGCCTCTGTTAACCTACAATTTCATGTCCATATCCATGTCTGTTGTATTGTTAGTCCTCCTCCTGCTTTGTGGTTTATTTGGGTAAATTGCCTTTTCTTTTTGTTACCTTTTGTGAGCATGCCAGAGTCAGAGGCCCTAGGGTGCCAATAAAAGAGAATATTTAGTGCTCCTTTTGACTGCTGTTTCCCTCTGCTTGTGTGTGACCTAATCCTCAATTTCTGCCCAGCCTGCTGAGCTGAATTTTCTGCATCTTGATCAAATAAGGAGGAGCAGTGGGTCAAGAGACGCTGAAGTAAAAAGTATCACCTCTGTGCAGTTATAAACGTGTGTTATTACTGGATTACTTAAGGCAGTTAATGTTTCCTGCAGATTATTTTTTCACACCAGTATCTACTTACTTTATCTCTGGTCATACTTACTTTGCTGGCATTGATCCAGAGCAGGACATACATAGTAAGATAAGGAAAAGAAATATCACGAACACAGCAAGGCCAACCCAAAAGGCAATGACGATGGAGTCTGTGGACACAGCACAGTAATTCTGTCATATGCATTTTGCATGGCAAAAATAAAACACAGCCAGATGATTTATCATCTCTAGTAAAGGTGTGCCATTTGATTCAGTCAGTTTCCCCTTTTAGAGAGAGGAATCTAAGTGCTAATTTGTTAAAGTGTCGCTGTAGGGACAGTCACAACACACAGTAACAACCAAAAATTTCCAAGGCAGAAAAGCGTTTAATTTAACCGTGCATACCTTTTTATATACCAAAGCATGCGTTCCACTCATTGGCTGCATTAGGACAGCCTCATCATTTTCATTGGTACAAACCACCCAACACCACCATTGTGAGAAAGTGTCTGCAGAAAGTTCAAACAGATTTGTTCTATTTTCCAGCTGCAGGTGTCCTTTGTTTGTCTCAATTCCCTAGGTTTCCATGTTAATGACCTTGCTTTCCTTCTCTTCACCCATAAACTCGAATTGTATCAAAGTCTTCTTTTGTTAGTTCCTTCTCTTAGTTTACAGACCAGCTGTTAACCCCTTCCACATTAAAGGTCTTGGGAGCCTCCTAACAGTGTATGGTAACTGGGATGAAGGAGTGGTTGGGAAAAGCCTCCAGAGAGTGTTCTGGTGACTAGAACTGTGTAGATATTTGAATATGGTTCCTTTTTGAATATTTGTGCAGATATTTGAATATGGTTCTTTTTACGCAACCATAGTGCAGGAAGCCTGAGTGGTTACTACATAATCCTGCAGGATCTTTAAGGAGAGGCTCTCAGGAAGGGAATTCCAGCCTTGAAAGCATTTTATACTGAGAGAAATACAAGGGAAGTTTATTGCAAAAAGCCTGTGACCCTTCCAGCAAGCACATCAGTGCAGTGGAAGAGAATGTGCCCCTTGCCCTGTTCAGCTGCAGTGCCCCTGCAACCACCATAAAATAGTGCAAGATGTTGCCTGCTTTGCCAGGAGCAAATGCTTTATTTAAGGAACAAGAGGATTCCCAGTCCCAAAGTGTGTTCTCAGTTGGTTCAGTGGGAGTGTGAGGTGGAGCAAAGGGAGCTGCTCTTTCATGAAGGCTACAGTGCTGTGCCAATTATTGCCTGAGCCTTGGGCTCACTGAGGGAGGTGATGAATCTGGTTCCACCCCCAGAGCACATTTGGCCACTGTTTCAAAAATGTTTCTTCCTGGGATCACTGTGGTGGTGGTGGCCTTGGGAAGTTTGGGTGCTCTGCCCTGGATTCACAGCCGATGACTCACTTTAGATGAGGTGGAAAAAGAAGGGTCACTGACTCCAGAGGCAAATTATTGACCATGATAAAATAAATCTTCCCTCTGAAAGTACAGAAAACATTGTGTTCCTTGAAACAGGTCCAGTATGTTTGATTGAGTGTTTCTTTGTGAGAAAGTTCAGTATGTGTTGGCATCAAAGCCACAAAGAGATTAAGGGAATTAGCTCAGGTCCTTTTAAACACAAAAGTAGATCTGGGCCAGCTGTACCCTTATCAAAAACCTGAGTTTTGGCCTGAGGCCGGGCTACTGAGAAATATCAGTGGTGAGGGGCACCTTATTTTATTCTTCCTTTGCCTAGGGACACTTTGAAAAGCCAAATGTTTTGAAGTGTTCCACATCATTGGGACAGAAATAAAGAGTTTGGATTTATAGAATTTCCTATCAGAGCTATTTTGGCTTCATGCTTTAAAACCAGTTTGAATACATTTCATGGAATTCACTGAAGCTAAATAAATTGTTTCCAAGGCTCAGGTGGAGCTTGAACCAAAATTTCCTGTGTTTAAATTCCACAATGAGTATTTTTTTTTAACTGAAATAACATATTTTACCAATCTATAAAAAGCTTTCCTATTGCTAAATTTTACCATCACCTTTTGTGCATGTGTATGTGCATGTTTTTAAGTAGCCTATTAGTTCATGGGCCAATTAAGATTTTTCATTATTTTCGTAAAAAATTGAGAGAAATGCACAACATTACAAATAGAAAGCAAGACCATGGCTTTTTATCTGGGTTTACTTTCATTTTAATGAGACAAATTTAGTCTCACAAAGTTTCAGGGACCAGCCACATAACAGAGTAAAAGAAGTGCAGAGGTTCAGGTCTCTGTTTCACATTGAAAAAATAAAAAAACCCTAGCAAGCAAAACTGAAATAGGGAACTGCAATGCCTTTCCAGGGTTATGGTGACTGTACAATTCCCTTGGGCTGCCCCAGCAATGGCCCTGAGCGCATGAAGCCAATAATCCCAGCAGCAGTTTCTCATGGTATAAGAATGTAAATGTTATGCAAAGACAGGAAAACCTGCAAAGTATATTCATTGCTTGACTGGTGCTTTTACTCAAACCAAGGAAAAAACCTAGCCAGCTGTGGAATTATTTTCCTTGATGTTTTCAATAGAACTTGTAACCCACTGTTCTCCCACTACTATTTGGAAAAGGAAGAATAATAGTACCAAGAGGATGCAATCTCTATTCCTCCTAGGCTGCTGGCATGGAAAAAATTATATTTTCATCTCCTTAGAATATAAAAATGCGTAAGAGGCATTCTCTACTTCTTTAGGGAGAGAGAACAAGTGAAACAAAAAAGTCAACACAAGATCAGTTTACCCTGCTTTTTAATGGAAATAAGGCTGATGAAATCACTCATAAGCACATATGGGGTAATTCTCTCCACAAAACTGTCAATAAATTTGAATTAAATTTAATAGAGGGTGAGCATCTTGTCACAGAAGCATAGTTTCTACAAATTTCAAGAAAACAGGCAGCTGAAGAAAGAGAAATACCCTATCATTTGCAAGGGAGGGAAGTGCTATAACACAAATACTACCTGTGATCACCAGGTGATCCAAATGGTAGAAAACGTTATTAAGGAGAAGACAGGGGTAAGGTTTATTCCTGACTTTTGGGTATTGCTACACCAGCCACATGCCAGAGACTTACATCTAGCTTAACTAAGCAGTTTGGGGTTTCCCTGGTGGAATTTGGAGGTAATAATCTGCCCTGACTATAAGACAATCAGAGGAGCTGCTCATAACTTCCCTGGTCTCAGCAGCACCAAATGTTGCTCTACAGCACTAGAGAGCAAGATTTTCTGTATGGAAGTATATGGGTATTCACACCATTCTCTTTAAGGTGTGGTCCTCTAAGTTTGGAGGCAATAAACCCTTGGCTGATCCGAATGCACAGAAAAGCTTTTCTAGAGGTGGTGCAGAGTAAGTTTCTTCTCCTTTTTCCTACTGCTGTCCAAGCAAGCAAAGAACAAACAGCTCCTAACACAGACTAATTCAACCTTCACCATCAGAAAGGCAGTTTCTTGCATTGTTGGTGAGAGAGACATGAAGATATTCTGAAAATCCATCATATTTTCCTGGAATATATAACAATTTCACTGTAATAACCTTGGGAAAAACAATTTTAGTCTCTGAAACCACATCTGAACAGTTGCAGCCATCTTCAGTAAACTAAAAAGCAATGAGTAAAGCCCGTAACTTTGTTAATTAACTGAAGATACAAGGACATGCAGAGGCTTCACAGAAATCAAGGGAAAGCACTGCCTGCAGCATAAGTGACTGCAACACACCCTACCTGCTCTCCCTTGGTCTTTGTCAGTCCATCTACCACCCTTGGTTAATCCACCATGACGCAGCTTGTCATTTATCTTTGCAAAACTTAACCAGCACAGTTACCTTAGAAAAAACCAAAATTATTTGCCTCTATAAGTAGCCATAAAAAGACATTGCTGTTTCACTGCACAAAGCCAGTGTAAAATAGAATGAGCTATTTCAAGGTGAGTTGGGTGAATGCTACTTCATATTCTTTGAAAATAAACTGCATAGCCCAGCAGAATCAGTTTCCACAGCAGCAAAGCATTTTCACAATAATGGATATTATTACTTTATTAGTTCAGCAGCACTAAATCAAAGGAGGAAAGGTAAAAGAATATATTTGCAGCTTATTGTTCCTGGCTAGTGGAAACATACATTTCCTTTACTGAAAGTCTCAATGTTTACCAGTTGCAATGTCAGCCTTGTCCCAAGAGGAAAACCTCTGCTCTTCCAGTGAACTTTGGTGACAGTAGCACATAGGTAACTAGCACCCCACACTACAGATTTGCAAGTCATCAAATTTCCCCTTAGCAAATGACTCAAAAAAAATCTGTCCTTGTAAACAAGAATTAGTGTCAGCAGTCTCATAGCTTCAAATACTGTAAGATAAAACCCAGAGTGTGTGCAAGTAATTAGCCAGCCTGAAGGCAGACACTCATTACACAAACCATGTACTGGCACAGACTCTATTGCAAGGAAACAAAACCAGATCACTGCAATATTTTCCCTGTGCTAGATTAGCACCCACTACTCCATAATACTTACATTTATCAGCCTTCAACTTGCTTCCATCTACTGGAATTGGATCTATGTAATCCCAGTAATATTCATAAGACCAGAAATACTCAGAGGAGTTTGTTCTGTTAGCCATGTCAGAGGTGCCTTTTAAGCCAGCCCAGAACTCTGACCCACTACTTTGCTTCATTGTACTTCAGCACCCTCAGAAAGAGAATTGCACAACTGATGCCTGTGTCAATCACTCTGGGGTTCTGCAGCTCAAGGACTGCCTTGGAACTGAAAACATGTAGCGGCAATGAGTATTAATGTACGGCAGAGATGTAAGAGCAGACCTGCAAATGCAATCCTTGCTTCTCATGTTATTCCTCAGCGTGTTTTAAACTCTGACAGGTGTCCCACAACCTAGGGACAGGGTAGGGGAGTGCCAGCTGGGTGACAAACCCTTCTCTCAAAGCAGTGCACTGTTCCTAGGAGCTCCTGAGCACAGCTGGGCTGAAAAACATTCCTGAATGTACCTGAACGGAAGGGCTGGGATCTGGAGGGGCCACACCAGGAGTGGCTGAGGGTACTTGGCCTATTCAGCCTGAAGGAGACTGAAGTCAGAGCTCACTGGGGGCTGCATCTCCTCCCGAGAGGTAGCTCCAGTCTCTGCTCCCTGGGACAGGGACAAGACCCAGGGAAGGGCTGGTGCTGTGTCTGGAGGGGTTTATGTTGGATATCAGGCAAAGGTTCTTCCCCCAGAGGCTGCTGGACACTTTCCAGGCTCCCCAGAGAATGGACACGGCTCCGAGGCTCCCAGATCTCCAGGAGCGTTTGGACACCGCTCCAGGGATGCACAGGGTGGGGTTGCTGGAGTGTCTTTGTAGGGTCAGGAGTTGGACTGGATGGCCCTTGTGGGTCCTTCCAGGTCAGGAGGTTCTCTGACTTAGGTGTGATTTGATAAAACGCTTCATATAAAAAGGATGTACTGGAATAACCACATCCTTTGCGTTGGTTCCATGACCTTACGAGCTCCAAAGGCCTCACGTGCGGTGCGGGGGCGGTTGCGGAGCGGGTCTCAGCCGGCAGGCGGCGCGGAGCTGCCCCCGGAGCGGCTCCGGGGCGGGCCTCGGCGGCGGGCGGTCCCGGGGCGGTGTCCGACGTCACTGCCGCTTCCTCGGCGGGCGATTCGAAGGCGATGTCGGAGGCCGCTGCCGGTCCCTCGGCGGGCGGACGGGACACGATGGCAGGGTGCCCGGAGCTGGAGCACTCGCTGTGGCTGCTGGAGCCGGGCGGCAGCGGGGCCGAGCAGCAGCAGCGAGAGTGGCGGGCGGGCTCGGCCCCCATGCCCATGGTGTTCATGTGCGCCGGCTGCAGGCGGCCCGTGGGCGACACCTCGACCTGGGTGTTCAATGACGAGGAGAGCGGCTGTATCCTGCTGCGCAGTGAGTGCCAGCCCTGCCACCCTGGCGCGTCCCCGCGGTCACTGCCGCCATCCCACCCTCCCTCCTTCTCGCTGCAGGTGCGGCCGCCAGCGTCGCCGTGGACCCGGAGCGGAAGGTTTCCAAGCTCCCCGGCGAGTGCGGATGGTGAGGGTCGGTCCTGGCTGGACACAGTTCCGGCAGAGTCGGAGATTTCCGGGGAAGGCGCTGAGAACAAGTCCGGTAAAGGGCCCAGCGTACTCATGTGCCCCCGAGAGCCCCTGCAACACTTATTTGAGGTGGTCTGTACATGCCGCTTATGGCCTAAGGGAGAGGGGTTTCTCACAAGGAGATGTAGTGATAGACAAGGATTTTGGCCTTAGGATGAAGGAAGGCTGGTTTAGATTAAATATCATAAAGAAGTTTTTTCCCATAAGGATGATGAGGCCCTGGCACAGGGTGCCCAGAAAGGCTGTGACCGCCCCTGGATCCCTGGAAGTGTCCACAGCCAGGCTGGACAGGGCTTGGAGCAGCCTGGGATAGTGGAAGGTGTCCCTGCCCATGGCAGGGGGTGGAATGGGATGATCTTTAAGGTCCCTTCCACAATTTAGTGATTCCAATGATCTTGCTGAGGTCAGTCGGCCCGAGGAGCTGTTGCAAATTCAGGCTGAAAGATGAGTGCCCATAATTTACACTATGTAAAGCAAGAATGAATGCTTAAAATAATTCTAATACATGATTTTTTTTTTTAGAAAAGGAATGGGGAGGGGTGCTTCCTTTTATTTTCTTCTGAATAAATGTTATTTCTTACTTACAGCCTGGTAGAAACCTTATTCTGCTCTGGCTGCTCAAGGACACTTGGCAGCATCTACAGGTGCACATCAAGGCATCTTGACTACAAGAGAGATTTGTTCTGTTTCAGTATTGACTCTGTTGAAAGGTAAATGCATAATGTTTATGGGTCAGCCTGCCAGCTCCACTTCACTCACCAGGCATCACACTGAGGGTGCTCCTGTTAATATCTCTGGCAAGTCTAGAGGTAGCTTTTCCTGCTGCTCTATCCCAGAGTGGTGTTCTGTATTGCTGCTGTTGGCATCATAGAGCTCACTTGTGAGGAACACCACCTGTGTAAGGCAAATCTTAGGAAAAAAAAACCCAAAACAACCAGGTCTGCCTTTTGTATGAGCCATTGCATTTCTGGCCAAGAAAATATCACCAGGTCCAGGGCACAGGAGGGTTCCTTTTCATTTGATCAGAAGAGTATACAAACCAAGCACCAAATAGGCCTGGCTGGAGCTTGTTAGGGGCAGTATTATCAGCAGGAAGTGTGGCCAGAGGAGCTCAGGCAGAATGTGGGGAAGGTCTGACTTGTACTAGCCACTGGCTCTGTCCTTGCTAAGGTTGGCAGAGGCAAATCTGACAGCTGAGTATGTGCTTGAGACTCTCACTCAACCATTTTAAAATCTGTTTAGAAAATGAAAGTGTACTTGGGTTGCTTTATAGCACTTAAAAGTGGTCTTAAAGTATTCTTCAATAGCTATATCCTGAATTAGGGCTCCACGCCACAGTTCTTTTATGCAAACATTGTTCTAATAGACAGTGACTGTTCATCTGGACTAGTTTTAATGACTCTGTTTTTTTTCTGAAGTTCCCATTTATTTTGCTGTATTGCTGTGGATGTTCACGCTTGTACTCTGGTTAGTGGTTTTAGGATTTTTCTTCATTTTGCAGTTATGATCCTTTGTTTTTTCCATGGCAGTAGAATTCTCTAAACCACTAACCTGGCTGCAGAATGGCACTTTCTTGGAGAGTAAGAAGCTTCTCCCAGCCATTGCTGCACAGTTCTTGATGTTTGTGCAATTTCTCACTGTATCCTGGAGCCTCAGAATCCATGGCTGTCTCTCAGGGTTCTGGAGGAGTGCTGTGTTTGGATTTTTGGCTTCAGAATGGGAAGTGCATGATCTAAACTGTGGCATCTCAGCTATATTCTAGGAACTTCGGAAAAGCAAGCTGTTATTCCTGAGGAGCCACTGACTCTTGAAAGTCGAGCTGTCATTCAAGAGGTGTTGCAAAGGGTGAGATTTAACCTTATACCATTCTTTGTTTAAATCACTTCTATGAAACTTTAATATGCTTCAATAGTTTCTGCAGAACAGCTTATTTCACCCAGAGCAATTCAGTGTATTGTAACATGACTGCTTCACATCAATGGTATCTTGTTTTATGCAAGATTTTCAGTAACTTTTCCTTCAATTTTTATGGTAATTAGCATTTTCTGTTTATCAAGCACAGCATTAGGTTCCTATTTATGTCTCAGTAATTTGTTATGTTGTTTCTAGTTACTTCTGATTCACTTCTCCAGATCTTCACTTAATTTTTAGTTTTTAGTTTTCTTCTGCCTTTTGTGCCAATGGACTCAATGCTTTTGCTGTAACTTTGTATAGAAATACTGCATCATAAATCAAGTTTTGCTACACTAAAATCTTGTGACTGCAGGTAGAAAGAGCTGGGAGCTGGGAGCAAATGGTGTAAGGTAGTTGTAAGGAAGTGGAAGATGAAGGTTGTCCAGCAAAAGCTAAGTGTGTGGCTCTGACACTTAGCAAGGCTGGAAAAAATTACTTTGCAGACAGTGAATGTTAGAGCATTCAAAGTATGAAAGTAGCAGGGAAAGAATCAAATTAAAAGAATTGGTGATGTGAGATCAGATTTGAGCCCTTTCTGATGTCCACACATGCTCTTTGTGTTGTCAAATTCTGTGTGTAACCAAGTGCCTTTCCCTGGTTATTTTGCAGGTAGATACAATATTCAAAGCTCTGGAGACAAGACTGACCGCTATTGAGTCGCGAGTGGCTGCTCTGCACAGACAGGAGTGACAGGAAATCCATGTTGAACTGCAGGAGAATGGGAACATGTAACTTTGCCCTGTATTCCTCTGGGGTCTATGGGAACATTGCAAAGGCTGTGAAAAAGCTGAAAGCCACGGGTGGCTTGTGCTGCGAGGGAGAAATGCTGACCACAGCTGTGTCCCAGCCAAAGAGTTGCTCTTATGTCCCTTAAGAGAATATCCCAGGGTTTTTTTTCTTAATAAAGACTTTTGATCAGTCAATCTGTAGACTTCTGATTTAATGTAAATATTTATTTTAATTTTTGTCTCTCAAAGCAAAGCATTTATCTCCTGACTTCCCTGCTATTCAGTATCTACTGAACTGGGTGTGCATTTTCCTAAGCTGATAAAAAGCCTCCCTGTGATTCTGTAATTTCCAAAGGAACAGCAATAAGTCACTTCTATTTTTCTTGTCTCCACAGCTTTAGCTTGACTCGTGCTCAAAGACAGGAATGACTCAATAGCCATATGTGGTGAATTGTTTGTTTGGTGGGGGTTTTTGCAAGTTCAGGGCTAAAATATGGTGTAAGAAAAGGCATTTTTTGTAACATTGGATAAATGCTTTTCTATGAGGTGTTGGAGATCAGTTGTTTTACAACTTCAAAGGGAGGAAATCAAACCAGGCTGATGGTGACACTCCTTTAAGCAAGGCTTGGTATATTTTTGGGCAATTAATTCAGCTGTTCTTTGTGTTAATGCTGATATTTCGGCTGTGTTTGGTTTTCTGTGCATTTGACTAATTGTCGGTGTTTCTCATACAGTATGAGTGTTCCACCTAGTGTTTTTCAATAAAAGCAAGCAATTGTGATATAAAGCAAGAATAATATCAAAAAGTGGGGTTTTTTTTGTTTTTTTGTTGGGTTGTTTGTTTAGTTTTTGTTTTGTTACCTAACACTATTTAACTTTACTACTGTGAGTTTTAACATTTTCTCCAAAAACTTGGAATTAATTTCCCCATTATGCCCCACTGCTAGGCTCTGTTTCTCTTCAAAAAGCTTCTGTCCTCCACCTTCACTGCTCTGGTCTGAAATAGTGCTTCAGTTTAGCCTGTAGTGATGGGTCTTACATACTTTTTTGGTTAGACAGCTAAAACATTTTTGTCTTAGTTTGAAGACAGGTATGCCTGCTAGGAAAAAAAAAAAAAAAAAAAAAAAAGGAGTCTTTCTCCTGCAATGGAGAAAACAAACCTCCTCTCCCCAAATTGCTATACCTTTAGAATTAAAGAGGCTATCAGGAAAAGAATTTGGTATAAGAATAACAGTTCTTTACTAATGAGTTTAAGAAGATGAACAAAATAACAATAACTATAGTAT
>JAWWMU010000001.1:178984-220594 GCA_035048155.1 Cinnycerthia olivascens
CCCCGCCCGGCGGTGGCCGCCCTCAGCTGCCGCCCTGCCCCCTTGTCCTGGGGCATCCCTGCTGCTTCCAGGGAGGAAAAACCGCCTTGGGAATTTGGTTCTGATCACAGTAATCAGTTTTGGGATGGGAGTTCTCGAAATAGAACTGAGCACCTGTGACAAATGAGGATGCTGCAGGTGGAGCGATAGCAGAGGAAATCTTGCTCCTGATAGTTTTTCATGGGAAGAATGCAATTCCCAGCTGTCTTATGCTTGAAAAACGGGGAAAGGGAACTCTGTGTCCTCTCCTGCTTAGGATATACGTTTACACTGACCTAAAAAGGGAACATCAGCGGCTTGAGAGTGGCTGGCGTGGATGGAGGATCTGCTGCATTGGCTGGGCAAAAGGTGGAGCAGCTGTTCGTGATCGTGACAGTCCTGAATAATTAGAGATCAATGTGAAATTGTTCAGTGCACCAAAAATGATAGAGAATGTCAGCTTGACTGGTGTCACATGTAGAGCTGGGACAGGGACCCTAAATAGCCCAAAACGGAAAAGAAACCCTGAGCCCCGCTGTGATCAGACCCCATAGGGGCCATTTATTGGAAGCACCAGTAAGGAATACCGGGAATCCCCTGGCCCTCAGCTTGGTCCCACCTGCCCACACCATTGCCCTTGGGAAGTGCTGTCCTTCCCGGCTGGAAAGCCAACAAACATTTTTTCCTTCGTCCCTTAAAACTCTTCCCTGAAAACCTCTGTTCTCCCGTGTTTCTCCTCAGACAGCATCCTTTCTCCTTCCGTCTCTCCGGTCCCTCCCTGAGCGCGTGGCTTCGCTGCTCCCCGGCGCTTTGGCTTCGGCAATTAATGCAATTGATGTAATTGATGTAATTGATGCTCAGCCTCGCCGGGCGGCGAGAGGTGCCGAGGGGCTCAGGCCAGGCGCGGCCGCGCCAGAGCCATGGCTCGCTGCAGCTGCTCGTAGGACACAAACATCACCACGTTCCAGGAGCCCAGCCGCAGGAAGGACGGGACGAAGCTGTGCCGGCAAAAGCGGCGCTGAAGGGGACGTGCCGGGGATGTCCCCACCCCCAAAGTCCCGGACGTGGGTTGGGGTATCTGGGGTTCCGTGCCGCGGGTGTGGTCATCGCAGCGAGGTTGCAGGTGCTCAACTCACCCCTTGTAGAGGCCGGCGGGGCCATCCTGCATGAGCAGGGCCAGGAGGCAGCTCAGGGCGTTGCGGTACTGCCCGGGGCTGGAGTTCATGTACCGCGTCTTCACCACGTCCACCGGTGATGCCACCACCGTGGCACAGAACCCGGCGCCAAAGGCGGCCACGAAGTGGCACGGGACATTGTCTAAAGGTGGAAAAGGGACAGGGGTTGGTTGCTGCAGGGACAGGGATGGCTCCAGGCCACGCCCTCCCGCTCCACCCTCACCTGTCATGAGCTGTGCCCGCAGCAGCGCGTCCTTGAGGAGGTCGTAGGTGACGAGCTCCCCGCAATTGATGATGGCGTTGCGGGCGATGTTGGGCATCGTTCCTGGCCAGGAAGGTGGTGGCATTGGGAATGCTGCTCACAGCCCCTCCTGGAGCATCCTGGGCAGGTGCCCCGGCCCTGCTGCCCTTGTTCTTCTTCCCTTCCTCATGGCCATTCCCATTTGTATTCCCGCCCCATCCCTGTCCTCTCCTACCTCTCCAGAGCCCACGGATCCCCTCCTCCCTGGCGATGGTGCGATAGGCATCCACGGTGCCGCTGTACCGCCGGGCACTGTCTGACAGGGCCCCACAGGCCTGGAACCGGACCTTGACCACGTCGGTGGGCTGGGCACAGGCCACGGCCACAGCCCCCGTGGTGCAGCCAGCCAGGAGTCGCGTGGCCATGCCTGTGTCTGGAGAGAGCAGGTGTGGGGAATCCTGGCCCTGCAGGGACCATTGGCCCTGAGGGGACCCCCAGCCCTGCGGGGACCCCAGGGTGAGGGGCCCGTGGTGCTCCACAGAGGGTCATCTCAGGGGCTTGTGCTCCCCAGGGCGAGTTTTCCTCTGGGAGAGGGCTGTGCATCAGGAAGGAGGTGCACAGGGAAGCCCGGACTGCCTGGACACTCACTCTCAGCACCCTTGGGGGTGTAGAGCTGCTTCACAGAGTCGTAGAGCCCGATGCGGATGGAGGCAAAGCTCATCTGGCGCTGCAGCCCGGCTGCCAGCCCTCTGTAGAGGCTGCGGGCTCCTTCCGTCCTCACCATGGTGCTCAGCGTCCCCAAAACCCCCCGGTACTCCACGGAGCTGATGGTCCGGGGGATCCTCACCTCGCCCTGGATCTGTGGGGTGCCAGCTGTACCACCCCACTTTCTGCTCCTCCCCACCAGCTCTGCGGCAGAGGTGGCGTGGAGAGCCCCCCATCACGTCACCCGGTGCTCCCTCTGCCCGCGGGGTTTGGGGACGCGGCGGGTCGTACCTGCAGCCGCACTTTGGCGGTGTCCAGGGGGAAGGTGCACAGGTCAGCGATGCAGCCGGCCATCCCCGCGCTGACGAACTTCATGGTGGCCGTCGGGGGCAGCTCGGGGGGCTTCAGACCTACCATGGCGGCAGAGGGGCTGGAAGGAGGGGGGGGGTTTGTGCAGGAGCCAGGAGGGTGCATCGGGACAGGGTGGGTGTCCTATTCCGTGTCCGAGGTGACGATGTGCCGTGGTGGCTCTTGATGGCTTTGGTAAACCCCAAAAACCATATCCTGCCCCGTCGTCCTCCCTTCTGTCCCAGGGAAACTGAGGCACAGGGCTTGCTCACCAATGCCCACCCTTCCCTATCCCACCCCAGCCACAAGAGGCATTGCTGGGTGAGATCATCTCCCCCAGAGTGACCTGCCCGGAGCCATGTCCCTCCGTGGCCTCACCGTAGGGACCTCGGCACAGTGTTCCAGCTCCTGCTTTGCACAGGCAGTGCCCTGAGAGCGCCTCCCTCGCCCCACCCTTATATAGTGGCCAGGAGGACGTCCCAGCAGCCACGGATCGGGTGACAGGAAAACAGTGTTCCCCCGGTGGCATTTCAGTTGATGGGACTGGGTCATCTGGCACCCGTGATGAGGTGGCTGTTTCACCCCTCTGCCCCCTTCATGGGGCTCGGGCATGGGGAGGGGGAGTCCTGCCCAGACCCCCTGCATTGGACTGGGAAGGAATGTCACTTCTTACCCTAAAATCACCCTGGAAGGACGAGATGCAGGAAACCCTCGCTCTGAGGCTTCACAAGCAAGTGGATTGGAGGCAGCGCAGCACTGAGCTCTTTGTGCAGGGCAGGTTGGATCCCTTTGCCCAGCACAGACCAGGAGCCACAATCCACCCCAGCCAGCTGCCAAGCTCCCGGCAGGATTGGCCCTGCGTGGTGGAATGTGCTTCCCAAGCTTGCATGGAGCAGGGACCGGGTGAGCACCTGGGAGCAAAATCCACCACCAAACCCACAACACCCTTCAGAGCGTGGCCTGGCACCGCGTCTGAGGCTGAGGGAGGGACTGGGCCCAGGAAAGAGGCTGGAGGTCAAGGTGGAGTGAAGAAAGACCCTTTTTCCTGTATTTTATAAAAATCCGTGTTTAACCCTTGGTGCTCGTGAGCCCCACACGTCCCTCAGGATGTGCTGCGAGCCTCCATAGTCGCACCTGAGCTCTCCGTGCACAAGAGGGACTTAGAGTGATCCTGACACCCTAAAATCACCTTTGCTCCATCCCTAGGGCTCCAGACGAAAGCTGACTGGCACCAACATCCCTCTCCAGCTGGCTCCTGCCTTGTTTTCCTGCCCAGCTCCGCTGCTGACCTAAACCTGGAAGGAAGACACTGTTTACCTCATGCTCAGGGGTCAGTGCTGTGACCTCCTCTGTGACAGTGATCCCAGCCCAGCTGGCATCCTGCCGGAGTTTTTCTGGGGAGGCCACCAGGAGAAAGCAGGCTGCACGTCACTTGTGTCCTTCCAGGGGACACACTGGGTGCCTTTACCTCCCATCCCAATCCAGCAAGGACAGGGAAGGGGGCCACAACCACAGGCCAAGTTGTGGCAGCAGTGAATTACGCCTTGAGGGTGTCCCCTGGGAAAAACAACACTGCAGAAATGGGAGAAAAAAGTGATGCTGATCCTTTGGCTGCCTAAATCCTGAATTCCATGCATGGTGGTGAAAGCAGCTCAGATTGGAAGCGACTCATCCCACACGGGGTTGTGCTGCACAGTGATACTCAATTCCTTGGCAAAGCAGTGATCTTTCTATGTGCTCCTGGCCACCCCAGCTTCCAGCAGCATTTCTCTGACTGGGAAGCTCACGTGGGAGAGACTCCTGTCCCCTGTTGAGGAAAGGCTCCTGCCCTGGCATAGGGACACCCTGCATGGTCTGACAAGAAATCAGGGGAATTTTATTGAAACAAACACTGGAGAGAGCAGTACAAAAATAACTGAGCTCTGTTGGCATCCAAGTCTGTCCTCTGAAAGGTGTACAAAAATAATTTAAATATAAATATAAAAGTCTCATCTTTCTATTCACCCTCTTTTGTACACCCACCAGATTTTACAGTGCCCTTGGCCTGCGTTCATACAAGCACTTTGGGCACCTGTGGAAACAGAGAATTGTGTTGCCCACCAAGTATTTTTGAAAGGGCCATTTCACAGGAATAAATCCTAAAACTGGGCTACTTGGAGAGCAGATAAAAGGCCGTGGATTGCCCACAGGGGTGCGTCTCACTGGGGACCTGCCCCTAAGAGATGCAGCTCCCTGTGGGTGACCACAGGCTTTAAGCCCTTCTAAACGGGGGACTTCAATCAACTAACCAATGAGGCAAACGAAAAACAGAGCCTGAAAGCTGTGGCTTCCACCCCTCCTTCACTGGAGGGCTCAGCCTTTGCCATGCACCCAGCCACGGCAGATCTGCTGTGGACAGTCTCTGGCCAGCACTATTCCTTCTTGGAGAGCTGAGCAGAGAAGATCCTGGCGATCCTTTTGGCCTCCTCTTCCGAGAGCTCAGGGCCCGGCCTGGGACGATTTGCTCTTCGGTAGGGGATTCCTCCAGGCACTGCTCCACTCCTGCTCTGGGGACACAAGGGACCAGGTGTGAGATCTCTACTCTGCACTTGGTTTCAAACCACAGGGCTGTGCAGAGGGTGACAAGTTGGATCCACAGAAAAAAAACACCTCAGTGAGGAAGAGAATAACCTGAACCCTGGAATGGGGTTCTGCTGCGTGACCTCTGAACTTGTGAGCATCCACCCTCAGCCAGTCCCCCTGTATGAAGCCAAAGGAATGACAGTGGTGTAGTCACTGGGACCTGACTGCATTTTGGCTTCCAATTATTATTTGACTTTATAATTTGCATAACCTTGAAGACCAAATCTCCTAAAACAGGGGAGAGAAGCAATGCTCTGTCACAACAAGTCTTAAGCCTGCTGACAGGACAAGGCAGGGAATGGTATAAACTAAAAGTGGAGAGATTTAGATTAGATATTGAGAAGAAATTCTTACCTGTGAGGGTGCTAAGGCCCCAGCACAGGTTGCCCAGAGCAGCTGTGGCTGCCCCTGGATCCCTGGAGGTGGCCCAAGGCCAGATTGGATTCGGTTTAGAGCAACCTGGTCTGGTGGAAGCCACGGCAGGGGGTGGGGCTGGACAAACCTTAAGGACCCTCCCAGCCCAAACCACCACTGTGATTCTGTGATAAATGGGATGGACTGGCCTCAGCTGCCTGCAGGGACCCCAAAGCAGCAGCCCAGGAGAGGAAAAGCCCTGGCTGAAACAGTGTCATCTCCTCCCTGCTTTGCCTGCAGCCTCCCAGCAGCCTGGCTTTGTCCCCCATGCTCCAGCAGCACTAGAAGAAGAGTAATTTCAGCACACAACGAAAAACATTTCTCTCCAACCAGCTCAGAGCTGCGCTGTGCCTGTGAAGCACTGAGAAAAGCCATCCTGCTCTGGGAGCCTTCAGGGGAGGAAGCTACGGGGCCAGGAAGGTCTTTAGGGAAACTGATCTGCCAATCTGGCCTTTCACCTACATCACTGGGCTGCTCCTCTGAGCCTCGGGGAAGGCCTCCTCAAGAGCCCAGCTCCCTCCCAAGAGAAACAGCTTCCTTAGGAATAAGTGAGTCTTTGTCTTTGGCAACCTGTGCATTACAGGCTCAGGTGACAGCCTGCAGCTAAAATACTTGGAAACACTTCCTGTTTTCATCTCACTGAAATAACAGACATGGATAATTAGGAGAATCTTTGCTCTCCTTTCTTCTTAACAATTCTCCAGGATGAATTTCCTAACCCAAAACCTAAGGAGCCAAGAGAGATTAAATGCAGACCAGGCCACAGGAGAAGCTTAAAAACCAGCAGAGAGAGCTGCTCGCTGGGCAAGGCACCTCCCTGGGACAGGGCTGTGCAGAGACCAGGACAGCAGCTCATTCTTCCCACTCTGTTTTCTGCCCATCTGTCCAAGAACAGCCAAAAGGTCAGGAGTGGATGGAGAGGGGCAGTGACCAGGCTCTGTGCTGATCCCTGAGCTCTGCACAGCATCTGAGAACATCTCTCTAGGAGATTCCCCCAATCTGCCAATTAACCCTATTTCAAAGGTGCATGAAACTGCATTTTCTGCCTCCCACAGCTCCCCTTTCCCATGTGCCACGTGTCCTGCACAGCCAGGGATGGAGAGCCATCCCATTTTCAATCTAAGGAAGAGAATCCCAGAATGGTCTGTGTGGGAAAGGACCTTAGAGCTCATCCAGTGGCACCCCCTGCCATGGCAGGGATGCTTTCCACTATCTCAGCTTGCTCCAAGCCCTGTCCAACCTGGCCTTGGGCACCTCCAGGGATCCAGGGGCAGCCACAGCTGCTCTGGGCACCCTGTGCTGGGGCCTCACCACCCTCACAGTCAGTAATTGCTCCCTAACATCTAATACCCTAGAATGCTCTGTACTCCAAAGCCACAACACAAGAGCAGGTGCCTGATGCTGTTTGATGTCAGTGAGGTGAAGGAGAGGAGTCTGTTTGCTCCCAAAGTCAGGAAAGCAGGTATGCCTGGAAAGCACAGCCCTGGCATGCTGTGTCAGAGATGAGCAGCCAAAACACAGCTGCTCCCATTTTCCTACCATTGCCCACTGTGCAGGATGAAGTGGTGTTAAGATGTGTGTATCTATCCTAATGACCTTGCTAAAAATGAACTTCCAGCTGTGGGAAAGGTTTAACACCAGTTCATGCTGCTGTTTCACATGTACAGATGTGACTCAAAATGGGCAAGGTTTAAAAGCACCATTAACACTCCCAGCTCAGACAGATGACCGGAATCAGAATCAGGGATATACTGAGGTTGGAGAAGACATGTGAGATCACGGAGCCCAACTGTTCCCCCAGCACTGCTGAGGCCACCATGATCCCATGTCCCCAAGTGCCACCTCCACACAGCTTTAAATCCCTGCAGGGATGGGGACTCACCACTGCCCTGGGCAGCTGTGCCAGGGCTGGACAGACCCTTGGGGGGAAGAAATTTTCCCCAATATCCAACCTGAGCATCCCCTGGTGCAAGTTGAGGCCGTTCCCTGTCCTCCTGTCCCTGTTCCCTGGGAGCAGAGCCTGATCCCCACCCCAGCTCCCTCCTGCCAGGGCAGAGGCCAGAAGGTCCCCCCGATCCCATTTTGTTCCAGGCAGAGCCCCTTCCCAGCTCCCTCAGCAGCTCCTGAGGCTCCAGACCCTTCCCAGCTCCCTTGCTCTTTTTTTGGCCACCCACTTTTCCTCTGATGCACCTCTCAGGCAGTTTCTGGCTGCCAGTTTTATCCTCCTGCATAGTTTCCAGAGCACACATCTGAAATGTCGTGTTTACGCCATTCCTCACCCCAGGAGCAGGCTCAGGTCAGTGCCCATCCCAGGTTTCTCCCTCTCTGTCTCTCACACTCCAAGTGTCTGGTGCTCAGCCAGCAAGCACACATGGGGAAGATGCAAGAGGAAAGGGGACTCGTGCACCCAGGGTCACGCTTCACTCTCCTTTTTATAGGAGTGGCAGTGACACTGAAACCAGCCGAGGATTATCCAGGGCCTGTGTGCCAGGGGCTGTGCTAAAGCAGATTCATGAGCACGTTATAGGTCATGGTGGGGGGCATGGCCTCTTCCAAGGTCAAAGAATTCCAGTCCTGGAGGCAGAGGATGTTTCAGCACCTTGGCTCAGTGAGTCTGCTGGCAGGTTTGTTTGTGCACAGGGATGGGGGGCAAACAGATCCCTGTTAACAGGCTGCAACCTACCCTGGCACTGGCCTTGCACCTCCTCCTGCTTTCCAGGTAGGGAATCAGGAAGATCCAGCAGATCAAGAAGAAACAACACAACCAAGAAAGGATGGTTTGGCTGTTGCTGCCATTGGCATTTTTGGAACATAGGAAGCCTGTTACCGTGGATCTGCCCAAGGCTGTGTTATTTCTAATTCACACTGAAGGTAAGTCTATGTATACACAAATATGAGTTATTCTGAGTAAAACTGGTTCCCATGTAAGTTTCTTATCCTTTTGGAATATTCCTAGGGGTGAAGGGGAAAAAAATATCACGGTATTTGGAGAGGGACTTTAGCCAAAGGCCTGGAGTGGCAGGACAAGGGGAATGGCTTCCCACTGCCAGAAGGCAGTTAGATGGGAGATTGGGAAGGAATTCCTTCCTCCCTGTGAGGGTGGACAGGCCCTGGCACAGGGTGTCCAGAGAAGCTGGAAGTGTCCAAGGCCAGGCTGGACAGGACTTGGAACATCCTGGGATGGTGGAAGATGTCCCTGCCCGTGGCAGGGGGTGGAACAAGATAATCTTGGAGGTTCTTTACCACCCAAGCCATTCTGGGATTCTGGCATTTTATGGGAAAGTTTATTAACACTCTAAATTGTCAAACCTATCCTCTAGCCTGCACTCAGAGCAGCTGAGCAGCATGGAAGACAAGAGCTGGGAAGGACCTTGGGAATGGGAAGCGTTAGTTTGTAATGGAGAAAAGAAGTAAAAACCAAAGAGGTTTTGTGAGGCTCTACAAAACCCTGATCCCTGGAAGGTGGTCACAGCATCCACACTGAGCCTGAGCTGCTGCAGCACCTCCTCAGGACCCCATGTTCTCACCGCAGGAGATGAGACAACATTTTTGTCTCAAATACCACCAGCTCCTCGGCTGTGACTGCCCAGCTCCACACCTCACCACTGCTCTGTCATTCCAGGAAGGAAGACGGGGAGAGCAGGGAGTCAGACAAGCCAGGGAGAGGTGGCAGGAGCACTAGGAAGGCCAGGAAAGACTTTGTCAGCTGCCAAGTGAGTGAGGGCTCTGGTGGTGTCCAGAGGACAGCTCGGATGTCAGCCCGGCTGTCACGCCTGCTGTTTGCTGACCTGTGCAGAACCAAACCAAGTCCAGATTTAGAAGCTGATGTTCCAAAGGCCAATTAAAACCAAAACTATGAGGAAGCATTTTTTTCTGAGCTCTGTGTATTGGTAGCAGTGAAAAACTGGTTTTTCACAGGGAGAATTTGATGCACAAGGCCCAACCGAATCCTGTCTCAGCACAGCCTACAAGTGCTGCAGCAAAGGATTGGTGCCAGCTAAGCCTCAAATTAAGTGCTTTAAGATCAAAATATCCAAAGAGTGCCTTGCTAACATTTTACCTAATTAGTAATAATTTGCAGGGCTGTAGTTCCTGCCACTCAGCTCAGAGCTACAGAGAGGGGATTCGAGTAAAGCTGGTATTAATATTAAACCACAGGTCTCTGAGAGTTCAGAGCTATTAGAGCCCGAGTCTGTTTTGATTCATCAGACAAGCTGCTCCCAGTGACATAAATGTTCCTTAGAGTGTTTGCTTCCTAGGTCAAATGGAGAGGAATAAAGGCATCACCTCATCTGGGGGTGTAAACAAACAGCCCAGCTGCTGCACACCCAGATCCACATCAACATCCACAGCAGGGCTGGGGCTGGAAAAGGATCATGGAATTCCAGAATGGTTTGGGTGGGAGGGGAACCTTAAAGCTTATCTCCTTTTAACCCTGGCCACAGGCAGGGACACCTCCCACCAGACCAGCGTGATCCAACTCCCTGGCCTTGAACATTTCCAGGGATGGGGCAGCCACAGCTTCTCTGGGCAACCTGTGCCAGGGCCTTACCTCCCTCACAATATCCAATATAAATCTCCCTCCTTTTAGCTTTAAAACTGTTTCCCCTTATCCCATCACTATCTGCATGTGTAAAAAAAGTCTCTCTCTCTCTCTCTCTTTTTCATAACCCCTCTTTATGAACTGAACATAAGGTAAATGTGTAGACGTTGAAACACCTGAGCCACAAACCTCTCACAGTGAACACATCTTTATGACATAAAAAAAGCAAAGCCCCAGCAATCCACAGCTTTGGTGCAGGAGGAACAATCACTCGAGTTATTCTACCACTCCCTGGGTCACAGAACCACTACAAGGTACCTCTCCAGGAACCCCCTCCTGCTGCAAACTCCCTCATTGCTTCCTGATCTAAAAGAGATAAACTGAAGCCACAATTCCAAGTTAGAACTCCTCAGAGTTAGGCATGTCACCTCACATTAAAGCACAAACAAGTGTGGAGTGAGAACCTGCCACTTCCACTGACACTGGGGGATTTCCTGAGCATGCTGATACAAAGGCATAAGGAACACAGACAACACAGCCACGGATGTTAAAAAACACCCTCATGGAGAGAAGAGGCATCAGGAAGATTCTCCCTGACACAATCTGGAAGCCACCACATCTAAGCTGAGCGCTGGCAGGCAAAGGGAGGGAGGCAGAAGTTTGGTTCCCACTTTAAGGAATGGACCAAGTTGGACAATAATGGAAAGGACATCCCATACTTACTTTCGGAGATGTGGAAGGATGAGAACAAGTGCTGAGCAGTTTCATGGAGGCCTCCATCTCCTGGGGTGGAAGGAAGAAGTTGGGAACAACAACAGGATCTGATCTGAGCAGAACTGTTAAGGAACAACCCTCCACAGCATGCAGTTGCACAGAAGTCCAGATGTGAAAAAAGCTGTTAACAGGTCCTAGACGGTAAATTAAATAATTTCATTTGCTTTAACAAATATTCCATTGTTCTGAACACTTGGTTCTCTCACCTGGACCTGCAGAGGATGGGACTTGCTTTAAAACAGTACCTCACAAATTTTTAGAGAACTTCATCCTGCAAAAATTCCAACACTTAATCCAAGGTTTGTAATTTGTGCAAGAAACATTAGGAAGTATTTTTCAAGCAAAATAAAGTGTGTTTCTTTTAATACAGGAGAAACTCAAGAGCTCTAACACATGGGGGAAAATAACAGGGAGAGAAAATGCAAGAACACACGTTGGACCTACCCAAAATGAAGTGACTCCCACAAATCACAAAATTCATTGGCACGTGTTTCAAGAAAGTCATCACTACAGCGTGTGAAACAGTGTACTGGGCTCCTCCAACAGTTTCCCCCAGATCACCAGTTTTGGATTCATTTCCTGGGGAAGAGCTTCACATAGCAAATTTCTCTGTCCTGAGGCCAGGGAAGATTGTAACTAAGCAGAAGAGTCGTGGAATGCAAGGAGTGTTTAAGAAAAGAGTAAAGGATACAAAGTGATTTTTGGTTTGATGGGGTTTTCTGAGCCTTCCACAGGGTCTTCACTGCTGTCATCAGGGAAGCTCTCACTATTTCTTTCCGAGCCAGCTTGGGCTGACACACTCTGAACACAGTTCTCCTCAGAACCACTTCCTTCCTTGCCTGCATGATCTCCATTTACAACCTCAGCATTTTCCTCTTCTTCTCTCTCAGTGGCTTTTTGATTGGTTGAACCCATGTCTCCTGGGACTGGCAGCAGCTCCTTGGAACCTGCATGGAACTCCACACTTTTCTTTATGGGTTCAGTGCTCAGTGCTCTGTTCCAGAGGCTCCTTCCAGCAGGCAGGAGCGGCTCCTTCTCTGCTGTTCCCCTGCTGCTGTTGAAGGTGTGGAAGTCTCCTGCTGCTCCCCAGGGACCGTCCCCACCTGCGTGGGGGCTCATGGGCGGGCTCAGAGTGCTGAGCACGCTCTGGCTGTCCCCTTGCAGGAGGCTGGACAGGGTGCTGCTGTCCCCTCTGTTGAAACAACCTACATCTATGGAGTGCTGAACTTCAGGCCTGGTGTCCAGGGGATGCTGCTCAGCCCCCTGCCCCATTTCTGAGACGACACTGGACCAGGGGCTCGTCCTGTCTGTTGCGGTCGTTATTTCATTAAGAGTTCGTGGCTCTATAACGTCTTCCTCGTATTCCTCCTCACTGTGTGGCTGGATGGCAAAAGCACCTTCATTTTCCTGGGTATAACCCACTGGAAGCTCATCCTCAGGGACAATGGGGCCTAGCAGCTGGTGCAGCATGTGTCTGTCAAACACAGCTCTCCCAGCACTGCACGGCTGCCGTGCGCCGCTCGAAGCGCCGGGCGCGTCCGACTCCAGCTGCCCTCCAGGAACTTCAGGTCTGGCTCCTTCCTCCTTCCAGCTGGGGACATCCAGAGCATCCAGCTTCCTGCTGCTGCTGTCCTGATGTACATTCGAAGCTTCTTTGCTATTTTTCGTTACAGTCTGCAAGTCTGGTTAACAAAAAACAGCATCAGTAAATGCATGGAACAACAATTCAGCTTAAATCTGATTTATCTGGGGTTTTGGCAGAAAAGTCCTAGGTGTAAGGATGGCTGGGAGCTAAACATGCACAGCTTTGCCAGCACTGCTGGTATGAGCATGCTTTGCTCTGCCTCCCACTGACAAGGCCAGAAGAACAGAAATGCTAAGGAAAAAACAGAAGTGTTAAGGATGAAATTAATGGGAAATTTTACAAATCCTTTAAAAAGCCACAATGACTTATTTTTGCTTCCCAGTGAGCAGATCCTATTCATTGCTTACATCCTCTGAGAACTGAATTCACCAGTATCAAGTAAAGTGGCCAACTATTTTGAGGCAAGTCCTGCTCCAAGGGAATGGTGGGGGGCATTTGGAAAAGGAGAAAGAAGAGTCTGCAACAGATTGTAGAGGCAGGCATGTAAAAAAGCAGTTAAAACAAATTGCTAAGGATGAGAAAGGAAATAAAAAGAGCAAAACCTTGGAGAATAAGGAGGGGGGAAAAAAGAGAAGATCAAGGTGGCAGAAGAATGGCAAATTCTAGCGTAATAGGGATGTGCCCTTCATCTCTTGGACAACCTGCTTCCCTGTAGGAAATCACGGGCAGAAAAAGCATGGAATAACTTTCCAACTGGCAGCAACTGCAGCTCTGAGCTCCCAGTTTATTCTCTACTGTGGTAAGTTATTTTAAAAGCAAGAGCAAGAATTTCAGTTCCTTGTCATTTTGCTACTCACAGCAACAACTTACCATTGATTAGACTGCTGACCTGAGACACCAACTGACTAGATTTTTCCAAAAGGTGGCAGCCTTTGGGATCCACTTCTCTGCTCACAGAGCCCTGAGGGTCACTCTCCCACTCCTCAGGGCTTGGTTTGGATGTGCTGAAGTCAGGAAAAGACCTGGTCAGCTTCTCACTGAAGTATCTTTGAATCTCATCCAGCTCGCTCAAGTTTTTCCTGCAAGCAGAGGTAAAAAATTTGCTTAGAGGGAGAAAAGAAGCCGGTGGCAGTTTGGTTTAAGTTGGATCATTCTAGGCAACAACATGTAAATATGTCAATACAAGACTAAAGGTTTTTATTGAAAAGGAGATCAGTAGGCAAGTGTTGAGGTTGCTCTAAGCAAGAGGATAACACTCCAGAAGAAATCCTGACTTGGCTATGAAACTTAGGCTGGAAGATAAAAAAGAGCTAGTTCTAAACTTACTTAATCAAAGGAGCTGGATTTGAGATGACCTTCCAATAAAAGTCATAAAGTCAAGGATATTACTTGACTTGCTGCTGAGCTTGATAAAAGGTTTTTTCTGTGTTTAGTATGCAGGAATTTTGAGACATATTGCTTGTGGTAGCACGGGAAGGGATGAAATACCTCAGGAAGTCTCTTTAATTCTTATATTCCTACAGATGATAAATACTATTCTTCTAAATTTATGCCTCATTGAAAGATATAATCTAGTCAAGAGAACAGCGCTTCTAGCAAGAAGTAAAACATCCTGTTGGGAAAAGATATACTGCCCCATGCACCCCAAAATTGCTCACAGGCTTGTCCTTGTACCTGTGGAAGTCAACTGAAGGGACTGTTGGCTTCGTAGCACCTGTTCTGTGATGGCATGGATAAATCCAAGCATTCCCTCCAGATCTGGAAGCACTGCTGGTGCTGTCACCACATCTCAGTCCCCACCCAGCCCCTGATTTTCCAGCCTCGCCTCCACCCGCTGTGAGCGACGCCGGAATCCCTTCCCGGGCCATTGCAGCATTTCCCTCGGATTCCTCGGGGCTGGATCCGCCACGTCCAGGCTGTCCCAGCTGACCTGAGCCCGGCAGTGCCCCGCTGGCCCTGCTTTACCTGAGGGCGGAGAGGAGAGCGGCGCGCGAGGATGGCGGCGCCGCGCCGGGCCCGGCCGCCCGCTGCAGGGACTCGTGGAACCGGCGCACGTTCCGCGCGTGCTCCTCGTGCCGCGGCCCCGCGGGGCAGGCCCTGCCAGAAACAGGCCTTGCTCAGTGCCAGGAGCCAGGCTGGAACCTCTGCCCGTGGCAAGTCTGCCAGCTGAGAATATCCAGGGCCTAGAAATCTGCTACAGAGCCGCCCGAGGATGAAACGAGTTCTAGCAAATGTCCTCAGGAATGTGATTTACTGTTTCACGTTTATACCGAAGTCAAGCTGGCTGGAAGGGAGCTTTCCATGCCTGCTGGCAGCTCCCAAGCCAGCTGTTCAGACCCCACAGTGGTGGCCCACACTTCCTCTATACCTCAAAGACACACGTGGGAAAAGGATCATCTCTGCAGGCTAAATAAACAAATCATGAACTAAAACACTTGCTCATTTGGAGAGACAGACAGAAAGCAGGAATTACTGCAGGATATCTGACAGTCCTACTCCTGTAGTATGCAATACCACAGCATTTCACCAGCTGTCATTCACTGGGCACGGACAGAAGTTAAGGCAAATAAAGGGGATGCATGAGAAACGCTCTATTCTCATTTGCACTTACCAAAAATAAAACCAAATACAGACACAACCCTTATTTTTATCAGGGCCTGGTGAAAGGAGCTGCCAGTTTGAACAAGGGCGTCGTTCAAATCCTAATTTAGAAGGGTGCAAATGAGAAAACAAATCCAAAAGTATCAATGACAAGGAAAAGAAGATCTGGGTTGTGTCAAAAGGAATCTGTCCCAGGACTGCTCCTGCACCTACCTCTTACTGGGAAAGGGAATGTCCACTAATTTTTAAGTCCAAACACAGTGGACATACTGTGACAGTATTTCTGAGGTATTTCTGAGACCTGAAAATAATCAAAAAGGTTGTCAGCCCATGGACTTACCGCTCTCGAGCAGGAACACTGACTTCCTTTGACAAGGAATTCAACATCTGCTTGGACAAGTTTGTAGGATTACTAGGACATGCTGGAAAGCTGAGCTTCACCTACGATGAAACGGAAAAAGGAACACTGTAGATGAGTCTTTCACAGCAAGAGAATAAGAGAAATTCAGGTATTATCCTACTGATCTAACAAAACCTCAGGCTTTCTAAATAGCTGTAAATTTTCCAATGATTTCCTGCCAGTAAGCCAAAGTGCTATTTCACTACACTTTCATTTCAGACACTTTTGTTAACTCCCTCCATACTGTCAGAGAGTAAAGTGATGGAAAGGACTGCATTACTTGTCTATAACACACTCCAGCATTTCTGGGAAGTCTAGAGAATAAAGAAAAACGTAGAAAAAAAACAGCAAACATCCCAGAAAAATAGATTCCTGCAAAATTAGATGATTCCTAACCAATGAAAAGTTGAATCTACTGTATGTTTATGAGCAGCAGATTTCACCCAAAGCAGCAAATAGAACTATGCCGTGCTCCCAGACATCCAAATGCACAGAATATTCTCCTAAAAAAAATCCCAAACACCCATGAAGCAACAACAGAGTGAAGCCAATGGGGATGCTGGAGTGTTCTAACTAGCATTGGCCAGCAGCTACCATGGGAACCTGGAGCAGAATCCCCGAGGAATTAGGTGGTTCTGGCCCATGGCAGCGCTGTGAATTTGTGGTGGGTTTGCTGAGGAACCCAGAGAGCTGATTATCAGCAATCCAATGCAGAGTGAGAGGAGAGGAAATGGAAGAACATACAGAGGAAGGGTCTGGATGGCTGCGGGCCCTGGCCTGCCTTTCCTCTCTGAGGTTGTTGATGTTTTGGAGAGGGGACACGGCCACTTTGATCTGCCCTCGGCACTGCCCGCTGAAGTCTGTGATGTTGTACCAGCCACACACCAGCTGGAAGCCAGAGAGCAGAGGAGAAAGGTCCACGGCTGCAAATCCGATCACCCGCTCCGACTCTGGGGAGGAAGGATACAAAGCACACACACGTGGGCAGGAATCCTTTTCAGCAATGCTAAAACACAGCCCCTGAAACATGGCTTGGGAGTTGAACAACCTAGAACAATCCTGCCCAATATTTGGATTTTATCCTGACCTTGTTTGGATCTTATCTGGATTACCTCAGTTATGTTCAGCTAAAAATGTCCCTGCAGAACAGGGAAAGCCCAGGGCAGGGAGAGGAGAACCACTGTGCATACAGAGTACTCTGGATACACAGGAAGTTTATTTTTGAAGCAAAAATCAGACAGCTGAACTTCAATATGTAAAAAGAAAGAAATAAAAGTATTTGGCTACACTTCAACCAACTGCAGCAACAACAAGGAGCATGTGAAGAAAGCAGTCAAGAATTTCCTTCAGCAGGAAAATCCAACTTCTAAAGCACCACCAAAATAAAACCAGAGAGAATACAGACGAACCATACCTTGTAAGATGATTAATGGGGAAAAGGATGATGCCAAGGGCCAGGAAATCAATAGGTATTTATCTCTAACATTACAATTCTACTCTCCAATTCACTTAACAGAATTTATTTTCCTTGCGTGAAATACAAGTAACCTAAGGAAGGGGATGCAGAAAACACACCCTCTTTATACTGCACTACAAACTTTACCTGCTTTATGCCACACTTTGAAGACCAAGGTTTGCTGTGGATCCAGGAGAAGCTCTTTGGATAATCTGTTAGGAACAAAAACCATAATATTTTATGCAAAGCAGGAAAAAGCAGTAAAATGCTTCTGAAATTTCAATGCCATTTTATCTACCCAGACAAATCAGTTTCTTTCTGTACTGCTGGGGGCAGGAGCAAAACAAACCCCAAAATTACTGAGCCTCAAAGCATAACATATCTCTATATAGTTTGGGCTTCTGCTTATTCAAGAAGTATTTCCCTCTCCTCACTCTTGCTGTACATTTACAAGTTAGGAAAAAGTACTTCTGAAGGAACAGAAATACAGTTTATTTAATGACTCAGTAACACAGTGAGAGCAAAGCACTGGGGTTGTGGTTCAAAGCTGTAATGTTTGAAGTTCATTCCTGGAAATGAAAAAAAACCAAATGGAAAAATGAAGTGTTAAACGTAGAACAGTTTTTAAGGGATTCAGATATTAGAAACGCTGGAGGAGACACAAGATTGGTTCACACAGGTTAATTCCTGAATACTGCCATGTGTGACTTGCTCTGCTGAGGTTCCTGGAAGCAGTCAATTAATCTGTTTTAATTTAAGCTCAGATTTTAGCTCAGGTCTGAGCGAAACAAATCCAGACTGTATGTCCTTCTCAGACCTGGCCTGGCTGTCAGATCCAGGGAATGTCTGTGTGAATCCCCATCTCTCACCTTGCTTGCTGCTGGAAGTCCCAGACTGGTGAGTCTGTATTTTCTACCACTGGAGTGGTTACTGGAGCATCTGCACCAGCAACAGCAAATGATACACAGCTACTGGGAGCTGTTACTTCACGTTCTGTCAAGGGACTTCCTGAAACGATACAGAATTAAGTACACATTTTGAAATTAACAGCAACAACAACAATAACGAAATCTAAAGGCAGTTCTGCAATTAAAACCACACAATTAGCAAAGACATTCACCATCTGGAAAATACTCCTTATCACTGGTGGAGCTGATAGCATGTTATATTTACAATGGAAACAAATATTACACGAACTTTTACAGAGCAGAAACTGGAATATTCAAGGGAGAAACAGAAAAACCATTTGCCCAAGATCATCTAAGAAGTCAGAAGTAAAGCTAGGAATAAAATCTAGGTCCTGAAGACTCTATCCCAGTGCTTGAGCTTCTCTCCATGCTGGGCCACCTGTCTGGCAGTCATGAAGAATGAAATTTGTTCTTGAAACCAGCTTGTATTTGTTCAGTGAATCAGCTGCCTCTCAACTAGTGACTTCTAAAAATCCCCTAAAATAAGCCAGAAATATTTAAATATTTCTGCAATACTCAAAAGAAACTCCTTTAGATCATCAAAAACTTTGCAATAACAAAGTTGCATCAGTTTTTCCAAGACCATGAATTCCAGGAGATTCTAGAATGATTATAAAACCCATCAGCAGGGCTCAGAATCTTTTAGAATTACAGACCCTTAAATCACAGCTTGCATTTGACTCTTAGCTGTGTTATGAGAACAAAAGCTGAGTACAGTGAGCCAGCTTCACAAATTTATTATGTGCTAATTTGCAGAAGTCTTTGAGATAGAGGTGTCTTGGGGTTTAATTATTCAGTCGGTGCTTAACTTCGAGTTTAGCTATTCACACAGTGCTTAATTTCAGAATTCAGCTGGCATCTCTAACAGGTAACATTATGCTATTTGCATTATGGATTTTACTCATGAAGATTGGCTGAATAGTTCAGCCTCTCCTGTACTTGCACAGTTACAACATCACAAAGCCAAGTTCGAAACCCGTCCCTGCCATTCACTCTGCTGGAGTAGGAACAGATCTCCGAGGACAACAAAGAAATGGAAAACAAAGTAAAAAGAAAGACAAGAAAGAGAGAAAAGAAAGGGGGGGAGGTGTGTGATGTTACCTTTTAAACTTAGGTGCATTGCTCTTTCCACGAGGATATTGACAGCAAATGTGCTTTCCAGAAACACCATGTCTTCTTCCTGAGGTTCGCCATTGGTGGTCACTGAACTTACAATATCCCCTTGCTGCTTGTCAGAGACTTGCTGGCTCAGGCCAGGGGGTTCCCCTGTGCCTTCATCCTCACTGTTGCTGCATTCCTCAGCACAGGGAAGCCTGGGCAGAGCAGCAGGAGTGGAGGCAAGGCTGACGTGGACGCGCACAGCGGCTCCGGCCAGGTCTGCAGCGTTGCATCTGAACAGTGGATAAACGCCTGCAGGACAAGTCACAAACAGCCAGCTAACTGAGGCAAAGGGAAAGCAGGAGCTTGGAAAACAGCTGCTACAGCTCATAAATGTAGAGATCTCACGTGAGCCCAGCAGAACAAATTCTGATTTTCAGTGTAATATCCATGTAAGTAATCACCCAGAGGTACAAGCTTGGACACATTAAAAACCACGACCAATCCTCCAAACTGGGTACACCTTCGTTTACCCTCAGTGACTCAGATTAAAGCACATCAACTTCCTGAGAGCCCTGGGAACAGTGACTCTGCATAATTTTATATACAGTTATGGAGAATACAACATGTGCCCCGCATAAGAATTTGTTTTAACTCTTGTTCTTTCTCCCTTTCCTGAGTCTATCTAAAAGAAGAGCTGATCAGTCCACAAATCTGGCAGCTGATGAGTATCATGTGGATGACAGAAGCAGTAAACTAAAACACAAGTTCCATCTCAGTGTGAGGAAGAACTTGTTTCCATGGAGGGGGCAGAGCCCTGGAACAGCTGCCCAGGGAGTCTTTCTCTCTGGGGACATCCCAAACCCATGTGGATGTGTTCCTGTGTCACCTGCTCCACGTGACCCTGCCTGGGCAGTGGTGTGGGACTGGGTGATCTCCAGAGATCCTTTCCAACCCCAACCACCCTGGGATTCTGGGATTCTGTGCAGGACAAAACAAAGCTGTGAACATTTTGTTTAAAGCGACTAGGGAAGGAACCACATTAAGCTGCCAATAAGGAGGAATGGAGTGTGACCCCGTGTTCAGGAACTCACCACTAACACTCAGCGTCCTCCCTGATCTCTCTGCTAACGCTGCCAGGTCGACGTAGGCACATCCAATGAGACGATCTGTATCAAGTGGTCTTTCCACCTCATCTTCCTTGCCACAGGCCCACCACACCTGGATTTCTAATTTCTCCTCTCTGAAGAACCACAGCAGTCCCTGGCTCCTTCTGAGGGTCACCTTGCTGGGCTTCCTGAAGGTCACCGTCACATTCTCTGCGTCGTCACTCAGTTTGGGCCGCTTCAGCCACGTGCAGGAGGCTTGCTGGTTGTAGAGTTTGTACCTGAGGTAGCAGTAGGTGCTCTTGTGCAGCTGTGTCTGCCCTGAGAGCAGCAGGCAGTGGAGTGGCAGCCACAGCCTTGGGGTGGAGACGGTCACAGCCACGGGGCTGGCGTTCTGCTCCCAGGCCCCGCTCTCGTCCTCGCTGTCCTCACGCTGCTCCTCACTGCTCCACCCCAAGAGCCTGGCAGCCTCCAGAACTCTCTCCCTGTCACCCTGATGGGCGAAGGCAACAGAGAGCTCCAGCCCTCCCACAATGGCCTGCGTGGTGCTGGTGCAGCGGGGAGGCATCGGAGCGCCGGGGAGGGTCACTGGGTACCAGCCTGAAATGCCTTCGGGAGGAAAGACCACGTTAGACTTATCCCAGCTCCCAAAAAAATGGCAGTGAACAATGGCCACCACCTCTCTGGGCACCAGTCAAGGACCAGAACAACAAGGGTTCATTTCTCCTTTTATTAGGGAACTTCTAATCTGAAAAAGGAACAAGTTACCGGCCTTCTAAAAACCCCAGCAGCAGCTCTGATCCCAAAGGATTTTCACTTCATTAACAACACCCATTTTACAGTGAAATGGCATCCCTGGGATATCCAATTACAAAGTTATGTATTCTCATTTCTTTCCTACTCTTCCCAATAAAAACAAGCCCAAAATTTTGGGCTGGACAAAATGAGAACTTTACTGATATAACAGCAGAAATAACCAAGGCAATAATAAAAACACCATTATTACAAGGTATAATAATCCCAAACTAATGCTAAATAGAGGAGATCATTAGTGGACAGACATATGAGTAACTTTTTCACAGAAATTTCACAGAATATTCTCGAGTCAAAGGGACCCAAAAGGAGCATTGAGATATTTCATACGTAGCTTAAAAAAAAAAAAAAAAAGAGGAGTTATTCCTACTGCTTTCTAATTATCTAAGACTTTTGTTTCCAGCTTTGACATCTGAAAAGCAGTCACTGGTCCTGCAATAAACACTACAAATCATGGACTTGACATCCTTTCTGGACTTTCTATCTAGAAAATAAACAGCACTGAATAAAATTCTAAGGATTTTAGGTGCTGGTTTTATCTGGCATGGAGTTACATTTCTTCATAGTAGCCCCAGAATATTCATTCAGACACTAAACATCCTACACCCTGAAAACAGATTTTCAATCAACAACCTTCATATGACTTTCCTAATACAGGAACACGTGGGGAACATCTGAAAGAACTTTGGTCTAAAAAAACCCAGTAAATCCCCTCAAAACCAAACCAACACCCCCCCAAAACAGGTATGAAAATAGTTTTAAGGAATTACAATAACATTTACACAGAATGTCAGCAGCACAGCACTGCTGTGTTACCTGATCTTCTTGTCAGCAGGTCTCTGGTTGGAATCGTGACTGTCCCAAGAAGATAATCTCTAGATGTTCTATCAGCCAATTTGTCAGTGGCTGGAAAAGAAATAATTTTGTAAATACAAAGAACTGGTAAGTAAGGTTTAGAAGTGATTGAGTGGAGAACAGCAGGTAGGAAATGATCTTGAACACTGGGAGTCTCAAAAACTCTTTGCACAAGGGGAACAGTCTCTGCCAAAGACAGTTTAGACAATTACATCTACTAGCAACTGCAGAGTTCCCTGCACAGGGCTCTGAGCAACCTGACCTGCTGGAAGATGGCCCTGCTCATTGCAGGGGGGCTTTTGCAAGTCCCAACCCAAAATATTCCGTTATTCTGTGAGTATTTTTTTTCTATACTAAAATTAAGGGGGCTTCTGCACCAGCATTCAATCCTTGCAATCACACCTGTTGTCCTTACCTGACTTGGTGCTCTGATGGTAGATGGAGAAAAAAATACTGGCAGACTGCAAGAGCTCCCCCAGAGAAGAGGCTTCTCCAGTGCTTTTCTGAGTGATGAGATGACAAAGGAACTCGGTGTGATGCTCAAACTCTGGGCAGAAAGAGCAGGGCACGGCTCGCGTGCGGCGCGCCTGCGCCCGCGGCAGGAAGGACAGCAGTGCACACACGTAGGCGTTCACTCCCACCCCTGCACAGCCCTGGACAGAGGGGTTCTTCTGTGCCACAGCTCTTCATTTCACATGGGGACAAAGAGAAAAGAAGGAATAGGGCCAGTGTAGTGTGTGAGGAATCCAGGAGAAAACATGCTTAAGACAAAGGTGAAAAGATGGGATTAACAGTGAACGTTCTAAGCCAACTGGACGTGGGATCTGGCTGCAGAGCATTCCCATCTTTTCTTTCCACCTGAACATACTAGGAACAGATATGAAACGGTGAGAGGAATTCACAAGGTCCATCACTGGTGGCTGTGCTCTTATCTGTGGTTGAGAAAGTACTCAGGACCTTTAGGGGTCTACACTGTACTGTAGAATAACTTCCCACAGAACCTGCTCCAGAAGAAGCCAAAGGCCAAGCCAAATTACTTTTACAGACCAGTACTGACCAGCAAAAGGAAATGAAACAGGCAAATGGAATAATTTACAAGTAAACCAGACCCAGGTATTATTCAGGTCATACACCTGAAGGATGAGGGGTCTGAGGTCATCTCATTCCCTTTATTTCTGCAAGCACCATACAACAGTGATCCTCATCTTTCAGGCTCTGCTTGAATTAAGACAGATCCGGGGCTCACAGCAACCCTGAGAAAGGATCAGACCATGGCTCTGGAACAACAGGAGCTGATCTCTTGTAGAGCTGACTGCCTCTATTCTAGCCCTTTCCTAACTCTTGAAAATCACATATTCTGGAACTATGTCCAGCTGATACCACACACTTGGAGCAGAAGCCTTAAGGTGGAAAGTAACATGCTTCATTTTCTATTTAGTTTACTGAGGTTTTCACAGTGAATTACAAGAAAAAAGCCTCAGCTTTTAACAGCATCAGCAACACAAGGATCCAATGCCCAAATAGGTACCATCTTATATCAGTCAATTTTTATATCAGTCTTTGGTGTAGAAAAATATGGAAATGTAGGAAGACACGCCCTTTCAATCTGCATCCTTCTGCAGAACAAATGCTACCACCCTGTGCTGCAGCTTCAATGACCAGAAAAGTGCTGATGGTCTTAATTAAGTTATTTTCACTTTGAAGCAGAACCAACTTCGAATCTTGGTCTGTGCAGGTGGAAAATTGGCCGGTAAGAATTTGTTCTAATCTCATGCCTCAGCCTGCTGCCTCCAGATAAAGCTGTTTTAAGTGAAAAATAGTCCTTTTTGAATTAGGCTTTACCTGGCTGCTGCTTGCAAACCAGCTGCCCTGTGTATTTGTACAGAAAGCAAAACAGCCTGAGCAGTTATTCCAGCTGCTGTTTTCATGGATCGCTGGTACCTCACGCTCACATCGAGCAAACCTGGATGAAATGAAAGAAAGAAAGGAGAGAAATGGTCAGCGCTTAACCCAAGTACACCCAACATAATCAATATTAGCTACACCTATCGATACACACTTACTCTATCAACGAGTATTTTGTAAAAAGACAACTCCGTTAACTTGCTGACACTGGCTGTGCAAGAGGCTGCGCTCCAGCCAGGGGTTAAAGCCAGATCCATGAGGAGCAGAGGCTGGAAAACCCAGGGAGCGGCGGGCCTCAGTGGCGCCCTCCTGTGGCCAAACACCGGCACTGCAACCCGAGCCTCAGTGGCGCCCTCCTGTGGCCAAACACCGGCACTGCAACCCGAGCCTCAGTGGCGCCCTCCTGTGGTCAAACACCGGCACTGCAACCCGAGCCTCAGTGGCGCCCTCCTGTGGCCAAACACCGGCACTGCAACCCGAGCCTCAGTGGCGCCCTCCTGTGGTCAAACACCGGCACTGCAACCCGAGCCTCAGTGGCGCCCTCCTGTGGTCAAACACCGGCACTGCAACCCCAGCCTCAGTGGCGCCCTCCTGTGGCCACACCCGGGCACAGCACGCCCCGCGACCGATGGTGCGCTGCCCTCGCGATCCCTCCCACCGCTGGAGTCCCAAAACACCGCATCCCAAACACCGCTCCAAAAACACGGCTCCCTGACCTACCTCACTGTCCAGTCCCAGCTTGTTTCATCATCTCAGAATTCCCTGTGGCCTTCCCAGAGCTGATGTTCGTGTTATGGGAAAGAGCCACGAGACATCTCACATCTCTGCTTACACACTGTACCATAACCAGCCCTCGTTCAGACCCTCCTTCCCCACCTTATGTGGGAAGGTTAAGCATAGGCTGGGGCTTATTGGCAGTGAAGCAGCCAAATACACAGAGAAGGCTTTTGAAAACTTTTTGAGAGTTGGAGGGTTTCCCATGTTTAATCAATGATTTCTTACTCATTATGGTGTTAGTGAAAGGTGGGATGAAAACCACTCCTGGTTAGTTTTAGTTGCCAACATAAATCCATATTTTTATTTGTCCTGGAGGCAAATAGACCTTATTTTTTACAGAATTTGATATAATTTTACACAGAATCAGAATTGGTTTGGCTGGAAAAGACCCATAAAATCATGGAGTTCACCCATTCCTCCAGCACTGCCAAGGCCACCACTCTCCCATGTCCCCAAGGGCCACATCCACACAGCTGTTAAATTCTGCCAGCAATGGGGATTCCTTCATGGCCCGGGCAGCCTGTGCCAGGACTGGACAGCCCTTTGGGGAAAGAAACCTTCCCTATTATCCAATCTCAACCTCCCTGGCACAACTCGAGGCCATTCCTTTGTCCTTTGCTAAGGTGTGCTGCTCCGAGGTTTCCTCAGCTGAGCCTGGTGTTAGCACACAAAGTGAAAGCCCACAAGCCTTCCTCACCCGAAGGGCGCAGATGAAATTCCTCTGGGGAATCAGTCCGAGGGACCAAGGGAAGATTAAAAGTTTGTATCCCAATTTCCTCACGATGCTGCAGAGTCACCATGGCACACAGCCGTGACAAAGGCAAGGCCCCTTTGGCAACCAGCTGGTCTCTGACATTTGGGTAATAATACCTGGCAAGACACAAAAAGCCTGCATCAACATTCCTCTCACAAGTGCACAGAAGTCAACTTTGAGTGTCTTCAAAGCCTAATTAGACTCCCCAGCTAAGGGAGAAGCTGAAGTAAAATTCCACTGAAGAAAAAGATCATTAAGTGCTTAAGTAGGTAATGCTACAAATATATACTTGCACTAGTCCTAACAAGTCAACCAGCAGAAACTTGACTAAAAATTGGCACCCCAAAGGAAAACAAGAGAAGGATCTGGCACCAAATAGTCTCTGCTCTCATTTCTCATTAAAAAATTAAGATACCTCTCTTGCAGAACAGATTTGTGGTACCAGCTGGTGAATGTAAAAAATGACTCTAAATCTTTTCTTATTGCATTACTTGGCTTCATCTTAAAACAAATTCTGGCACTATGAACACCCCATAGTAATTCTCATGTGACTTTTCAAATTTTTAAAGAAAATTACTTGTTTACTATAGAATGAACAGGTTATTATATTTTTGTGAAACTATTTGTCTTCATGGCTCTCCATTATTATTAATAATTGCCTTCACTAGCCAAAGAAGTATTTTGAACTTAAAAAAACATTTTATGTTATTTCTCTTATACTCAGTGACTTGTATGAGGGAAAAAGCAAACCTAGCACAATGAAATGATGCTTTCAGGGTGCTATTAAGCAGAATTTAGATGTGTCAAGCATTTAAACACTACTTTTGGATTGTTATGCTGATTAAAAATGGAAGAAAACAAACTAAAAATACAGTTTCTAAGAAAGTTATAAAAAGGAGTAATTAGAACTCTTGGTGGGGAAAAAGGCTCACAGGTTTTAAGTGCAGATACTCATCAGAAACGTTCATGAGCTTACCATTTTTTAGCTATTATTAAATAATAGTACAGAATATCCATCCCACAGCTGGAGATTTTTCAAGACTAGATCTATCTATACCTGTATTGCTGTGCCATCTACAAAGAATAGGACCTTGTTCTGTACCTGCACCAGACTTCAAACTGGATTCCTCCTCCTGCTGCTTCTGGTGCCATAAATGCACTGACCAGGAGCCTCTGGACTGGGACAGCAGCAGGAACCAACAGGGAATGATGATGTTCCTCATTAAAGATGGGATCAGGGACACACAAAGTGGTAGCTGTTCTAAATGGCTTTAATGTGATGCCTAGAAGTCAAGCAGAGCTGGTTAAAGATGATGGCAATTGCAGCTTTCAACCTTTTCCTGCCTGCAGTCCTGCAGGAGGCAGGACTCACAGACAGGGGGTAAAATCCTCCTGGGACAAGGCTTGTTCTTGTGAGCTCCCCTTCACAAAGCTTCTACAAGCAATCCATGCAGCCCCTGACCCTGTGAGCCACAGGCTGGGAACTACTGCTAAAAAGGCAGTACAAAAATCCCACAGGACTTACTAGGGAACCATTTTACTGACTCTTGTTTTTCAGTGGGAATACATGCTAGTGATGCAAAGCACTCCACGTTCTTTCCCACAGTTACAGTCATTTAAATATTCTTTTATCATCTGAAAAATGGTGGGTTTAGACTGGATATTGGGAAGAAATTCTTCCCCATGAGGGTGGGCAGGCCCTGGCACAGGGTGCCCAGAGGAGCTGTGGCTGCCCCTGGATCCCTGGCACTGTCCAAGGCCAGGCTGGACACTGGGGCTGGGAGCAGCCTGGGACAGTGGAAGGTGTCCCTGCCCATGGCAGGGGGTAGCCTGATGTGCTTTAAGGTCCCTTCCCACCTAAACCATTCTATGCTAATCCTAGTGATCTAAACCAAGCAACTCTTTTGTTGGTGTATCCATGAAAACCATAGAACTGTTAAGGTGGGAAAAGCCTTCTAAGATCATCAAACCCAACTGTTAATCCAGCCCTGCCAAGGCCACCAGTGAACCATATACCCAAGTGCCAGAGCCAAACTGTTTTTGAACATTTCCAGGGATGACAACTCCACCGCTGCCCTGGTCTGCTGTGCCAGGGCTCGAGAACCCTGGTGATGAAGACATTTTCCCTAATATTCACCTTCTACCTCCCTTAGCATGACTTGAGGACATTTCCTCTTGTCCTGTCCCTTGTTCCCTGGGAGCAAAGCCTGATTCCCACCTGGCTGCCCCCTCCTGTCAGGGAGTTGTGCAGAGCACCCTGAAAGGCTTGTGCATGCAGAGCCTTTGCTGAACTTCACGGTGTACAATCTCACTATTCCCTGTGGACCTATCTGTGCATCTTAGCTGGCATAGCCCTCTAGCACCTTTAACAAAAGGTACCTTGTGAAGAGATTTGGAATTAGGTCTCTTTTTTTCACTGGGAACTTGCCACCAGCCCTAGACAAACAAGGCTTTTAATCCAGTCACACAGCCCGAGTCCAGTTTTTCCAAGGAAACAAGCACTGGCTGCATGCAAGCTCAGAAAAACATGACCCCTCTTATTTAGGCAGAGAGAATATGACTAAATAGTATTTAATTAAAGCAATGCTCTAACTAAGGGAAAATTATAAATCCAACTTACCATCCTCATGCAATCCAGGTGCTTGCAGTGCACCACAGCCAGGCTCCTGAACTGGGAAATAGTACTGGATGTAGCAGTCTGCCTCTCCCCAGACCGTGGACTGTAAGGGAGTGAGTCCCTTCACACTCTCCACGTGGATCTCAAACACATGCTCTAGCAGGTCTTCCCCTTTTGGGTCCAACTGCTAACAAAAAAAAAGGAAAGCCACAGGCAAAGGATGACTTTAGGAAACTGGGAACATTTCAACAAGCTGCCCAGGGAAGTGGCTGAGTCATCCTTGGAGGTATTTCAAAGCCACGTGGATGTAACATTTGGGGACATGGCTTAATGGTGGCCTTGGCAGGGCTGGGTTAGAGGTTGGATTCAATGAGCATAGAGGTCTTTTCCAACCTAAACAATTGCATGTGATAAGGATCTAAGAAGGCTGAGATGGGGGGCAGAAAAATCATCTGCCATTTCCCTCAAAAAGTTCACAGAAACACTGAAATCTCGAAAGAGTTTTATTTTTTTTCTGCAAAGCACATAAAAAGCATAAAAATTCCCACCTATCCAACTCCAAGGTAGTGGCAAACACCTTCAAAGTAAGGCTATGAGAATTCAGATTTTCTATGATTTTGCTGTGTTTTTTCTTTTTCTTTTCACTGGACTTGCCTGTTACTGAGCCCACAGGCAAAACCCTTTCCACGCGTCCTGAACAGGGAGAAGGGGTTTAGTGCACAATAAATACCATTGTGGGTTTTGCAGGGGCGTGGTCCAGGGCGTGGGCAGGACGCTGTGTGACTGGAGGCACCATCCCCTCTCCAGTCCTGAGCCTCTGCAGTGCCACTATTTGCTCAGCTGATCCCATTGCCAGGATGACCCTCAGGCTGCCGCTGGTGCTGCCGCTGAAAACGTCCACCACAGGCATGTGGCCATCCACGGCCACCACGGGGTACTGAGCCTGCAGCAGCAGGTGGGAGACCCTGGGATCTCTGCAGGACAAAGGCAAAACACACACACAAAACCCCAGCGTGAGCAAGAGCCATCTGAGCAGGAGCAGGATCACACAGAACTCATTTTAGCTGGGATTTTCAAGGCTGATAAAAACTAGTCTATCTCAATTCCTCTGAAATTTGTCTCACTCATATCCAGGCTTCACTCAGCAGAGATCTGTGAGCTGCTGGGTGCAAGACGTTCTTTTCAGCAATGACAAAGGACAATTTCCCAATACCTAACAGCTCCCCAGCCAAGAGCCAGCCTAGAGATCTGTGAACAAAGGAATGAATGGGAACAAGACTCCCATTAACACCCTGTAGCCATATTATCCTTTTATGAGGTAGTTATGTGCCTTCAGGGATGGAAGAAAAGAAGGAACAGTGACAGCCTCCCAGAAAGATGTAAAAATCTCCAATCATCCAGTGAAGCTATTCAAGGCCAGGTTGGAGCAACTCGGCTGAGTGGAAGGTGCCCCTACCCATGGCAGCAGGTGGCACTGGATGAGCTTTAAGGTCCCTCCCAAGCCAAACTATTCTGGGATTCTAAGATACGCACAAATAAACTACAGTGGTTTACTAAAAAAATGATACAAATGACACAGTATTAACAAACAAAGTAGTGGCCAGTCAGCTCCAGCACCACCTGATTTCCACACATCAGCAGGTCTGACCAAAACAAAAGGAATAAATCCTTTGCAGTAGGAAGAATTTCTCCTGTCCAGTATTTCCAGCAATATAAACTGTTTTAAGCAAGACTATTACTTAACTGAACAAGAAGCCAATAGATTAAACCCAAAAAGAACAAGGAACTCTGAAGAATCTCATTGGATAAGAACACAATTAAAATATGAAGGTTTTGGAGACTTTTTGACACCCAGGCTGTGCAAACTGACAGCATCCCTATGGGATCTGTGCAGAGCATAATCAGGGGCAAACCCAACCAGACACAATCCTGGAAAATCACTGATGGAAAGCCATTTCATTCTCCTCTCCAGTCACTTTGATTTCCTCCAGTTTTATTCTGACACAGGACCACAATTTAAGCAGGCACCAACCCCAATGTGGCACAGTGACTTTATGTCTCACACTCTCTCTGTACTTCTGGAGAAGGACAGTGTAACTTACACCCTGATCACTGTAGGAAAGGGCTACAGGAAACCTGGCAGGGCAAAAATGCCTTTTGCTATGAAGTGAAACTAAGAATCCTCCCTCAGAACCCTCACGCATCACCACCACCTTCTTTCTCTAAGCTTCAGTTAGGATATTTCCCAATCTAATAAAAAAATGGGGAAAAAACCAAGTTTACTTGAATGAGATGTAAAACTGATGCAGAGGGAGTTTCACCAATCCCAGCAATTTGTCACAGCCAGGGCTTCCCAGCTTGTTCCATGCTTCAATAATCATGACGTTGTTCTTCAGCCGCTCCAAGTGCTTGGAGGTCAATGAAAAAGGCATCACCTGAAAGGTTGAAAGCAGAATTAGTACACAGAATACACTGGAAAGTATTGGCTAAGCACAGAGCATTCTGCTAAGTCTACTTTATTCCACTCTACAGAACTGGGACTTTTAGACATAAAAGTTAAAAATTAAGTGTGCATTCGAGGGAGCCAAGCAGAGACATTTCTATGTAAATAAAAGTGACTTAACGACAAAATGTGTTTGTCAGTGGGGAATCTCACACTTCCATCAGCGTGGAGTGGAGGACAAGCGACTTGCCTGGGAAAAATTAAAGGCAGGCTGCGTTGTGCCCCAGACGACAGCGGATCTCGTGGCCTCCTCAGTGCTGAGCAGTTTGCAGTTTAAATACACATTGCAAGAAGTGGGGAGCCCAGTCCCTCCAGCAATGAAATCCTTTCCCTCAGGCACCATCAAGAGCACGTGCAGCAGCAGCCCATCCTCCTCGGCCACGGTCCCGCGTGTCTGCGCGCCGTCCCTGCCGCCCGCCGCCGGCTCCTGGGGCTCCTCGGGGCTCCCTCTGGAGCAGAGGGGCCTCCCTGCACTTACACTCGTCCTGCTGGGCTCCTGCAGCTCCGGCTGGGCACTCGTCACGCTGTGGGCTGGGGCCGGGTGCCCGGCCGGGGCCGAGCCGGCAGCGGGGCCGGCCAAGTCCTTGGTGCCGGCCAAAAGCTGCAGGGACACCTGCAAGGCAAGGCACAGCTGGCCAGATGTGCCCCAGAAACTCAGGAAAACAGACCCCACCTGTGGCTCGAGAACTCACCCTCAGGCATTTTCTGTTTGCAAGGTACAGCTGTTGCTGTAAAATAAACTGCGGGTGGCTTTATGAAATAAAGTCCAGACTGGAGTGTAAAACCACACGATTACAGATGGATCCCTGAATGGTCTGGGTTGGAATGGACCTTAAAGCTCATCCCATTCTTAACCCTTCACCTGCTCATACAGAGAGCTGCTTATCCTCAGAACTGTCAAAACTCTCCAACTGTTAATGCTTCTCAATCAGAAGCTGAGCAAACTGGTAGAAACTTTGGTTGGACAAGGTAATTCCTGAAGTGGCAAGGACAAGAAACACCAGGCCTGCCTCCACAGCAGGAGAGGCCTCAGCTCACGTCCCATGTGCAGAAGAAGCCAAAGCTCTAAGCCCTGATACGTGCCACTCAAAATTTGCCTGTAGAGTGGCTTCTGTATTCCAGTCCCAGCTTACTGGCAATATTCCAAGACATGCAGGAGTTTCAAAATATTTCTCCCAAACCCTAAAGAATACAAAATGGTTCATGTTATTTTATATTGGTCCTGCAAACCATTCTATCTGAGACCTGGTAAACTGAAACAAAGAGAGAAAACATGAGTTAATAAGAGTGTACAGCCAATTGTTACTCCTTTTGAGTAACAATTCAAGCTCGAGATGGTAAAACACATACCTTCAGTGACCCAATTTGTGTGTGATCTCCCTCTTTTTCCACAGGTATTTCCCAGCTGACACTGAGCAGCTCAGCCTCAATCACCCTGCGGAGCTGAAGTGCTGCTGAGCCAAAGGCCACAGGCTGAGGGTAGGCAGAGAATTAATTTTGCAAGATTTCTATCGGATTTAAAGAATTTTTGTGAAATAAAAGCTTTCTGGGAAGCCATGAGAATCCACACACCCTCCCACTCCCAACATCAGCTGTACCAAGAGGGATTTGGGAAATCTCCTTTACTTCTAATTTCATGTCTCACTAGAATAGTAAGACAAATTTTCCCAGAACCTACCGTACACAATTCCAGACAAATGCAAAAATTGAATAACTTAAATCCTAGTAAATTAGCAAAATTTCCATACTGAAAGATGCAATTTATTCCCACATTAAAAGAAAAGCAGATATCTTTGGTGCTGATTAAAATAATATGAGTTAAACCCTCTCACTATCTTAACCTCAGGCAGACGGTTATGCAAATAATCTCATCAGACAGAAATATACCTTTTTCCCCCCAAAATGCAAAAGTTACAGCTGTACTTCACAGCTCACATTACTCCTCTTACAGTGGGCAGGGTGAAGATAAAAACTGCATCCACGTGAACTCATTCTACACTGCTAAAGGGGCTGTGCTCTCATTGAAGGATAACATTTATTTGTAACTGCTCCAATGTGCTTAAACAGCAAGAGATCAGTCTTAAAGATGAGGGAAGGACAATTTTTTTCATTTGCCAGTCTCAAACTCAGAAAACCCTTTAATGGAGTGGCAGGAGCGACAAGCCTGCAAGAGCGAATGGGCTGGGCCCTGAGGCTGCCAGAGCTCCAGAGGCATTTGGACAAAGCTCCCAGGGATGCACAGGGTGGGATTGTCTGTGCAGGGCCAGGGGCTGGACTCCATGATCCTGCAGGTCCCTCAGAATATTCCGTGATTCTGTGAAGACTGAACAGCGATAGTTCAACCATCTACACGTAATGTCATGTCCCCTCCTCGTATCTGACTGTCTGCACTGACTGTCTGTGGGAAATAAAAGGGAATGCAAAGAATCCCTTGGCTTTTCAGTACACAAAGAAGGGACAACTTCTAGGAAGTACCTTTTTCTGTGTGCTTTTTCTCATGTAGATTTTAAAAGCCAGGTCAGAGCCCCACCAGTGCTGGACCAGCGCTCCTCCGAACCACACAGGGAACACCGACCGCTGTTGGAATTTCACCCCTGGAAGCAAGAGAGGAGCAACACATACCCCAAATTACCTGATATAAATAAACCTTCCCCGGGGGAGAGCACTCTGTTACACACACAATCATTTCATTCTGCATTATTTACTAACACCAAGGCTGAAGTAAACTCGTGTTCATTTTTGAAGGCCAGCAAACAGCAAGAGGCCAGCTGGACAAAATTAAGACTATGAATTCATAAATAATAAAAAATAAATTATTAAATACACTAATATATACCAACATTATAACAGTATTTAAAGACTTCAGGTGACACCAAGTCTCTGCCATTCTAGCATGGAGTAAGACCTGCCTTTCTTCAGTGGAAGAACCCTGCCTCACTTTAACTAACAGAGCTCACGACAGTTCTGAAGAGAGTCTAAGCTGAGCTGCACGAAAAATCAGCTTCAGGAGAACAGGAGTATCTGCAAGCAGAGACAGAATCAACTGGCATTCAGTCTGGAAGAGTACAGAAAGTACAGGAGCAGTGTTCACAAGGGATAAGGAAGTATTCCTGTGATGACAAAAATGCTGGTTACACATAAGGAAATTTCCAAGTGGATGCCCAGCACTTCTCCACCTTGTATGGGATTGCTATGGAATCCTTCCCATTAGGCATCTTTAATAAATGACATAAACAACTCTCAGGAAGGATAATGCTACACTGCATTGACTTGAAGTCTTCAAATTATTTTCAGGCCTTTCTATTTTTCTAAGTCCCAAAGAGCTGGACTCTACACAAGGCAAAGGGCAGTAGGATGGAAGAGTTTTGGATTTTTGTAATACAAAGGTTGTATTACAAAAGTTCAGAAGAAACAGATGTTTTTCTCTGGCCACAAATTCTCCACAAATGGAGAATACACAAGAGAACTCAAAATCCCCCAAGTGCCACTCAGAAAGATGCAAAGCCAATGAACGACCACATGGGAGAGGCATTTCAAAGCCACCCAGGCATTCCAATTTCTGGGAAGACTGGGCAGAGAGCATCTTGCTCATCCAGCATTCTCTGCTCAGCAGGAACAGAAAGAGAAACAGTTAATTTTGATTCATTTGATTAATTTGAGCACAGGACTCGAGATTCCTTGTATCCAGCAGATTATGTGAGCTATTGGAGATACTACATGACATACTCCAACATCTGGGAAATCATTTATTTGAACTGTAAGTATCTCTGATATTTCTAAAAGTCCTTGATCATCCTCCTACTATTGCAGAAAGAATATTGGCTTTATGTTCAAATGAAGGAATGGGCTTACTCACTTGTTCTTTGCCCAGGAAAAGAAATTTGAGAATCCCAGTAAGAATACTTCTTGGAAGAAGAAAATAATTTGAAAAATCACTTGGCTTCCTTCTCCTTGAAAGGATCAGCCCCCCACCTGCAGCACGGCACCTCCGTGGGCAGGGGTGCCACTAATCATACTGTGATGTTCAGGCAAAACTCAACTGAACAATTCCAAGAAATGGAGCCAACAAAACTAAATCTAAGGGGGGAAAATGATGCTCTTACCATCATCTGTGATTTTACTTGAGGCTACTCGAATTGCTTCTGTTGTTATGGAGACCTGTCCTTTCTCATCCTTGCAGCCCCTCACAGGAAAGTGGTACTCCACAAAGAAGGTACTGGGAATAAAAAAGTGGAAGGGTGACCACACTCCATCAAGAATCTGAGATGTGAGTCATGAAACTGAACACAGCAGGTGAGTTCAACATTCACTGTTTACTGTAACACACTTGGTTTTTTAGGATCATTGAAACACCTATTCCATGAATTCCTTCCACAGATTATATACATGCCAGATTCTCCTCCAATAAACCTCCTTTTATTTTCAGAGCCTTTGCCAGGCACGAAGTACACCTGTACTTCCTCAAACCCCTGGGAAAGGCACAGCCTGAAGTGAGCCCACATCAGGATAAATCAGCCACATCTCTAACTTTCCCAAGTTTATGGGATACGATTTCCTGAGAGGAGCAGAGAAATAGCAAGGTCTCAGAAGCCTGGAGAGCTTGGGAAAGTTGGACTACATGAGAGACCTCAGGGAAATCTCCCCTGAAGGCACAGTAAACAAACAATGCCCCTTACCACTTATGAACAGACATAGGCCGGGGAGGTTTCCCCAGTAAACCTTTCCTCCTGGGGGAGATCTGGATGCTCTCAGGAGGGATTTTCAAGCTTTCAATGATGACTCTGGCCAGGTGGATTTGCTGCAGCAATGCCAACCTGTCTGCACCCAAGGATGTGAGAAGAGTCATTTTTCTGTGGTCCTCTGGAAGAGCAGTGGGAGAGCAGCTGCAGAGACAAAACTGAGGTTCAGGACTGCAGAAACATTCTTGACATGACCACATGAAGGAAAACTTGTAGCTTGGTGGGATGTTACTTAAAAACCGCCCAAGGCTCACAAAATATACATTATTTTAACATATTTTTACAACGAATTTGGTGGTCTCTGTAATGCTCTGTTAGAAAAATCTTACAGTATCTGGGGTCCATAAATGAAAACAAAAAAAAAAGTCCAGAAAGTGTATGTTCCACACTGTTGATCTGAAGAAATCTTATCCTGACTCCTCAAAAAGAAAAGCTTCACTTAATGCCACGTACAAAAGCAGGGAGGTGATGCAGTTATATACAAGGACAAGTCTCTGCTGCAGAGGAACAGCAACAGGATTTTGGACATAATTTTAAATCTCATTTGGGTAATTTGCAAGACTCGAATTGCAAATGATTTCGTGTTGGTTGCTCTGGGAATATGAATTCTACCTCATGTAAAAACAGCAGTGATAGTCACCAAAAAAATCAGAAATAACTGTTTGGAGCTGAATTAGGAAAAAAAAACAACAAAGTGACAAAACCTTTACACTAAGTGTATTGTACAAGATAAGCTTGATAAGATAACTGGATCTTTTTATTGGTCCCATCATGGAAAAAAGGGAACACAATTTAGATGAGGTCAGAACCGAAGTCCCTGATGTAACTACCTGGGTTTAGTTTCTGCCACATTCTGATCTAAGGCATGAAAATTCTTCTGTGGATTCACTGGGTCCTCTTTCTTGAGAGTTTCTGCCTTGGATGCTTTTTTTGAGGATTTAACATCATCATCACTGAGGAAATCACTCAAACTGGAATCAGATTTCTAAAGCAGAAATAATGCATATAAATAAGAGGTCAATTATCATAGTACAGAGAGCTCCATAACAGTCACAATGCAAAAATGGAAAACAACTTGTGCATTGCATCATGTGAAACAATTAAACTGGTACCAAAATTTCAGGGATTTAAAAACCAAAAAGCCTTCCCGGACAGCCTCAATCCCAGCAATTTTCCAACTCAGTGCTTGACTTTGTAGTCTTAACAACATTCTTTGAATAATATAAATTTAAAGCAACGTATGCATGTACTCACAAGCTTTTGTACGATACTTAATGCCTACTCAGCTTTAAAACACCGAAATGTGCAGTCTTGCTGATCATGCCAACTCCTGCTGCTCTGCACACTGTGGAATGCACGTTTTCCTTTGGATCCCCACTTACAGGAGCCGTGTAGAAAAGCCTCTCCAGCAGACTCTGGTCGTAATGGGGATCGCCGAGCTCGCTGTCGTACACCTCGCTGCCAAGGGAGAGGGAATCCCACAGGGAGCCTGCTCCGTCCCAAGCATGGCCTGGAGAGAAGTCAGCACTGTGAAGAGACAAACACCCCTGAGTGTCCCAGGCTCTGCAGTCAGTCTCTAGGGCATGTGGACAGTGCCCACCCTGCATTTGGCTCCAGGCAGAGGCAAAGGGACAGCACAGCAGAGACCCAGCCCAGAGGGTGACCTGGGGATCACCTGCCCTGCAGGACAGCAGTGAGTGTCACCTGTGGGACAGCTTGGGTTACACTGAACACATCTCTGCTGATCACCCAGTCCAACCCCTGCTCAGAGGGAAGGGATGCACATTAAAAGTTGTCCAGTTGGATTTTGGGCATCTTGAAAGCTGCAGATTCCACAAATTCTTTGGGCGACCGACTCCAGCCTTGATGACTTTTATCGTAAAATATACCTATGAATATCTACCTCTAATTTCTACCCCTCACTATTTTATAACCTCTGGAATGCTTTATGATACCAGTAATACTTTAGGACAGTTTGCTTTGATTAAAGAAAAACCCAAGGTATATCTGAGTAGGTGCAAATACAAGCATCTTTAGACACTTGTAAGCTGGGGTTAGTTTGGTTTAAGGGTTTCCGGTGTGCTGTGAGTTTAAAATAATTTTATGATCTGCAACAATAACTGCAGTGTTATCCCCTGATAAAGCACAATGAAAAATAAGTGTAGGGCACAAGAAACATGAACTGAAATTCTGAACCATATCTGACCCAGAAGCTGTGTGTTCAGGGTGCAGATGTGGACACAGTGGAAGCACCATTTATGCTCCTGCTACGCAAAATGAGAGGAAAAGGTCCATTTAATATCTGGAGAAAGATTAAAAATAGCTACTGCTTCTCAATAATGTTAATTTACACAGTGTTTCTTCTTCAAAGAAACATGGTATTTGTTTTATGTACTTACTTTATGTAATACTTCAGGCCACAACAGTTACAGCCATTAAATAATTTACTTTTATCAAAGATTGTGGTTAATCTTTCTGACGTCACTTTTACACCAAGTGGTTTGGAGCCATCCAGGTTGTCATGCATTAAAGCTGACCCATAAAACACCTCCATCACTGGCACAGAGATTTCCAAAAAATCTGGACAACTTGAAGAGACATTTTTCAAAATGGTCAGAAAAGGACAATTTTGCAGAAGCCCCAGTGCATCACACTCACCTGCCCAACAGTAACTGGATTGCTCTTTCTTCAGAGTTTAGGTCCAATTGCTGACCTAAAACTTCAGATCCAAAGTGATGGGAATCTTCAAGAGTCGGCACAACACTGGACTTCAAGCCTTTTGGGCTCCTGGGTATCAGTGATGGAAGCACAGAGAGCAGAAAAAGGAAAAATAAAGACATTAAGGCATGCTCAAGACTAATCCATTAATTGGTCTATCAGTTTTTCTGGGAAGTCCAAAATAATCTACTTTAAAACAAATACAAATAGTTTGTGCAGAAATAAACGAAAATTAAGTTTGCAATAGCACCATTGACTGTCAAAGACAATGACATTGCTTTCTGGTTATCACAGAAAAACAAGTAATATTCATATTTTTCCAGAGGAAAACCAAGAAATCCAAGTTTCTTTTTTCCTAAATTTGCCCTAAACTAGGACAGTCATCAATTACTTACACTTCTCTGAAAAGCTGCTCTTTGTGAGGCAATGCTATTTCACTTGCACTTTCTTGCACTACTCCTATTCCTTACCAGCATTTAGTATTTCCTTGTCAAATAACTTTGAACTAAACACAAATATAGTAAGAAATGAAATGAAAATCAATTACTTAAATCAAGGCTTACTACACGAAGATTGAGATGAATTCTCAAAATGTAGGCATTTATTCACAGGAAGAAACTAACTTCCCATTTGAATGATGTGCTGGTTTCACTCTAAATGAATCCTAAAACACCCTATGAATCTCAGTATCTACAGTTTTCCAGATAAAGCCTCAAAATTGGTAGCCTGGAGCTTGAATCTCACTTCCCCCAATCCAAACTCACTTTGTCAGTGCTCTAAAATCGTCTCTCTCTATAAAATGAGACATTTTATTCAGTTCAATCTCCATGTCTGGGCTGGACTTCATTGCAGAAACAACCATGGCATCACGGAGTTTACTGCCTTGATCCAAGAGAGCTGGGAAATAAGCAGAAGGATGACACTTCAGCATTCAAATGCAATTTAAAAGCCACGTGTAGACACAACAAATGTGTCAGCTACAGTCAGGAACCTTCTGTTTTCTGCTGTTAAAAAGAGATCTTGACAAACTGGGGATTAAATATGTTTTATATGCCAGAAAACAGCTCAGCTGGGAGTGAGGGAGAGTGATCCTCCATCAGTCACCCACTCAGCTGCACAAGGAACTTGTCTGCACGCTCTGGGTGAGGCATTGGAAAGGCATTATTAGCAGGACTAATTTAGGGAAGAGTAGTAATTTTTGTTCTTTTCTGTAAATATGAAACTCAAAAGACAGCACAAATGGAAACATGCCCTACCCCAATGCTTATTTCAATCCAGCCCAGGCAACAGTGTTTTTTAAGTAAAGGCCTTTTTGGTACAATGAAGCAATGAAGTGTCTCTTTCCCTTCAGAAAATCTCATCTCCAGACAGGCACATGAAATATCATGCAGAGCTGTTTGCAGTGGAAGCTCAAGGGTGAAGCCAGTTGCACACAAACCTGCCAGCAGGTCTTTTGCAGCTGGGCTGTGCACAGAGAGCTCCCGTGGGCTCCTGCCAGGGAGAGCTTTGGCATCAGAGCTGGTGGGAAATGACAGGGGCTGGTGTGAAGGATTCACTTTCAAAGCTTCCTCTGGGAAAATCACACGGTGATGAGAGGCAGAAAAGGCATCCTTCATGTTCTCAGAGTTCTCTTGGTAGCGAGTACTCAAGTGGTCCTTTCCTCTAGTGAAAAATGAAATGTTATTTCAGTAACAATTCAAGTGGGGGGGTAAAGGGATTCAGAACTCTGCAAATTCTCCCTTCAGGACTTGCTCCAAAAGGAAACATGACAAGTTATTTTAATGATTCCTCTCCTGCCACTGAGGCCATCAGGGAGACAGACCCAAGCTCCAAGTAAAAGATTTTTTTAGAAAAAGGTTTTAAAAAGATCTTTTTCGCAAGAGCATTTTGTGACAGGCCAAGGAGGAACAGATTCCCACTGCCAGAGGGTAGGTTTAGATTACATATCAGGAGGAAGTTCTTTGCTGGAGCATGGTGAGACTCTGGCACAGGCTACCCAGAATCTGTGGCTGCCTCATTCCTGGAAATGTCCAAGGCCAGGTTGGATGGGGCTTGGACCAGCCTGGGACTGGTGTTCTGGAAGCAGGGCTGGAATGAGATGAACCTTAAGATCCCTTCCAACCCAAACAAATTATTCTGTGATTGGATGATCTGAGGCACCTCTTGTGTGAACTTGCATGACTTGAACAAAGTCAACATAAAATGCAAATTTCTGTCAGAAAAGAAATTGTCCCTGTCACCTCAGAAACCTCAACATTCTGGAGTTCATACAAAATGTATGGCTGAAAAGATGAAGCACCCCATAACTCACAAGTGTACTGCTACTGCTTAAAAATTCTGTGCAAACTGCAAAATAAATCACAATTTTGTCATGAGGGGAAAAAAAAAAGGTACCTGGGAATTGTGGCTTTGCCATTGTCAACAGACTCCTGTTCAACAGTCACTCGTGTGTGCCTGGGCTGCTGGGATGGAGCAGGAAGCTGGGACTTGCTGCTTTCCCCAGCAGCATCTAAATTTCTTTCTGTGGTTGGCACAGAGCTGCTGGTGTCATACAGTTCTGGCAGAGGCTCTAGAACCAGTGAGACCTGAAAGACAAGATGAGAAAATATTTCTTTGTCCTTTTCTTAATTAAGTGCAGTAAATACTTCATTCAACTTCACTTGTTGTGCAATAGAAAACTGCTGCTTTTCTACATAAAGTAATATTTACGTTATGCATCTATGTCACATATTTACAACTGCTTGTTTCTCATTCCATGTTTTTAAATCCCAGTCAATCAACTATCTTTCATAATCAATTTTCCAGAGCCAAGGCTGCAAGAGAGAACTTTCTTAATTTCAGATGTCAAAATCTTCTATTATTCCAGCCCAGTGAGGTGTAGGAACCAAACACCCACTTTTAAATCCACTGTTAATACTCACTCTCAGTGTACAGATGACCACATGCTCCTCATTAGGCTCAACTACCCCACATCCCTCTAAACAAAATAAAGTCAACAACACCAATATTTGCTTTTTCATTTGTTACCTTAGCTCAGAAATGCCTTGGACCGAGAGCAGGCCTGCAGTGTGCCATGTACAGCCTGATCCTGCACCTGATTATAGCAGTGTCACAGCACATAACTTATAACAGAGAGCAAAGACACGCAGACTACCTGCAGCTCCCCGAGCTTATCCGATGTCGGTGACAACACAGCAAAAGACCCTTTGATGGGATGGCTGGGAGAGAGCTGGGACAGCTTAGTGATCTGTGCTCTGCCAAGGGGCAGGTGGTCAAGCTTGGTCAGAACCTCCAGGACAAGAACACCCATATCTGCAAAATTCAGACACATCCTCCGTCAGTCTCACGGCCACAGCTCAGGTCAGAAACGCCCGAGATGAACATTGTGTTGCACAAGGAAACCACGGCAACGAGGCAGCAGGTAAAGAAGGGTCAATGCAGACATTGCTACCGATAGTAAATGATGACAAATAAGCACGGGATTACCTGAACAGGAACGCTTATGGCAGCACGAAGGGAAATGGCTGAGCCCGCACAGAGGGCAGCCCCCGGGCACCCATCCCACAGCCCGGCCACCCTTCCCGTGGAGACACGCATCGTTCCCGCGGCCAGCCCGAGCCCCCGGCACACCTCGGGGCCGTGTGCTGCCGCCGCCCCATCCCGGCCGCGGCCCCGCCCGGCCGTACCTGCCAGGTAGGCGGCGAGCTGCCGGGGCCCGCAGCGCACGGCGAACCGGGCGCTGGCCCTGCCCGCGGGCTGCCCGGGCTGCAGCACGGTGCCGCCGGAGGTCTCTCCCCACCACCGCAGGCGCACCACGGCGGGCGGCTGCGGCGCGGCCCACAGCAGGCGGGACACGGTGCAGCGCAGGAAGCAGC
>JAWWMU010000001.1:230032-246200 GCA_035048155.1 Cinnycerthia olivascens
TTCATGAACCTCCACTTTCTTTCCTTGGCTGATCAACAAACTACTTGAGGGCACACAGCCCTCATTCAAAGGAGCTGGGAGACAGTTTAATTTCATGTGATTCTAGTAGTTATCCCTGCTTTCCTTCCTTTCTGGGACATTTTGAAATTATATCTCTCCCAGCTGAGTTAGATTCCAAAAGGCAGAGCTGTTCTCTGAGTACCCTGAGTTTTTAAACAGGGAGCCCTTTAAACCTGCAACATGCTGAAGAGCTCCTAATGGAGGTGGAATGCTTTCCTTAGACATCCATGGGGTATTTTAGCCTGAAATCACCAGTTTGACTCTTCCTCAGCCCTTGGAGTGAGTGTTCAGAGCAGGCCCACATTGGCCTGGTAACACCCCCAAAGTCTGGGTCACAGACACGGGATATTCAAGCACAGAATTGCTTTTTCGAACTGTCACGACCCTCTTTGGCATGCAAATCCATCCCCCTCCTGACAAAACTGGAAGAAAAGCAAATACCCACTGCTAAGCACATTATGTTCTGCCCATATTTAGTACAAAGAGACTCTTTGCTGTGACTACAACTACACGATGCAGGATTTTGTAACCTTCCCACGGACAAATCCCCTTGGTTTGTTGAGGGGAGGCCATGTGTGAAATATATTCTGACTTCCATTGTATACCTTATTCCTGCTGCTTATGCCTTGTCAGATCCTGATGTGTAACTGTCCTGAGGAGATGCTGGATTAAATAATTAGAATATTTTAGATCTGGAGCAGCACTGCTGCGGAGGCAAAGCAAGTTCCTTTTGTTTTGAAACCTTTCCCTCTTCCTAGCAATGAGCTTAAAACTTAGTCCTGAATGTCTTTTAAATAGGAGCCTTAAATTATCGCTGGTGTTCCTGTTTGTTCTTTTAAATCAAATCCTCAAGCAGTTTTCTCTAGCAGAGCAAACAAGCTGGTCAACCTGTTCAGTTTTTTCCCCTTGTTCTCCATTTTCAATACTGCTCAGTTTTCAGGTTCCTCTGAATGGTGGTAGTCAGGAGAGCCAGTTGGGGGTGTGTCTTTAAACTGCTCTTCAGTTGCTTTCAGTTGCTAGCTCTGCTGCTGTTTTGGGGCTTGGGAATCATAACCAGCCAGCTTTCCCATCCTGGGAAAAGTGCCAAAAAGTGACAGCTTCAGTGTAACAGTAAATGCCTTATGGGAAAGATGGGAAAATTGCCCCTTGCCTTGTGGCATCTGTGCTCATAGAGAGTCTCGTTCTTTTTGCTCAATGTTGTTCATCTCTGCCATGGCCAGCAGGGCCCAGTTATTTTTTTTCTCTCCAATTCCAATTTCTTCTTTTAAGAACAGCGAGTTTCTTGGTTGGAGATTCCATGCAAGATGATTTGACAGCTTTTCCTCACCTTCTATTTTAACATTCCCGCCAGCAAGCGCCACCCTAAAACGTCTTCTACAAGGAACCACAGAATTTGGGCTGGGACTATAAATTACATCCACACGGGCGGGGACACCTTCCACTAGACCAGGCTGCGTGGGTACCTTTTAGATGAGGGTTCTGTTAATGAAAAGACCAATTACACGGCTGCTCCGGGAAGCAGAGGCTCGCAGGGTTTCCTGCTTTGCCCAGGGGAGAGCGAAGCCGTGCTCTGCCCGCGGGCTGGGAGAGGCTCGGGGGGGCGCTGGGGTGGCGGTGCCATGCGGGCTGTGCCGTGTCCCCCCGCAGGGACGTGGGCAGCGTGGTGGAGGCGCTGTACGGGGACCTGCCGCCGCCCATCATGCTGATCGGGCACAGCATGGGCGGCGCCATCGCCGTGCACACCGCCGTGGCCAACCTGGTGCCCAGCCTGCTGGGGCTCTGCATGATCGACGTCGTGGAAGGTGAGTCCTCGGCGGGGCTGCTGCCTCCCGCCCCTTCTCTCAGCCCCGAGGCCCTGAGTACGGAAAGTTTTGCCCCATTTTTAAACATTTTTAAACAATTCCATCCTCCTGACGGATCCTACGCACACAAAAATCTTCCCAGCGTGACCCCTCCTTTTCCTTTTCCCAGGTGGACTAACACCCCCTTGTCAACTAGACCGCGGCACTCATTTCCTTGAAACACTTTCTTGGTGGGCAGGAGGGTGGCTTTTGCTGTAATGCTTGGTGCTGATAAATGATTGCTGCTTTCCCTTACTGTCTGAACATCCTACCTATTCAAATACTAATTTCCCAGTATGATGTTGGCTTAGAAATGCTGGTCTGTACTTTCCTTAGCAGCATTAAATCGCTGGGGAGCTCCTGCTCCCTCTGAAGGTGCTGCAGCCAGTTTTGTACAGAGGGATGTGGCAATAATTTAATCAGATGCCATTTGCTTTCAGGTACAGCCATGGATGCCTTGAACAGCATGCAGAACTTTCTAAGGAGTCGTCCCAAAACATTCAAGTCCCTTGAGAATGCCATAGAGTGGAGGTAAAGCTTGGGCTCAGTCTCTGCAATCACTTGTCTCGGTAGCCTGACTCCCAAAGGAAACAAAGTTTATAAAATTTGGCTGTTTTCAGGCCCTCTCCCAGCCCCCTGCCCTGGGTTTAATCCTGTTTCACTGTTTCCACCACCTCTCCCTCATGCTCACAGGTGACAGGGACCATGGGATGTTCACATAATTGAGCGTGAGCCACTCTGTTTAGTCTGAGAGCAGGAGCTTTGGGAATAGTTTGGGGAAATCCTGAGCTGTAGAGGCGCTTAACTTCTCTTTCTGAGCCTGCTGATTCTTGAATCTCTACAGTAAATCTTTCTGTCTTCTGATTATTTTTTTTTTCCTAGTGTAAAAAGTGGACAGATAAGAAATCTCGAATCTGCCAGAGTTTCTATGGTTGGTCAAGTCAAACAGTAGGTGGCCTTTGGTCTATTTTATTTATTATTTTAAAATAATTCCTTCTGTTTTACAATACCATTGCTACATAAGTGCACTTGAAAATGAAAATTCCTTCAAGCAAAATTGCTGAGCACCTATGATTTAATCCTGGGTGGTGTTTTGGTTTGGAGTTTTTTCTTTTCTCAGGGAATCAGTTTCTGATTTTATTTTTACAGGTGTGAAGGGGCTGCCAGTCCTGAATGCCCTAAAGCCATAGTAGAGGGAATTATTGAGGAAGAGGAGGAGGAGGACGAGGATGAGGAAGGGGGAGGCTCTGTCAACAAACGGAAGAAGGAGGATGACACAGAGGTTGGGAGTTTGTTGCTGTGTTTTCAGCTTCCCCTGCAAGAGCTGTCACCTGTGGTTATCCAAATCATTCTGATATGAAAGGGAGCCACTGCAGGGAGAGAAAACTGGATGAGAGCCAAGCCCAAATGTTCAGACAATTTGTGAGCTATTTGTGTCAGTAAAAAATAGCAAATTGATCGCCCTGAATCCTGAAGGCTCTTCTCCTCTTGGTGTAGTTCTTGCTGACTTTCTTGTTCCCTACTCATGGACTTGGATTTGGAGAGAGATTCAGAAGCAAGGAGGGTGATCCCTGGAAGTGTGCAATCCACCAGAGGGAGCCAGTATTTTTTTTGTTTTTTATATCTATATATTCATGCATTTCCAAGTGGCTCTCTGAGTTGGTTTTCCCTCTGCTGTTTTACTGATCACTAATGCAGAGCTCTCTCTCCTCCCTGCAGATAAAGAAGGAGCATTTATACACGTGGCGAATTGAGCTAGCCAAAACAGAGAAGTACTGGGATGGCTGGTTCAGGGGTTTATCCAACCTTTTCCTAAGCTGTCCCACTCCAAAGCTTCTGCTTTTGGCTGGTACGTGTCCCTTGCAGTCCTTCTGTGCACTTCAGTGATGTCACACTTGTATTTCAGAGAACAGGGTCAGCATTGAAACAGTGTTTCCTGGGAATACCTGGATTTATCGGTGTCTCTTAAAATGGCATGGTGTGATTTGAACTTCTCATGTGAAAGTCAAACACAGTTTTAAGCCCTTTTTGTACCTTAATAGGAAACACAATGTGTAAATATCCTTTTAAGTTGTAGGGAGGGCTGTGCTCTTGCATTTTTTGGCTGTGTTTCTTTCCTGTCACTTCACTCTCTCGAGGTGCAGCACTGAAATGTCCTTGTCATGGGTGTCAGAGGTGTTTATTTTCTGTTTTTCAAGCTAATGTCTCTTAAAATATGGAGCAGAGTTGTGTTCTCTCTGGCTGTTCTCCAGTACATTTGTTTGTTTGATTGTAGGTGTTGACAGGCTGGATAAAGATCTGACCATTGGACAGATGCAAGGTAAGTATTTAATATTGTTACTCCAGCCTTACTGCAATGCTCTTTTTGAATGGCAGCTTCTTTCTGTGGGTACAGCCAATATCCAAACAAATGGGCATTAAGGAATTGGTCCATCCCAAAGTGTTCTCCTGTGTGGTGAAGGTGGGGAAGGTGAGGAGGGAAAGGCTCAATCTGAATGGCTGTTGCTCTGGGTTTTGCTCAGTCTAGTGTTCAGTGCTCCCAGCAGTGGAGCTCCCACACTTCTCTTGGATCAGAATGATTGTCTGTGAGGGCTTCTTTTTAATCCATCTTTTTCCCTTTCTAGCTTCATTCATTCCTGATGTTCCTTGCTAGAACACTTGGGACCATTCAAAACTGTCCCATCTATTTCCCAGTGTTTCTGACAGACAGCAGACCAAGATTAAGCACCTTCATCCATATTTTGGGCTTTGGGTTGGGTTTTTCCCCCCCATCCTGGTGCTTTCCAGAGCACCCAGTACTGGAAAATAGTATTGGATAGCAGGATAAAAGTTACCTTAAGGTAAATCTGATAAGAGTTCCAACTCTGACACCTGCCTGCATTGAGAAGCTCTGAGAAGTTTAGCTTCATTTTAACTCCTGGGAACCTGTTCCAGTTACACCTGGAGAAGGTGTATTTGGCAGCTGGTCCATGTTTTCTGTGGAGACCATGGGCTCTGCATGGTGTGGAGTCTGCTGAGACTTCCTGCCGTTCCTGGGGCCTCTTTTCCAGCTCCATTTAGTGAGGTTAGTTGGTCCAGAGCGTGAGATCCATGTGCTCGCTCTCTCCATCCACAGGGAAGTTCCAGATGCAGGTCCTCCCCCAGTGTGGCCACGCAGTCCATGAAGATGCTCCGGACAAGGTGAGCCCCAGCGTGGGGTTGAAGCTACACAAGCCATGATCTGAAATGCAAAAAGGGAACTGTTCTTTACCATGAAGCAGAGATCATTTTTTGGCATGACAGCCAGCTTTCACGAGCAGCTTGGATTTTTTAGCTGTCTGGAAAGCCCTGGCTAAGATGTTACAAGCCACAAGGCTGGGCTATGGATTTAACTCCCAGGCTCATGGTGAATGTACCTAATTCTCCTCCCTTCCTTTCCTCATGCAGTTCCCCACTATCCCTTGTACTAAGTTGCAGCTTTGGGGGTTGGTCTGTGTTTTGTTGGGTCAGGTGGCTCACATTTTCCAAACAGAAACCAAATGTTCCTGAAGCAGCTTTGACAGAGCAGTGCTGCTTCTGGGCACTGCTGGAGTTTGTGTCCAGATGGAAGCAGGAATGCGGTGCAGCCTGTGGTTGGGAGCACATCTGGTTTTAAAGCTCATTCTGCACTGACAGCTGTGTTAAAACTCAGCCTTTCTGTGTTTCACTTTACCAGTCTGAAATAGGTATTTTTATCTAAACATACTGAGTTCTTGTTATGTTTTTTTTTATACATTCTGAGCAGTACTGACCAGGTTGGATGGGGCTTGGAGCAGCCCAGTCTAGTGGAAGGTGTCCCTGCCCATGGCAGGGGTGAGCTTTAATGTTCCCCCCGACCCAAACCATTCCAGGTTACTGTCTTGCATCCTGAATTTACCTTTTCTCCCTGCTAAAGGTAGACATTGTTTTAAGAATTACTGAAATGGGTGGAGAAAAAGGTTGATCACTCCTTGATGGCAGGCTCAGTAAAGTCGGAGTAAAGCTGGAAGTGTGTTACACAGAGCTCTTGTTTTGAAGGAGCAAGAGAATCCTGAGGATGTGAGCTGTTGTTGGAAATACTGCAGGCTTTGAGAACTGACTGGGTTTCGTGTTCTCTCTGTGTCCCTTTAAACTCTGAGCTATTTTTTCCCCTTCTCTTAGGTTGCTGAAGCTGTTGCCACGTTCCTGATCCGTCACAGGTTTACAGAACCCATTGGTGGATTCCAGTGGTAAGGCTCCGTGGAGCTGTGTCCCTGGGCAGAGCTCCTGCTCTCACTGCCTGTCTGGCTCTCGAGGTGGGAGGTTGGAATTTTAGCATGGTGCTAAAAACCACAGATAAACAAACAGCTCTGAATCACAGCCAGTAATACATTTGGTGTTTGTGTTCCTTTTAAATTTCTCATGTGTTTACGTGTGCTGATGAAACCCCCATCCTTGGAATGGAGGAGCAAAGCAGATTCTTTTCTTTATAGCCTGCCAGAAAGCCAAATGACAAGTTTTATGGCATTTAGGTTAAATAATATTTCATTAAGTAACCAAGGCCAGGTGTTGTGGAGACAACTTGCAGCACACTCCCTTGGCCAGGAAATACTGGTGAGATGAGGCAGGTAAAGCTGTGTGCTTCACTTTGCACTTTCCATGCTTATCTCATGTGCCTTCTTACCAAAATGGCCTGTGGAAGCCAGGGCCCTGTGATCAGCCAGGCAGTGAGAGAAGGGTGTGATTGCTAAGCCTGATGGTGTAGGTTAATGTGCAAATAGGGAGAGAGGGAGAAGACCTAAGAACTTTACAGCTAAATTTAGAGTTTGCAGAGAATACCTTGATGCCAACATGGAGCCTTTCTTCCATTCTCTTTTTTGCCTCCTAGTGTGTTTCCTGCTTGTTAATATCCTGGTGTTCTCCAGCACTGATTCCTGTTGTAAATAAACTGCACCAGAGGCCACTGTGATGTATCCATATCCTCTCATCTCCCAGTCCAGCAGCAGTGAGAAGTTGGTGTGAGATTCATCCCCTAGAACTAGTTCTCCAGAATATATCAATTCTTAGGGACTTCCTTGCTGGGAAGCAGCTTCTACTGAAGACCATGAAAAGCTCTTCAGGCCCTTGGAAGTGGGATCCTCTTCTCTGCTGCCACAAGGAAAGCCCTCCTGGAATCCCACGCAGTCGATCATACCGATCTCCATCGATTCTCAGGCTTTCTTGGACCCAGCTGCAGAAGGGCTGTTGGCAGTCCAGATCCACTGAGGGCATTGCAGCACGGCCAAAGGCTTCAGGATTTCTCCGTGGGATCACCTTGGAAGTGCCCCTTAGGTTTGGGTTTTATAGATACACTTTTCTTCCCCCTAAAGCAGATGAGGAATCGGCTTCGTTGGGAGCTCAGGTTTCATCTCACCAGCGCCAGCCTTAGGGATGAAGCTGTGGGAAAAGCCTGGAGGCCACTTCCCTGGGCAAAGCTGGATGGGACTGTAAATCCAAAAGGCAAGGGGGGGACCGTGAGCTCCATTTCAGAGTCTTGCAGTTTTTCTAGTGCTCCTTTCAAGTCCTCTCTTGGAAGAAGAGCCTGGATAACTCCATCTACTACAGACACATCCCAGGCCAGAGGACTCTGAACCTGCATTCATGGAGAAGACCCAAGAGCAGCAGGGACAATGTGGTTCAACAGGCAGTTTGGCTGTTTTCTGCCCCTGGAATGTGTTTGTTCTTCCCTTCTTGTAGCTGCCACACACAGCTGAGCAGAGATCAGAGCCTTTGGGATGGAAAAACATGGAATGGGCTGTAGGAAAAACCCTGGGAGAGCTTGGAGTCAGTCCCGCTGATGTTGATGCAGAGGTGTAGGCAGCTGTTCTCCCCAGTGTTGGAAGGACCTTGTTTCCCCTGTTGCTTCCTAGATCATTTTGCTGCCTGCCTTCCAGAATTCCATGTGCACAGAGAGCTTTTCTTCAGGCTTCAGTTACCCACTGACAGTTCCTGGGCAAAAGTTCCTAAGAGTCACTTTTGAGTGTAAGAGCAGACATGTTTTGGAGCAGTTTTGCTCAGTATTTTGCTGGTGGATGTCTGAAATCCCTTTTTTTTTTTTTTTTTTGCCTGATGTCCATAAGCCCTTGCTGCTGTCTGATGATTTTAACACTGCTCTGCCTAGGCAAAGTTCTGTGGTGATTTGGGAGTTGCCCTGTGCATCTCATGACCAGAGCCATCAGGAATTCTTGGCATTTGAGAGCCTGGTGGAGATCCACTTAGCTGTGATTCACCGGGCACAGCAGCCGTGGCCTTGCTCCGTGTCCCTTCCCTGACACATCAGGTCGGGAAGCACCTGGAGCAGAGACAGGAAAGCCTCATTCCAGAGAGGAATGCCCTCCTGGCACTTTGGCCGTGGCACTCAGGTGTTACAGAGCAATTGCTGGCTCTCTGTGCTTCCCTCTGTGAGTCACCCTGTTGATGCATTCATTTGATGTAGTGTCCACCCTGCTTCAGTTCCTGGTGGATCTTCAGTAGTCGAGATGCAAAATAGTTCTGTCCCAGCCATGTCCCGAGGAAGGCCAAAATTCTCTTTTGCAGGCGACTCTTTTGTTCAGATTGCCAGGGATTAAATAATCCAGCGTGTACATCCAGAGTCTCACTTCCCAGGATCATACTCATGAATGATCGTGGTGAAGTCACATTCCTCCGTGGTGAAGGAACTTGGAGAGTCTGACTTGGAGTGATTCCTCGCGTTATCCCTTTGATTTGTGAGCTCGTAAAAAAGCCCAGCCAAACAGAGCCCTCCGTGGAAAGCAAATCAGTTTTGTATTCTGTAGAAGCACCACTGGAAGAGGAATGATTTCTGAAATCCTGTGGGCTCCCTGGGATTCTGTTTTGCTGTTAACATTGAGTGAGTGACAAGAAAATAAATATTTCAAGAGCCTATTTAATTGAATGGTGCGTCGCCCCGTGCCAGCTCCCAGCCCTGGATAGGTGCCTGTTCAGGGACTCGTGTGGTGCTGGATTAAAAAAATGGATTCCAGGGACAGCAGCAGCACGGTGGGGGTGGGTGGAAGGGAAATTCCTTTTGGCTCTGTCAAGCCGTGCACATTTTTGAGACTGTACTTTTGCCTGAGAAATATTAATGCTCCTGCTCCAGTTTCCAGGGGGCTGCAGGCTGGGATAAATGGCATTTGGTGAAGGATACACAGGCAGTGGTAAAAGTAACTGCAGAGAGAAGGAATCTTCTCTTTGGCTCATGAGAAACAGGGACACAGGAAAATTCCCCCCCCCAAACTCCCAGCTTTGCATTTTTCCTGCAGCCTTTGGATTCCTTAGGAACCCCTCTTGGTTTTCTTACACTTGTTGGATTGAGGATCAGTGGCAGGTTTCCCCATGGAAGATCCCAAGGTTTGGCAGCAGCAGGAGATGCACTTTGGGATGCTGGTTTGTTTCAGGCTTCATTTTAATCAAATACATTAAATAGATTAATATCTAAGACCTAAGATGGGTTTTGCCAGATTATGTGTACTGGACAAAGCCATCAGGGACTTACAGATGCCTGGAGCATTGGGATTGACGGAAAAAGATTCTTTCCTCTATGGCCAAAGCAGGTACTCTTGCTTTGAATAAATCAACCCTTAAGTAAGGAATTAAACTCGGGCCTGGGGCTCTCCAGCCAGGATTTTCCCCTCAGATTGTGACAGAGGGGTTGCAGAGGTGATGCAGCAATGGGTAAAGTTGTTATTTTTCCCCTTTGGCAAGGGAAAGGCTTGGACAACCTGAGGAAGCCCATTCCAGCCCTGCTTTCCAAGTGTTTGTGATTTGCAAGCAGCGTTGGGATGACTTGCAAAAGGTGGAGATGGGCAACACAGACCTTGGAGAATCCCCCCAGGACAGTCAATGTCTTTTTACAATTTAGGCTCTGGCACAGGGTGCCCAGAGAAGCTGTGGCTACCCCTGGATCCCTGGAATTGTCTAAGGCCAGGCTGGACACTGGGGTTTGGAGCAACCTGGGATAGCAAAGGTGTTTCTGCCCATGGCAAGGGTGGGACTGGGTGGGCTTTAAGGTTGGTCCGTACCCAAATTATTCTGATTCTGTGACTTGAACACTGACATTTTCCCACTTCTCCACTATTGCCTTTTCTTTTGGGAGCAGAAAGGCCTGGGAAAAGGGCTGTGTGGAGGTGCCTGGCAGCCACAGCCATTCACTGGTTTGAACTGGTAACAACACTCTTGGGAATCTAGACCTGGATCTTTAGGCAAAGTCAAAAACTTGAGTTTATGGCTTTTCACTTCCAAGAACCCTTGGCCCTAGAGCATTCCACCACCCATCTCTGAGCCTGGCTCACAGCCTGGAAGTGCCCTTTGTGTTGCCCAAACCTGCATCCCTTGGCTGTGTCATCTGCCTACGCTGTGCCCCCTCGGCACTGCGTCCGTGTGGCATCCGACACGGCAGGAGTGGGATTGACTCTTTGCTCCCAAGTTTTGGTCTGGATGCTTGGCCAGTCGTGGCTGAGCTTTCCCAGTGTGGCAGGGTGGCCTCCTGCCACATGCTGCTGTTTCCAGAACAAAAATGTGTGTGTGTGTGTGAGTGTGTGTGTGTATGTGTCTGAGATTTCTCTGGAGACCATGTGCTGTGTTCAGTGTCAGCCTCATCCTGGTCTTGTCTCGTTCTGTGTCTGTTCTCCTCGCCTACAAATAAAGCATTTGTGAAAAGCCTGGAGTAGGAATTCCTGCTTTCCCTTTAGTTGTGATACTTGGGCTCCTTTGGAGCAGCCTGTGGAGGAAGGGGGTTGATGCAGCTATTCTTGCACCAGACCCAACCCCTGGGTTTTTCTGGTTACTCACAGAAGCCTCTTGCCATCCAAAATGCTCCCCCATCCTTTCCCTGCACCCCAGGAGGGGGGAGTTTAGTCACAGCTTTCACTTTCCCCCCTCCTTTCCATAACCAATGACTCCCGTGTGCACAGGAACATCTGGAAGTGATAAACCAGAGCACTGGGGCTGGTGAGTAACCTGTGCTCGGTTCAGCCTTCTCATGAGTCCTGCGGGGGCTGTTCCTGACTGAAAAGCAGGAACTGGAAGAACCTGAAGACCTTCCAGGCTGTTTTACACTCAGGCAGGTTTAACAGCCCCAAAAAGCTGCTGGTGCCTCTTCCCAGTGCTGCAGCTCCTGCTGTCCTGCCTTTGCAGCTCACCCCCTATCCCTGTGTGCCTATGGAGGGGCTAATCCATGGCTGGATGAACACAACCAAAGTGTGATAAACGCACACTTCTGAACCTAAAGCAACTTTGAGAACCTTGGGAGAGCTCTGCCTTCTGTTTCCATCCCCCTCCCCCATTTTTGTCCTTTTCCTTCTAGCTGGCAAAGAGGCCGGGAGGCGATGCGGTGACCGGGACCTCCCTGGGAAGCTGGGTTTCCATCCTGGAGGATTTTAATCTCGTCCAAATGTCACCTAGATGAGTGTCTCGGTTTAGAGACGAGGTTAGGAGAAAAATGCCCTGGAACGAGTGTTTCCTCTATAGAAAGGGTGCCAACAATCCCCTGCTGCCAATAGGAGGTTAACAGTAGTGGGTGAAATTGAAAAAACCCCAATCGCTTATTGCCACAGTGCCCACACGGTAGGGAAGAAGAAATGACTAAATGCTAGATATTGAAGCGTCCGACCTTAACACCACGCCCCCCAGCCCACCCCCCAGCTTAAAAAAACAAAACAAAACAAAACAAAATCCCAGGGAAAGGGGGAAAAAAAGCCCACAACGGCCGCAACGCCGTGAGGGGAAAAAAAAATGGCGCCAGCTCCTGTCTCGGAGAAGGGAAAAACAAAGGAAAAACGCAGAAACTCGGGCAAAACAAATGGGAACCTGGTGAATTTCTGGCGTGGGTCCCCTCGTCACAGCAGATGGAGCTGGTGGATTTGCTGTCCTCTCTCTTGCTGGCTCGGCTCTCCCGAGGTGTGGGGCCGGACCGGCGCGGCCCCCCCCGCCCCGCCGGTCCCCGGCCGGTGCTGCTCCCGCCGGCTCTCCGGCCTTGGACCAACACCAAACCGGACAGCTCCGGAAAAAAAACAAACAAACAAAAAAAAAACCAAACAAACAAAAAAAACACCGCCGAAGGATTGCTCCCAAAGACTCCAAGGCCAGAGAGAGGGAAAAAAGCCCTCTCGGTCAGCTAACAAAAGGGAGGCTAGCTAAGCACGCTGAGGGAGCCCGGTGCGCACGGCACCGCGGAGCCGGAGGCTTTGACCGGGCCGCGGAGCTGCCCCGAGGCGGCCCCGCCCCACCTTGGAGCTGGAGCAGCTGGGCTTGGAGCAATGGTCAGGGAATGAAAACCTACAGCAGCCATCGCTGGAGATGGAGCAATCGTCAGGGGACAGAAACCCCGCAGGACAATGGGGCTGGGTGGAGCCGGGCAGCTGCCGTGCCGCCGGTGTCCTCCGGCCCGACCCTCCCTGGGCCCCGGGAGCGCCGGGGTGAGCGCGGGCTCCTGCCCGATCTCCGTGCGCTGCCGCGGCTCCCGCTCTGCCTTCCCGGCGCGGAGGAGCCGCGGCCGGGGCGGAGAGAAGGAGCTCGTCTGCAGGCAGGCGGGAGCGGGGCCAGGGCGCCTGGAAGGAACTGCCTTCTCCCCGAGACTGCATTTTGGCGTTCCAGAACAGATGGCAGCCCCAGGGATAGAGCTCGGCACCCCAGAACAGACTCTGGTTTAGGGTCTTTTGACTTTATTTCCACCCAGTTTGGCCGTGGTTGAGCCCCTCCCGATCACTCCGTGCTCCGCTGCTACCCCTTTTCCCCCCCTCGCTCCCTCCCTTGCTCCTCCCTTGGGGCGATGCAGTGCCGGGGTGGCTTTGCCACCTGCAGATGTCGCATCTGTGATCCCACGGGGGCTCAGTCCTGTGGGTCGGCGCTGCACGGCCGCCGAAACTCCTGCCCGTGCTCATGGATCCACTTATTCGCCACTGGAACGGACAAGGACACGGATCCCTGTCTGTTCCCATCCCTTTGCGCCATTCTCTAACCCTGCGCTGGTGTCGGGGAACTTTCCCCCTGTTATCCAGGGTATTTGTGCATTCCCAGCCCCTCTTGCCTCCCTGCCGGTGGAGCTGTCCCTCCAACCCCGTGTCGCCCCCGGGGTGACACCTGGTAGGGTCTCTCACCCCACTTGTCCCCGGCCAGGACAGGGCAGCCGGCGTGGAGAGTGTCCCCGTCACCATTCCCATTCCTCCGCAGGTTCCACCAGAAAAGAGCCGCATTCTGCAGAGCAGAGACGGGTTTGGTACCCTAAAGCAGAGCTGGGATCCCCAGGACTGAATTTCGGCACCCCAAAACAGATTAGGGAGCCTCGGGGCTGGGGTTTGGCATCAGGAGAGGCTTGACCACAACTCCCTGCAAGAGCTGAGATACAGAGAGCAGCGCCCCTCTTCCCTGCTCCCAGCGGTTCCACATGATCCCTCACCTTGACCACAGGCACGCTGAAGTTGGCATAGATGAAAGCAGTGGAGCCTCCAGCCTCCACTGCACTCAGCTGGAAAAGCAGCAAAAATAGAAACCATGGATCTCCCCTTCCCTGTGATGCTCCTTTGCACAGGGAAACTGAGACACAAAACCTCCCTTGGGCCCCAGCTCTGCTCCCCTCACTTTGGCACGGCACAAGGTCCTGAATACTCCACAGACGTTGGCACTTCCCACCCACTGCAGCATTTTAGGGCTGCCCTCACCCATCCCATACCCTGAGGGCCAAGCCAGTGCCATCTCTCCGGGCTTGGAAATGAGGGAGGACTCACATAGATCATGATTGTGGCGATCCTGTTGCCTGACTTCATTCTGTACAGGGGGCTCTTCATGGACTGCTCCAAGAGGGGAGGTGGGGACAGTCAGTCCTGCACTGACACGGCTCAGCCCAGAGGCCCCTCATGCCCCAGCAGCTCTAAGCTGCCCCACACTGTTCCCCCCAGAAAATCCCTCCCTCTCCCTTCTTTTCTCTCCCTCTTTCCCTCCCTTTGCAGGAATACCCCAGGCACCCACCCAGTGATCACCATCCTGGGACCATCCATCCTACCCGTGCCAGGGGCCATACCAGGAACATCTCAGGGAATAACCTAGGGATCACCATGGGGACACCCCCAGGGACCACTGGGGCTCCATTCCCTTGGGCACCATCCCAGGAGCCTCATGAGGAGCATCCCAGGGCCCATCTCCAGCAATATCTGACAGACTACCCAAGAGTTCTCCTTCAGGAACATCTGAGGAATCACCCCAAAGGCCAACCCAGGGCCCATCCCCAGGAACATCTCAGGGACCACCGCTGAGTCCACCCCAGGGGCACCAGAGGAACCGCCCTGGCCATCACCCCGTGGTCTCCCCCGGCCCGCCCTGGCAGGTCCCTGACCGTGGCGTGGTCGAAGTGTGGCTCGTAGTGGCCTCCCAGGCCGTAGTTGACCACCTGCAGGTACTCGGCGTAGGGCGGCCGCAGGTCCAGGCCGGTGACGGCGGCGATTCGCCGCTCCAGCGCCTGCACCGCGGGGTCGGCCGTGTCCTTCAGCCAGGCGCTGTGGGACCAGCCCACGTCAGCCCCTCCAGCCCATGTGGGGCTGGGCTTCACCCTCAGGCCACTGCTGGAGGAGCCAGACCCCCCAGCATGGCTTCACTGCCACCTCAGAGGTGGCCACAGAGCCACGGTGGTCCCGCTGGCTGGAGGACGAGGGAGGGGTGGTCGCTACCTCTTGCTTATCCGGTACTCGGCTTTCTGCTGCTTCTCCCCGGAGGCAACCACGGATCTCTGCAGCTGAAGGACACAGGGGGGATGTGTGTTGCCACACATGGGGCCCCTCACACTGAGCAGGGGCCGTGGTCTGAGCCGCAGTTGGTGGCTTTGTACAAACATCCCACCCCAAGGTGTCTCACTGGGGTGAGGGAAGCAGGGACAGCTGGTGCAGCAGGGTGTCACCAAGTGAGGCCTGGTTGGGAAGTGCTCTAGGTGCATCTGTGGACCTGGTTTCTTCCAAAAAAATCTTTTGGGGAGCTCAGATGGAACTGGGGTTGTCATCCCCAGGGTCTCATCTAGACCTAGAGTGGTTTGGGTGGGAAGGGATCTTCCAAGATCATCCAGTTCCACCCCCCTACCATAGGCAGGGACACCTTCCACTAGACCAGGTTGCTCCAAGCCCCATCCCATCTGAACTCCCTGGAGGAGGCTTTGTCCTTAAAACCCCTTCTACCTCTGCATTCATTCTGGATCACAATCTCCTGGGACACCCTGCTGCAGGAAAGGGACCTCTCTGGAGACAGGGATGGCTCACCCAGGGCCCTGCCAACCCCTTGATGGTCTCAGCCTCATCATCGGTGATGAAATCATGGTACAGAGCCACGTAGGGTTGGATCCGGACCATCTCCTTCTTGGCAGGCTGCAGGAGGAGGTAGGGGCTGCTGTTGGTCTCGTAGGAGCAGCTGAGGCGCAGGAGCGGCTCTGGGGCTGGCTGGGGACAAACAGAACCAAGGAGGGCGTGAGGGGGGGACAGTGGTGGTGGGGACCATGGCACCGCCCCAGTCCCACCTGTCCCCTGGGGCGCTGGCACAGCTCCTCATAGGCATCACGGCTCTGCAGGCGGGTGCTGTTGGGGCGCTGCAGGGGGCTGGCACTGGCCCCCACCCCCATCTCCAGCAGCTTCTTGTACTTGGCCACATTCCTCGACACCCTTTGGTTACTGGGATCTGCTGGGGAGATGGTGTCATCCAGAGTGCTGCATCCCCATCAACCCCCTTCCCTGGCATCTGTCCCTGGAGAGTTACCCCAGACAGGGGCAAGAAATGGGGTGAGAGAGGCTGTTGTTATACAGGGATGATGGGGACATCCCAAAAGCTTTTCCCTCTTCCTGCTGCATCCAGGATTGTCCCACATACCATAGCGGAGAAACTCCCTGGAGAGGCTCAAGGCATGAGAGATGTTTCCAGCCTGAATGGGGAAGTGGAGACCCCATGAGCATTTTCCCGCCCATGGTTTGGCTCTAATGGACACTGGGATGGGGAGGGGACTCGTGGCTGTACCATGAAGTAGGAGAAGGCCAGATGGTCCAGAGCATCCTCCAGGCTGCTCCGGTCCTCCAGGTTCCAGTTGCCATAGGAGAGGCGGAAGAGGCTGACAGCCTCCTCCAGCCACGCAATGGAGTGGTAATAGTCCCCTGTGTCATAGGCCACCTGCGAGGCAACACATCACCTGCACCTGCCAGCCTGGCCTGCACCCCATCCCATCCCATCCCACCCCATCCCATCCCATCCCACCCCACCCCATCCCATCCCATCCCATCCCATCCCAT
>JAWWMU010000001.1:257245-278551 GCA_035048155.1 Cinnycerthia olivascens
CTACACGACGCTCTCCCACGGAGGTGGGAGCGGAGCTGGAAGTGGAGAAAGGACAGCTCGGGTATGTCCTGCTGCAGATGCCAGGGATCCAGACAGGATGGGCGAGGAGCACCTGCCCCTCCTTGCCCCCATGGAAAGCACGGGCGTGCTCCAGTGGGAGGGGCTCAGCCCGGCCAGGGTGCCACACAGACACTGCTGGGCTCCCTGGGATCTACAGCTGGATTATCCCCAGCCCAAACCCAGCTGCTGGGAGATGAGCCTCGGATTACAATGGGTTTGTACCGAAACTTGGGTCTCTGAGCTTTTCCAACCAACTGATTTTGTAATTCTACAATTGCTCCACAGCCTCCTTCAGACGGAGGCAAGCGTCACCTGTCTGGGCCAAGCAGCAGCAGGATCCTGCTTGTTTCCAAGCACAGCAAGAAGGAGGGAGTTTCGCTGTCAGAATCTGGTTTTATTCTGTTTGAACCTCGGCCTTTGCCCGGCAGTTCAAGTCCTGGTTGCTGTTAAAACAAACACTGTTATTTGTACACATTTGTTGGCATATCTCTGGTTTGTGACAATTGTTTCACAAGCGGGATTTACTCTGTTTCAAACAACAGAAGCCACAACATGACAGATGCCTGCATGTCATTCCACTCACACATTTCACACATGCAAGTCGGCGGTCCTTTGGTGCCTTCCGTCGCTTTGGGACACGTTCAGGCGAAGCCACGGGGGCCCGGCGGCGCCGGAGCGGCCGCCAGAGTCCGCAGCGGCCGGGCTGTGCTGGCGAGCGGAGCACAGAGAGCACAAGGGTTTAAAGCGTGACTGGAGGAAGGGTAGCGACATCTAGGCTGGTCCTGAACAGCAGTTCCCCAGCAGATCCCGAGGGAAGCCGGCGCACCCCGTGCCCAGCTGAAGCGTTTCCCGTTTGCATAGTGAGCAGCTGACTCCGGAGCGGCGGTCGCGGTGTCCCACGGGCACGGGGAGGGGACAGGCTGGTGCCAGGCGCGCGGGGCTCATCCCAGCTCCGTGCTCCGAGCCCGGCACATCCCGCGGGGCTCCACCACGGATGGTGGGCAGCTCCCGTCTCGCGTCCCCCGCCCCGGCCGAGAGGGTCCAGGCTCTCCCGAAACGCTTCCCCTCACACGTGGGATGAGCTCTTTGCCAACCTTCCGCTGGACAGCCGGGAGCCAGGACAGGGCCGTCGGAGGGCCCGGGCGGAGCCGTGCCCTCGGAGCATTGCTAAAGGCTTGTTTTCTAAAATCAGTGAGAGTCTTTAAGGCTTCGATCTCCCCCTTTGCTTTCACTGAGAAAATACAAAGAAGCGCTGGTTCAAGCTACACTTCATGACTACTGTGCACTGCATGTACAATAGCACTGGAAGAGAAATACTGACAATATAGAACAACGTCATACAATCACCTGGCATGATCCCTTTTGGCACTTTTCCTTCATTTATCTCGTCTCGCTGACTCCAAACACGGACCTTCCTGTACGGCTTTTCCCGGGCAGAGAGCTCCAGAGGGTCAGAAAGCAACTTTCTGGGAGTCGGTGGCATCTTTGGCAGACACAGTCCTTCTGTCACGGAACCAACCCCAGCCCCTCCGGATCAGACAGCTTCACATTTTGGGAGGATGCTCCCATGCCCGTGCTGTCCCACAGCCAGCAAGGAACGCCTTCATCCCGGAGGGAAGGCAGCTGAGGGTTACAAAGGACTTTCAGAGAAGCGTGAATAAATACTTGGTTTCATCTCCTGCTGCATCCACCATTCAGCAGGAGGGATTTTTCTTCTCAGCTGGCATGGTTTCTGGCAAGGGTGGTGTCATTCCTGACCTTTACGGGGGAGAGGCTGGGTATTCTTGCTCTTTTGAGTGTAATTATTTACAAGTGTTGTTGTTTTTTGCAAGCTTTACACAAACTTCGAGAGTGTTAAATTAATAAAGCATTCATCCTGGCTTTGCATCGCCGCGACCCTTCCACGACATGATTGTGATTCCACATCCAAAGGTCTCCTTGAATGCAGATGCCATGGCCTGTGCATGATGCTGGGGGAGTTGGGATCTCTGTTTTGGGGGCAGCCGGGAGCACGAGGGGTCCCATGAAGCTTCTTTTGGCTGGGGACGAGCTCCAGCCCAGGCACTGCCTCCTACACTTCTGCCCAGCTTGGATTTGGGATCAGGAAATTAACGCACAAACCCCTAAATATTTATAATATCTTTTCCAAAGAAGATATTTAAGACACTGGCCTAGTGCATTGGGCTGTGAAATCTGTTTTAAGAGGGGAAAGAAAAGATACATTCAGCGTGTAAGTCTATTTTTTTGTGGTGCAAGCAGCCCAGGCCCAGCTGAACCCCCCTAAACACCACGAGAAAAGGAAACTGTTTAGGGAAGTCTGTTTGGGGCTCCAGGAACGAGCCACAGAAAAGGGACCTGTAAAATTCTTCTAAATCTAAATGCACCTGGGAAGTGCATATTGTAGCTCAAACTGTTGGGAAAACCAGCATGGATTCCTAGTTAAAGCTGTGGCTTTTCCTCCTGAGCTCCAAGGGCAGATCCAGGCCATCACTACTTCTTTCTGTGCTGTCCTTCTAGGTCCAGTCAAGGCTCTAATTCCTGAATTTCCTTCTAATTCACAGCTGGACAAAGAAGCAGGTTTTGGTTTGGGTCCAAAGCCCCTGCTTCGAGCAGCACCTGCTGGGGCTGTGGTGCAGGACAGGGCCTGGAGTGCCAGGAAGGCAGAGCAGGCCAGGCCTCACCAGCCCCAGGTCCAACCTGAACCATCCAGTAGCTTGTGTGGCAAGGAGATACAGAGATAGAGATATATATTATGGAATCATTGCTATAAGATTTCTCAAAACAAAAGTGTCAATCTGTTGAAATATAGTATTTAAAATATATAAATTTTACCCAATAAAATATAAGATTTCTTTTTTTCTTTTTTTTTTTTCCTGATTTTTTTTTTTTTTAAATCCAGTTCAATTAGGAAAAAAAAAAAAAAAAAGCCTGCCAGGGTCCTTGCAGTGAAAAAGAAAACCAGTTCCTGTTTTCTTTTTGACTGTTTAAGATGGAGAGAGAAAATTCAACCACTTTTAGATAGAGGAAATGGGGCAATGCACTTGTCTTAGGTCAGATCCATCTGTTTATGTGCACTGGCTGCCCTCCCTTCACGTGATCCATGGGGAACTTTGCCCCTGCACTGTGCCCATCCCACAAACACCCCTGCCACCTGGCACACGGGGGGGCAGGACGGGTGATGCCACAGCCCCAGACAAAGGTCCCCATGGGCCTCAAGGGTCCCTGTGAATACTCTGCAAGGCAGCTCCAAGGACTGGGCTGGGAGGGTCCTCTTAGAGCTACGTTACTGGAAATAATCCATGAAGTGAATCCATGGAGGAGGGTTAGGAACACCCAGAGGGTCCCTGCCATGTCCGGGCAGAGAACATACACTCCATATACACTCCACCAAGCCCAGGCTCCTGGCCAGCTCTGCTCCAGGCCCAGCTTCATGCCTGGAAACTTTTAGTGCACTGCTCACCTGAGCTTTGTTAGTGGTTTGAACTTGGAGCCAGGAAGCTGGAGCAGGGGCAGGGCAGCCCTTGGGACATCGGCTGCCTGGAGGGCACAGCAGCACGCCGGATCTCTCGGGGTGCTCTCCTGGGACGTGCAAGGACAGGCCTTAGGTGTGCTGAGAGAGCTCTTAACTGAGCTCTCTGGGACGTGGCAGCTGCGAGGACGTCCTTCCAGAAACTCCCTGGCCAGCATTTCCCTTTCTTCAACACTACAGGGAAGAACAGCAAACACTCTTGGTTTGGAAAAGACAGGGACAGGGAGAAAAGCTCCCTGGGTCCCCATGCTCAGCGTGTGGCTCCAGCTGCTCCACCTGAGCTCTCCTCCCTGTCACAAACATGACATTACAAATCCCTATCAGGTTTTTCAGTAAAATCCTTATTTTAGGTCTTTCTTTTCACTGCATTTGGCTTTCTGCTTCAAGAAAGTGACAAATGATCTGTACTGCTGCTGCAGACAGTGTGATACATTCATTTGGAAGTACTGTGAGGGGGCTCTGTTTAGGACTCCCCACGAGAAATACAGAGCATGGATAAGAGGCTGATCCCACAACCAGATGCAGCCTGAGGGAGAAAATGAGGCAGGCGGAGAGGAGAAGACTCTTGGACAATTTCCATGAGCAGAGCTCAGGTTTCTCCTGGAAAGGGATGATCCTCATACCCCACGTTCACAACCCTCCTAGCTGGGGATCCCAGGTGTGCCTGACTGCGTGTGGAGGCCTTGCAGTGTATTCACGGGGATGACAGACAATTCCTTCAGACTGACGGACCAGAGAGGACTGGACCGCTTTTTTTCTCATTCTCTCTTTTTTTTTTTTTTTTAAATCTGAAAGGACGCTGGCTTCTCTCTGAACTGGACCTAGAAATGTCTTACCACCGAAATGAAAAAAACAATTGCGTGGGTGGAAGTAGGGCACAAAATAGTTTTCCTATAAGATAATCTGATAAACCTCATCGTCCTCTAGAAAGGCAACATCGTCCAGCAGTGCTACTTGGCACCCAGAGTGCTCTTGGACCGCAGCAGATACCGATCCACACGGACTTTCCGCCTATCCACTGTCCTGTTCTCGCTGTCGAAAATCCGCTGCAGGTGCAGGGCCAGCCTCCTGTCCTCCTCCTCCTGCTGGAGCTTCTGCTCCACGTCCCGAACCTCGGCAGGCAGGCCCACCTCCCCTGCCACGTGCCTCAGTCTTTTGACGGAGCCGTTGTGCTCCAAGTGCTTTGTTTTGCAGCGTCTCTTGCGGCCCCGTCGCAGCAGCGGCGGCTGCTCCCCGATGATGTTCTCCACGGAGTTGCGGGTGCTGTTCTGGACGTTGATCAGCTCGCTGTTGTTCAGGCATTTCAGCTGCTTCTTCCCCGACGGCTTGACGGGCACGCCGAGCGCGCTGCTGTCGGCGCCCATGAGTCTCCTGCTCAGCATTTTCGGGCCTAGACTAAGACAGGATTTGTCCATGAATGTATTCACTTTTAGGTCAGGGACTTCAGCCACTCGTGTGTTTAGAGAGGCTACGTTTGATCTCACGTCTGGTTCAGCAGCACCATCATCCGTGGTTAAGGCCTGTGAACCTCTGCTCTTCTCACTCCCCCTTGCCAGCTTCATTTCACTGACGGAAGGGAAGAAATCCAGCTCAGGGCGAGGCTCTCCCGTTGTGTCAGGTGGAAGGTGATCATCCTGCGCTTGTGGCTGCTCTTTAGTGCAACTGCTGGAGATGGTGATGTCAGGAACCACAACGTCCTCCCCAGGCTCCGAAGCCAAGGACGTAAGGGTTGCTTTACAGAGAGTCTTTTTGATCTGACGCTCCTGAAATATCTGCTCCCACTTTTTCAGTATTCTAGGACTGGCCTCGTAGGTTGTCGGCTTCTGCAGGCTGCGGTTCAGGTTTCTGGGGGTGGATTTGATGATGAGCGGGCTCAGGACTCTGCCGTCGGGAAGCCTCTTCGGGGGAGTGCACGGGGAGCAGACGATGGGCTTGAAGTGGTTGAGCTCCTCCGAGATGCTGTCGTTGCTCTCGGGGCTGATGGATCGCTCCGGCCTGTGCAGGGCCGCCAGGGAGGACACGGCGTTGAGCACCAGGCGCTTCTCGGCCGTCAGGTCCGGCGCCGACAGGCAGCGGTGGTTCTGCGTGGACGACAGCACCCCGAGCAGCGGCGTCGAGGCGCCCGTCGCCGGCAGCACCTGCAAGGCAAGGCAGCACAGCTGCGAGAGGCGCTCCAGGACGGGCCCCTGAGGGCCTCTGCTGGTCACAGCACCTCCCACGGCCGATGTGGGACCCGAGCAGGGGACTCTGGAGTCCAGCACAATCTGCTGTCAGTTTATTTCAGTCTAAGAGCTGCTCCTGCCACAAGTAACAACCACTCCGATGGGAAAAGCTCACAAGCACAGCATGGTTTGGGTGAGGAGCGACTTCAAAGACCGTCTCTTTCCACTCTCTTCCATAGGCAGGGACACCTTCCACTAGACCAGATTCCTACAAGCCCTGTCCAACCTGTTCCTGAAAGGTGTTTTCACCTGGATAAGTCTGCCTATTTAGTGATGTCAGATTGATGGCTGGACTAGATGACCTTAAAGGTCTCCTCTGACCTGGATGATTCTGTGAAGACAAAGAGAAGCCAAGAAGCACTGCATCACCCTGGCTGAAGGAAAACATACTCCTCAAGTGAAATGATCTCCAAATTATTTTTTGCTCCCTTCCAAGCTGTGGGAGAGAAAGAATAAAGACTTGGCCCAGGTACAAGAGGTGCCTGGATGTGGCACTCGGGGATGTGGGTTAGGGGTGATTGTGGTGGTGCTGTGCTGATGGTTGGACTTTAGGCCCTGAAGGTCTCTTCCAACCTGGATGATTCTGTGACTGAGAGCAACATTGCTTGTCATCTCTAAGACGGTCATTGAATGCTGCTACACTTGGGCATAATCCTGGCACAAATAAATCAGAGAGGAAACAACACACACAACTGCAAACGGTCCTATTCTTAGCATTAAGATAAAATAATTTTATCCAGCAGCTGGTGTGTACAATAACAGTCTTTCCCTGCTTAGTCCCAAAGAAGGTTTTCTCTACTCAGTAACTTTGAGGTCAAAGTAAGTTTTTGGAATACCCTGCACTGGAACTCTAATTGGTCACATCCATAAGGCATCCTCAAAAGTCCTTGGAGGGAAGCTAAGTTATGGATCTTTGCTTGGGGCTCAGTCGAGCTCCTGTCAGCTCAGATGGCAGACTGCACAGGTTTCTGTTCCTCATGGGGCCTCTGGATCTGAATTCTCTCCTTCTCCATCAGGGATGAAACCGATCCCAAGGAGGAAGGGTGTCAGCACAAGGAGGTGGAACATGCTAGAAAGAACAGCTGGGTGGCTGCCCCATCCTTGGAAGTGTTTAAGGCCAGGCTGGATGGGGCTTGGAGCAACCTGGGAGAGTGGAAGGTCTCCCTGCCCAGGGCAGGGGGTTGGATGAGCTTCAAGTTCCCTTCTAACCCGAACCACTCTGTGATCCTATGAAGATCAGGCCTTGGGATCTTCTATAATATGGAAGTGCCAATGTACCCTGATGTCAGGAAAGCAATGGGTTTTGCTCTGTTTAAACAACTTTGGAGAGAAAGGGAAAGGAAGTGAGGATTATTTTCCTAAACTTCTAAAAGATTTTTCTTTACCTGGCTGGGGATTCAGCCTTGAAAAGAAAATTAATCACAAAACAAAAGCCTGATGAGAACGCTTTAAACCTCAAATTAGCCTCCAGCGCTACACAAGAACCCAGACACCTGTCTGCTTTTCTGTTTAGCAATTCCTAACCCAGCAGGTTTTATTGGGAGCCTCAAGGAAGCGATTGGCCCCGTGGCGATAACGCAGCACCACAAAGCCCGTATTTTATATCTCCAGATTACTGGTGCTGTGTAACCTCAGATAAGAACATTTACACACAGGAACCTGCCTCCAGACGCCGTCTGTACCTTTGTTTTGGTGGCTGGGGCTGATCTCTGCCTGCTCTTGGATCTCTCCTGAATGGTGTCGTTGCAGCTGCGACTCCTCTCCACCTTGGAGGTTAAATTCCTGGAAAGCAGATGGGTGAGAACAGGAGACTGTTTGTGACCTTAGGAACAACCAGCTCAACAGCCCTGGCATATGCTGCCCGTGGGAGAGGCATCAGCCTGGGCAGCACCTGCTTGGCACAGACACTCGCCGTGCCCTCGGGGACACCGGGAATCTTGGATTTGCGGCAGAGTCCCGGTCTGCCCACGGCTCACAAGGAGCTGAGCTCAATGCTCATGAGAAGCTGGGGAAACCCCTTTGCTTCTCCTGTGGAAACACACCTGGTTATCCCACTGCTTCCACTGTGCCAAGCAACAGCTTTCCAGGGAATAAGGTGTTTGGGGATGATGCTGTCCCTTCATATTTGTGCTGGAGAAGGAACTAGCACTCTTGAGTTCATCCTACAGAATTTTGGTTTCTGACTAATGGTTTAAATCCACAGGCAATGATTGTTCTCCTTCCTGGGATGAACATTAACTTCCAGGCAGGAAGTAATCAGACAGACACCACATTCTACCAATGAAATTCCAGAAAAAAAATCACTTATTTTGGATTGGAACCACCATTTGAATTAGAGCATCTGAGGTGTGTTTAAAACAAGTCAGAAGAACATCTTTAGGGGACATTACACAAAGTCTCAGCATCTTACCCTGAAAGGAAAGCAAAGGAGTAGGCACTGGTCTTGGAAACAAAAGCTGACCGATGTGTCTGCTTGCCCTGGAATGGTTCTTCATTCTCGGAATCCGAGAGACGTTCAGGAAACTGAAGTCAATCAAGGAAGAGTTAGCTGACATGTACAACAAAAAGAATAACTTGGAAAATAAAGCTCTTTCTTGCAAAAGTGTTAAAGATCCCCAAATCCCCCATTTCTGATTACATTGAGAGGACATAAGGCATAAACAACACAAAAATAAGCATTTAGCTCCTATATATAGTTGTTAGTCATCAAATAAAGGTAATGTATTGATCAAGAAAATGTGAGAAAATTCTACAGTACAGGTTACTCCAGGGTGTTGGTTACTCAGCCCCCATGGGTCAGCCTATCAAATGGAAATTTTAAGAGCATTTCCTGCAGAGGCTCCCAAATGAAATGGGAAACAGGCAGAAGTCAGCATGAAGAATGTGCTGAACTTCAGCTGTACAACTTCACTGCAGAAGGTTTGTGAAGAAATGTTCATGGAATTGCAAGCAAGCCTGAAGATATCCTGAGGATATCCCCAAAGCTGAGGGGATCTGCTGTGTTAGGAAGTCACATAGCAGAGAGTAAAAAGGGGGACAGAAACCTTTAGAAGAACATCTGCAGTCATAACAGACCTTAGAAGACAGTTCTCATTAACAAGGATCTTTATAATCTGCCTGCTCATAGCCTTCATCAACTGTAAAAACTCAATCAAAGAAAGCCAAACAATGAAAATTTTGCTATGTGGGCAGGAAGGAGAAGCATGAGCCTACTTACACAGTCCTGGTTCCCTTTCAGCACTACAGATTCATCTTTTTTCTGCTGTTCCTCCATTTTTCTTTTCCCTACATCCATGTCATCTAGAATAAACTTGTGAATCAGATCCTCAGAGGTCTTTTCTTCTTGCAGTTTCTCTTCTCTCAGCTGGAAATAATGACAAAAGATGTAGAGTAGTTATAATTTGAAGTCCTACACTTACAGACTGGCAGGACCAAGAGTGTGGTCACACTATTTAATTCTGTGCCTTCATTTCTCTACTCCAGGGTAGAGGCACTGCCCCTCTCTCACAATTATGTGAAGATTGGTTTGCTTCTATCCCACATTTGTGTTTTATACACAACTATAATGGATTTTATCTTTGCAAAACAACAAAGGCACTGTGAGGCCCAGGACTGGACAAAGCCTTCTCTGCCACTGTATTTTCTAAAATAGACAGACAAAAGCTTTTCTCTACTTGTAGGTGATCATACTGCATATAGAAATGTCAAAACTAGTTTCAAGCAAGCTATGATATTTCAGTTTTAGCCTTCTGATGGTCTGACATGCAGCAACTTCCATGTTGAAAGCTACATGAGAGGTGCAATCCCATTGTTTCATCCATGTGTCAGGATGGAGAGGATGCAGAGAGGGCCCCTTACCTGTGACAGCTGCCCCAGCCTCAAAGCTTGAATTCAGTTTCAAACACAGAGAAGTGCAAGGGAATGCCAGGATCTGGGACACAAGGTGCATGGACCCTGATGGGCTGCCTGTCCTGCTGCACTATTTTGCTCCTCACCTAAGAAATCAAACTCCCCTTTTCTGCCAGCACCTTTTTTTTTTTTTTTTTTTTTTTTGGTGCAGACTCACTATCAAAACCAACAATGTCCCTTTTCTCCTCCTTTCCTCTACCTTTTCCTGATGTACAGGCTTGGCAGAACACACTTCAGGTAACACCATCTGACTGTCCCTGCCCAGGGTAACCAGCTCCCTTCTCCCTCCATCACCCAGCCATTTTGCCTGCTTGTGTCTTGCCTCTTCCTCAGCTTGGACACAGCCCAGGGACAGTCCCCTTGTAGCTGTATATAGAACAGATCCTCCCTCCCTCTCTCCTCCCTCCACTCCTCATGCTGAAGTTATCTGGACCTCTGACTGACACGTCTTCATCTGGCTCATGAACCACAGCAGAGGAATTCACATCCCTGAGTTTTTCCTCGTATTTGGGCATAGGCATCTCAGGTGCTTAAGAAGGTCCCTAACTCAAAAAGGCAGTGGGGGATGATGCAACAACTCCTCATTCTGCTAAAAGTATTTAGTGTTTTTCTTCCCTGCTGGAGGAGGGGAAAACCCCAGAAGTATGGACATAGGGATGACAAAGAAAACAGAGTTCATGAGGCATTACAGGAAAAGCATTACATTGTGATTTTCAAATTGGGAAGGACCCAAATCCTACTGAATTCAAGTCCCCAGAGATGAGGAAGATAAAACCAAGGAGGAAAACAAGGAGGAAATGAGGCAGAAACCAGGAAAACTCCACTGTTTGGCTCCACTGTGGGTGTTCAGCAAATATTTTCAAAGACCGGTTTGACTCCTTGCTTAGAGTTGTTTTAAGATGTATCTTTAAATTCCTCATCTATTAATAATCTCAAGCAATAACTACAACAGTGTCTGACTAACATAGATTGTGACCACATGATGCAGACATGATGAATAGTCTGCTCTAAGTCAACAGTATCTCTGCCTTTTTGGAAGCATCTGAAAAACAAGTTCACATCAAGATTTATCATGAAGATTTTTTGGTTTTTTTTGGCTGGCTAAAATACTACCCAGCACTCGTGTCCCTCCTGTATTTCTCATGTGGAAGAAAGTTACATGGAAATATTCACTTTTCTGGCCAAATTATAAAATCAAAAGACACAAGAATATGTAACAACACACAGGAATATTTAAGGATTTTGGGGAAATCCATGGCACAGTTAGTGTGAGGTGACAACCCTAGCTTTGCTGACAGTGAAATCAAAAAGGCATCATTAATATCCTCATTAATAGGATAGAAAAAAGAATTTAGGTCCAGAATTAAGGCTGCAAGCAAAATCAAACTCTAATGATAAAATCTGTACTCATTACAAAAAGAATAATTTGAAGTAGCCTTAATGTAAATTGTCTCCCAGAGAATTTCCTTCCAGAGGCAGCAATGCAGTGCTGGGACAGGAGGACAAGAAACTGAAGCAAAGTAGTTTGAAACATGTACCCTGGGAGAAGGATCTCATGTTATCTGAGTAGCATCTCTAAAATCCTGGATGCAGGACCAATGGCTGCTGTGGGCAGCACAGTTATCAGAAAATACATTTTAGTCCTTTCAGATACTGCAGCTGCAGGGGGAGAAAAAAATGCCATACAAGCAATCAATAACTGTTCACTCAAGAAACACCCATTCCAGGACCATCACTCCTGCCACTAACATTTATTTCCAAAAGTCTGGCCAACTCACGTTTGGTATCTTCTCTTCCCTCCACAAACTGTGCAGGTTTGCTGCCTCCGGAGCCCGCTCCGTCTGCCCTGGCTCTGGGAAGCTGCATGTCAGCACATGCCTCAGGTAGGAGTTTCCCTCCCACTGTGTGTGCTGCTTACAAGCAACACACTTGCTTGTGATACAAAGACAGCTGGACAGGATGAGGTAGGGTTTTAGCACACAGAAATGACAGCCTCCTCTGGAAAAACATAAAATGCAAGAGCACCAAGAGGAAAACCCAATCTCGCTATCCTGCACAGACAGCAAATATCTATCTCATTCTGAAAGCCAGCTGAGAAAGTTAAGCTATGAGATAATCCACGTCAAATAAAATCTCTTCAGAACATAATTATGGTACCACTTTGTTTCCAACTGCAAAAAGCAGGGAAGCAGGTCAAGAGTTCAGATATATAAAACAATTCACATCTGGGAGATGTAAAAAGGTTTGGAAATGCTCCTTTCCCTTCCTCAGGGGGAAAGCCCAGGTTACCTCCATTCCACAGGCAGGGAAGCTGAGACGTCTTGAGACGTGGAAGGAAACCCACTCACACACGAGCTTAGATTCCCAAACCTGAGTTCCTGTCTCCTCCTGCCGAATTCAGAAGTTCAGAGGTACCAACAAACTCTTGACAAGTAGGAACAGTCACAGTTCTGCTTCCCTGCAACTTCCTGACAGGAGAGCAGAGCCAGCTGCAAGTCAGTCTCTCGTCCCAGGTTCCAAGTGACAGGACAAGTAGTAATGGTGACAAGTTGCACCAGGGGAAGTTTAGGTTGGCTGTCAGGGTAAATTTCTTCCCTAAAAGGGTCACTGGCACAGCTGCCCAGGCAGTGCTGAGTCCCCATTCCTGGAGGGATTTAAAGCCGTGTGGATGTGGCACAGGGGACGTGGGATAGTGGTGGCCTTGGCAGGGCTGGGGGAACAGCTGGACTCCATTTCAGAGGGCTTTTCCCATCTAAATGATTCTGTGATTCTATTCTGATCCTATGAACAAGGAAACAGTGTGACTGCATCACCAGTTGTCATTTAACCAGCAAAAGTTTCACTGCCATTCCCTCTTAGATGACAATTCACAGAATCTCCTCCCACACAGCACTTTCAGCTCAGCTTCACAAAAAGCAAGTTTAAGCTGGCAGGGGGAAGAAACCCATCTCCCATCTGGCAGGGAGCAAGAAGGGGAAGGCAGCAGGCTGAACAAGAACAAGACAAAAACAAACCCAAACGCCAGAAACATGGCAGAGTATTTCCTTCTGACTGGAAGGGAGAAGTGTTGGCACTGGACTGCACATGGTGTCTTTTTGCTGAAGTCAAGCTGCAGATGTAAAAACCTTTCCAGCTGCAGCCTGACCACGCTGCACGTGCTTCCTTAAACTTGATAGAGAATAGCTGCTGAAAATGCCACAAGTCCCACGACTTTGCACACAGAGTGACCCTGCCTTGCTGGCAAGACACCTCAGTTGGAGAAGAGTTTGCCATTCCTATGATCAGTTAATGAAACTGATAGTCAGCCAAAGCTATCTTAGTAACCTGCAGTGACACTGCCCATCAGTGCCATTGCTAATTCCCTACTCAGAGAAGCAGGAGGGAAAACCCTTCCATGCTTTTTAACTGTCTCCTCACACATATCCATTTCCCAGACTAGTTATTTACCTGAAATATCACCTATTTTCCTATTCAGACAAGGCTGTTTTTCTAACTCAATCAGCCTCCCAGCCCTTTTTACACTTGTTGAGATCTACAGGTGGAAACCCAAAGAAAAATCTTCAACAGTGGGAAAACCCCTCAGGTTCCTTTTACCCAAGAGGTAAAATAATCAGTGAGGGGTTGAAACCACCTCAAGGGAAAACTAGACCACAAAGATCAAAAATCTAAAAAAATATTTTCATGGACTTTAATTCCAAACCAGCTGAAAAGTCTTTATTCTTTATTCTCTTATATTTTCTTTTTTTGGTTATTTTGTTTATGGTCTTTAAATGACATTTTATTCTTGGCTAAAAATAAAGAGAAAGCTCTAGTTTGGAATAGTTTGTTTTTGAGGAGAAGGATGTTTGAGGAGAAGGAGATGCCTTATGCTGCAAAAGCCTTTATGGAATTACATCCACAACCAAGCAGTCACTCCAAAGAAGGTACATTTCCATGTTCTGGAAGGTAGACTAAAGCAGCAAAATTTGGCTTCTACATGCTCAATTATAGCCATTTCCTGAACTGGTTGAACTGTTTAAAGGGAATAAATGACCTTTGTTACAGAACAGGAAAAAAGAGCCCTTCAGGTTTCCCTACAGGTAGGATGGCATTCCTGCAGGAAATCTAAGTTATTCTGGAAGAAAAAACACAATTACCCAAAATACTGACCTTCCTTAGCTGGCTTTCGTATTCTTCTCGCAGTTCTCCCGTTTTGCTTAATTTAATGGGTGCTCTGAATATAAAGTCTGGAAAGGGAAAAAAAAAGAAAAGGAAATAAATTTTAGCGCAGGATAACTGGTGTTGGCCATTATTTCCCAAAAAGGGTGAGATCTCCACAGGCTGCACAAAAGCTTCTGCAGCACTTTTTTCAACCCCAGATGTTTATATTCTACCACTGCTATCACAGCTCTGTTTAACATACAGAAACATCGGGAGGAGGACGGCCAAGTAATCCCACTTTGCACTTCCCGAGTTTCCTTTGAGATTCTCAAGAGTCCTTGACAAGCAGTTAAGCAATCAGGGAGCACTGGGAGGATGTAAACACAGGGGTGAAGTAACAGCCCGGAGATGTCACAGGGAATCTGAGTCCTGGGAATAAACTCAGGCTTCAGGCACAGGGAATTTGAGTCCCAGGAGTAAAGCGAGGATTTGGGTGCCTGCTGCAGGCAGACACCCCAGCTCCAGCTGCAGCACCGCACCCCGAACTCACACCCCTGCCCCTCTGCCGCCGCCAGTGCACCGAGAACAATTCCTGTTTTCTCCATCGTGCCTCCTCCACATCCCCGGCCAGCCTGCGGTGCTGTCCCACGGATCCGGAGCAAGCACAGCCCTTTGCCCGCTTCAGCGCCCTCCCCAGAGCGGCGGGCAGGATGCTCTGTCTGGCAGAAATTCCCTGTCCTGCTCCCACTTCCTCCCTTTCCCCATGGGAATTCAGAAACCAAAAGCATACTGGCGCAGGGCTACAGCTTAACTTCCCCTCCTGCAGTCTCTTATTCCCTTGCTTGTATCGGCCTCAAAGCTCCCTCCCACTTCTGTGCAGTGCAAGTCTGGGCAAGCTGCTCTTCAGTTGGAGGAGCCTGGAGGGAAAAGGGAACCACCAGAACAAAACAACAATCCCTGGACAACCATCCTGGCACAATCCATATCAGTATTCCAGGTAGGAACAGTTTCGAGCAAGGAGGAAACATCACGGGTACTTCCTTTTCCCAGCCTGGTAAAATTAAAGGATATAAACCAGCAGCTCCAACACAGATTTTCATGGAATCCCAAGATTATTTAGGCTGGGAAAGACACCTGAGACCATTGAGTCCAACCTGTGACCAATCCCACCTTGTCACCCAGCCCAGAGCAATGAGTGCCCCATCCAGTTGTTCCTTGGACACCTCCAGGGATGAGGACTGCACCACCTCCCTGGGCAGCCCCTGCCAGTGCCTGGCCACTCTTTCCATGGAGAAGTTCCTCCTGCTTCCCAAAGTGAACCTCCCCTGGCACAGCTGGAGGCTCTTTCCTCTTGTCCTGTTCCCTGGGAGCAGAGCCCAAACCGCCCCCCGGCTGTCCCCTCCTGTCAGGGAATGTGGAGAGGCAGAAGGTGCCCCCGAGCCTCCTCTTCCCCAGGCTGAGCCCCGCTGCCACAACTTCCCTTTTGTAGGAAGTGTTTCCATTCTGCTCAGAACGACAGATCCATGGCAGGGTGGGTGAATCAAACACCCGGCGATGGTTGCCGACTGTTCTGCCGGGCATCCTCTGTTCACGGCCCGCTTCCCTCGTCCCTGGGGCCGGGTCACAGCCCCGTGCCCAACCATGCCATCTATAGACGGATGAAATCCCGCTACCACCTGTCCTGCTCTTCCCGGTTTCCCCGTTAAAGTTCCATGGGGAACTCTGACTGACTTCAGTCCCTCCCGCCGGCGAGGGTGAGTGCAAACTCGGCAGCCCCTGGAGCTCTGAACAGGCAACGCTGCCAATGCCAGAGCTGCACAAATCACAGAGCATTTCTTTAACATTCGCTCCAGAGGCACAAAAATCATCTCATGTAAGCAAACATTAAGCATATAGCTTCTAAGGCCTTTTTTCTCATAAAAAAGCTGCTATTTCCTCTCACTCACACGCCTGCACGAGCCAGGCTGGTTTTTAAAGGAAAACATCCCAAGTGTCCCTACACATGTGATAAAAATCCCAAGCCATGCTGATGCTGGGGAGGTCAGGCTGCATTCCTTGCTCCTGCCTCTGCGCCCGCAACCACGCTGGAAACCTTCCACCGGCTTCCCAAAATGTTTTTTTCAATTGTGTCCTTGAGCGGTTCCAGTTCTTTGTGAACTTTATCAAGCTGAATTCCACGGAGACGGTCCCAAGAGCAGCAGCACTCTGTAACTCGCCTGCAGCAAACTCCAATTACTTCTCAATGTTTAAGGCTTGTCTCCAGAGCTAAAAAGGTGGAGTTCTCCCCCCCAGGGCACAAGGTAACCCTAGGGAAACACGCAGCAGCAAAGATGAGCCACGTCAACTCTCTCATTTCTCACTTGGGTTCAGCAAGCCAGAAGAAATTTTAAATACTGGAATAACGTTTATGTGTCAGCTGTAGTGGTTTGAGCTGAAGCGGTCCCACACCAGGTGGATGCAACTTTATCAAAAGTATCTTTATGTATCAACTTGTATATTTTACAGATGGGTCAAAAGGAGATGAAACCCCAAATTTCCCACTCTGTACAGAAGACATGAAAGCAAAAATGCATGCAAAGATGTCTATCTGCATTTCACAGAACTCCAGAATGGGTCAGGCTAGAAGGGACTACTGTGAGTCACCTGGTGCCACCTCTCTGCTCAGGCAGGGCCATCCCAGAGCATAGGACTGTGTCCAGAGGGTTCTGGAATATTGCCAGTGAGGGAGACTCCACACCCTCTCTGGACAGCCTGTTCAGTGGTTGGTCACTGCACAGGAAAGAACCTCTTGCCCATGTTCAGCTGGAACTTCCTGGGCTCAGTCCCTGCCTGTGGCTCTGGTGCCACTGCTGGGCCCTGGAGCAGAGCCTGGGCCCTGCTCTGCCCCTGCCTGGACACAGGGACAGACAGGGACACATAGGGACACATAGGGACACACAGGGACACCCTGGGCTGAGGGCCCCTCTCAGCTGGGGCTCCTCTCCAGGCTGAGCAGCCCCAGCTCCCTCAGCCTCTCCCGGGCACAGAGATGCTCCAGGCCCTTCCTCAGCCCCAGGAGCTCCTGTCCCTGCTGGGCTGAGATCCAGAGCTGGCCTCAGCACTCCAGAGGTGCCTCCCAGGGCTGGGCACAGGGGCAGCATCCCCTCTGCTGACAGGGCAGAAGGGTGCTGCACCCAAGGATGCTTCTGCTGGCACAGAACCATTCCGAGTGGACCCAGACCAGTCCTTGCACTGGGAGGAAGACAAGAGCGCCACAGGCTTTTCTCTGGCACACCTCCCTGTGCCAGTTCTGGATCTTCAGTCCAGGACAAGGCTGCTCAGCTGGGTCAATGTCTGGCAAAACCATGGAAGAAAAGGCTTTTTGCTTGATTTTGCAGCAGATCTTGCCCTTCCTCTCGAGCGATCCGTGGGTCACCAGGCCTGGTTTCTGCAGGGTTGCTGGGAGGGCTGTCACTGGGCTGCTCCCTCCAAGCTTGGTGAGAGCACTGAAACAGGCACGGTGGCAGGATCAAACCTGACACCCTGCTTTTGTATGCTGGCAGACAAGAGCTGCATCCCATTGTGCTCAGTCTTGGAAAAAACAACTGATTCCTGCACTATTTCAGAGGACAAAAGGTTTTCTAATTATTTAACACGGGTTTTCTCTGTAAGAGGCATCTGACCTGCAGCCTCAATCCCCTTGAACGAGTCCATCGTTTCCTCACCAGCTCAAAGTGTGTCTTGCACACCATCTCTGTGGAGCCACGCTCCTGACCAGCACATTTTATATTTACTGGCAAGAGATTCAGAAACCTCCATCTGGTGAATTCAGCAGCATGGGCTGACTAAAAGTAAAGCTGAGCTCGATTCAGAACCCTTCGGTTCCCTGTCTGTGGTTCAGAGGGTTTTGCCAAACCGATGCCATCAGGCAAGTCCCAGCTCTGCCGCCAGCAGCAGCGAGTCCCCCTCACCCCCAGCTTCCATGGAAACTTTCAGCAGGATTTGCAGCTTCCGTTTCCCTTGAGGTTTTCACTACTCTCCCTTTAAAGTTCTGTCAGCTAACATTTGCAGCTGAAGATGAAATCTTAAATGTTTTCAAAACACAAAACAAGAAGGTAGGAATTTCCTGACCCTACCACAGGTGTAACCGCTACTCAACTGGAAAATCATTTTCCAAGAGTTAAGGATCCACTGCCATGCCTCACACTGAGCACTGGGGCCAGCTCTGCGTCTGGTCCTAATCCCTCTCTTCATGGATGGCTTGGATGGCAGATTACATACAGTTTAAGTGTTGTGGAGGGCTGGAGAGAGGACACTGAGGAGGGAGATGGAGGTGCAAGCCCTCTGACAGCCTCAAGGCACAGTTACTGCCCCCACAGAGGCACCCTATCCTATCTTCCTAGGAAATCTTGACTTTAACCCATCCCACCAGCAATACAGCAAGGAGGAAACGACAAACAATACGACAAGGAGAAAAAAAGAGATGGTGTCAGTTTGATGTGGGAAGCAAATCACTGCTTTTCCTGAGACAGGGAAAGGCTTCTTCTGGATTGCCACTTCCAAACTTGCAAACACTGTGGTCTTAAGAAAAAAAACAACAACTAGTGACAGGCTACAGAACAACAGAAACGACAGGAACTAAAGGAATCACCAGGAAATGCTCAAGAACTAGACTGGTTTGGTCCAGCGGGGAAAGGGAAAAACCCCTGCCAAAAAAAGACTGGGAGGAAGGAGGGGGAAGTCATTTTACAAGTCTGGCAAAAACACGCCACCTCCCCTTACACGAGCACCAGTTATTGATTGTTGTGCATTGCTACTGGGCAGAGGGGAAACAAAAGAAATCTGATTCTCTGAAATGTGAATGCACTTATTTTCTCACAAACCAGGCTGAGCACCTCGCTGCAAACATATTCTGTTCCTTCTCCCTGGCCAACTGAATCCTCAAACACACACCCGCAGTCTCCAAGCCTCCCATCTGCTGCTCCTCTCTGCCTTCCAAGAATTTCACCAAGCAACTGTTTTTACATAAGAAACCTCACTTAGCAAGGCACTGCAGCCAGCACTGCATCTTTAGCTCAAATTCTGGCCTTACACCAGCAGCTAGGGCGCCTTCCAAGGTGTTGTGGAACTTGGAGATGTCCCCAGAGAGGACGTGGGACCCGTGGGCCACCTGCATCCTTCTGGAGCAGCAGCTGGGGCCAGGCTGAAGGCAGCAGGGCAGCTCTGAGGGAATCAGAAGCCCAGGAGCTCTCAGGCAAACCCAGCCCATGCCAAGGCACAACGCAGGCACAGCCTGTGTCTCTGCTGATTCCTGTCCAGTCCTGCGTGACAAGTGTGGTGACAAGGACTCTGATTTTATACCTATTTGGACACCTAGTGCAGAATCCCCAGCTCAGCCAAGGTCTGAGAGCTCCTTAAGCCCACTATTATGGAAGAATCCCAAAGGGAATCACAAGAACTGGGACATGAAACCATGATTCATTAGCTGGTTTAAGCGGGAATAATTAAGGTACGTCAAGCGGTCATACTGAGTAGTTTTAAAGATTCTGCACATTTTAGGTGATTTAATTAAATACCTGAGCTTAATCAGTGTGTGATAACAGACTCACACAATAACTGAGGTTGGCAAAGACCTCTGGAGACCCAGCCCTCCTGCTCGAGCAGGGTCAGCAGCAATAGGCTGCCCAGGTCCATGTCCAGTTGGGTTTTGACTCTCTCTGAGGGTGGAAACTCCACAGTAAAAGGTGATTTTCCCATGGCCCGTGAAACTTGCTGTGTTTCAGTTTGTGTCCTTTGCCTTCTGTCCTGACACTGGGCACCACTGGGATGAGCTGGGCTCCCCTGCTCAGAGGCCTACAGACACTGATTTTTATACCCTTCAGACAGGGCAAGGAGGAGGAATGACACGGTCAGCCCCACCCTGGCTCCTGGGAAGCAGCTATTCCTGGAACCCCTTCCTAAAAAAGGTGTTTGGGAGGTCGGCTGCTGGATTTAAGGAAGGGAAAGCAGGCTTAAGCAATGTCTGCCATGGTGAGATGGCTGGCTCAGTGGATGAGCACAGAGCAGCAGATGTTGGAAGGGACTCTACAGTCATCTCATTCCCCCCCTTGCCATCTGCCTTCCACTGTCCCAGGCTGCTCCAAGCCCCAGCCAACCTGGCCTCAGACACTTCCAAGGATGGGGGACCCAGAACTTCTCTGGGCACCCTGTGCCAGGGCCTCAGCACCTTTACAGGGAAGAATTTCATCCCGATATCCCACCTGAGCCTGCCCTCTGGCAGTGAGACGCCATTCCCCTTCGTCCCACACACATCTCACACAACTCAGGACAAGGAGAGATTTAAAATTAATTCTGTTTAAAAGAGCCCAGCTAAGGGACTGCACAAGCATTCCTGCAGCCTGGCTGGATACTCTCATCCAAGCCCCACCCTGACCATGCTGAGTCCATTTAAGCATGACTGACACCACAGCCCTGGAGCAGAGAGATTGACTCGGGGAGTCCCCAGTGCCTCTCCTGCAGAGGAACCACTCCCAGAGCTTCAGCTCAGCTCCCTCTGGACAGCCCATCTGTTCATTGATTCAGCAAATCCTTCCGTGTGAAGGCTTCCTAAATCTCTTCCAGGTTCGTGGGGTTAGTTCAAACCACCAATTTAAGCTGTTTAAGCTCATCCTGCCAATTCTTCCCACAGCCAATTAGAGGGTGCTGACACAAGCATGAATACGGGAGACCAGAAACACGCTGGGAAAGGAATGGGTTGGGCTAAAAGGATGTTTATCTGTAGCTTAAATCCTTGTCTGCTCTGCAGGGCTCCCCTCAGCACTGCTACATTGCTGAAGTGGGCAGTGCTGCAACACCTCTCCAACCAACAGATCCCAGTGCATCCCGAGTTCTGGCAGCAGCAAGGTGGGCATCTCCAGCGGCTCCCACCAGCAAAGAGCAATGCCACTGTCTCAGATGAGGATTTGTTTTCATGGGAACACAGGGAGCAGTTTTCTAGGAGTTGAGGAAGGCACCTATCTTTGGAGGCAGGGAGGAAACATGCAACAAAAAGCCATGAGCATAGGGATGATGGACTTTTTTTATGTAAGCAAGGGACTAGGGCTTCCCATGGTGCAAAACCTTTCTTGTCTTGATGCAGTACAAACCTGCCCAACTCCTGGCAGCACTGCTGGTACCGTTCAGTTTTGGGGCAAGATTATCACAAAAACACCCGAGGAAGCGGAGGAACAGCCCCCCAGCCGGGCATCCCCTCCAGGGGATGATGTTATCCATCCCCTCCACCTCCCGATGCCGCAGAGCAGGCTGGCTTAGCCCCAACGCCCCCTCCCCGCTCGGCCCCGCAGGATTCGGGGGAGCTGAGTCCCCCCGAACTCATCGCAGCTCCCGCCATGGCCCCGCAGGATTCGGGGGAGCTGAGTCCCCCCGAACTCATCGCAGCTCCCGCCATGGCCCCGCAGGATTCGGGGG
>JAWWMU010000001.1:279012-289833 GCA_035048155.1 Cinnycerthia olivascens
GCACCGCGGCCCGGCCACCGGCACCCGCCGCCGCCGCCGCCATCTTCCCCCACTTTGAAGGGCCGCGGCGGCCCCGCCCTCCGCACATAATTCATGAGGGGCCGCCCCCCCGCGGCCCGGAGCGACGAGCGCGCCGCCGCTGCCGCCCCCTCAGGAATGGTCACCCGACACACCCGGCAAACCTCGCTCCCTCATGAATAATCACCCGATACACCCGGCAAACCTCGCCCCCTCATGAATATCCACACGCGAGCCATCAGGCCGTGCCCCCTCATGAATATTCACCGCCGCTCCCGGCGCCTTCCCGCTCTGTGTGGGACGGGAGCGGGCCGGCCGCAGCTTCAGGGCTCACTGTGGACTCAGGGATGGATCGGGTTGGAAGGGCCCTAAAGCCCAGCCAGTGCCATGGGCAGGGACACCTCCCACTGTCCCAGGCCGCTCCAAGCTCCAGTGTCCAGCCTGGCCTTGCATGCTGCCAGGGATCCGGGGGCAACCACAGCTTCTCTGGGCACCCTGTGCCAGGGCTTTTCCATCCTCAAAGGGAACAATTCCTTCCTAATATCCAATTCATCCCTGCCCTCTGGTAGTTTAAAGCCATTCCCTGTGTCCTGTCCCTCCATGCCTTGTCCCCAGTCCCCCTCCAGCTCTCCTGCAGCCCCTTTGGACCCTGGAAGGGCTCTGAGCTCTCCCTGGATCCTTCCCTTCTCCAGGTGAGCACCCCCAGCTCTGCCAGCCCCTGACTGCAGCGGGTGCCTGGTGTCTCTCTCCGTCCTCATCCTGACCCCTGAGCCTTTTGTTCAGTCTTCCCTCCGCTGTCCAGCTGAGGAGGGGAGTGATGGAGCACTCCATCGTGGGGTGGGTACTCGGTTTCCAGCCAGAGTTACACCACCATGGACGGTGACTCAGAGCAAACCAGAGCAGGCAGAGCCTCTGCACCAGTTGCTATGGAAATCTCTTGCACTTCTCTTCTGCTTTCCATCTCTTTACTGGGACACCAAACCAATCTGTCTTTTCATCATATTTTAGCACCCTCTCTGATGAAGCCTCTCAGCTACATTGGGTTGGCATAAGAGAAAATGTGGCTGCAGAGGCAGAGGTGAAGCCCAACACCTTTGGGCCTCCCTGAGGAGGCTCCGCACTCCATGGCTAGAGAGAGGAAGGGATGGTCCATGCCCAAGAAACAGCCTCTGCACGTGTGCCAGGAACTTGCTGGGCGATATCATTAACTTTCCATCTCACCCACACTTCTATCTTTAGTTGTCCCTGGCTGTTGAATGACTAAAAGGATACCAGCATGTGGATCCCTGCTGTTGTGGACTCCATGAAATGCCGGCTGACAAAAAAGTTCCTTCTCATGAAACAAAAATTCGTACTGTCTTTATTAAGATGAATTATGGCAGCGGTTTGGGACTGGGCTTAGCCCAGCAATTTGTGTGTCTGTCCTGTAGATGCTGCTGCTGCTGGCTGGAGTCAGACAGAGTGTGGCATTCCCTAGCTCCCCACAAAGCTGCTGCTCCCCGGGATCAGCCTGACCCGGGAGCTGGGGAGCCCTCGTGGAGGGACAGAGAACGTGGGAAGAGGAGACACTTCCCCACCAAAGCCACTTGTAGGACAAAAAGCTGTGCAGGGCTTCAGCTCCCTGTGGAGTCCCAGGCACATCGGAATTGGAAAAGGATCTCTGCCAGCTGCTCTCCCAAATTACTTCTGCACATCCAGCCTGCCCTGGACAGAACTTTGTTTCTGCGTCTCCAGCTTGTCCTCCAACCCAAAGCCCCACAAATGGGCAATGATTTTACACTGCCAGAGGGCAGGGTTAAATGGAACACCGGGAAGAAACAATTTACACAAAGAGTCATAAAAGAATGGCCCAGGTTGCCCAGAGGAGCTGTGGCTGCCGCACCCCTGAAAGCGTTTAAGATCAGGTTGGGCAGGGCTTGGAGCAGCCTGGGCCAGTGGAAGGTGTCCCTGCCCACGGCAGGGGTGGGGCTGCGTGGCTTTGAGGTTCTTTCCGCTCCAAAGCCCTCTGTGCTTCTGCAGCTCGGGATGTGCGGAGCTCAGGGCTGGCCTGCAGAGGGAATCCTAAGCCCGTGCAAGGCTTCAGCCTCAAATCCTGCCATCGCAGCCAAACCCTCAGCCTTGCCCAGCCTGTCTGGGAGCGTTTCTCTGCTTCTCAGCTCTCCCGAGGAGCTGGCAGGGTTCTCTTCATGGTCCTCCCAGCGATGATGTCGGCCCTAGCCAGGCATGTGCCTTCCATGGGGTGCAGATGGGATGTGTCATGGTGAATACAGGAGATACAGACCCACGGTGCTGTGCTCTCCCATTTTTCCTCTCTATCCTTTCCCCTTGCTTTATTCAGCCTTTCTTCACCCCTGCCTCTTACTCAGTTGCTGATCTCCATCCCTGGAGGAGAATCTCTTACCCACTGTCCACTCTCTCTCACTGTTTTCCACTGATTATAGACTATTTATTTGGGGTTGTGCTTGGCAACATGCTCAGACTCAAAAAAAAAAGACCAGATTTCCCATTCCAGGCTGGACTACAAGCTTCCATCAGTAAATTATCTTCTTAAGCCTCAGCAGTCACTGCCTGCCTTGTTTTCTCAAGAAGGTGAGGCTTTAGAGCTCTTCAAAGCCCACCAGCTCTCAAGCAAGGTGGAGTTTCACACACTGGGAAGAATTCCATGGGAAACACTCTGATGAGCATCTCCCAAACACAGTAACCCTCAGGAGACCTCCATGAGGAGCCATTGCCACCATTAATCACCTAACAGGATGGGAGCAGGGAATCATGGACTGGTTTGGGTTGGAAAGTCATTAAAGCCCATCTCAGTCTAACCCCCTTAATGTGGGCAGGGACACCTCCCAGTGTCTCAGGATGCTCCAAGCCCCAATGTCCAAGCTGGCCTTGGGCACTTCCAGGGATCCAGGGGCAGCCACAGCTTCCCTGGGCACCCTGTGCCAGGGCCTCAGAACCCCCACAGGGAACAATTCCTTCCCAGTAGCTCACCTAATCCTGCCCTCTAGTTTTCAATTCCCCAGGTGAGGAGAGAAAACCCAGGAGGCTTCAGGCTCAGGATGGGAATTGTGTGAAGGTGTGGCCCAAATTTCGCTGTTCCCTGTGGAATGTGGCAGAGAGGCATCATTTCATTTAATGCTCATCTCCAACTCCACTGACGTAGCTTGGACTTCTGGCAACCTGATGTGGGATGCAGTGACTCCTCCTCAAATGCAGGCCAAAGATAGAGGACATGGTCACTAGCCATAAAGAATAGTGGAGGAAGACTATGGAATTAGAGCAAGGATCCCTCCTCTGCCTTAGGCAACCCCACCTGCCCTCCTGCTGGCCGCAGTTCCACGTGGCTGTCACGGTTTTGCTCAGGGCGTCTCTCGTGCCACAGGCCATGGTTAAAAATAGCAGCAGAATGAAGTCGTGGGGGGTGTTTTGGTGAAAGGAGGCTGGTGCCAGCTCGGATGGCGTGGCTGGCTGAGGGTCAGCGGGGCAGCTTGGCCGTGGGGTGTAGGATGAGAGTGCGGTGTTCCCTGCAGGATGGGGGATAATGCATCCTGGATAACAACGTGGTTAGTAGCTGCCATGCCCAGCACTGGAGGGGCAGCAGGACCAGGGCAGTGCCTGTCCCCTGTGCCGGGGCACCTCGAACGCTGGGGGCAGTTCCGGGCGCTTCACTCCAAGCAGGACAGCAGCTCCTCCATTCCCGCGGCAGGACTTGCTCCTGCAGCCAAATTTCTTCAGAGCAGCTTGCAGCGATCCAGAGCCCTGCAGGTTCCCAGCTCCACTGCCTGCAGCTGACAGCCCTCTGATGTGCCTTTCTCCTCGCCCACGCTGGATCAAATGTCAGGGACACAGGGCTACAAACTTCCAAGGAAAGGTGCAGCGTGCAGCCAGCTCCTCCAGCCTGCAGCCTGGCCAGCTCACGCTTCAGCCACACAGCGAGCTGGGGGATGTTATTGGAGCCCATGCTGTTTACTCAGTAGTTTGCAGGAGATTCTGTTTTCATTCTCATTGGAAAAAAAAAAAAAATAGAAAAAAGGAATTGTCTTGTCGTCTTGATTGCCCAGAAAGCATAAAGTAAGTTTGACCTAAAGACTCAGGAACCAGAAGACAAACAGAACAGAGCTATGTTTTATTATTTGCTGGCCAATGCCATGGTTTTTGGAGCCTGATTCATGATCACAGATGGATTGATGTTGGCAGTATTGAACTGTCAGACAGATTCCTTCGCAGATGAAGATAAAGAGCCTTGGTTTTGCCAAAGGGTGAATGTATTCTTTATGGGACCCAACAGAGATGTAACACAGCACCTTGCTCCTGACAAGGCTGGCCTTTATTTCCTGGGTCTGCACTTAGGACATGCCTGAACTTTCCCATAAGTTTTAGCCCTGATGTGGGGCCAGGATCTACAGTCCTGAATTCAGCTGTTGCTATTGCAGCAGAGGCACAAAATAACTTCATTGACTTGGACTTCGTGTCTCCATTTTTCTAAGTACTTTCATAACTTGCCCACAGACTTGTGCTACAAATGGGCTTTTCAAGTCAGCCCTGTGCAAGGGAAGAGCTGGGAGAGGAGGTACCAGCTTTTCCTGGTGGGAGCTGGAAGGAGCCTGCTGTTTACCTAAACCCTTTTAAACATCTTTATCGAGGTATGAGGGGAAAACAGAGGGGCATGGCTAGAAAAACTTGCAGAGAGCTGGAAATGAGCGGTGCAGTGAAAAAAGAGAAGTGGCATTAGGTAGTGATAACTTTCAGCTCTGGGTCCGACATCAGGAGGACGTGGAGCTGCTGGAGAGAGCCCAGAGGAGACCCTGGAGGTGCTGCAGGGCTGGAGCCAGGCTGGGGGGGACCTGGGAGTGCTCCTCTGGAGAGGAGAAGGCTCCAGGGAGAGCTCAGTGCCCTTCCAGGGCCTCAAGGGGCTGCAGGAGAGCTGGAGAGGGACTGGGGACAAGGGATGGAGGGACAGGACACAGGGAATGGCTTCCACTGCCAGAGGGCAGGGCTGAACATAGGGAAGAAATTCTTTTTTGTGAGAAGAATTCCCATTTGTGGTTGGCCCTGGAATGTGACAGCACAGCTTGTGCTTTCTGTGCCAGATGATGTGCAGAGTATCCCTGGATTCTGGGCTCCTACACCCCCTGGAGTCCCTGGGTCCTTCAGCAGACTCACACTCACCATTCCCAGGGGAGGCCACCGAGTGGTAGGATCGTTGTTGGAGCTGGTCAGCAACAGATTGTGACCATCCCTGCAGAGGTCTCTGCTCTACACACTGGGCTGTGCTCTTGCAGGGTCACAGGTACTCCTGGGGGGACAGAGTCAAGGGGGGTGAAGATTCCCCTGCATTTCATCACTGGGATTCAGTGTTTCCCACTTTCTTCCCAGAATATATGTCCAGCCCATGTGGGCACAGGAAAGCATCTTGATTTCTTTTGCCGGCAGCTTAAAGAGAAAAGAAGAAAGCTGGTGATTTAAAGGCTTTCTTATTACAAAGATTTCCCTGGTATCCAGCTCCAGGAACAGGCACCTGCAAACTGGGAGATGTGTTGGCACCTGAGGTAGAGTTAAAGACAGACAAAATTAGGATATGGATGGAAAGAAGAGTTGTTTTTTTTTCTGCAGAAATCACCCTTGATTTCTTTCATCTCTGCAAGAAATGGACCTTGTGGTTGGTGTGACCAGGATAAGGATTTTGGGGACACCATGGCAGACCAGTGGCTTGGTGCCACTCTCAGTGTGGGATGGCAGCAGGCACAAAGATCTCACACCCTGGAAAGCCCAATCCTGAGCTTGAATTAAGAGCAAAAAATGAATAACTTGGCTGACAGAGGAGATCTCATGTCACCAAAGGGATCACAGGTGATGGCAGCTCCTCCCTGGCCGGTGGTGTGAGAAGGCTGAAGGAGATGCCAGGAAGAGAGAGATCTTGAGTCATAGACATGAAGGCATTTGCAGAGAAGAAGCCCAGGAGTCCTGCAAGGTCTGGGAGCTCTATCTAAGCCTTCCCAAGGGTGGAATGTGAGGGTGTTCACTGCTGCATTAAAGCCTGTGATTCATGTGCTAAAGAAGTGCCTTGCTCTGAGCACCCCTGCGAGTTGTGAAGGTGGAAAAGGAGGCATGGGTGAAAACCCACAAAGAAATGGGTCTAAGGAAGCTGCAGAAATTCACCTCCATAATAACTGGTGGTCCTGGTGTATCCTGGCCATGAGAAGTGGCCCTGCTGAGGGGACACAGCTGCTCAGAGAGGATCCAGTGCTGCCCATCTTCTCCATGAGGATCTTGGAGAGCAGAAAGCTGAGCCCCACATGCTGGCAGCCCGAGCTGGACCACTTTGGGCAGGGTCTGGGGAGCAGCAGGAACAGGAGCAACGTTGTGTGGAGGCCAGGTGGCTTCTCCAGGGATGACGGCATGAGCTGTGGTTTTCCAAGCGAGGGTGTTTCGTGCCCATCACGCGGAGAGGGACGGCAGCTGGGTGGGGGCACGGCTCTCCGAGCCGCTGGGGTGCTGGGAGGAGGGTTTGGGACTGGGCTGGGGCCGGGGGGGTTCCTGAAGCCAGGGGCTACACTGGTCACTGAAATGGCTTTATGAAGCTGAGGGAATGTCAGGCAGCTGGTGGGGAGAGCCGGGTGTCCTGGTGGCGTTTGGGGCCGTGATGTACCCCATTAGTGTCACCTTTTGGCTCGTAGTCCCCATGGCGAGGTCCGGCCCGGCAGAGTCCCGGCCGGGCTGCAGGGCTGCAGGGGTTAACCCTGCGGCTCCCGCACCACCTCCCCGCCCGCCCTCCCTCCTCCCTCCCGCCGCCGAGGAATTTCCTAAAACACCCCCCCTCCCCAAAAAAAAAAAGTGGAATTATAACAATAATAAAAAAAATTAATATACCCACCCTGCGGATCCCCCCTCCCGCTTCCATCTCCGCCTTTAATACCAACAAACAACTCCTCGACTCTCCCTAAAGGAGGCGCCTTTGATCGGAGCGAGACGAGCCTCGCCGGGCACCGGCACCGGCATCCCCGGGCACCGGCACCACCGGCACGGCAGCATCCCCACCACCGGCACCCCCGGGCACCGGCAACCCCGGGCACCGGCACCGCGGCGCCTCCGGGCATCCACAGCCCCGCCACAGGCGCCGCCGGGCACGGATACCTCTGACACCGGCACCGGAGCACCGCCGGCACCGAGACCCCAGACCCCGGCACCGACACCCTGACACCGGAGCACCGCCGACACCGACACCCCTGACACCGGCAGCTCCGGTCCGGCACCTCCGGGCACCGCACCGTCCTCCGAGACGCCCGACACCGGAATCGGGACCGCGACACTGCCGGTCACCAGCAGCGAGAGCGAAGCCCTCAGCACAGACCCTCAGACATCACCGGGCCGTCGGGCAGCGCACCCCCGGGCACCGGGACCGAAGCCCCAGGGCGCCAGCACCGGGCTGCGATGCTTCCCGGGGCGGGTCCCCTCGCCTTCCTTCTTCGGTGCCTCCTGCTCCTCTTCGCCTCCGAGAGCCGAGCCCGGGCTCGTAAGTCTTACCCGCTCTTGTCGCGGCTGCGCTGCTTCCCTCCGTGCCTCAGTTTCCCGGTCACCGGGGTCCCCAGGAATTTGCGGGGTGCTTTGCGGGCGTGGCTGAGGGCACAGGGAGGCTTCTGGCCGCGGCAGGTGCTGGGACCTCGGCGGCTGGGATGCCCCAGGCCACGCAACCGGCCAGGCTTCCTGTCCCGCACCGTTGGGGACATGGCTGTGTGCCCTCTGCCTGCTGCTGTCCCCGCCTGCTTTGCGGGGCTGTAGAGCACCGAGCACTGCCCTGCGTGCTGGTGAGGGGGCTGGGGGGGCCGGGGGCTGGCAGGGGCGTGAGGAAGGTCTGGGACCCCCTTCATGGGCTAGAAATGCCACAGAACGGGAGGTTGTCTTACAAACCTTCCTCTGCACAGGTCCCACCCTGCACGAGTGGGTCTCCCCTCCGAGGGTGGATGGGGACAGGGGCAATGCCACCCCCGCCCCAAACAAAGCTGGGGGCTTTTCCCCATATCCATCCCTTGTCCATCTCCATGTCCATCCCTCACTCTCTCCACTTTTGCTCCCAGCGGGCAGACTGAGGCAGAGAAGGTTTGGGATAAGGAAGGGAGTTTTGGCACTTCCCACAAAAAGGCTTGAAGCGCTTGGCCAGAGCTGTTCAGGAGCTTGGAGGCTGCTGGACATGTTAACTGGGGCCAGGAGCTGGGCTTGGCTTGGGCAAAGCACTGGGACCCTGCCAGTGGGTGCCGAGCACCCCTGCAACATCACAGAGCCACCAGAGCTCTGAGCAAACTGGAGCAGGACCTGTTGTGTCCCTACATTTACTCTTCCCTTTAAACTCCTGGAATCCCAGCGGAGTCTGCCGGTGGCTCCATCAGAGTGATTTACAACTTGCCTGCTGCCAGCAGTGCATTAGGCACTCAAATAATCACCCTCCTGGAGTGTGGACCCAAAATACGAGCACTGGATTGCTCATCCCGACTGCGGGGTGTGCAGGGGGGGGTGGGGAAAGGCGGATGGATGGATGGATGGATGGGGCTGTGCAAAGCCCCGAAGAGCAAAATCAGGGTGAATTCAGCCCCTTTCCCTTCCCTGGGCTCATCCCAAGCTGCCAAACCCAGCCCACAGCATCTGTTTTGTGAGCAAGGGCTGTGGGTCTGACTCCCTGCCTCTGCCCGGGGTGGGGAAGAGGATGGAGACACGTCCAGAAGGTGGAACAGGTGTGAGGTGAGGTGTTTGCTCTTCAGAGGGGGTAACAGAGCCCGTAGGTTGGGCATAAACTGTGCTGGATGGGGGCAGTAAGGGTTTGTCTGATCTGGGAGGAAGTGTTGGCAGGACTCACGGCGTTGATAAAGAGCTGGCGACTGTGGGATTGAAGCAGGGTTGGAGCAGGGAGGTCCAGGGGCACTCCCCAGCTCTGAAACACTTCAGCTTTGCTTCGGGGCAATTCACACGATGGGGAGGGCTTGGCCAGGACTCTCCCCAAGGTCAAGGGCAGGGTGGTTTGGGTGACAGACTCATCATCACATTGTGGACTTCTCTCCACGGTCCACCTCTGCAGCCTCCCACTTTTCTCAGGGCTGGGTGTTCAGGGAGAGTGAAGACAGGAATAAATTAGTTATGAGCAGGCTCATCAGCCAGGGGACCTACAGTGTCGTGGCTAAAAATAGGTGAGAAGCAGAAAAGCTCGGGCTTGAAGGCAAGTCAGAAAAGAAGAATTTGCCCACAGAAACAGGCTATTTTAGGGGATTTGCACTCCAGCTGAAAAAAGTATCAGAGGCACAGGTTACTGGGACAAGTGTGCTGCATTCTGAGTAATTCAGGGGCTGTGGTTGAATGCAAGGATGTTTTGGCTGGAGGCATTTACACACCAGCATCTCTGGAGACAATGGGGCAGTGGTTTTCCCCAGGAGCTTGGAAGCTGCTGTTTCATTTCTTTTTAACATGGTTGCTGGAGAAAAAGGTGTTTCTGGGATCCCTCTGTCCTACAAGTTTGGATCCAGCAGGGATGAAGGGTGCTCCAAGATGAGAAGGACCGTGATGAAAAGCGAGTGGTACCACATCCGTGGTGAGGGGGAAGCAAGGGCTGCACCCCCTGCTGTAAGAGCATTCCCTTGGGAAGGATTGAGGGGGAGCAGGACCCTGTCTGCCCGGCTTCTCCACTCTGGAGAACTCAGAGATGCTTCATGAGGCTGCATTTTCAGAGCTGCAGAGTTTTCCAGGCTCCCAAAGTCCCAAGAAGATATTTCCAGCCCAGAGCTGAGCGAGGTGAGTGTGTAGGGATTGATCTGGATGTGAGCAGAGTCTCCAGGATGCCACATGTCAAGGCCCCGGCGTGTTTTAACCAGTCCCCTCTCAGCTAAGTTGCATTTTAAGCCCTTCATAAATACAAGGCTGTCATAGGAGCGCCTGGACTCTGTGTACCAGACAGTGCTCTTTACACTTTATTTATGGCTGCTCTTAAGACTCACAAACTGGTTTGCATGAGCTCCCTCCCTCATGCCCAGCACGGCGCTGCCTGGCAGGTGTGTGACCTCCAAAAAAGCTGCTCGAGCTGAGAGCTCAGCTCAGACACGCCCTACTCCAGAGAAAACTCCAAAGGTGCCATCTGGGGATGCAGAACCACCCTTCCCTCCTCAGCCTCAGGATGAAACAGGAGAGGAGGAGTGAGGGGAGATGAACAAGACCCCACAACCTCTTGCTGAGCCATCAGATTGCTCAGAACGCTCCCAGAGACAGAATCACAGAACCACACGTGGCTTAGGTTGGAAAGAAAGTTAAAGATTCGGGATAGGTATTGTTGGAAGCTTTCCAGCTCTGAGCAACATCTTCACCAGCTGGCTCACCAATCCACAGTGACAAACTGAATGGTGTGGGGAAACCCATCCAGGGCTGCATCTCTCACACCAGGAGAAGGGAATGTCTCCTTAGGGTGCATCTCAACAGCTTCAGACACCAGCCACCAACAAGATGCCACCCCACATCTTCCTGACCTCCTCTAGATCCAAAGAGAAGTAAACCCACATGACTTTTCTGACTGTGCATCTGCTGAAGATGCAATTAGATGCAAGATCACCTTACTGATCAGCATGGAAACAATTCACTGCCTCAAATGGCTTTTCACTCCAAATGAATTAGGGTGATATCCAAAGATTGACCTCTGAAAATGAAATTATTAGACTGGCATGGGAAGAAATGGTCCAGAGCCTCCAGCTTTTAAGCCTCATCCATCCATCCATCCATCCATCCATCCATCCATCCATCCATCCATCCATCCATCCATCCATCCATCCATCATCC
>JAWWMU010000001.1:291993-320380 GCA_035048155.1 Cinnycerthia olivascens
GGCCCCAGTGCGAAAAATGCATAGAAAAAAACAAAATTCGGGGGAACAAAATCTGGATTTAGTGGATGGGACGTGGCCACAAGCTGCCTGTGGGGGACAATGTGAAGTGTATCCTTGCTCTCACCACAGAGAGCTCTCCCAGAAGCCAGTCCCTTTACTCACGTAACTTCTCCTGGTTGACTTCCAGGGCCAGACACGTTCTGCGACTTCAACGGCAAGAAGTACAGCCCGGGAGAGAGCTGGCACCCGTACCTGGAGCCCCAGGGGCTGATGTACTGCATCCGCTGCAGCTGCTCCGAGGCACGTCCCCAGGGCGCCGCGGGCTGGCCGGGACACTGCTGTCGCTGCTGCCGCTGCTGCTGCCGCTGCTGCCTAGCGGTGTTGGAATAATTTCCTCCCTTCGGAAAAAGCTGTCCCCCTGGGGGGTGTTGGGTTGGCTTTGTGAGGGAGCTGCCGTTGACCTCTTTGGTACTTAAAGGGAGCCTGTGAAAAAGATGGAGAGTTATGTTTTACACAGGCTGATAATGATAGGGCAAGGGGAGGGTTTTAAACTAGAAGAGAATTAGATTAGTATGTTCACAAGAAATCGTTCACTGTGAGGGTGGGGACGCCCTGCCACAGGCTGCCCAGAGAAGCTGTGGCTGCCCCATCCCTGGATGTGTACGATGCCAGGTTGGAGCAGCCTGGGGTAGTGGAAGGTGTCCCTGCTCAGAGCAGGAGGTGGAACAAGATCTTTAAGGCTCCTTCAAAGCCAAACCACTCCGTGATTCCACGGTTCAGCCTCTGCAGCGCTGGGGGGCTGTGGGTGGAGGTGGCTCTTGCTGGTGACAGACCAGGGGCTGGCTGGGCTTGAGCCAGGGCCGCGGACATCCCCGCCGGGTTACAGCGGGCACGAGTGGCTGTGATAATGCCGCGTTCCTCCTCCGGCAGGGTGAACCGGGAGCTGGAGGCTCCCTGTGGACTAAACAAACGCCGTCTTTGTCTCCCCAGAGCACCAACATCAGGTGCTACCGCATCCAGTGCCCGGCTGTGCCGTGTGCCAGCCCCGTGACGGAGCCCCAGCAGTGCTGCCCGCGGTGTCCGGGTAGGTGGCATTCCCCGGGGCTGGGGTGACAAGGTGCCCGCGGTCCTGCCGGGAGGTGCCTGGGTCTGCCCCTGGCCACGGAGCTCCTGCTGCTTTTCCCCTCCAAGAATCTCATTTTGGTGGGAAAGGGCTCTCTGCCAGACCACCACCCCATCCCAAGAACTTTGTAGGGACAAAATGTCAGTTCACACTTCAGGGGCAAAACAGAAGCTGGCAATTTATTCTGATCATTTGCCAGCAAAGTGTCTTGGATTTAAAAAAAAAAAAAAAAAAAAAAGTTTTTTAACAACTTCTTTTTCTGCACTGGAGACTATATCAAGTTTTAGCCCCAAGACTTTTCCTACCTTCCCACTACTAATTGCCTCATTTTGCTTCAATATGTTCATTCTCATCCCCACAGATTACCTCAAGATTTAGTCCCAAAACCTTCCCTGCCCGAGTGCTGGCAGAGCTAGTCAGAAACCATCAGTGATTTGAGAAATTAGGAAAAAAAGTAGGCAAAAAACTCATTAATTTTCATTTTTTGCTAATTACCCACGAGACAAGCCTTTTTTTACCTGACTCCATCTGAATTTGGCGATTGCTACAACCGGGGGAGGAAAAAACCCAATAATTTTGTTAAGAACCTTGTGAGGTCGGACTTGCAGGTTTTCCCTCTGTGCTGAGCTCAGGGCAGCCCCATTCTCCAAAAGGTTTCGGACACTTAATCGCTGACAGTGCCCATGGTGTGTCGAGGGCTGCTGGCCCTTGAGGGGTGGCTGCTGGGGCATCGCTGCTGCGCCGGGGCCAGGCTAAGGCTGGCTCTCATCCCGCTCCTTCCTCGCCCTCCTTTCCAGAGCCGCATTCTCCGTCCGGCCTCCGGGCGCCCGCCAAGTCCTGCCAGCACAACGGGACCACGTACCAGCAGGGCGAGATGTTCAGCAGCAGCGAGCTCTTCCCCGGCCGCCAGCCCAACCAGTGTGTGCAGTGCAGCTGCTCCGTAAGCCACCGCGGGGCTGCCTGCGGCTCTCTCCTTCCCCCAGCGCCAGCTCGGAACCCCCCGGCAGCACCAGCCCCTGGGCGGGAGGCTTGGCGCTGGGATCGGGTTATCAGAGCGGATTTACTGGGAATCACACGGGAATCTGGGTGGGGTGGGCAGTGGGACAGCCCTGTCCTCATGGAGCAGCCCAGTGCTCCAGGGCAGTGGCCAGCAGCATCCAGCTGTCCCACCTGCCCCACCGTGTGGCAGGTGGCCAGTGCAGAGCACAGCCAGGAGCCTTTCTGTCTGAGCTGGCTGCAAAGCGGGTGGCCTTGGTAGCCAAGGAGCCTGCAAGGCAGCAGGAACACGAGGTGACAGCTCTTGGGATCCACAGATTCAGAAAATGGCTTAGGTTGGAAGGGGCCTTAAAGCTTTTCTGGTTCCAGCCCCTGCCGTGGGTAGGGACACCTTCCATCAGTCCAGGTTGCTCTAAGCCCCATCCTTTGTAGCCTGGCCAGGATGTCCCCAGTGTGCATCCCAGGGGTGAACTGCCCCTCCACCACCCACTGCCAGCTCTGTTGGGATGATCCTTCTCCATTCCAGTAATGCCTTGACACAGGGCTTGGCTCTGCTCTGCCAGCCCTTTCCCACGGCTGGGAGCCTGTGAAAATCCATCAAAAACCAAGTCCTGGCACCTTGCTCAGGAGGTGTAGGGCAGGTTGGCCAGCAGCGATGGGAAGGTGTGTGGAGTGCCAGGAGGTAAATGGAGCAGCTCCTCCTCCTTGAGACGGAGTGAGGAAAGGGGATTGAAAGTGCTGATAGTGGACCTGGACATGGTAGGGAACTGCTCCTTCCCACTGCTGCCTCTGCCATGAAAAAGGAGATGGGTGCAGGTGTAGCTCTCACCACGCATCGTTCACAGCCCTTGGACGGGGCCAGGCTTCTCCACTCTGGGCTTTGCTTGCAGCAAAGGGTGGGACCAAGTTTGGCCAGGAAATAAAGAAGGGGCAAAAGAGCCCAAACTGCCTCCCTCTGTCGTGCCAAGAGCAAACACGCAGGGGTGCTGGACAGGGAAGTGTCTGTGACACTGGAATAGCTGGTCTGAGCCTCTGGGGAGTGCACCCACCTCAGAGCTGGGTGGCAAGAGGAATAACTGGCATGTAGAAATTACACAGCTTTTGAGGCTGGTTCCTCTCTTAGGAACCCCAGCTGGATGGTGGGAAACACTGGGAAGGAGCCCTCTAATCCAGCTGCACGTGCTGATCCGCCACTGTCCCCAGGAGCCCGTGGAGCTCCATGTCCCTCTCGGCTGTCACTCGGGCTCTGTTTATTTGCCAGGGTAATGCCTTGGATACAAAGGGGGAAATAAAGGGCTGCCTGTGGAGCCTTCAATGGGGGGATCTCCCCGGGCTGTGTCTGATGTTGTCAGCTGCTAGAACAGCTGTGTGAACAGCTGGTCTAACCCTCTTTGAAAGCTGCCCCAAGACCAGAGCCTCTGGAATAAATCCTGCTTTTTATGGCACTGGCTCTTCCCTGCCTGGGGCTGTGAGCTGCTGGGCAGAAGGAGAAGGCAGGAAGGGGCAGGTCTCGTGAGAGGGGAGCAGGATTTGGTATGCAGGGACCTCCACCAGATCCTGTCACCCACCAAACTTCCCTCATCTTCACGGTCCTTGCACAGCGCTTTGGCTTCCTGAGGGGAGAAGAGGCAGCTGTGGTTTTCTAAGGACATCCTTGGCTGACCTCTTGGTCTTGGGTGACTGGGAGCTTGTGGATACCCCAGAGAAAAATTCTGCATGGAGAAGATGACCTTGCTGTTGAGGTCTGGCTGCTGAACATCCTTTATGACCCTTTGGCGAAGTAGCAAAAACTTATTTCTGCAGCAAACTGGGGCAAATCCACTGGCTGAGGTGGCACTGGGATACACAAAGATCAGGGCTGGCCTTGACCTGTGGTTTTCAGCTTGAATTGCTACAGCCATTATATTTTCCAGGCTATCCACTCAGGTCTATCCCTGCATATCTGTAGGCTTGGCTCTGGTATTATGGAATTAACCCAGGGAGGGCAGAGCTTTGGCATGGACCTGAAATTGGGCTCAGAGTCGGGTTTCCCATTGCCCCCTTCTCCTCCAGGTCCTTTTCCTGGCAGGTGTCAAGGAAAATCTTCTTGTACCCTTCAAAGTGGGGGTTGTTCTGCAGAGTTGAGAGGTGTGTGGTGGCTGTTTAAGGTCTGGCAGCACCAACAATGCCTGAGAGGGAGGCACTGCCTGCCCCTCTTGGAGGAAGAGCAATCCACTGGAGAGCGTGTGTCCTTAGGGGCTGGGTGACTGCTGGGATTGGACATCAGGGGACTTTTGATCATGGAGTCACAAAATCCTGGAATGGTTTGGGTTGGAAGGGGCCTTAAAGCTCCTTCAGCCCCACCTGGGCAGGGACCCCTTCCACTGTCCCAGGTGGCTCCACATCCTGCCAAACCTGACCTTGGACACTTCCAGGAATGGAGAAGCCACAGCTTCTCTGGGCACCCTGTGCCAGAGCCTCCCTGCCCTCACAGGGAAGGATTTCTTCCCAGTGATTTATGGTAAATCTGCAGTTTGGAGTGCTGGCAGCCCTACATGGGGGACATGCAGCTCTTTATAAGGCTGACAACGTCTTTTTTCCTCCTGCCCTCCTAGGAAGGCCAGATTTACTGTGGCTTGGTGACCTGCCCCGAGCTGCTGTGCTCCTCTCCCTTAACCGTGCCGGATTCCTGCTGCCAGGTCTGCAAAGGTAATGAGGCTGGGACTGAGGGCTGGGAGACTCCAGCTGGCTGCCACCTGAGAGCAGGAGCCATTCCAAGCCACTTTAGCAGGATTTTGGAAGCCTGGGCTGTAAATCAGGCTGCTTGTTACCTCTTGGTTGTACCAGGAAGCCAAAGCTTGGGTTTTCCTTGGATAATATGAATTTCATGTGCAAAGCTGCTGTCTTTGCAGACTCCCAGGCAGGCCAGCATGTGCTTTCAGCCACAGAGAGCAAACCTCCATTCAGCCCTGCAGCATCTTCCAGGACAATGTTTTTCCCTTGCAGATGACTCCTTTGAGAAATCCACGGAAGAGGAACCCCTGCAGTTAAACAGAGGTGTTGTACGTGACATTTGCATTTTAAAACTCTGCTTCTTGCTTCTAGCACAGCCCCCTGAGCAGCTCACAGGATGCCTTTGCACATTGTCCTCGACAAAGAAATCACCCCCAGCTGCTCTAGGGGGATACTCAGATGCTGGCACAGCAGAACCATGGACACCTGATTTGCAGGTGAATCGTGCCATGGAATTGAATCTAGCTGAGGGATACCAGCCTAGCTGACACCTCAGGCCACCAGGGGAGGACTCTTGAACGCTCCCTCAGCAGCATCTTAGGGACATGGTTTAGTGGTGGACCTGGCAGTGTCAGGTAAAGGGTTGCACTCGATGGCCTTAGAGAATTTTTCCAACCCAAATTATTCCGATTCTACGATTCTATAACACCTTTGGAAGAGCAAAAGACCTGCAGGAACTGGAAATCTGGGACACCAGATTCCTGGTGACTTCTCCTTGTTGGGCAGTGTCTGCCAGGTTGGACAGCCGAAGGACATTGTCAGAGCAGACCCAGAGGTGACCAGCAGCCAGGCCTGACCCTTGTCCATAGACTCAGATGCCCAAATCTCTCTTGGGAGGGTTTTTCCTTCAGGAGAAGGTGTCTCCTCTCCCCTTGGGCATCAAGGTGTCCAAGAGGAGAGGGCAGTGCTGGAGCTGGCCCCCACTCTGCCTTCCCCAGGCTGTTTGTATCAGCAGCCCCAGCAAGGAAAAAGTGACTCCTTGGCTGCCGAGGGCTCCTTCGCGGCGACATTTCGGAGCTGGGCAGCTCATGCCAGGTCTGTGGGATTAGGTCACTTAGCTCCTGGCTCTGCCCTTTTCCATACTGCTCCACCACCTATAAAACCTCCAAAATAGACACAAGGGGACCCTTTGTGCCGCGTGTCTTGTCCCAGCATTCTGCTCTTGGAAGCCGGGGATGTTCCTGGGATGTTCCTGGGATGTTCCTGGGATGTTCCTGGCATTTCAGCCCTGCTGGCTGGCAGCCCCACACTGACTCCCCTGGTGCCTACAGGATGCAGCCCATGCTCACCTTACTGAGCCTGTTTGAGCCACACAGATGCCAGTCCTCATTCTCCCATCTAGGAAAGACCAGCGCATTTCCCTGTGTGTTTTAGGGATGTAGGACCTCCCACGTGTCTCATTGGGTTGAGCTTGGGTAGGGAAAGGGGCTGCCCCAGTGAGGGTGACCCACATGAGGGGGACACCAGTGTGGGGAGCTGACACTGACTGCTCAGCACCCCCTGGGTGGTGGCAGCAGCAAGATGGGGAAGAGGCTGGAGCACCAGGAATGGCTGAGGGAGCTGGGAAAAGGGCTCAGCCTGGAAAAAAGGAGGCTCAGGGGGGACCTTGTGGCTCTGTACAACTCCCTGACAGGAGAGGGCAGCCAGGTTGGGGTCAGACTCTGCTCCCAGGGAACAGGGACAGGAGGAGAGGGAATGGCCTCAAGAAACCGTGCCAGGGGAGGCTCAGGTTGGATATTAGGGGAGCTTCTTCCCCCAAAAGGGTCTGTCCAGCCCTGGCACAGCTGCCCATCCATTCCCTGAGGGATTTAAAGACTGTGTGGATGTGGCACTTGGGGACATGGCTTAGTGATGGCCTTGGCAGCGCTGAGGAAATGGTTGGGCTCCGTGATCTCAGAGGAATTTTCCAACCTTAATATTTCTGTGCTTTATGTGACTTTTGGGTCATTGCTTATCCCTATGGTCTCTACCCCGTCCACTCCTGATGGAAGGTGTGCAGGACACTGCATGGCTTTTTCCAGCATGCTTTGGAGTGAGAACAACTCAACTGCCTGAGTCTGAATCCCCTCTTTCCTCTGTCTGCTCACAGAGACACTCGCAAGACCAGTGCTTGGGAGAGGTGGTGGGGAGGAAGCCACCTGGAGCCACTGTGTCCACTGTTCTCAGTTCTTCCCTGGAGTTAATTCCCAGAAGCTTCAAACCCAAGGGAACTGGTGGCACCACTGTGAAGATTGTCTTGAAAGAGAAGCACAAGAAAGGTAAGGGATGGAGAGGCCAGGCGGTCTGTGGGTGACTTAAAGTGGCTTCTCCAGAGCTTGGGACTCTTCAGGGAATCTGATCCAGCAGCACAGTTCCACCAGCAAGTCCTTCTCCCCACTCTTCCACAGCCAGCCTCGCCCAGGTTATCTCAATCCTCGTGCCCACAGTCTCCTGACTGCACGAATGTACCACTTTCCAAAATGGGTTGGAGGAAGACTGGTCCTTGGAAAGTTTTGGAGGCCAGGGACTGGGGAAGGAAGGAGCTCAGCTGGAAGACTCCACACGGATCTTCCAGGACAGTGCCACAGAAGGACAGGATATTCCTCCTTGCAGCTATGTGCTGTCCCATGGAGGAGAGAGTAGGCAAGTGAGATGAGGAGGCAAGCCCCTTGATCCAAAGGGGGAAATAACAGATCCTTTCTCCTCTTGGCCGCTCTCCCACCACTGTGCCTTCAGAAGGGCTCTTTCCAGTCCTTGGAGATGAAGCCCTGGAGGAAATTTTGGGACCTCCAGAAATTTCCATGGAGGAGTCAGCAGGTGGCACTCTTCACTGTGCTTCATTCCTGCGACAGCCTCGGAGGGACCCTGGGCTTCCAGAGGTTGAGAGGCAGGTGAGGTCTGCAGACACTTGCCCGTGTCCCCAGCAGGGTGGCCAAGCCCAGCAGAGCCATCTCCTGGCGCCTGCTCCCCGTGTCCCGTGGCACCTTCCGGGTGTGCTGGCTGTGCCGTCCCGGTGCCCGCTGCTCCGGATCCGCTGCCAGAGGAGCTCTGTGCTCCCCACGGCAGGACCGCCCGTGTCTGGGGTGCTGAAAGGCGCCGACTCCACCGAGCCTTGGGTTCACAAAGAGAGGGAGGATTTATTGCCACAAGCAGCTCTTTTCTGTCTCTCCTGCAGCTTGTGTTTACAATGGGAAGACCTTCTCCCATGGGGAAGTGTGGCACCCCGTCTTCCGGCTCTACGGCCTCCTGCCCTGCATCCTCTGCACGTGTAGGGACGGCGTCCAGGACTGCCAGAAGATCACGTGCCCGAAGGAGTATCCGTGTGAATATCCAGAAAAAGTAGATGGGAAATGCTGTAAGATGTGTCCAGGTAGGTGGGATCTCTCCTGCTCCTGCAGCTGCCTTCCAGTTCTTTCTTTAACCTCGGTTTAAAGCCTCAGGCTGACAGATGTGTAAGGACTCAGATTGCTGGTGGCTGGAATTCACACCAGACAAGTTCAGCAGGGCAAGCATTGATGGAAAGGCTGGCTTGTCTTGGAGGGCAGCAGGACTTTCCTGAGGTAAGGAAGATGCACTGATCCCAAAAAGGTTCTGTCTGTTGGGAGGATGAAGCCTGGAGAAAGATGCTTGAGGCAGGACACGCTGACAGTGCTCAGATGGAAGGTGCTTCCAGGGCAGAGGACACACAGTCTGTTCTCCAAACTTCCAGGTGGGACAAAAACCAGAGGGTTAAATTGTGGCAGCTGAGCTGGAGGTGTGAAGGGAGGAGCAAGGACGCTTCCCAGGAGAGGGGTTGGCTGTGGTACTCATGGTTTGTTGGAATTGGAACCTCCCATCTCTGGAAGTGGAGGTTGAACACACAGGTTTTAGGGTGGTCCAGGTAGAACTGGGCTGGGGCTGGGACATGGAAAGGGGCTGGAGCCCCAGGATCTGCTGAGGGAGCTGGGAAGGGGCTCAGCCTGGAGCAAAGGAGGCTCAGGGGGGCCCTTGTGGCTCTGCACAGCTCCTGACAGGAGGGGGGAGCCAGGGAGGTCAGGCTCTGCTCCCAGGGAACAGGGACAGGAGGAGAGGGAACGACCTCCACTTGCACAAGGGGATGCTTGGATTGGATATTACAGAAAATTTCTTCCCCCAAATGATCTGTCCAGCCCTGGCAAAACTGTCCAGGGCAGGGGTGAGTCCCCATCCCCAGAGGGATTTAAAATCTCTGTGGCACTTGGGACAAGGTGCTTTGGCAGTGCTGGGGGAACAATTGGACTTGCTGATCTCAAAAGTCCTTCCCAAGTTTAATGATTCCATGGTGGGGAAGATCTCTTTTCCTTGTCTGTTCAGTGTGTTTTGGGTCTCTCATCTCCCTGATCTTTGGAAAGCTCTTTGCCTCAAGCCACAGACCCGGCAAAGATGTGGCAGGGCGTGATATCTCCCATTGGAGAACGTTTTGTGGATGATACCTCTCTGTACAGACATTTACGAGGAGATGTTCAGCTGATGGAGCACCCACTGCTTCCCTAGGGAGACTGAAGGTACCCGAGTGTGTCTGAGCCTGGCTGCAGGTGCAGCAGGTCCCGTGTGATCGCCTCTGATCTGCATCTTCCCGGGGTTTCTCTGGAGGGGTCTCACCCAGGAGAACAAGCCAAGGGCACTGCCAGGTTTTGGAAAGGCTGCAAAGTCATTTGAGCTGAGTTTTTCAAGGTTTTCCAGCCCCTGAGTGGAGAGGTTCTGGGATGGCCTCCTCAGGGGAGTGAAGGGCAGAAGCTCAGCTTGTTTTAATAAGGTTTTTGATATGTTTATGAGCAGGATTTATGATGTGGTGCCTGCTGGGAGTGGGATGTGATGACTGAGCAGAACCCTTCCAGTCTTGCATTCCCACTCTAGTGGGTCTCTCTGGTTTGAATCCGACAACTTTCCCTGCTTGGATCTCTTGTCTGCTGTTCAGACTTCATTTTCTTTCCGATTAAGCACCCTGATGCAGCCAAAGTGATTTTGTTCCTGCTTTCCAGTTCTCACAGATAGCGATCACACACACACACACACACATTGCTCAGCCAAGTTCCATCCTTGCCCTTTCCTTCACTACCTGGAGGCTTTGCCCAGGCTCTTTCTCCAGCTGCTTTCTGTGACTGTCCTTACCTTCCTCCCTTGTACCCAGGAGCTTAGGGATGCTCAGTGATTTTGGTGAAGGGACCCGGATCCTGGGAATTGCTGATGTGTTGTTTGCATGGGGGGAAGGCTGCTGTGGGCAGAGCTGGTGACCACGGCCCCTGTGTCCCTGCTCCTCCTCGCCGATACTTCGATACTTCGGGCAATTGATAAGCACCGGTGTGAAGCTCCTTGAATTCCTGTTGAATTCCAGGGGTTCCTTCCCTGCTGTGAAGGTGGGGCTTTAATCTCTGACTCTGTGATCTTAAAGGCCTTTTCCAGCTTTAACAACTCCACGCTTGTGTGAATGCCCTGGAGCAGGTGAAGTTTAAGGCTCTGGGACAGAGGTTTCCCTGCTCCCTGACCCCGCAGTGGGACAGGAGAGGGTGCTGGGCTGAGTGCTTGTCCTCTGGCTGCTGAAAAGCTTTGCTTCCCTTTAAATTGGGATTTCCATCCCCTCTCAGAGAAGAGCAGCTCAGGACCACCCCAGAAAGCCTGGGGGAGAACAGAATCAGGCCTAAAATAACTGTCTCACTAAAATAAACCCCAGGCATCTATTTATAGCCAAACTTTCTTTCGAGTAGTGTAAAAAGCCTCAGCATCCAAACTGACTGGGAGAACAAGGCTAAATTCAGCAGAGCTGGGCTCCTCTGTGTTCCAAGGACCACAACCAAAGGCAATAAATCTCCTTCCAAAACCACGGGGGATTCTTAATTACTCCAGATACTTAAAAAAATAAAAGAGGGGAAAAATTAGCAGCTCTTCTTTACCAAGAATGCTGAAAAAGTCACGTAGGACCCAGTGTGGATGTCCTTGTGGTGACACTCCATGTGGAGATGGTGCTGGGGATGGTTCTGAGCCCACCTGTGGGGCTGAGCTGGGCACACTGCCCAGGCAGCCCAGGCTCCTCTGCTGTGGGCTCACCCCTTCGCTCCCCAGATGTTTCTCTCCCAGCAGGAGTGAGATGGGAAGTGGGGAATCCAGCCCATGCCTTGTGGCCATGGTGGCTTCGAGGTCACTGCGCAGAGTGTGGGGAATCCAAATGGACAAAATCCCCCTTCCCCATCCCTGCTGGCACAGAGGCTGCTGGGGTCAGGGGGAATGAAAAACATGGGAACGAAGAGGTCCACAGATCCTAAATTAAGGTTTCCTTTGCTGCTGGTCCTGGAGCTGGGCATCGGATCGTGGGTCAGGCACGACCGTGCCACGTGGCACCAAAGCCAACGAGATGCCTTTCCCATGAAAGGAAAGGCGGTGAGATGGTGCTGAGATGGTCCTTCCCGCCCCTGTTGAATGGACTCTGTCCTTGTTTTTGCTCAGAGGCCAGAGTCAAACCCACGGAGGAGGTCGCCACCCCCCGGTGTGGCAAGAGCCCCAGCCGTGTCCTGGTGTACACGTTTGTGCCGCCGCGCTCCGAGGCCTCCAAGGAGATCCTCAGGACCATGGCGATCGAGAAGGAGCTGGCAGAAGATGTGGAAATCTACAACTGGAAGCTGATTAAAGGTGAGCACCGTTAAGAAAGCAGCCAGCAGAGCAGGAGGTGTGTGTGGAAACCCGATGCTTTCCAAGCTTTGTTCAATTTTTCTGGCTTTTCTCGAGGTGCTCCACCCTTTGCGTGGTGAATCAAAACCTGCTGACAGCAGGCTGGCTTTTCTGACTCCCCCATTTCACACTCTTGTCCTGCATTCCATTCAGACCAGGGGCTGGAAACCACTTTTGGCCCCACTAACCTCATCATGAACAGCAACACCAACTGGAGGAACAGCACATGGGCAACCAAGACAAGGGCCTTGGGGCTGCTCCTCCAAACCTCCCTGCTCTCATGCCAAACGCACATGGAAAACAAACAAAAACATTGTTCTGGTGACTCTGTGGTTTTGCTTTTGCTCTTTTTTTTACACCCCACTCCACCTACAGCTTGAAAGGTGCATACAAGTGGGATGAGTTGTCCCCAGCCCGCTTTTTGGATGGGTGGATTTGGATGCTGCTGTCGGTGTGTCCTCCGGAGGTCAAAGCACGGCAGATACGCTGTCAAATGGCACCAGCCTCTTGCTCTCTCCCCACACCTTCAGCTTTGCTCTTATGGACCAGAGGAGTCCAGGGACAGCCGTAGATATTTGTGCTGTGTTTCTCTGCAGCCCGGGGGAGCATCCCAGTGCCCCATTCCTGAGTTTCCATTGGGCATACTCCACCCCAAAAATCTTGAGCGCTTGAAGTTGGCTGTACCTTTTCTACAGATACAGCGGCCCTGGGCCTGTGTCTGCTGGGCACGTGTAGCCATTCTGGCGTGTCCATGTTCCACATCACTCTCTGGGGAGACCTCGGCCAGCTGCTGAGACTGGGCACACACGGGTAGCAGCCTGAGAAATTACCTCCAGAGATGGAGCCCCGGTTGCCACCATGTTTCCATCCTGCCCCTGCCATCCTCCGTCCTGCACGGTGCCCCCCTGCCCGTGCTCCCCCGCCTCAGCGGGGCCTCCCTCACAATGGCACCTTGTAGCTGAGGACAGCTCTGAGCCCGCGCTGTCTGGGCCCCGCCGCTTCCTCCCCTCGCTCCTTGGCACGGGGCAGCACCCAAACCCTCTCGGCACCTCCCGAGGCCAAGAGCTTCACGTCTGCGTGGAGCTCCCAGGCCCTGCCAGCCAGGGACAGGGGAGGCCCTTGTCCCCGAGGCCAACACAGCTCTTTTGCTTGGCACAGTGAAGTGTTATTATTGGGAAAGAGCATGAGCTCACTCACATATGGATTCCACCTCTCCATGGTCCATCACTCTACCAACAGAGTAGTGTGTGTGGCGTAAAGAGGCTGCAAGTCACACCTGGACACTGTCCATCTGCCTTTGTATGGGCTCATGATACCTACGTGGCCTCATCTATTTCTGGGCCAGGACGGTTTCCTCCACGAAGCAGGAGTTGGGAGGAAAAACCAGCACCAACTCCCAGCCAAAAGTTTTACCCAGCTGGCTGGTGGTGCACAACTGGCCACCAGGAGAGTTGCAGTGCCGGCTTCCCCGTCTTTTCAGGGGTCTGAACATCACCAGGAGTTTTGAAAAGTGACTTTCTGATGTTTTTGACCTGTTATCCTCTCGCTACAGGCCCCGTTAAGAAGCCCATCCCCATCTCTCTTACAAATCCCCTTTAAAGCACCAAGAACGGCGGTACGTGCCCGACAGCCCCAGCAGCTCGCTCCATCCCACCCCAAACGCTGCCAGGAATGCTCCTGCCTCTTGGATGGGGTGTGCTTGCCAGGAAATGGCATTGCCCTGTGCCAGCTCTGTCCATCCTGCCTCCCCACTGGTGCACTGTTGTCAGCTTGTGCTGTCCTGATTCCTGCTGGAGCACGGCGTGCTGCTCCCCAGCTCCTGGCATGTGTCAGCACGACCATCCCGGGGGGCCAAAGGTCTCAGCCAGCTCTCTGAGAGCTCTCAGGGAGCATTATCTAGGTCGGCTGATTAAAAGATGTTTATCTCTTGGAGGTCTTGTTTAAAATATCCTCTTGGTTACTAATGTGCTGGAAAGTGCTTCATCAGCCCCGGGGACTGTAAGCACACCCTCCTGCTCCTTTCTAAGTATAGACCAGAGGAATTTATTGAACACTTGTGCCTTTCTTGCGTCAATAACAGTTTTATTATCTCCATCCAGTATCTTCTTTTGTTACTGGTAGGACTTCTTTACCCAACCCACCGAAAGGACTAATTAATAATCTAAATATCCATCTATTTCTCTCTATGCCGTTGACTTCCTGTACTAATTTTCCACAGTTGATAAAATCTTGTTTTTATGGGTTGTGAGGCAGTTCCCCTTCATTACATACTCTTTTTGTGTGTAGTTGCTGCTGGGAATCAGGGCAAGTCTCTTAACCAAATAAAGGGGACCACGTTGCCTCTCACATCTGCTGGCAGTAAGAGGCTGGGTGCTCCGGGAGCCTGAGTGAGAGGTGGGGAAGGATATTCCAGGCATACCTGCCTGGTTTGTCATGCCTTGCAGGAGAACAGGAATATCATAACCCCTAATCCCACAGGAAGGCCAATTCCTTTGCTAAATGCAGGTTCTGGTTTGCATGGGTCAAAGATCTGAGTCAGGCCCCTCCACTGAGGGGACAATGCTGGCAGGGGCAGAAATATCAATCTCTGCTGAGGTCACTTGTGTTTTTTCCTGTCCTGGAGCAATTTCAGCGCTGCTGACGAAGAGATAGAAAACTTTGGTCCCTGGCTGCTTCCAGGAAAGGAAATCATCTGAGCATGGAGGGGGGTCTACAGTTGGGGAGCACAGGTGTTTGGGAGTGAGCAGAGGGGACAGGGATCCCAGCATCCCCTTGCTCTCACCTGTATTTCTTTTATGGGTTTAGGGGAGATTGGAACTCCTGCAGGGCAAGATGCTTTCTGGAGAACAAAATCCCACTGCTTTCACCTGCTTCGTGGTGAAACATCCTGATTTAACAAGCAATAACTGTTCTCATAGAACCAGAGAATCTTAGAGAGGTTTGGGTTGGAAGGGAGCTTCAAGCCTGCCCCATTCCACACTCCTGCTGTGGACAGGACAGCTTCCACTAGTCCCAGTTGCTTGAACCTGTCCTTGGGCACTTCCGGGGATCCAAGGGCAGCCACAGCTTTTCTGGGCAACCTGTGCCAGGGCCTCCCTACCCTCACAGGGAACAATTTCCTCCTAATACCTAATCTGATACTTCAATGAGACGTCTCCTGGCCTTGGCCAGCCCTGGATTCATTCCCAGCTCCCACCAGGCTCTGGCAGCAGGTCCTGCACCAAACCAGGAGCCTGGGGCAGACAGTATCGGGAGGGGACAGAGAATCCAAACCCGTGTGAGCCTTGAATCAAGCACTGCAAAATCTGATGCCCTGTGTCCCCCTCTGCAGGAATATTCCATCTGATCCAAACCAAGAAGATAAGCAAACAAGAATTCAAGCAAGAAGCACAAAACTTCAGGCTGATCACTAGGACAAATGAAGGTAGGGAGAGAAAAAATCCCATTTCCTCACTCCTCCAGCACTCCCTGCCCCAAACAACCTCCCGATTTCCTGCTCTGCTCTGGCCATTCCAAAAAGGCTGTGTAAATCCCAGCGTGGCGTGGGGAGCTGAACCGTAGGGAAAACACTTGTGCAAGCGTAGCTGGGTTGGGGCTGACCTGTCTTCACACCCACATGCAACACTCCTGGTTGTCAGCCACATTTTCACTTTATGATATTGGAAAGGGCAGCCAGCTTTCTAAAAGTGGACGCACTCTTGTGAAATCCAGAGGTTTTGTCTCTCCAGAGCCTGTAAAACTGTTTGATTTTTATATCTAATCCATCTGGTGCTCCTGGGAGCACGGGGGGAGAAGAAAAAAAATGGTGCAAGGGATTAGCGAAAAAATAAACTGTTGAAATGTTTTTAAAAAATCATTCTGGATGTTCTGGGATGTGCGTAAACAGGACAAAGAGCAGGAATGCCAGTGCACATGCTGGGAGTGCCTGTGTGGAGTGGAAGTGCCACGCTGTTCCCTGCTCCTGGCTGGGCTGGGGTTCAGTGGGATGGGCTGGGAGCAGAGCCGTGCCCGCAGTGCCCGGCACCTGGGGGCTGTGGGGTCAGTGGGAACGGTGCTGCTGCCCAGGGCACACCAGCACTCCCAGGGCCCCAGGCATGCTGGGGCTTGTTTTCACCCCCAATCCATTGGGGACAGCATCTGTTAACCAAACCCTGGGGGATTTTCCAGTCCCTGCTCGCAGGCTGGGCTTCACACCCTGGTGGAGTCTCTGGCATGTGCCTCCTCCTTCTTGCCTCAGTTTCCCCTGACAAATAACCCTGTTGTGAAACCATCCCACTGCCATGGCTGCAAGTTCTAGGAAAGCTCTGACTGGTGATTTCTTCACAGCAGAAGATTAATTCAGCTAGAAAATATTCCCCCCACCCCCGGGGTGATGACATTGGAGCTGCGTAATCCTTGCTGGGATTGCACTGAGGGAAGAGAACACCTGGAGGGAAAGCACTCCAGCCACCTCCTGCATATCCAGGGACTCTTCCAGGGGAGCAAGGAAAGGGACTGGGACAATTTGTGGGGGAGGATTTTGCAGCTCCACATTTGATTTGCTGGGAGTCTGCAGCTCCTTGAGGGATTTGGAGGGATTCCTTCTCCTTCTTCTGCAGCCGGATTTTCCCCTACCATAGGCTGCTGAATGAAGACCCAAGGCTGAGGCAGCAGCAGAAAAATGAATATAAATGGGAGGGTTTTGAGCTACCCACCCCAAACAAATGGGGCTGACAGAAGGGAGGAGAGAACCATACCTGTCCATTGCTCATGGAACTGAAATTTTGGCTTTCTGAGTTGAGACAGAAGACAAGCAAAATGCTTCTTCTCCCAAGAGGCAGAAAGTCAGCCCAAATCTGAGACTTGCCAGGGAGAACACGGGCCTAACACCACGTCAAAGCACCCTTGAAAGAGGTGGAGAGGGAGATGTATCCCTTTCAGTCTGAGCCCCTTTTCTTTTCAGACTGTGCAAGTGTTTTCCAGAAAACATGTTGTAAGTGCCATGGGTTGTGCCCTTAATTGCATTGCAAGGGTAAGAGCCCCCCAAGCACCACTTGAACTGCAAGGCTACAAAACCTAGGGCTGGGATCACTGATGAGCTGCTCTGACCACGGCTGGTGCTGTGGGCAGACCTCTCCCAGAGCGAGGTCCTTGTGCATCCTCCAGTGCTGAGGGTGCTGCACATGGTGGAACTGTGCTTACCTGCTCCAAGGCTGTTGCTAAAGTGTGTCTGCCTTTGCTCATCCAGGTCACTGGAACATCTTCCGAGCCCAGACGTCGGAGCTGAAGATGACGGAAAGCCCAGAGAAGGAAACAAAGAACTTGTAAAGCAAAGAACTTTTCTCTAACTATTGATTTATCTACACACAGACACACATACACATATATATGAACTCCAGAGCTGCATTATTAAATAGACTGGCACTGCAATACAGGTTACACTAGTGGAAACTCCAGCAACTCCAGAGAATGACCCCAGCCCATTGAAGCCACAGCCGTGTAGGTGCCTCTCTCCAGCAGGAGAGTGCAGGAGGCTGGCCATCACCTCCTGCTACCCCAAAGATGTTGGATGAGCAGAGGGAGGAGGGACAGACGGCGCAGGGGTGAGACCTGGTGCGACAGGAGGAGGTGGGATCCATCCCATGGATGGAGCGGGACACCCCGGCGTTCCTGAGGAGGAGCAGGAACGTGCAGCAAAGCAGGATGTGACCGTGCTCCTTACCAGCTGCTGGTGGAAAGGTGACCTGCAAAGAAAGGAAAATCAGCCCTCTTTCTTTCCTTGGAGCCCCTGGGAGCTGCAAAGGGGTTTCTTTGGCTGAACACCCTCCAAGGGGTGTTTTCTGAAAAATCCCATCTTTTCCACCTGGGGTGATTCTTTTCCCTTCTTTGCAGGTCACTTGAAAATGTAGATTTTGGGAGGACCCACCTGCTGGCAGGGTCTGAGACCCTGAACACTGCACTAAGGTCGCTACTCAGCATTTATTGTGCTATATATTTATATCTATCCTATATAATATCTACGGGGCTGTATTCACAGGAGGGGCATCTCCCAAAGGGCAAACAGGATCATTTCTGCAGCATGGGGAGGAGGGTGTGCAGCAGCATCACCTTCCCCCTGTCTGGAAACAGCTTTGGGGGATTTTCAGGTTGGTTTGGTACATATATTTATCCCTGGATTCTTGTTTTATTCTGTTTTGATAAATCTATTTATTTGGAAATCCAACTCTGTCTGACAAATCTGATTAAAAGTCTTCTTGATTCAGCTTCCTGTGCTGTTCTCCTTTCCCTGTAGGATCTCTGTTAAGGCTTGGGGGCCTTAGTGGGGTTTGGTTCCCTTGCACTCACTCAGGCAACATCCTCAGGGCTGGGATACAGAGAAATCTCACGGGTGCTTTGCTCATCCATAGGGGATCACCCCTTCCCATTTGCTTGTGGCCTGCTCAAAGCTCTGGGCTGAAAACAGAGCTCGGGGCTTGGGCCCTGTGCTGACACTGCTCACCAGGGCCACACAGTGGGGCTGAGCTGCCTAACTTTATCCAGGAAAGAAAAAATCCCTGTGAGGCTTTGAGCCTTAGTGGGGCTCCCCGTGGTGCGAGGTGAAGGGACAGGGGCCAAGCCACCTCCCTGCCCCAAGGCCGCCCGCACGGCTGTAGCTGCCTGCGGGCAGGGAGGGTGCTGCCAGCCCTCGGGCAGAGCCTGACCCCTCCCTTGTCAGCCTAATTAACTGGCCCTTGTGTGATCTACCTGGAGCTGAGCCGAGGAGCAATTTGTGCTCATTTACCAGAGTGGCGTTTGGAATGAAGCTGCTCCGGCGGGTTCCCAGGGAAGGCTGGGAGGAGACCAGCACGCATTCTGCACTGCCTTGTCCAGGTGAGGTATCCTCCAGGTATCCACAGGGTGCTGAGCCCATGGACACTAAGCCCAGACACAGAGAGACCTCTTGGGTGCAACCCAGCTGAGTGCCTCGCACACAGAACTCCTCTGCCGTGTCCAGGAGGGTGGTGGAGGCTGCTGGATGCTCCAGGAGAAACCTTTCGGTGGGCATTTACAGAGGAACCGACGTGGGGTCGGTCTCTTCTACCAGGGAACAAGCGACAGGGTAAGAGGAAACACCCTCAGGTTGCACCAGAGGAGGTTCAGGTTGGATATTAGGGGAAGTTCCTTTCCCCAAAAGGGCTGTCCAGCCCTGGCACTGCTGCCCCGGGCAGTGGTGGAGTCTCCATCTCTTCAGGGATTTAAAGCCATGCGAATGGGGCACCTGGGGACATGGATAGTGGTGGCCTTTGCTGTGCTGGAGGAACGGTTGGACCGGACGGTATCAGAGGGCTTTCCCTATCTGAACCATTCAGTCACTCTGTGATTCTATGGATGTGGTCCCTGACGTCCCTCCCTGAGTAATCCCTGCCCTGAGTGAGGTACACTGCACTTCCAGAGAGCACCACGTGTCTGAAGTGACCACAGGGCCGCCTCATCTCGGTTTCCAAAAATGCCCCCGGTGTGAAGGGGCTCTTCCATCCTCCCCTGACACGCCCAGCTCTGCTGGCCTGTCTCCAGGGCGGAGGGGCACGGGAGGGATAAGACACCAGCTTCCCCTTGTTTCACCGCTGCCAGACTCTCCTTTCCCAGGACCGTACAGACCGCCGGAGCGCCGGGGACACGCACGGGGGCCACACGGGCGGGTGGCCAAGCTCTGTCACAGCACTGCTGGCGACAGGCTGTGGGCTGGAAGGAGCTCAGGGCAGCGAGCAATCCCTGCGGTGGTGTCAGTGATTCCCAGCAGCTCCGAGAGGCCGCGGGACGCCTCTGGGATTAACCCTTCTAAATCGGATCAGCAGCCCCAGGGCAGAAGCCAGCGCTTCGCGGTCGGTGGCATCGCCTTCGTCGCCCTGCTCCTCCTCCCTGCGTCCGTTCCCTGCGCAGGCATCGCCCCCGGGAGACCCCGAGCTGTGAACACGGGGTTGATTCGGGGGCAGAGCTGACTCGGTGCCGCCGGACCTTTCATCTCTCGCAGCACCGGCTGTGCTTGCACATCTGTGAGCGAGGAGCAACCTCAGCTTGTGGCTCCAGAGGTGGTCACGGAAGCGTGGAATTGTTTGGGTTGGAAAAGACCTTTTCACTCTCTCCAACTGCCTGACAGGAGGGAGCAGCCGGCTGGGGTCGGGCTCTGCTCCCAGGGAACAAGTGACAGGACAAAGGAAATGGCCTTGAGCTGTGCTAGGGGAGGTTCAGGTTGGATATTAGGGAAAATTTTTTCCCCTAAAAGGTTGCCCAGCTGTAGCACAGCTGCCCAGGGCCGTGGTGACGCCTCCATTCCTGGAGAGCTTTAAAAGCCATGTGGATGTGGCACCTGGGGACATGGGTCACTGGTACCCTTGGCAGTGATGGGTGCACATTTGGTGTCATTGATCCTAAAGGTCCTTTCCAACTTCAGTGATTCTGCGGTTCCGTAGTAAGACCAATGATGGATGGTTTGAGGAAAAACTTGAGCTCTCCACCTCTCTGCACAGCCTGGCTGATGCCCCCTGCTCTGGACAGGCTCCTCCTGAACACCCACGGGGCATCAGAAGGTGTTTCAGCCATCCTGGGCCTTTGCTGGTGTGCACAAAACCCATGAGCAGAAAGTCAGCACCCGCTGGTGGCACCACCGAGCCGGAGGAGCGTCGAGGGTCTTGAAGCTGTTCCCCAGAGGCAGCCTGATGTCCTGAGAGGGAAAAACTCACAGCAAACACCCAAATGCAGCTTGTGTGACACTGAGGGCTTTGGGACATCAAATGTCCTGCCTGAGAGAGCCTAGCATGGAGTCAGACACCAGCCCAGCCGAGAAGACAGAGGGACATCAGCCCTGCAAGGAGAAGGGCTCACGCATGAGGTGATGCCGGGGCAATCTGTCGCCGTGCCTTCACCTGCACGGGGGTTAAACACGGCTAATCCTGGGCCCTGCAGGGAAACTGCTCCCTGGGGCATTGGCAGGGGCATCCCTGCACTTGGGCCACAGCAACACCTCACCCCTTGGCTCCAGGTGGGGACAGGACACCAGGAGTGTGTCACACAGCGTCCCTGCCTGGGGCGGTGGTTGTGTCACTCAGTCCTCAGGGAGATGTCGCGATTCCATTGCTGCTGCTTCTGCAGGTCCTGCCACTTCTGCAGGACTCAGACCTCCTGCTGCTTCTTCTCTGGGACCTGCATCTCCTGGCAGCCCTCCTGCAACCCTCTGTCCTCCTGCTGGGGTTTGTTTGGGGTGCAGCAAGTGCACCATGGCTGGTCCAGCCTGTGCTGAGACACCCTTGGTCTCTGCAGAGAGCATTTGGGCACCAGGTCCAGTTTGGGTCCCTAGTACCAGGCAGGGACTGGATGGACCTGGTTCACCTGGAAGATATGCCAAAAATGCTTTCCCCTTCAGAAATGATGGGATTGGGACCACAGGAGGGAGGGGCATCCCATCCTTGGAGAAACCCAGCCTTCTCCTGGACACAACCCTGAACAACCTGATGTAACTTCAAAGTTATCCCTGCCTGGAGACAGAGGTGGCACCAGGGACCCATCCAGCCAGAATTACCCCGTGGCTGCGTGCTCTGGGACGGAAGACAAGTCACCACCAAAAATCTTGTCTCTACCTCTGGGGTCTTAGGGCTTTTTTACACCAGAGCCGTGCTATTTCATGCTGCATTATCAGGTTAGTCACAACACTTCTCCAAACTGTATGTCTATGTGACTGCCAGCTACACTCACTTCCTCGGCCCCTGCTGCTTTCCATTGCAGCGGGTTTTCAGTCACACAAAATATCCACTTTCCCCTTAATGTGCACGAAGCCCCCTTGCCTGTGGGGATGCCAGCACCTCCTGGTTGTGTTTGCTGGAGCCTTGCTGCCCACAGGAGCAGCCGGGAGAGAAGCTGCTGGTGACAGGCACTGCTCAGCTGGGGTGTCACTGCATCCCCGGGGCTCTGCCACGGGCAAACACAAAAGAGGGTTTGGTGCTGCTCCAAATGCCCCGTGTGAAGCCACAGCTCTGGAGATGCTTTGAATTTTTAGGCATCTCCCAGTGATTGGGATGTATGTATGATCACGTTCCCTCAGTCAAAGGGAGGGGTTTCTCCCCAGAAGGATAGGATTTCCCTTAAAATCCCTCCACAGAGACACACATACCACACTGGGCTAACGTTTCCCCTGCATACACTCTCCTCTGCACATCCTTTTCTTTTTTGGGATGACAAATGGGGAAACCAGAAGATTGTCAGTGCTGCAGGGCTCACAGGCTGTTCTCGTGCCACCACAGGCCTGTCTCCTCTCCAGACTAAACAGTCCTAATATTTCCTGTCTCTTCTCACATAGAAATGTGCCTGTAATCACTCCTTTCTCCTGTTCCTTCAGCTTTTTGGATGCAGGAGCAGCTCAGGATGTACCTAATCTGGCAGGTTGTCCAAGCTCTGCTGGGGAAATGGGATCGCATTTCCCTGTCTCCAGCTTTGTCAAAGCTTGACACCCCCAGAATCAGGAAACAAAGAAATCCCTGCAGGGAGAAGCTTTGCCAGCAAATGTGGACACTGGAAAAAGGCTCTGGCTTCCTGGAAGACGGGTGCTGAGAAAGGGGTGATGAGAAAAGCAGGGAAATCCTTGGAGATGGCAGCTGGGGCCAAAGGAGGGACGGAGGAAACGTGACCAGCATGGCACAGGTGCAGCCCCAGAGGCCCTTTCCTCCAGCAGGATGCCCAGTCCCAAACGTGGACATTCCAGAGGGGAGGTAGGACAGACCTGTGGCACAAAGGAGCTGAGGGATTGTCCCATGGCTCTCCTGCCCATGAGGGAGATCCACTTTTGCTGCCTCTGACTGACCCTCTGGGTGGTTTTTCTTGCTCCCCTGTTTTTTGGCCATGGAAGTGTGTGGCTCCAGCAGAGATCCCTGTTTGTACAAGCTGGATAAATCCAAAGGAAACTGCTTACAAGTCCTTCTCACCAGTGTTGCCAGAAGCCCATGATTCAGTGCTACTTTTTTTGGGTAGAAATTAATTAGTTCAGGCCCATCACAATTATCTAACTCAAGGAGAACGACAATAACCCACTGTCTAATGGTTCTTCATGGCCATTTAGCACCATCTGGGTTGTCTGATCAGGGGCTTCGCAAACAGTTGAAAATGAAGTAAGAAGGATTGCTTGGCCCAGACACCTCTTTTTGCCTCCCAGCTGCACGGACAATACAAATAATCCTGATGGACCCATTAGACACAGGGACAGGGACTGCAGAGCAAAGATCAACCCGCGGCTCACCCAGCTCCTCTGAGGCTGCTGTCCCCACGGGGAAGGTGGTGGCCCTGGAAAGAGCAGGGAACAAGAGCTTGGCCACATGTGTTGCACCCTGGACCCGCTCCTCTTCCAGCTTTAGGGTCTGAGTGTGACTGGGTGACAGCTTACCCAGACCCTGGCTGTGCCCTATGGCACCAGAGCCCCAAACAGGCACACACATGTCTGTGGAACACAGCCCCACTCAGGGCCAAACTCCTGCATAACCTCAGCAATCCATCCTCCAGCCTGCAGGCAAGGGGGACCACAAGGTACTAAAAGACAGGTCCAAAGAGGGCACAAGGTACTAAAAGGCAGGTCTCCAAGAAAACTTTCTGGATAGGAAATGTAGGCAAGTCTCCACCTAGCCCCATCTGCAATGTCAGTGTCCATTCAAAGAGGCCACATTTAGGGTTTTGTTTGTTTTGTTTTTTTTTACCCTACCAGTCTCTACATCTGTTTTTAGCTTGGTGCTGAGTGCTGCAGGCTGCAGTTTTCACAGGAAAACCTGGGAAAGGGGAGTTCTGCTCACTGAGGGCTGCCTGAGGCAGAAGTTTGCTAGCAGGATTTGGCAGGGGGCTGCAGAGGGACCCACGGGGGCTCCTCCAAACCCCGTCAGGCTTCCGGCTCCTGTTCTGTGGCAGGGAGATCGGCACTGAAAAATGAATGGAAATATTGATCCTCTTCCAAGCTGCTTTTAGCACGTCCCGAGAAGTTACACAGACACTGGGGAGGGCTCCTGCTCCTCCCAAGTGGAGAGAGGGAATCTGGAATGGCCAGAACAGACACAGGGAAGAGCTGCACATTGTCCTTCCCTCCACGACCATCCCTGGAAGTCAGGGAGACCCAGTTCCAAGGGGGGCGGAGGATTTCAGTACGTGCCCACGGCCACATTGATCTGTGGTGCAGATCTCAGCCACCACCTCCTGGGCCAAGAGGTTTCCAGGGAAAACTGCAAAGTTCCTTGTTGCCTTCCCAGGATGTATTATTGCCCTTTGGAGCTGAATGTGACTCACCAAAAGGAACAAAAAGGTTGAATAGAGATGAATATAATTCGGCCCTTCATCTAAGCAACCCCCAGCCTGTGATAGACACCCAAAATTCCCAGGACAAACTCTCCAGATGGTGTTGACCTGCTAATTAGCAGGAGATCACAGGACTGGTGTTGGATTTCTGGATCAGCCTCACAAAATGCTGGCCCAAGCTGACCATGATCCCCAAAAAGGTGTTTGGTACCTTTGGGAACCTCTTGCCCTGCAGGTCTGAGCAGCTGGGATGCAAATTGGGACACACTGCGATTCAAAGAGTTTTGTCCTTCAGGTGGGCAAGGCCAGGGTTAACGCTAATTCATCCAAAAGGATTTTGAGGAAGGTTTTGCCTTTGAAATGGCAATTTAACCCTTTCTCGTTGGTCATTTCCTCTGTGAGATCATTTTCCCATGACACAGAGGCTGAGTTTTCCCTCTTCCTTGGCCAGGCAGACCATGTGCATGTGGAGAAGTGGGACGAGCAGCCATAGCTCAGCTCTGCCTCCCTGCTCTGTCCTTTGGAGAGCCCAGCAGCAGAGCAGCCCGATTCCTGCACGGGGCTCCAAGACAAGCTTTGGGTGATGCTCTCCCCAAGCCTGGGGGTCCCTGTTCGTGGTGGGGATGGTCCCTCATCCCCCTGGAGCTCTGCACCCCCAGGGAGCAGCCGTGCTCCCCACACCTGGTCTGGGGAGGAGGGATAACGTCATGCGCAGCTCCTTGGCACAGCGGTGGATGCGAATTCCCAGCCAGCGGGCCAGAGGAGAGGCCAGCTGGGGGAAAAGTCCTGGGGGAGCCCACAGCCAAGTCTCCCAGCTGGGAATTGGTGGGGAGGGCTCAGGCTCCACTCCTCACAGGGTCTGTGGTTTTATTCCCTCTCCTCAAGGTATGGGGAGGGAGGAGGAATCTCTTGCAAGCAAAAATCCCTGGGATTTTGTTCTTCAAACATCGTGGTTGGGGATGATGCGGTGGGGGATGTCCGTGGAAGGCTTGTGTGAAATGACATCCCGGTGATCCTATGGGATGGACTCTGTGCGTGCTCCTCTCCCATGTCCTCCTCTTTTCCCCCTCCCCTTGTTTGTTTCGGTTTTCAGGCATCCTGGAGCTTTTCAAGGGGCTCAGCAGAGTGTTGTGATGGGCCACAAAGTCCTCTGGTCCTTGCTTTGATGCCAGCAGGGCAGAGTCTGCTCCCCTTTCCAGCCCGCGGCGCCTGCTGGGAGAGATGGGACTTTGGGAAGCAGATGCTGCTTCCTGGGTGTTTCTTTTCCCCCTGTAGTGAGTTTTGAAGTTGCCAACCACTGGCCACGGCACAGCTCAGGCTAACGGAGTGGGTGGGTGAGGAGTTGCCCCTTCCTCGGGGTGTACCCTGGGGTTTTGCTGCTGGAGCTACGGTGACATCCCGGGGAGATGACCTCTGTCACCTCGGGCCGTGGCATTGAGCCACTCTGCGGATTCCTGGGGACATCCCGTGCACCACAAGGGGCCCGCCAAGGGCAGGGGTGTCCCTGGGGTGACCGAGACCTCCCCCTGTACTCCCCGGGCAGACACGGGTCTCCAAACTGCGGGGACCAGCCCCCAGGCATGTCCCTGTCACCGAGGACGACACGACGGTCCCTCAGCTGAGCCCTGCCACGCCCCCAGCGCCAGCACCCCTTCTGCTGCAGGGTAGGGTGACAGCCCAGCGGCCATCCCCAAACTGCCCCGGCCATGGGGCTGACCAGTCCCTGCACCCCTCGCAGAGGGGCCGGTAGCCGGGAACCTGCGCCAGGACCAGAAGCCGGTTCCATACAGTCAGGGAATATAATAAAATTAAAGCTCATTAAGCACTTAGAAAAGGGTTTGCATTGAGGGGGAGTGGGCGAGGGGGGGGCCCGGGGGGCTGTGCATCTCAATACTGGGCTATTTAGAAGGGAGAATTTAATAACAGGGGGGTTGGTTTTTATGGCAATAGATTTATTCCACCTGGGCTAAGAAATACATTCCACATCTGCCGAGCCGTGTAACCAGACTCTAATTAAAATCGTGTGCCAAGCGAGGGCCCGGCTGTAAAACACAAAGCTGGCTTTTAGAGCGGCTGGGAAGCGCGGCCAGGCGGCCCGGGGGCGGCGGTGGCCGGCAGGACGGGCACGGGGCTGGCGGCAGGGCTGGGCCACCGCTCACCGTCCCCACGCCGGGGTACGAGGGGCAGGGGGATGCCGTGTGTCCGCAGGGACCCCGGGGCACGGTGACACGCACAGGCACCTAGTGGCCGTGGGGACAGGGTGATGGAGGCCCCTGGGTGTGCTGTGACCCCGAGGACGAGGCGGTGGCTGCGCACAGTGGTGGTGACACCCACACGTGGGACGGATCACGGGGTGGCTGATGTCCACGCAGAGGCAGTGCACGGGGACTGGTGACACCCACACGTGTAGGGACAGTGTGACATCGCCGTGCGCCTGCAACGGCAACAGCGAGGGGGTGACATCCCCCTTTCCACAGCGGTCATGAAGAAAGGGTGACATGGATGCCCTTCACTGGGACGGGGTGACACCCACGCACCTGGAACGGCCAGGGGATGGGGTGGCACCCCTGCTCTGTGACAGGGGACAGTCATGTCCACGGCGACGCGCACACACCACGGAGAGACCGCGGGACGCGCGGTGCCCACCCACAAGCAGCGCCGGGGCAGGGTGACACCGGCGACAGCCGTGTCCCCGCGGCAGCGGCAGTGCCGGGCGGGGACGGGGCTGAAAGGGCGCCCTGTGGGCCCCGCCGCGGGACACCCGCGCTGGGGTTTTACAGCCCCGCAGGTCGGGCCGAAAACGGCCCGAACAAACAGCGGCTGTGTCTCGGTTTAACAGCCCGGCCCTCAGACAGCGGCAGCAGCGCCAGTTCTGATGGAGAAACTAATGAAACCTTCGAAATAGTTTGTACGGGAGTAGTGAAGTGAGAAAAAAACCCCAGAGCACTTGCTGCCAAGGAAAATACACTTACCTAGTAAAGCATGAGTAATAAGTGGCGTTTTTTACAGCGTGAAGATATAACTTTTCATGAAAATACCAAATAAGGCTCCGTGCGAAAAGTGGCCGGCCTTTCTAGCTGCGTTTTTTTCTTTCCTTCTCTTTCTTCCCTTTCTTTTCGTTCTCAAGGCACACGTGTGTTTTCCCCAGTGCCCCTTTTGCAGGAGCCTGTTTACGGGGCCGCCTTCCCGCCACCCCCGGCGTGGCCCGCCTCGGGTTCCGTCGCCCTAAGATGAAATGAGAAGGGAATGGAAAAACAGGAGCTGCTGCTCTGCGAGACTTTCTATTTTTAAAAGGTTAAAAATATCTATTTTCAGACACCAGCCCAGGAAGCGCTGGAGTGAAGCGACGCGGCGGGACGGGAGGAGTAAACAACGCCGGGACGTGCCGGGCGGCTCGGGAGCCGCGGCTCCGGGGATGCTCCCGGGGACGGGGACAGCGAGGGACGACGAGCCGGGGATGTGGCCACAGGGAGATGAGGGATTGCATAAAGCTGCAGGGCTCCGTGCCAGGGGGATGCTCAGCATCAAGGTGGGATGACCAGCCCTAAGGGAAGGAGGACCACATCCAGGAGGATGCTCAGCTCCTGGGAGGGATGCCTAGCACCCAGGCAGGATGACTTATCTTCCCCAGCAGCATAGCCCTGGTGGGATAGGCTGCTTGGCTACTGCACACAGATCCCACCATAGCACTGTGGAAAAGCCATCTCCAAAATCCCAGGGATGCTTTGGCACCTTTGCTTTTGCAGCTCCTCTCCCTTCTCTCTGCCCGGGCCAAGGTCCTGGTGATGCTCCCTGGGCTGGCCCCGGCAGTGGCCGTGCCCTCCTGCTCATCCCTTGGCTCCAGCTGGGCAGGAGCACCCGCACCTCACATGCACCACATTGCCCAGACAGGGAGAATCAGTGCTCCAGGCTGGGGCAGAGTGGCTGGAATGCTGGAAAAGGTCCTGGAGGTGCCGGTGCCAGTGCCTGGCCATGAACCCAGGTGGGCCCAGGTGAGCAGGAGGCCAGTGGCCACCTCCAGCTGGAGGCAGCTCTGGGCCCTCCTGACAAGAGAGACCTGGAAGGGCTGGAGTGTGTCCAGGGAAGGGAATAGAGCTGGCAAGGGTCTGGACCCCAGGAGCTGCTGAGGGAGCTGGGAAAAGGGCTCAGCCTGGAGCAAAGGGGGATCAGGGAGGACCTCGTGGGTCTGCACAACTTCCTGACAGGAGGGGATAGCCACGGAGTTGGGCTCTGCTCCCAAGGAACAGCGACAGGAGGAGAAGGAACAGCCTCAGGCTGGGCCAGGACTGGACACCAGAAGGAATTCCTCCATGGAAAGGGCAGTCAGGCCTAGCAGGGGCTGCCCAGGGAAGTTTGGAGTGCCCATCCCTGGAGGTGTCCCAGGAAGGCCTGGAGGTGGCACTCGGTGCTCTGGGCTGGGGACAGGGTGGCGATGGGCCACAGGGTGGATTCGATGGCCTCGGAGGGCTTTGCCAACGTACTGGGCTCCGTGGTTCCGCGGTCCCCGGCGCTGAGGCGCGGTCCGGCCGCTCCCGCTGTCCCTCACAGTGGCTGAGG
>JAWWMU010000001.1:320480-332378 GCA_035048155.1 Cinnycerthia olivascens
CTGGGCTCCGTGGTTCCGCGGTCCCCGGCGCTGAGGCGCGGTCCGGCCGCTCCCGCTGTCCCTCACAGTGGCTGAGGAGCTGCCCCGGCCGCTCCCGCTGTCCCTCACAGTGGCTGAGGCGCGTTTTGCTTCCTTATAAGGCCCTGCTGCTCCCTGCTCCGGTGCCTGCGGCCGAGCCGGCACCGCCTGTGGGGAGAGCGGGACAATTCCCAGCAGGCTGGCGGGACACCCTCCTGGCCAGCCCGGTTGGCTCGGCAGCACCGGGGCGCTCTGCCGGGTCCCGCCGGTGCCCGACGCCAGCAGGGAGAGCCGCAGGGCTTTTCCGAGCAGGGCTTGCCCTGAGGGAAGGAAGGCTACAGATCGCCTCGGCTGTCTCCCCAACAAGGGATGGGGAGCCCCTTCCCCGAGGCTGCTGGCTCAGAAGCGCCTTGTCCAGGTTCTAGCCCGGAGTGTGTGACAGTGCCACTCCTCAGTGCACCTGGAAAACAAGGGATGAAGACTCCTCTGCCTGAAATAAGGCTGCTAGGGAGGAAAGAAACACTATATACTGCACTTCGTTGAATGAACCTCTGCCGTTGTCTCTTCTGAGGCTCTTCTGAGGGTGTAAATGTGGTGGAAGGAAGATAGCAGATCCCCCTGGGATTTGGATCTCCAGCCATAAATGACACATGCACAGGTATAAAGACCCGTGCATCTCCAGGAGCAGCCTTTGCACCCTGAGCCCCACCAGCAGCATGTCCTGAGGTGGGAGATGCGCTCCGTGTTCCAAGAGCCAGGTTCTGGGTGCCAAAGGAGTGATCCTCACCCCGAGCGAGCCTTCTCCCTCTCTCCAGCCCCAATTCCTTGCTCCCAGGCATCACCCGGGGACACTGCAGCCTCGGCCAAGGGGGCATCCAGGGACCTGAAGCCCCCCTGGGGCTGGCAGCCCATGGAGTTCAGCAGTGGGGAGTATGAGATCATGATTTTTGGAAGTCTGAAGTCCTGCCGGGTCCTGCTCCTGCAGACATTAAGTCATTTTCCTGAGGAAGTGCCGTATGACGTCGACCTGGTTACAGGAGTCGGGGTGGAGCCAGGAGCTCCAGCGAGACCACGGCAGAGGTGAGGAGCAGGAGCACCAGGACACCCCATCCTGTCCCTCTGCCACAGGAATGACACTCCAGGGGTCCAAATGCAGCACAAATCCTGGTATTTTGAGGTTTCAGATGCCCAAAAACACTCAGTTGAAAGCTTCCAGCCCTGGTTTTGATGGAACAAATCTTTACTCGCTTCACCAGGGAAATGTCTTTGACTTCCATGCAGTCAAATATCGCAACAATCCTTGGAAATCAGGATTTGACACATTATTTAAAGAATAAAGACAAATGAAAAAAAAAAATCTGTGTTTAATGGGATTTGTCACTTAGCACTACCTTTAAAAATACCCCCTCAACTCTACCAAGAACAGAACCACTGCAGCAGGGTGGGTTTTCCTCTCAATAGTTAAACTTCCTTCCTTAAATAAGGTTGTTCCTTCTCTTCCCAGGCCACACCATGGGCACAAACCCAGGGATGCTGCTGGGGCGCAGCAGCTCCTCTCAAGGAACCACTGATGACACCAGCCCCTCTGGAAAATCTTTGACATCTGTCTATCAGCCCCAGCACCAACCAAGCAGAATGCCCAGACCAAGAGCTCCTTTCTGGTTAATAGGACTGCTGTGCTTTATTCCTCTTCCACAACAGGTTCCTCAGGATCATGTCTTGTGACACTCTTCCTTCAGAAGGCAGATGATGAGTTGTCCAAGGAGAAACTTCCCTTGTCTGGTTTATGCCTGTAAAGAGACCCTTCAGGCAACCCAAAACCTACCAACCCCGTAATGCAGCTGCCACTGTTCCCTGGTACCTGCCTGGGGTTATCAGCAGTGCCCTCTAACCACCCTCCCCTCTGACTCACTGGCCTCCAAGGCTAAAGATCCAGCTCTGTCCCAATACCAGCAAAATCTTCCCCAGTTACTCTGGAGCCAATTGGGTGGGAAGCCTTGAGGATGTTTTCGTAAAGACAGAACACCAACGGTGTCCCAGTCTATAATTAGGCATCTGAGCAAGTTACAGAGGATATGTTCAAGGAAGAAAAGAGTAAGAGAATTTTATATGCACTGCTTTGTCCAAAAAAAGATTATGAAAGGTAGAGCAAAAACTATTTACCAGTCTTAGGGGGAAAATGAAGTACATTTCATTCAGTTAAAGCTGAAGCAGATGTTCAATATTTGTGCCTGTGCCTGAAGACCTGCTACGTTACGGCTTCTGCCCAACGTGAACATCTGGATCAATCTGAAGAGCTGAGGGTGTACAAAGAGGAGAGGAAAATGCCACAAACTCCTCTCCTAGCACCAAAGGAGTGATGAAAAAAATACAATTTCATGTGAAGAGATTCAACAGCCTCTCAAGAGTTCCTCAAGATGTTGCTCCTAGCTGGCAGTTCCCACACCGCTTAGTGAAATGACTGAAATTATTGCAGTAACAAATAAAAACTTTTCTCTGATACAAAATCTAGTCCAGAGGGCTTCCTTACATAGTAAGCAGGACTCCTTGCATAACCAGGGGTTGCATGTTGGCCTCCACAAGCAGCAGCAGCTTGCAGAGAGCCACACGAAAAAAGGGAGTAGCACTCCCAAGTTGCCAAGAGGAGATAGACCCAGCTCATTTCTTCTGGAAAAAGCCCATGATGGAGACCTGTTTGTTGGCTCTGTTGGCAGGAGCTGCCCCTTTCTTCAGGTTCTTCTTCTCTTCCTTTGGTTCTCTCTTCGTGGGCAGCAGGGGTTGTTTGTGTGGGGCTGGTGCCTTGGGCTTGGGGAATTCATCCTCGCTGTCCGTGCAGGATTCGCTCTCGTAAACCTTCTCAGTCACTGGTGGAAAGAAGAGGGAAGGGAGCAGAGGATGATGATGGTTAAGCCATCTTTATACCAAAGACCTCCCCATCGTGGCCTGCTCATTGCACTCCTGGAAAGAAACGTTTTGGGTTCAAGGGGCACATGCCAGGCACAGGAATTAAGTCCATTGCTCAAGGTTAAGCAGTAGGAAATGGCCTCAAGTTGTGCCAAGGGAGGTTTAGGTTGGGTATTAGGGAAAATTCCTTCCCTAAAAGGGCTGTGCAGCCCTGGCACAGCTGCCCAGGGCAGTGCTGGAGTCCGCATCCCTGCAGGAATTTAAAAGCCATGTGGATGTGGCACATGGGGACATGGGCCAGGGTTGTCTTGGCAGTGCTGGGGGAACAGTTGGAGTCAATGACCTTGGAGGGCTTTTCCAACGGCAGTGATCCTGAGATTCTAACTCATATGGCAAAGGCTGACAAGCAGCCATCAGAAAGTGATGAATCTGAAGGAGATCAGAATCAGTAGCTTAGCATTAGACAACGGAACATCAACTTTATGACTGAACCCCACCATTCTGACTTGGTCCGATTTCCACAGAGGCCAAAGCAACCGGATTGCCCAGGAATCCTGGCATGACAACCTAGGGACATCCCCAGACTGCTCTCAGCAGCACACTGGGCAGTTAGGGAAGAGCAAAGCAGACGTCGCCCATTTCAAGGGGCACAAACCTTTGGGGCACCTTCCTTCCACAGAGGTGGCCAAGCAGGGCAAATATAAAGAAATCCTTTATAAAACAACAACCAAAGCTGTGTCTGCAATCAGGGACTCTGCCTGAGGGGGATTGCCAGCTCACTGCTGTCAGTGGCTGGTGATGGAAAGCCCGGGGACATAAAACAACGCTCACGGAAATTAAACCGGAGTCAGCTCCACTGATGAAAGCCACCGACAGATCCCAGTAAATGTTGTTGTATCAGCTTTCCCAGCAGTGCTCTGGGATTCTTCTAGTAAGCCATTTTTCTTTAGCAACTGTATTCTTTTAAACAGATGTCTTAACTTCCCTTCTTCTGGGAAACTGGCTTTCACTTGTATTAATGCATCAAGTTAAGTTAAATAAGGTTTCCTACGTCACCAGAGACTGGGCAGAGGAATGCTATGAAATCCTCCTGGGCAGCACTAGCAGGACCTCAAACAGGGACTGCAAACCAAGCAATCTCCCTTCAGATGCAACAGGGAGTGGCTTCCACAGCGCACTGGGTAAACTTAAAACCTTATCCTGTTGTCAGCCCTGTCAGGAACTCCTGAACCGTGCAGTTAACCCCCTCCTATTGCAGCAACACAGCTCAGATCAACTTTGTTCGGCTGCAATCTCAGCAGAACTTCACGAGTCTGTATTTGCAGCACCTGTGGGTACACAGGTACACTTACTGATGCCCCACTCACAGCCAGACTCCCTAAATCAGAGTGGCTCAAATGATGGGAGCTCTAAAATGCTGTAACACAAATCTCCCTCCAAAGCACATGTGGATATCCCAATCTCCAAGCCCACGTGGGCCCTTTGAAGCTTTAGAAAGTGCAAGGCAGAAACAAGTTTAAACCTTAATCATTCCCCTTTACTAGAGATACCAAGAGCAGGCCCTCAATCCATGGATTTCTGTTGATGCCTAGGAATGTGTCTTGTGCTTAACTCCACACACACTTTAATTGCTCAATTTCCCTCAGGGCTAATCCCTAAATTACTTTTGCTTTTTGACACCAATTCCTTGCTATTCCAGCTATTGTGAAAAAAACATCACTTAAAATTGTGGAGAAATAGAAAGTACAGCCTCATTCTAATGTTAGGATTTAACATCTCTTAAAATCTAGTGCTGGTTTAAAAATAAAGACAGCAGGGAGATGGGAAAACCCCCCTATATTTCATAGAACAACTAAAATTTACATTAGCCTGGGAGATTTGCACGTTATTTAGCCTCTGAATTATTAGGCCTGTTCATGGAAAGGGTGGGGAATGGAAGGGAGGAGAGAAACTGGACAATAAGCAGACAGCAAGTTCTGCACAACAGGCTGGAGATTTGAAGCAGAGAAAGCAGCATCTCCCCCCTACCCAATTCCTCAGAATCTCAGCTCCATCCCTCTGTCTCCCAAGGGCACACCAGGGCCTTGCATTCCCTTTTCATAAAATGGCTATGAACTGTAAAACCAGGAGTCTGGATTTTCCAAGGGACTATGAAACCCTGTGGGGGTGAAGAGCAGAGAAAGGAAGGCAATATTCCCAGCTGAACCTATAAGAGACATTCCTGTGCTCTGGATGCAGAGCCTGTACAACTCAACTCCCCATCTAATGCTATTTTGTTCCATTTTCACCCCAGGTGTTTTAATGGCTCTATCTGGGATGGGAGAGCAAAACCCCATGAGGTAATCAGCCAAACCCTGTGCAAGCCCAGCTCTTGGATGAGACTGCAGCACTTGGGACTCCAGTTGCAGTGCAGCCAGCTGCTGAGAGCTACAGCTTTGTGTTTCTGCAAGGGAGACACACCAAGCTAATGGGAAACAGAAGATGCAGCTCTGCAGACAGGTGCAAACAGACACAGGCTGAGTCTGGGCCAGGAATGCCCGAGTCTGTCCGTGCCCAGCACCACGACAGAGCTGTACAGCAGCACCACATCTTCCTCAGCTGAGCCCCACTGACATCCCCTCAGCCCAGCCAGGCTGCAGAATGAAAGCATCCCATAAAACAACAGAGCTGACAACAGCGTTACAAAAAACACATTCCACGCTCTACAGTGTTTAAAGCCTCCACAAAACCCCCCAAAACACACCAAAACCCATATTCTGAACGTTTGCATCTCTACTTCAATGTCAGGACATGCAGGAAACAAATACAGTGGTGTTACACAGCTTTCTCCAGGCCACAGGAGGAAGCAGAGTCCAGTCAGGCTGGAATTCAAAGCCCCTGGCTCTCAGGACTTCTGTAGGGACTCTCTTCCCTTCTGAAAGCAGAGCCGTCCTTATCAGAAACAGAAATCCTATGAAGTATTTAAGCCTCAACTTATTCCCTGTTTATCTGGCATACTGTAAGTTTCTTTGACATATAATCAAGTTCTGCACAGCTCTGGATTTATCTTCAAAGGGAAAAAAAGAAAAAAAAAAACAACAAAATTATCTGAGCCAGAATTTATCCCAAACCCTAAATCTCTTTCTGTACCATCTCTAAAAGCTTGCAGCTTTGGAGGGGAGAGTAAATGAAGGTGGTAATCGTGATGGCAGGAAGAAAGGGAAAAGAACTGAAGGAAAATCAAAAAAGGGTAAGGGTTCAGCTCCAGCTCTGACTCCCTATGCAGGCCTTCACCCAGTTACCTTAGTCTGGGAGCAGGAGCTCCAACTGGGATAACTAAGTGATTTTGTGAACTTCTTTCTAAGCCTGGCAGAGGCTGGCCTGTTAAAATGGCCAATAAAGTGAGCTGCAGCGAGCGTAGGGCACAGCCTGTCTTACCCATGCAGCCTTCCTCTTCATCAATAAACATCTTGGATTTCAGCACACGCTTCCGCTTCCTCTTCCTCCCTCCAGCTGACACCTGCAGGACACGGCAGCACTGTGAGAAACCAGCAGCTCATTTCTGGCAGCCCATCACTCTCATCTGCTCTCACCTCTGTGGGTGCAGGCTCCAGGTCAGTTTTCAGAGCAGGTACAGGTGGTGGAGATGGGGCTCTCTCTTCCTCGGCTGTGGGAGATGGTGGGACATCTGCCAAGAAGAAGAACACCTTGATGGCACACGGGTCGAATGCTACACGCTGAGGTTCCCAAAGGAAGGAGAGTGGGATAGGATGGCAGAAGTGCACTGGGGATTTTTGGTATGCCAAAAAAATCAGTTCCACCAAGGGAGACTTTAAAACCAGGCACAGGAACTGGCAGGTTTTTAGCTATACATTTCATTTACTTGTTAAAAAGAGTGACTGTAATTTGTTTAGAAATGAAAAGAGGTGGGGTGTGGTAAAACAGTTGTTGCTTCACTGGTGGTGCTACACATCCCAAACAATGCATGCTATCAGCTTAACCCAAGAAGTAAGTGCAGTACACTATCACACATCCTAAAAGATTGTTGAGGTATTGTTCTTCTTCAAACTTGTATTGAAAAAACAAAACAAAAACAAACAAAAAAGCCCTCCAAAAATCCAAACCACTGCAAAAACTGAAGCTGATTCTCTCACTGTTTCATCTCCTTGCTCCCCTCTGGGTTCAAGGACAGGGACACCGCACTCCACTCAACGCCAAGACTGATCCAACCAGTCAAGGGCACCTTCACACCTTTGCAGGGAGCGAAGGGAGCTCTGGAGCCTCCACCAGCAGCCTCCAAGTGAGACAAGCAGGGCTTTAGAGCGCCGAGCGAGGCGGGGTCACCCTCCCGCGGGGCTGGCAGGGGGACAGAGCTCCAGGAGACCCGAGTGACAAAGGCTGCCACGCGAGCCCTGGGCTGCGGGGCACCAAGTGCTGCTGTGACCTATTGCTTCACCAGGACACGGCCCGAGCGCCCGCCTGCCCCCGCGGGCTCCGGCGCTGTCCCGCGGGATCGTCCCGGGCATGCGGCCAGCTGACCTCCGGAGCTTCCCGAGGGCTCCGTGCAACCCGGCTCGGCTGCCAGGGCCCGGCCATAAATCACACCGCTCCGGGAATGCCAGCGGAGCGGGGCTGGGGCTGAGCTGCGAGGACAGAGCCGCACAGGGCTCGGCTCCCAGGGGGAAGCGCCGCCCTGGCCGAGGGGCTGCGGGCAGCTCACAGCCCTCAGGGTTTGTGCCTGGGCTACAGCCCCCACACACTGCCCAGCACCAAACCTGCACTGCCACTGCCCAGCCTGGCCTCAGCCCCTCGGAAAGATCTTTAGGAGAGGACAGGTTGAGAGGGCTGAAAAGCAGCCTGGTGAAAAGCCTCTGCCACGCTCAAGCAGAGGCTGCGGAAGGCATTGTCAGTGTGCCAGCCCCGCTAGATTCCTTGGGGAAAACTTGGGCTTTTTTCAGCTTCCTTCAAACAAGTTCAGCTTTTGGCTGGCAGAAGGCACCTTCTCCCCACGTCAGAGTGTTTAGGACTACTATCAAGCTCTTTTATGACTTTATTATCCTCCTCTAGCCAACACAGCCCTCTGACATGTGATAACTCCTGAGTCAACCACAAGCTGCTGCCCACGGTTTGCTCAACAGCAACAGCTGCATGAAATGGATACAAGTTGGGCAACTGGATGGACCAAAGATGTAAATCCTGGCTTTGTTCGGTTTGCTCTGACCCTGCCTGGAAAAACTGTGAGAAGCTTTAGTGCTTCTGCTGTGGCTCTCCAAAACCCACGGAGTTTGTAGGTCACAGTGCCACTGAAATCACCCTCCAAAGTGGCTGTAAAACGCTTGTCAACACTGCGAAACGCTGCCTGTGTTGGTACAGCTGAAGCTGCCAAACCTCCTGTCCTCTGTGAGCGCGTTTGTGGAGTTTGTTCTGGCACTGGAAGCAAAACAACCCGCAGTGACTAAGGAACCCTCACACCAATATAACTTTTTAATGAAAAATCATTTAAATGGAGAGGATTGTGCCTTATGCCCTCTCTGTATTTCCAGCGTGGTACAATGTGCTGATGCTGGTGTAAGGAGAGCTTATTTAGGGCTACTTTTAGTACATCAAGAGCAGACTAACACAGAACTAGGCAGGAGACCTGGCCTGACATGGAATTGCCCACAAGTGCTTCACATCAGCCATACAGGCTGAGTTTCACAGCCACAAAACCTTGCTAAGTGTGCCTGTCACTCCAGGCCCCATTTTGCTCACTGATGCTGTTGATTCAGGTTGCCCCTGCTCTCAGGAGAAACCTGTTTCCAACCTTTCCAAGGTTGTATATATATATATTTTTTAAATTCTTTTTTGCATCCTACTCACAATCTTCTACTTCAATACAGAATATAATATTGCCAGTTTGGACTCATTAGAAATATTCCAAACAACTCAAATCTATCTTCTTTCATCTGGCTGGATTTAGAAAGGCAAGCAGCAGGACAAAAGTGCTGAGTGCTCTCAGTTCTCATTTTCCCTTTTGAAAGGGCAAACTGAACGATATCCAAATTTGCTGTAATTTGCATAAATTTACAATTCTAATACACGGCACAAAGAAATGAAAAACAAAGACGGTTCTGATGCAGGAGCAGCAACAGCAGTGACAAAAAAAATCCTCAGTGTCTGACCACTCTCTCGGGGAAGAACTTTTCCCTAACATCCAATCTAAACCTGCCCTGACACAGCTCCAGCCATTCCCTCAGATTCTACTCCTGGTCACTAAAGAGAATATAAACCTTGGAATAAATGAAACCAGGAGGCATCCCATTCAAAAGCATTAATTGTTAAACACGTGCTGAGGTCATGCAGGTGTCCCATAGGAGAGAGTTCTAACACCCCAAACTCCTGCCTGATTTCACTCACAGGATGTGGATGAGCTGAGAGATTCCAGCCAAGCAAGGATAGGCTCATTTCAAAATTCCCTCCTCAGAGCTAAATAAGTCAGCTTGTCAGTCTGGGAGTGATGAGGAAATGGAAAGACAAACATTTAAAGAAATAAATACCGAGGAGTGTGGGCATATACGTATATATACATTCTACAGCCAAACAAGGATTAAGGCTGATCATGAAAAACAGCTTCCTGAGAGATTTATCATCCTGTGGAATAGTCTAAGAAGTGATACACACCTGATGACAAAGAGCATGTGGGCAGCAGGGAACCTATGAAAACAGGCCTAGAGGTGGCACAGACACTACAAAGATACCAACAGTAGCCACCTCTCCCTGGCACTGCAGTTTCCTGATGTCCTGGTTGTTGCCTATGGGCCAGCCACCCAAAATGAGGAATCAGCTCTGGCTCTCCCAAGGGACTCTACCTCCTCACCACCAACACACCCCATCTGCTGTTTCACCTCCTTTTTCTGGAGCTCTACACCCAGCTGGTGGTTTCAATAATTCATCTGTAATGATCCCCAAGTTCTCCTCCTGAGCAGCTTGCTGGGTGACTGTTCCATTTAGCACACACTCCCAAGCTCAGTTCCAATTTATTTTCCAGTTATCTGTATTGAATGGCATTTGTCACCAAGAATTATCCAAATTCCACGGGATCCAGCCCTGCTGTTCCTCATTATAAGCCCAAATCTTGCAATGTTCTGGGCACCCCACTCCTGTCACAGCCACCGAGGAGACGCAGAGTCGCGCCGGAGACGGCTCAACTGCTTTGCCTCCAACTTCCCCATTATCTCTTTTCTTTTGGGATGTCTTGCTTCCAACACTGTCTTCCAAACCCTTTCTTCTATGAACAGACAGAATACAGACACTAAAAATGACCCTGTGAGGAGAGGGAGGCCACTTGTGAGGGTTTCCTCCCCACATGAACTGGATCTGACCAGCCCTATGGCTCTGGAAAGCGCGCTATCTTTCACAAGAGATTTGGGAACCTCCTCCCCACACGTCAGTGGCACTGGCAGCACACTTGGTGAGGCAACAGCCAGGTCTGAGCTAAGCTAAAACAAAGACTGAATCTTTGTTTTGAGATATCTCAACTCTATGCCCAAGTGCTTGCAGCGCAAAGATAAACAGAAAGCTCAGGCCACAGCCATTTCCTCGGTCTTTAGTCCTTTAAACTATTCCCTCAATCACTGACCAACAGATTTGGGGAATAACGGTGTGGAAATCAGGCCCCTGACCTACATGCCTGATTGTTTACAGATCTTTTTACCTTCCTCATCACTGCTGTCAGACTGAAGTTGTTTGATGCGCTTCCTCTTTTTCTTGACATTTTCGGGGTCTCTTTCTTCCTCGTCGTCTGACCTATCCGCTCTCTTCGTTTTACTGCTGCAAAAAGCAGAGGGGAAAAAAGGGGCATGAACAGGGCATGAACATCCATAATCTCTCTTGAGTGAGAGGTCACTATCTCTCAGGTGTGCATGAAAGCATCACGTGCATTTGGACGAGCACGTTCCTCACGGAAGGAAATCAAAGGCCTCCTTGAGCATCGCATACTCTGACCTGCACCCTCACTGCACAACCAGGCATAGGTGCACGAGCATTCCCGGGCCCCTCATCCTGCCCCACACCCAGCTCTCCAAAACAAGGAGGATTTCTTTAGCCCCTCTGCACTTCAGCCCAGTACCTCACCTCGCCTGGCCACAGCAGCCTGGCAACAGCGCGTTTCTGATCTTGTCTCTTTAGCTCAGGCTCCCAGTGTCCCCAAAAGCATCACTCAGAAGCTCTTTTGACAGACTGCTTGCCACTGACTGACTATGAGGTAGTGTCTCAGAATCCTGGAGCCATTTTTAAAGACTACTGGAAAAATAAAAGAGCTTCTTTCTTTTTAATGTTGGCGAGACGTGTCAGACGAACAAGCCCGGAGGCTAAAGGCCCACGTATCCTCAAAGAGCTGGGACAGCCCAGTGGCCTTCCCAACTCCCCGCTGCCAACACCTCCAGGCCCTTGGCTTCTTGGACAAGGCTATCAATAAGACAAGCAGTTAGTGCTAACTGCGATGGTGGGCTGGGTGGTGTGCTTACCTATTCAGTTAGAAATGGATTGAGACCACCAATTAATTACTCATAGGCCACCAGAGAGCCATCAGACTGTAGTGATTCTTTGTCTCTGTCAGTTTGGGTTGGATTAAACACAAAGGGCTGAACTTAAAATTAACTTGGAGCCTCAGCCCAAAGTAAACCAGTGGCATTGAAAGCAGCCCTACATGAGCTATGGAGATCAACAAGCACAACTTTGTGCTGCAAGCTGTGTACAGACAAGCTTGGGAATATCCCACCTTCCCTGCAGGACAGGTGCTCCTGCCAGCCCTCCCCACGCTGCCTGCAGGGTCTCTCCCATGGCTGCTCACAGTGGGAGGCTGTCTCATGGAAAGCCATCCCCTCCCACTGAGGACAACCTGGGCCGTGGCCCTTCCCATGCGCAGCGGCCCTGAGGCACCTACAGCAGCGAATGGGAAAGAAACACCAGGAGAAAAACCCTGACAGGTCATTTTAGTCAGGTTTGACACAATTTAGT
>JAWWMU010000001.1:332478-344660 GCA_035048155.1 Cinnycerthia olivascens
GAGGTGAGCCAGCATTGTATGAGCAGCCAGCTCCATGCAGGCTGTCCCCAGGCAGGTTCACAGGGACCCTGCAAGGCACAGCTCACCTTTTCTTGTCATTTTGCTGAGTTCTAGCAGACTCTGTTTTCTTCCCAGGTTTCTCTGTTACAGTATTAGGAGGTGACTCTGCTTCTGCTACAGCAACGGAAGGCTTCACTACTTCTTTCTCCTCCTTTGGCTGCTCAGGCACAGAGTTGGCTTTGAGTTTATCTGTGAACAAACCATTCAGAAAGAACAAACACCGGGCATTCAGTTTGAATGAAAACTTACAAAGCAGCTGGCTAGCTCTGTGCACCAAGAACACAGACCATCATGTATTTAGGGATCTAGACTGGCCAAGCTGTATCAGACATGGGAAACAGAAGGGCATGCTTAAATTTCTAGGTGATTTTCTATGGTTCTGCTGTTCCTGATGTCAAGCCATGTGTGCTGCAGCAGTTAAAACCCTGTGGAAGAGGACTGGGAGGCAGTGGCAGAAGATCATCAGAGGCTGCTGGGAGGCCACAGCATTGTGCTAATGCCTTTCTGGGAGTGCTGGGAAAACAGGCTGGCTGCTTCCCTAGGCAAGGGCAAACAGCACTGGAATGAGAGCTCTCTTATTTATGATGAACAGCAGAAAGCCCAAAGACCCCACTGCTGTTAACTCAGGACTTTCTGCCAACAGTGGAACCTTGGAAGCCAGGAGAGACATGCACGTAGGGAATAAATCTTACTCCTGGAATCCCACCCTCTCTTCCACACACATAATCATTTCCAGTTCTGCTGTTTGCTCCTTCTCTGCAGCCACCTCACAAGCTTCCTTGATGCGCTCCCTGACAGGGCTCAGCAGGGGAGGGAACCCCTTTGGAAATGATGGAAATGCATCCACAAAGGCTTCCCCATCACCATTACCACGCCACTTGGGACTTTCAGCACATTGAGCTTTGATCTTTAGAATTTACTCCAGTTAACTGTAGTGACTGTCCTTAGGCTGAGAGTGTCCTCAGCTCCCTCAGCCTCACCAAAACAGGGACTCAAAGAGTCCCAGCAGGGCTGTGCCTTGTCTGCTCAGTGCTGGAACTGTCCCCTGCAAACTCTGACAGATGTCTGTTAGAAAGGGAACTGTGCTGTTTACTCTCTCCCAAAATTCCTCTTTGAAGCCTCCTGTACTCAGTTACAAGGGAATCTTTGAAGAAGGTCCCACAGTCCTTTTTCAATATTTCAATATTTGAAAGCTTCAGCATAGTTTCTTTAGACTTGGATAATTCACAAGGGACTTGCAGAGGCCACCTAGTCCAAACCTCTGCTCAAAGAGAAAAGGCCACTCCTCATTCTCTTCTCCATTTATCAGCCCCTCAGTTTTTAGGAAAGAAATTAATCCTAAAACTAACGATGGGCTCCTCAGTGCTGTGTGAGGAAAAGCAAGCACCATTAACATGCCCTGCAAAACAGGTTTTGGCAAACACCTCACCCATAGCTGATCTTCCAGCCAGGAGAACTCACTTTAAATCAGATTTCTTCTGCACTAAAAATCCTTCCTGGGTTAGTCTGCTCAAATATGTCATTTTAATTGATCTCCCTCCAGCAAGCTTTTTGTCTGAAAAATTCCACTGAAAACTCTTAATTTTTGCTTTAAAAGCTGTGTGCAAAAACATTAACCCCTGTGAGTGCAAAAGTGCTGAGAGAAGTATGGAAAACTATCAGGAAAGAGGGGATATAAAGAAAATCCAATGAGTTTGGTAAAGTGGGGATGGGGAGGAAGGAAGAGATCTGCCTCCCATCATAGCTCTAGTACAAAACACTTGATTCTACTGAATATTTTTTAATTTCTACCCAGCTTAAATAAATTATAATTAAAAAAAAAAGAAAAGAAAAGAGACTTCAAATAATCCTCAGGTTTGGGGTTTTTTTTTGGTTGGTTGGTTGGTTTTTTTAATTATAACAGGCTGTTCCTTGACCATGAAAGCCTCTGAAAACAGAAGAGCACTTACTCATAGCAGCTTTTCCAAAGAAGTTGTTCATGATGCTGTTCTTTGTTGGTGGCTTGCTGCTTGCTGCAGACACCTGGAAGCAAAGAGAGGAATAAGCACAGGAATTGCCCCCAGCCCTCAAGATGCACAGCATTGCTTCTGGACAAGCAAAATAATGGACAGCATTTGTTCCCACTGCCTTAGATTCTGGCAGATTTAGCAAACTCTCTGTTCTGGAGAATTTGAAGATGCTCATTAGACACAATGTGCATCGAAGGGGCTTAGCCAGGCCTTCAGCTCTGACATGGGGCACTGTCCCATCTGATGGCTGACAGTGTGACTGGAACAATGCTTGGGACTAGGCTCAGTTCCCAGGGAAGAGCTGCTCTTCTTGCAAACCACCAGAGCCTCAATGCACAGCAGCTGACAGAGCATTGGCCAAACTAGGGAGGCTTTATCCAGCTCCTCTGGCACGTAGGGTGTTTGCAAGGAGGTATCACTGCTCTGTTGCACCAGTGCAGCCACCAAAGAGAGAAATCACACCCACACCACCCAAGAGAGTGCAGCCTCCTAATCCAACTTAGTTTCATGCAAATAAAAGGCAACCAGACACTAAAAGTTCCCAAAACACGCACACTTCACCAGTTCAAAACTCGCTATAAAAATCACAAAAAGGAACTGAAATGTACTCAGTTGTTATAAAAAGGCCAAACCATCCACAGGGAGCCTTACCATTTTAACACCCATTTTTCTGGCCACATCTTTAAACACATGCTTTAAAAACAATTATACTAATTAAATTGAAAACGTAATCCCGTCCTGGATAAACAGCAGTCCAGAAGATAAACAATTTAGTCTTGCACAGGTCAAGCTCCGAAACTTCCCTCACCGACCAAGTTTAAACACCTTGATGCTTTTAAGACCTAGGCTTCTCACGTTTCACTTATTGCTCAAAACAAATCCTTTTAAGCACAATGGAGAGAGCAGGATGCCCAGCTGGAGTGTGTACTGGGCTAGCTGGAGACAAGGGAACGGCTGTCTCCCCACAAGGCAGCTATGGTGCCTTACACCCGCCGGAGAGCCGGCTCCTTGGGGAATGCCAAAGCTGGGGCAAACACACTTCTGTGGAGTGTGGCACGAGGGGTTTGTGCCCCAGGTGACTGCACTGGGTTGAACACTGGCAGAGGATCCCTGAGCACTCCCAGTGGGACACGGGCCATGAGGAGCACACGGGGGAGGGGCTGAGGTCACTGAGGCGAGTGATCATTAAAGCCATGAACGGGGGGGTCTGAGGTAACTTACACCAGGTGCCTCCTTGGCCTCTGCCTTGGCCTCCCTGGGGCTGTCCTGGGCTCTGGCTGCTGCTTTGGCCGTGAACATGCCCATGATGCCTTTGTGCTGAGGTGGGGCGGCTTTGGCAGCCGGGGGTCCCTGGCCATTGACAGCGCCGGGGTCCCCGTGGCCCGGGGCACTCTGTGCAGGCACCGGCACTCGCGGCGCGTCCGGCGGCGTCCGGGGCACGGCGGCAGCGCAGCGGATGGCGCTGAACCTGGGGGGTGGAGGAGGGAAAAACCCCGTCAGCCTGTCCAACCCCGTTAGCCTGTCCAACCCCGTTAGCCTGTCCAACCCTGTTAGCCTGTCCCACCCCGTCAGTCTGTCCGACCCCGTCAGTCTGTCCAACTCTGCAGTGCTCACCTCACCTCCCACCCGCCCCCCCCCGGAGCGCCACTGCTCCTCCAGGCCTGCGTTCTCCTGTTATGGAAAAAAGGAGCAGCTTAATCTGTGCATGGGACAAGAAAGCAAGGCTGGCACAGAGCAAGGGACCTCTGATGAGAAGATCAGCTGAACCTGTCAGCGAGAGCCACAGCGTTTGCATGCTAAACAAGCTGTGCAGCTTTCCTGGGGGAAAGGGCCTTCTCCACAGCCAGGCTGGACAGGGAGCAGGCTGCATTTCATTCCTAAATGGGTTACGCTCTCTACAGACTGCCTGTGTTGGATCTAAAACGTTCACAGCTTTCTGATGCTCTGGCACAGCCCCACAACTGCTGCAACAAGCAGCCGCACTCAGCCAGGTAAGCAAATCCCAGCTGAAACTGAACAACTGAAATGGCTCAGAAGATATCCACGGCATTCCCATTTAACTATACAAAGTCATTTCCAACTAATCCCTGAGACTGAGAAGCAGCTTGGCTTATAATGGTCTGAAACTTGATTGTTTGGGGATATGGAGACACAAGAACTAAATGACGTGCTCGCAGTTACAGCCCAACTCACTGACAGTCAGGAATAGCAGTTCCCAAAAATAGCTGAACTCTGCTCCCCACTGTGCAAATCACAGGCGACGCTTTCCAGATTTCCCACAGAAATGCCACAAAAGAGCCCAGACTCACGCCTCCCAGCCCACTGAATTACACAGCATATTTTTATTTGCCTAAGAAATAAAGCAGCCCTCTGCCAGTTCATTTCTGTGCCTCAGCATTAGCTGCTCACGTGCACAGTCCCCTTCTACTCCCATCAGGATTTGTATTAACAAAACAACACCATCTCCACAGCGCTCCGAGGCTGCTGCAGCAACCTCTTGACATTCAAACCTTTAAAGGAAGGAAAACAGACATTGGAGAAAAAGAATCCTACTCTCCTTTATGCTTTCAATCTGTTTTCAACATGGTTAATACAGCTCTCAGGGCAGCTTGAGCTCCTACTCTAAACTCCACCAACCCCCCAGTACATAATGTTGTCACAAACAATATTGTCAATGTTGACTGGGCAGCAGAGCTCAGCTAAACTTCCCATATTCCAAGTCACCTTGCCTTGATGCTGCTGTGTGACCATACCTTTATGGGCTTGACCTAAAATTCACTAAATAATCACTGGAAAAATAGGCAATACTTGGACTGTGCTCTGCAAACGAGCTGCTTCTGTTTGGAAAGCTGGCAATGGCAACAGGCATCAAACCCAGATATTGATACATCTAACCACCTCCACTGTCTTCACAGCAAAGCAGGTCCCGTAGAAACACAGAAGGGAACAAAGATTCTTGTCCTGAAGCTGTGAAATATCTGGGCAGACAGGGAGGTTCTGTTTGCTACAAAGGTCACATAATTAAACCTCTGGCTTTTGCAGGTCTTGCAGGAATCTTTTCCCAAGTGTCAAAGACAATCCACGCAGCTGACATGAGAGAGGGAATGTGATCAGTTTGTATTTACTTCAGCCAGGTCACACATGAAGAAGGTGCAATTTCTCCTAAGTTTGCTTGGGAAATCCTGCTTCAAAGCTGGATTTACCCACAGGCTTCAGAGAGCTGTTTCAGAACCTGGATTATCTAAACCTTCTGGATGTTTAAACCCCAAAGGAGACAAGTATCCCTAAGGCACAAACACCACCGTGCTGGGATGCCTAAAAGCAAACAGAGTGGAACAAGGCAACCGCAGCCTCACAGGGCACGTGGCTCCACTGAGGTGGGGCTATCCAGCACCTTCCAGGGCATCCACACTCGTGCCCCAAACACACAGCTTCTACTTTATCTGCCACTCTCTTGTGAACACTTTGGATACAACCACTCTTCCCCTGTCAAATTCTATACTCCTGCTATGACACACCCTTCAGGCATCCCCCTTTAAACCAGATTGGTCATGGCACTGTGCATCCCCATGACTTCAAGCTGAAGCTGCCATGCCGGGAACAGCACACAAATGAAAAGCTGCAGCTGCCAGGGGCTGCTCAGGAGGGAGACACTGACTCCTGGAGCCTGCAGACCCTCCCAGGTCTTCTCCAGTCCCACCACAAAAGACACTTGTGCTGCCTGGACTGTTTTGTGTATATCTCAGAGATCACAGCCTACTCTGAGCTGCAACAAACCCACACAGATCAAAGCCCAGGTCCTGGAGAAGGAATTCTTGGTGAGACATCTTTGGGGAGGTGGATGAGTCCAGAAGATGAAAACACAGTTTCACAAAACAGAGAGCAAACTCCTGTAAATGCTTTGCTGAGCACATCATTCATAGTTTAATCAGCCTGTTTCGATTTTCTCTTCCTGTGTGGCTGAGAACTGGATTGAAATGGTCATGATTAAGAGTGGCCTGGAAAAGAGAGAAACGTTTCCAGCCATCAGACAAGCGAGGTACTGGAGCAGCGTCCCTGTCGGAGTAAAGACCAAGTGAACCAACTGTGAGCTCAGTTTACAAAACAATCACACAATGTGCTCTTTGGGCACTGCTCTGGCAGCACTCTGAGGAGATCTTTTCCTAGCTTTCTAAAAACTCAGGCCTATCCAGCAAGCACTGAAGTGCCTCAGAAGGAGAGGGGAGGCAGGACTCACTTGCTGCAGTGCTGCAGGTTTGTTTTGACGATGTCGTAGTCGGTGTTGTAGAGGGGGGAGCTGTCCTTGAGCAGGGCCTTCTGAATGCTGTACACGTGCACACTGGCAATTGTGGACAGCTTAGACTTCATGGCTGGGGAAAAAGAGGAAAACAAACCCCTCTGTTAGCACACCCTTTAGGATGCAGAAAGGCTGACAGACTGCTCGACAGCAAAACTTGAATATAAAAAGGTCCAAGCACAGCTTCTCCCAACGCTCAGCGATGAAGAATTCAAGGTAACCAACTCCACAAGCCTGTCACGTTTTCCACTACACACTCTTGGCTCTTGCACAGCTGACTTAGGAGACATCTCTCTGTGTTTACCTCCAAAACATGCAGTGTTTGGGATCCAGAAGATCAGAGTGAGTACCTAAAGCTAAGGCAGAAGGTAGCTGGGCATTGCTCTCCCCTGCTGGAAATCCTCTCTGCCACTGGGGCTGTGTCCAGCACCACAGTGCCACCCCCGCCAGACTGCTGGAATGAAAACTTTATCTCTTTTATGCCACTTAGACTGCAACTCCCTTGAGACAAGGCTTGGTTTTTAGGAATTCTTTGTTCATTGCTTATATTGTTCTTTCCACAGAGTCCTGGTCTGAGGCTGAGCTTCTAGGCACAGTAAAAATACACACAGTAATCATTTCTTGGGGCCAGTCCTAGACTGTGCAGCCCTACTCCCATCAGAAATCTCAGCCTCTTCCAAATATAAGTCATACCTTTGGCCTGCCTTCCAATACAAAAACCATGAGCAACCCTTTCTTCCACAGCAAAACAGGGTTACACAGCACACATAACTCAACAAACATGACACAGAGTAGTTGCACTGCCTGACAATCCCCTACCCTGAGGAAAACAGCCTGAGCTAGAAATCCACTTCAGATTTCCAACAACGCAAGTCTTTCAAACAAACTGAGGTCATCAGCACAGATCCTTAAGGTCACAAATACCACAGTGTGTTCTCAAGTGCCAAAGACACTTGAAAGTGATGAAGAGCCTGAAGTGTTGTTTCAGTTCTGTGGGTAAGATTTCATCAGCAAGACCAGAGCTGGAAGATGAGACAAGGGACAGTGCACAGAGCAGTGTTGCAATGGGGGTTTTTCACCTTTCACTCACACAAGTGAGGTAAATGTACCATGAGAACATTTCAACACCCATGGGACTCAGGGCAAAGACTGCAATTGCACTGAACTAATAACCAGAATCACCAGTTCCAGCATTCCAGGGGGCCTGAAGGTTCACAACTGTTCTGAGACACTACCAGGGTACTGCTGTCTCCCTGCTGCCAGTGGCAGAGAATCACTGACAAAATGTTCAGAATTAAAAAAAAAGAAAAAAAAAAAATCAGACTCAAATCACAAGCCTGAAGGTATTCAGCTGCTGGCTCAGATGCTCCAAATTCTGAGAAACAGCTGGTACAAAAAGTACACACCAGACCCCGAGAGCTGCGCATTCATGTGCAGATGGCAAGTACTGAGCTCTGCTCATTTTGCTGTTCTTTCAAAGAAAAAAGTTAAAGCCACATGACTTTCCCGGTGTGCTTACCTTCGAGCTTATCCTCCCTCACTACTGCAACCTTGTGGCACTGGAAAACAGAAACACAACCTTAAAATCTGAGCTTGTATGCAAGATTGCTATTTCAGTTATTAAATAAGAAAATCTAATGAACATTGTAGCACAGAATGCTGCCAATGCCTTTAAATGCTCATCAGTTTTTAAAGCTCTGTCACCCCACTTTCCAGTTATCCCAGGAGAAAGCCTCTGTCCTCCTCTCCTGACTCTGGGAGATGAGACAGAGCCTGAACAACTGTGCAGCAGGACACCACAGCACCCCTGCCCAGCAGTCTGCAGCCCAGGCATGGCAGAGCACCAGGGGAGCAGAGCACCAGGAAAAATGAAGCATTAATTTAAAAACCAGGAGGGCGTGTTCCTGCAAGTGTGTCTCTGGCCAGTCTTCAAGGTCCATACCTGCTCCAGGACATTTAAAGGCTGCAGTTAGTATTGGGAGGATGCAGAGACAGACTGAAAACCCCATCACTAATTCTGTGTTAAACAGATACCACGGGCCTGTCTGAAATCAGGGAAAATCCTGGTAAAATCAGGCTATAAACATGACACTGCCTGTGCAGTTCTAATTAAATATATCTCATTATACAGACCTAATGCAATAAATAATTACCTACCATTTCAAACAGATTTGGAGATTAAAAAACAATAGTCCATGCACTTAAACCAGTTTATTATTTAGGAGAACAAAAAAAAGGTTTGTTGGGTTTTTTCCCCAATCTACAAATAAAAGCCAGGACACCCTGAGATTTACTATTCCTAAAAGAAGACTGGATCATATTGTAATAGATATTTGTCTATTTAAAACCACTTGGTGGGATGTTAAAGGGATTTATTGTTTGGCTCTTAAATTTGTCTGTGGGCAAAGGGGAGCAAACACTGAATTTTCTCATTTTCACTTAAAAACCCCTGGGGTATCTGCCCAAAGTTTTAGCTGATGTTCCTGAAAATCTGACAAGCAGCAATGAGGAAAAGGAAACTAACTAAGCAGCAATTCCTTTGCTCAACAAGCTGAAGCACTTCAAATATAAAATACTGTAAAATAATTTATGATTCTTTTGTTTAGCAGGATAAAAAAGTTGCTTCAAGTAGGCAGCAAAAGAGCAAGTGGCTGGAAAACATGGGCAGGTAAGAGAGTAAATAAAGACTGGCAGTCTGGGTCCCTCAGTGCAGACAGCAGCAGTGTGGAGGAGGATGTTTGAGAGGGATTTCCAGCCCTGTTCCTCCTTTCAGGAGTGCTGCAGCTGGATCCACAGCGTTCCGGCTACACCTACTGCCAGCAGGCAGCAGTGCAGGGCAGCCGGCAGGCGGGGCTGGCCCGGGGCTGGCCCAGCCCGCCCCTCACAAAGCCCGGGGACATCCAGACGGGAGCTCTGGGATCATCCAGCCTGGAGCCCTTGGGACACCCAGCCTGGAGTCCCTGGCACACCCACCCTGGCCTGGTCCCAGCCCTGCACCCATGGTGCTCCCATAGGAGCTGGCACTCACACTCCTGCCCTCCAAAGGCACAGATTCAAAAACAAGTAGGGACAAGAGACACCTTTATATGGACTCCCTTGGGAGATCCAGTGGTGGATCCCCTGCCTGTGCCAAGGGATTGATTGCAGTGACATGAGATTTTCAAGTCCTTCCCAACCCAAAGCACCCAGTGATACTCTAATCTTATCTTAAAAACGCACCAGCTGCTAAGACAGAGTTAAAAAAGAAGGATTTGTTCCTAAGTCAGGAGTCACCTGCTTGTTTCAAATACATTAAATAAAACACTACAGATTGACAATCCCCTGGCCAGTTCTAGTGAGACTTGGTATTTCCAAAAGAAATGAGGGGAAAACCTGTTAAACTTGGGCTACAAATGTGACACTACTCCTGCAACTTTAAATATATAAATTCCATCATACAGAACTAATGCAATAATTACCTTCCATTTCAAACAGATTTGAAGTTTAAAAAACAATATTCCATGCACATGAACCAGTTTATTATTTAGGAGAACAAAAAAAGGTTTGTTGGAGTTTTTTGCCAATCTACAAATAAAAGCCAGGACACCCTGAGATTTACTATTCTTAAAAGAAGACTGGATCATATTGTAATAGATATTTGTGTATTTCAAACCACTTGGTGGGATGTCAAAGGCATTGAGTGTTTGGCTCTTAAATTTGTCTGTGGGCAAAGGGGAGCAGATACTGAATTTTCTCATCTTCTCTTAAAAACCCTTGGGGTATCTGCCCAAAGTTTTAGCTGATGTTCCTGAAAATCTGACCAGCTAAAGGCATTAAGCAGCAATTGCTTTGCTTAATAAGCTGAAGCACTTTGAATATACTGTTAATAAATTCATGGTTCTTTTGTTTTACCAGGACAGGATGCTGGTTTAATTAATCAGACAACTTCAACTGTATATGTGCTGTTCTGTTTGTTATTATTGACGCTTCATGAGTTCCAGGCTCCCTCCAACACCACTTCCAGGCCACGTGGCTAAGCTGATCTCAGAAGGGTCCCTCCACAAGGGTTTGTGATCTTTGCTGCCCAGCAGCAGTGAGATGAGTGGTAACAGCACCTGAGATCACTGGTGAAGAACCCCAGTGTGTTATCCAAACCACGACCAACTGATCCTTCCAGCATGCTAGGACAGACACTGAGCCACCTTCTGCCCCTGCCCAGGCACTCTGCAGCTCCTGCTGCAGAAGGAGCCAGCTCAGTTTCTGCCTCCCAGCTCCCTGACCGAGGCAGACACCTCACCCAGGGGAGGTGGGACACTCACCACGTGCCCGTTCTGCTGCAGGTTTCCTGCCACCAGGTAGGTGACGTGCAGCTGAGCTCCTGAGCTCTCCTTGCGCTTCCTCTCCACGTAGTCATAGAGCATCCTGCAAAAAGGAAAGCAGGGTCAGGCATGGGCACAGCCAGCCTGGCCTGGCAGCTGCCACCCAGGCACAGCCATCGCCCCCAGGACTCATTACCAGGACTCCCCCCATCTTCTGAGAGCCTTGCTCCTCCCAGGGCAGAGAATCCTAACAGCTACAGAAAGCAAAGGGCAAGCACATTGAACAGTGGGACTGCTGGTTCCAAGGTGCCTCCATCAGGAGGGTGTTTCTGAAAGCTCTCAGAGAGGAACTGCAGACTCTCAGGGGCAGCACTGGCCAGCAGGCCTGGCAGCCAGGCTTTGAAATGTCTCCATTTCAATATGCTCACTGGGATGATGGAAACAGGAATTAACAGGAATTAAGCAGGCTCTGGGGGATGCAGTGGCACTTACTGTTTAGCCTGGTTCACGTGCACCCCCAGGGTGTAGCTCAGCCATTTGTACGTCACCTGGAAAAGGGAAAAAAATCCAACAAACCACTTCAGTAAGAAAACCTTGAGCTCCCAGTTCCATAAACGTCCCATCTTTGGCTTGTTGGTCACTCAAATTCTCCAGACACCCCCGTCCCTTCCAAGAAACCCACCCAAAAGTGAGAGCACACGGACACACCTAGGTTTCAGTGAGTGCTCTCAATTCCTCAGACCTGTTCCAAAAGGGATGGGGGGGAATTTCTGCCCCTCTCCTGTGCTGGGGACCTCCAGCTGCACCAGTGTGCCAAGTACCAGGATCTCAGGGCTGGAATGCCAGCCCTGCCCTGCCTTGCCGTGTCACTTTGGCCAGGTGCATCTTTGACACTTGCTCCTCCTCCTGCTCTGCCGTTTTAAACCAGGCCCCGGGCTCTGGGCTGAAAACACACCAAATAAATTGTTGTTTGTTTAGATCTTTCTTGGAGTAAGCTACAAAGCCACAGGCTGCTCTTGTTCACATCGCCAGACAAGTTTGCACCAACTTTGCCGCACCACTTTCTAGATAAAACCCATTTTATTTTGTTTTATTGTATTTTAATTTCCAAATAAAATTTCGAAGTAAAATTGGAAAGGAACAGGCCCATGCAGAAAAACATCAGCTTTCTGAACTGCCTTCAAAAGAGTTTAAGGGAGGGGGGAAAGAGAGGGGGAAGAACAGAGGGAGGGAGGGAGAGAGGGGAGAAGGAAGTGGGGAGAGAGGAGCGGAGAGGAGCGGAGAGGAGAGGAGAGGAGAGGAGAGGAGAGGAGAGGAGAGGCGAGGCACTCACGACGCGGTTGTGGTCCGTGACGAACTCGTCGATGCTCTCCAGGTACGGCTCGTCCGCCATGGCCGCGCCCGGCCCGCGCGCCCCGCCGCCGCGCGCGCGCGCAGCAATGGCAACGGCGACGGCGGCCGCGCGGGGACACGGGGCTGGCTGAGCGCGAACGCGGAACGGGCGCGGGCAGCGCGGGC
>JAWWMU010000001.1:368778-396322 GCA_035048155.1 Cinnycerthia olivascens
GGATGGTGCCAGGCTGGGATATGGGGAGCTCTCTGGGGATCAGGCTTTTACATTCAGCAGCCTTAGAACCCAGAGTGTGAGACAGATCACCAGCACTTTGGAATTTGTACTCACTCCTGTGCGTTTCCCTCGTCCTGTTGGCCCAGGGGTTTCACGCCCTCTGTAGAAAGCTTGAGGATTTTTACTTGTAACTTCTTTTCTCCTCCTTTGTTTTCTGGAACTTCAGCATAACTGGGTGGAACCTGAGGAAATTAAGATGTTATTTGGGTTGGCTGTTTTGGCCAACTCATTTTTATTCCTTAGGAAATTAAGTAAGTAGCTTGAGTCAAAAATGCTTATGAATCTATTTTTAAAATAAATATTTGTGCTATTGCTGGAGCATTGCCTCAGTTTTGCAAAGCTCCATAAACTATGGAATGTGTTATTTCTATTCTGTTTTTGCAGGGAAGCAATGCAGTGTGTCCTAAAAAGCTGTAGAGGCTGCTGTGTAATTTAATAACTGTGTTTTAAAGCAAAGCCATGCACTATGCTCGTGTGAAATGAGGTTTTCAATACTCTTGCCTTAGACTCTTTTCACATCAGTCATTTGTTTTCTGGTTGGCTGCCTACGAACAGCTGAAAGAGAAACTTTGACTTTTGCAGTTTAATATGTATGGTGCCCCATTGTTTTAGTTTTTTTTAGGCCTGTGTTTAATTGTGTAGTGAGCAACGTCTTGTTTTGGTTGCCAGGCCGTCCAGAAGCCTGGACAATAATGGTTTGCCTTTTATTTTAGAGCACACAAAACCAGAAAGTTATTTGAAATTCACATGTGTAGTGTTCAGGGTCTGTTACCAAGCTGCAGAAATAAATTCAGATCTTTCACTGTGTTTCATTGATTATTTTTTCTCCCAGTGAATGTGCACAGCTTTTGCCTTTTGTGCTTTTCCCAGCATTTTGCCAGTCCTCCTGAAGAGCCTCTCCCTGTCTGTGTGGAGCATGTTTCCCAGTGCTGCTGGAGCTGGCTGACCTCTATTTTAAATGTCAGGGGTGCTTCACCCCTGCCCTGCAGATTCCATCTGCCTCTTTTAACCTTTCCTTGCGGCCCTGCTTGAAGCAGCACCACTTTAGAGAAGCACTTTCGCCACCAGAGGTGTGTTTTACACCTCTGCAGTCATTTTTTTTTTCCAGCTGTGTAACCATGGCCTCTTACTCCTGCTCTGCTGTGTCATCTGGGAAGTGCCTTGTCCTGGCTCCAGCACACAGGCTGAGTTCCTTGGTGACCAGATTAATTCAGTATTAGCTGGATAGCTGTGAGGAACAAATAGTAGAGGTGTACCATGTCCAGTTGGTGCACTTGCAGGTCCTTAGCTGCTGGTGGTGTGGGTTTAGGAAAACCTGACTGACCATTGGGATCAATCTGGATAAGAATCCAGCCTGCTGCAAAGCACCCTCTCCACTGCTGGAGGGGGCTTAGGAACCTGCTCCGGTGCAAGGGGCTGGGATGGGGAGATCTCCAAGGTGCCTTCCAACCCAAACGATCCTGTGATTTCCATGATTTTACTGTGCCTGTTTCCTGTGCGTGGGGAGGAAGGAAATGCTGCTTTCAAGTTTGGATTTTTGTCTGTCTTTCAGCGGCCAAGATTGGGAATTGAGTTGTGTGATCTGCCTTGCCAAAACCCCTTCCCAGCCCTGTGCTCCTCACACTGAGGAGCTGGGAGGTGTCTTAATGCCCACACAATCACATCACCATATCAGTGACAGCCAGAGCTCTTGAACCTTTTGTTAGTAAGGATTATGTGGAAGAATGTGAGAGGATTCAGTTACAGTGGAGGCTGGTGCACACACGCTTTATAGGCTACGAGGAGTTTGCTCTAGGAATTACTTGAAGCCCGTGAGCTTGTGCAGTTGAGCTCCTGATTTCAAGCCTCAAAGGAAGACCTCGACCTTGTCTTGCAGAACCAGAAAACGAAGGAGCAGATTGAGAGCCTGCTGCAGGATGGGAAGCACAAGGAGCTGCGGGACCGCCTGTGCTGCCGGCTGACCTTCGGCACGGCCGGGCTGCGCTCGGCCATGGGCGCCGGCTTCTGCTACATCAACGACCTCACGGTCATCCAGTCCACTCAGGTGAGCTGGCCAGGGCCCTGGGACAGCTCATCCCCTGGGTGGGAGCAGCTGGAATGCTGCTGTGGGTCCAGCTGCAGTCCCAGAGCTGGGGGGAGCACGAGAGGTTCAGTGCTCAGAGGAAATGAGGTGGCTTGGAGGGGTTTGGCTGGGCTGGAATTTGGTTAGTCTGGTCCACAGCCCTGTAGCTGGAAATCTTAGCAGCTGCCATGAGAACTTGTAGTATTTACTTGTCAAAAACAAAACAAGAGTTGCCCAAACCTAGAAAGTGAACCCAGCCAAACAAGCCTTTTCTTTTGTTTTTAGCACAGGTTGTGAATGTTGAGTATATTGCATGTACTTAAACAGTTTACATGTGCCCACCTCTGGCCTTGACTGTTGAAAATAGAATGAGCTGATATATTTGGAGCCCTAATACCTGGAAAATCAATGAAATGTTTGTAATAACAAAACTACTGGATATTACCGATTTTGACAGATATTTTTGTAGAAATGGGGCTTCAGCTGTTTGATCAAAGGTGTTTTACTACATGGTTGGGAAAACTTCTCATTTACTGCTGTGCACTTAAACCTTTTAGCTGGTTTGTCTTTGCAGGCTGGTGCTCTAACCTCCCGTAAGACATGTGGCTGAAGTAAAGCTTTCTGTTGGCCTGGGATGGAGGGATGTGCTTAAAACTTGGAACAGCTGGGTCTCTCCTAAGCTGTTTGAGGTTGCTGTCTGAGTTGTACAACTGGAGCCCACACTTGTGGAGAGGCCACATTCCAATGTTGTTTATAGAGGTTTTGTGTTGGAGTGTCGGTTTGAAACCCAGCCTTCTCTCTGGCAGTTCTGCTCTGCATTATCTTCTTGGGTCTAACAAAAAGCTTCTTGTGGGTGTCTGACCTGCAAACTGGGCACGTCCTAGAGTGATGCTTCCTTCACTTCTGCCCTTCCTGATCCAGCTGTGCCAGGAATGCTGTAATGGCATGAACAGGTCCATGTGGACTCGGTGGATGCAGTGGGGGCAGACTGAGGACATTGAGAAGAGGGGGTTTAGGGGTCACTGTTTTGTTGCCAGTGGTGGAATTGCTTTGCACAAGCCCTGTTTTCCTGGAAGCAGAGCAGGTTTCTGGGAGTCGTTGCCCTGCTGCTGGGTTTGGAGGTGCTGGCTGTGTCCTGCTCCCTTGGTGGCTCGGGCTGGCGGAGCGTGACCGAGCGTGGCTCTGCGAGCTCAGCCACATTCCTGGCAGAAAGGGAGAACTTCCTTCCGCTGGGCAGGGAATGTTCTGGCAAGCTCAGTTTCATGGGCATTGCTGGTTTTTGAGAGTTACGAACTGGGGGTGTGTGCATCTGCTCCCTCTGCACGGCTGCTATTTTTAGTTGTTTATTAGAGTTGCAGATCGAGTTGGGAGAAGTGGCCTCTGGGAAGTGGATTAGGACTTTTTTCTGGAGTAAACTGCAGCAGATTTCATCTTTGTTTGGGCACTCTGGTTTCAGAAGCTGGGGGCAGGAACAGTTCTGCTGAACCTGGTTTGAGCTCTCTGGATTTGTCCTTGCCTGGGACAGGAAGAAATGGCCAGTCAAGTAGCAGACTTGAGTGTAATTAACACTTCCCGCAGTTAAGGCAAGCTGTAGTAAAGTTGCACGTGTGTTCTGTGTCCTTCATTTGATCTGGTTGTTTTTCATTTCATTATACTGATATTATGTCAAGTCAGATCCAGCAAGGTACAGAATATTGAGCAGTTGCTGTGGCCTCTGCTGAAAATTGCAGGTGTGTAAACTCTGTTTAAAGCCCTGATTCCCTGGCTTTTGTCCCCCTTTGATGCATGTCCAGGTGCTTCTATTAGTGGGAAAGAAACCTGTCACTGGTCTCCACAGTGACCAAACCAGCCACCTTTGCATCAAGGAGTTTCCTGCTGCTTAAAAAGCAAAGCTAAAGGTAAAAGATGACAAGTTGAAATGCTGGACTTCATAAAGCTGTTCCTACCTCTCTGGATTTCATCAAGCAAAAATCTTTCAGTCTTATTCTTGATACCATCAGTGTTCCCTCGCTTCTCTTTGGAACTTGAGCAGAGGGGACTGGGCATGCTGTAGGTGTAGACTTGTTCTGTTCCATGGATTTGGCGTGAGGAAATCACCTGAACTGTGCAGTGGGAGAGGTAATTGTGATACTTCTGTCACCTGAAGAGAATTTTGGCTCAGATCCGAGGGCCTTGTGTGCTGGCAGCTGCTAATGAGCCATTAGTTATCACCATGAGATGCACTTGGGCCTCCTTTAGCAGTGGTGGAAATTTAATAGCAGTAGCAATTAGGGACAGTATCAAAACCTGAGTCTCGTTGAAGGGAAATAGAAATTCTTTAAATTGAGAGTTTTTCAAGGGAGAACTTAACCCCAGAGGTGCTGGAATTCCTAACTGCCCTTGGGGCACCTGGAAGAAGATTGGTGTGAGCTCAGGTAGAGAGTTTAGACAGTGGAGAGGCTCTGCATTCGCTTCCTCACTGACATTTATTGGTTTACTTTTTGTTTCCTGCGGCTTTCATAAAGGTGTTTGGATAGCAAGTGGATCCCCTAGGACTGAATTTAAGTTCAGCTTTGGAGCCTGTGGCTGAACTTAAGGAACTAATATTAAGCAAACTGCTCCACAGCAGAAAGCAAAGACATTCCTGTTTTTCTTCATACCAAGTCTTAGGCTAAATAAGGGAACTGTTAGAAGGAATCTGCTGTTCATGTCTTCAGATGTTGTTTGGGCTGTTCAAGTCAACTCGAAGGGTTTTTCCTATTCCTCTCTTCTCTCTTTGCAGGTGTGAGTGAAAGCTCTTGGCAGGGTGAACATTTTGTATGTGTTGGGTTCAGTGTGAAGGTGACTTGAGCAGGTGATCCTGCCACTATTCAGAGAGTTATGTTTGTTTTGAGAATTAATACATCCCTCTCTGTGTAAATCCCTCAGTCTGCAGCTGAGAGGGTTCTCCAGAGAGGTGCCAGTATCCACCAAGTCCTGCTTTGGAGCACATCCCTCGAGTGCCTGCTTGGACTTGATCTCAGAGGCCTTTCCCAGCCTTAACCATCTGTGATTCTCTGAGGCCAAAGCTCCTTAGGAAAATGGATCAAGGCTGAATTCCAGGGCAGGAGTCAGGCTGGCTTTCCAGATGCCCAGATAAAAACATGCTGAAGGATTGCACTGGATGCTGGTTGGGGGAAAACCTGTGTCATTCTGGTGCAGAGCTCCCCCTCTGCCATCAGGAGGCACCTTGTGCCTCGGTGAGAGGCAGCATTCACAGGGCCATCGTGGCTCTGTCACGGTCACTGTGCTGTGTTGTGTGGCTGTGGGGAGCTGCAGCCTCTGGAAACTTCCACTGACAATAGTGCTGCCATCTTTTCATCTCCAACTGCTGATTCTGTGGGGGACCTCCAGGGAGGTTCTGCACGTGAAGGCCGCAGGGGAGGTGAAGCTGGAGTAGAAGCTGATCTTCCCACCCAAACCATTTGCCGATTTTAAGGCAAATTTAGGACTATCACTTTGGAAACCATGTTGAAAACGTCTGACTTGTGCTGTGGGCAGAGAGATAAAGACTAGGCGAGCACATCTCACATTGCATGAGAGGATGGGCTTGCAAAATATGTGTTTTTCTCAATTTAGCCTTGAGAAGATGATTTGAATAGGTGAAACACAGTATGGATTGAAAATGAGTGTTTGCTTCTTGAGGGTTTGTTGTTATCCTACTCACTTTTATTTCCCACAACAGTTTCTGCGGTTACTTTCAGTGAACACTGGAGGGAAAACACTGCTGCTTTTGTGATGATTGTTATTGATGTATTTTGCTTACTGATATATTTTGCATCCTTTGTGAAATATCGCTTTTAATGTTTGTGTGCACCGCAGTCCAGCTAATTCTTTTCTCCTGTCTTTTTTTTTCCTCCAGGGGATCTACAAGTATCTTGAGAGGAACTTTTCAGACTTTAAGCAGAGAGGCTTTGTTGTTGGATATGACACACGAGGTCAGGTCACCAGCAACTGCAGCAGTAAGAAGTATGAGTATTGATTACACTTGCAAGACTAGAAATGAAATTGTGGCTTTAAATGTGTTCTGTCCTATCAGACTTTTTGTTTGTGATGAGCTGGGCACACTCTCTGCTCTCTGATCTCCCTTAGTCCACTGAAATAGTAGTGAGCAGAGGCTGGGACTAAATCCTTTATGGTACCAGTTTGCCAGAGAATTTACAGATTAAATCCACAAGGACATGAGGCTTAATATGCCTAGAGACAAATTTGGATGTGAAGGTAAATTCCAAGTATTAATGTCCAGCTGGAAACCCCTAAATATTAATGCCCTTTGAACACTCTCATTCTCTGCTATTTCACACCTGATTTAAGCTTGCTTGGGGGAGAGCAATTCGACCTGCAGACTGCTGTAGCCCAGTGCATTTTCACTTTGAGGGGATTTCACCTGGAATGCTTTAAATGTACTCTTCTAGCAAAAGCAAATTGTGCTCTTTGCAAGGGAGGGGGAGGAAACTGCTTCCTGAGTTCTCTAAGGAATCTTGATCCCTTGTCATTGGGGAGCAAAACACATGTGGTAATGCTGTGTAAGAAAGCCAGCCCAGGAGCTAATTAGTACTTGGGTAACTTGAAGTTTATTATTGCAGCTGTTGTTGTAACTAACAGTTCTGTGTTTTAAAATTTTGTACTTTTTAATGTTTTAGGGATGAAGAAGTCCTTGGTGTAATAGAGCACAGAATCCAGAGACTGTGTCCTTTCCCCTGGGCCTGGGGTTACTGTGGCGCTTTGGCATGAGGGGTTTAAACTCCCCGGGGACACTGTGTGGGTTAGGCACAGTCTGAAGTGGGGCAAGTGTGAGAGGGGTGTTCCTTTTTAGGCACACAAAGCCTGGAATTCAGACCTGCTGGGAGCATGGTGTTTCACATGTCCAAGTGGCACCTCATCTCCTGACGAGGTGCTTCTCCTGTCCCCCTGGGATCATGCACCCTTACAGCAGTGCTAAAATCCAAGTGAGCTCCCCCAAAAGAGTGTTGGCAGTGGGAGCAGAGTGCTTTTCCAGCCGGGCTTGGGGGATGGCAGGTCATCCTGCTGTGTCCTGGAGTTAAGTTGGTGTAAACTGAGCAGGGTTTTAGTAGCTTCACCTCCAAGCTGGGCTCTCAGACTCTTGCAGGTGGCTTCAGGTGATGTTTGGCAGGTGCTGTAGTGAAATTCTGAGTCAGTGAAACTTGGCTTGCTGGTGATGGAGAGCAGGAAGTCAGTATTAATGCTTGTGTGTGAGAACAAGGGAGCAAGCTGAGCTTACACCACAAAATATCTCATCTCTTTTTACTCTGAGACTTCCCTTTGTCTCCTGAATGCAAAACAAGTTTGATATCAGTTACCTGGGAGACAGTGAACTTCCCTGATTCTTGAAAGGGCAGGTTTATAATGAAATGAGTTTTAGGCACTGTTGGGCACTGTTCCTGTTTGTAAGCCTTCTGGAATAAGGGGTGCTGCTTTGCAGAAATATCTTTTAGCAGTAGATATGCTTCCTGGGCATTGTCTGACACTGCTGAGCAGGGCTGGCAAACGAGCTTTGTGTGGGATACCAATTCCTTTTCCAAACCCGCTGTTGCAGACATCTGGTGCTTCAAACCTTCTGGGGAGTTGGTTCTGTCCTTGAGCAAAGGATGAGTGTTCTGCCAGCAGGTTCTGTCTCTTTGTGTGGGATATCTGCTTTGGTTGGGTGAGGGACTGAAATGCCTTGCACTGTCCAGGCAGCAGCTGAAAGTGCTGGCTCAGATTCTGCAGCCTGAGAAACTCCTACCCTGACTGTGCCATTTGTAGGATACCACTCTAATCAAAGGCCAAAAAGCAATAGAGTGATTTAAAAAATGAGTGCCTGGAGGTGGCAGGAATTCCTTCTGTCTGTTGGACTGCCATGGGAAGCTGGAGTGACTGAATATTTTCTTTTTCCTGTTGCTAGGCTTGCCAAGCTCACTGCAGCAGTCCTGCTGGCAAAAGATGTACCTGTGTACTTCTTCTCCACCTATGTCCCTACCCCCTTTGTGGTGAGTCTCCTTGTCCATACTGTTGCACCACACAGTCAAGGGAGCATTTGCATTTACTGAAAAAGAGAACTAGCAGTTTTCTCAAATGCTATTGTTTGATAGAAAAAGGGAGGCTGCTTGGTACACTGCGCCCTTCCAGGAGGCTGTAACAAGGATGTCACCGAATTCCTCAGTGCCTCTGCTTTTAATGTCTCAAAAATCGACTGTTGTAGTCACAGCAGCTTTTCCTTGCATGGTTTTAAGTCCTTGCTTGTGTTCCATGAGCTCTTCTAGCATGCTGTGTATTGTATGGATCTCGGTTTGAGGGGAGGCCTGGAATGCCTGGAGTACCTGTAATTTGTTTTTCAGCACGCCTTTCTGTGAGTTCCTTTGTTCTGTTCCAGCCTGTTTCCAAGTGCTGCTGTAATCTGAGAGTAGGCTTCCTTCAGCTGGCCAGTTAGTGACTGCGTGTGTGTAGCTGATGAAAAGGATGTGTTGGGGGGAGGCATTAGAGCCAGGTATAGGGGCTGCAGGAGGGAGAGCAGCGTGTGAGCAGCGCTCAGAGGAGCCGGTGCAGGGCTGGCAGCCTGGCCCTGGGGTGCTGCTGGAGCCCTGTGTGCGTGTGGCTGAGGCTGTCCCTGGTTCCTTCGCAGCCCTACGCCGTGCAGCAGCTGGGAGCCGTGGCCGGCGTCATGATCACGGCCTCGCACAACCGCAAGGAGGACAACGGCTACAAGGTGAGAGCCGGGCCTGCCGGGCCACCTCACACGGGTTGGGCTTGGAAAGGGGCCTGGAGACCCATCCCGTGCCACCCCCGGCCCTGGCAGGGACCCCTCCCGCTGTGCCAGGCTGCTCCAAGCTCTGCCCAGCCTCGGACCCCTCCGGGATGGGGCAGCCTGTGCCAGGGCCTCACGGTGAAAAGGCATTTTTGTGTCCCCAGGGAGGGTGAGTTATGTAAAATAATCCATCCTCCTGTACCCTGACACACTCAGCTGTGATGAGGAGGTCAGGCCACGCAGTTTGGAGCACCTTGGGCACAAATCTGCAGTGGCACTTCGTGGAGCCTAAGCAGCACCTGGTGTGCTCACTTCGGAGGCTTACAACTCAGTTTGAAACCAAACCACAACTGAGGAGAATTCGTGCACACAGTAGGGGGCTGTGCTGAAGGGGCGAATGATATGAGAGTGGTTTAATAAAACACAGTGGCATTGCATTGTTCCCTGGGCACTGCAGAGGGGTGGGTGGCTTCACTTTGAAAGCCTGGCACAATCAAACCACCCACAAGAGCGAGTGCAGTGTTCTGAGTATTTCCTTCCTCAGCTTTATAAGAACCTGAACTAAACTTTCAGCTTTAGCTGAGCATTCTAGAAGCCCTGTGGCAGGTCAATGAGCGATGGCAATGTGAGCAAAGGCAGTCCTGCCATGCCCAGAGAGAGCTCTTGGGGGTGATTGAACTGCTCCTGTCTTCCCTGGAACAAGTTGTGAAGTTCTTCCCCAACCTTTGTTTCTACTTAGCTGGAGCAATGAGTCAGGAAAGAAGCCGTATGAATTTCCCAGGTGCTTCATTTGTCAGGAAACAATTTTGCTTGTGTCTTCTGGTACGCAGCAGTTTACTTTTATCAGGACACTGGTTTGTTTCCTGGTTGGCTTTTGTCAGGATACTGGTGTGTTTCCTGGTCTTTCCCAAGAGATGGTGCATCTTTGACAATTTCCCGTGTGGATTTCAGCAGCTCCTGAAGGTTTGGGGCAGTTTTAGCTGCAGGTGACAGAGCCAGGGGATGCTGACAGGAAGGCAGAGGCAGATTATCTGAGCAGAGTCTGCACTGTGAGCTCAGTCATGCTGTTGGCACCAGACTGTGGGAAAATTGGCCTCTAAATCTTCAACAAAGGCTTTTTTTTAGTTGAGGGTCAGATATGGTGTTTCTACTCTGGAGAGTGTTTCCAGCTGAGAGATTACAGCTGTTCAGCTGTGGAAAAACATGGACCTTGGCACACAGCTTATCTCTTTTGCTTTGGGTTCAAAACCAAGTCGTACTCCTTTGGCAAAAGGAATGCCAGCCTTGGAGAAGGTGATATTTCTCTACTGTTACAGTTTGCACAACACTCCCAGATAAAAGTGCCTGGTTTTGGTTTCTCACATCCTGTAGTAGTTAAATACCAGCTTTTGTGAAAACAGGTTGTGTCGCTGTGTAAGCTCCATTTATCCCAAGTGCAGTGTGAACTCAGGGGTTTGTGTTGAATGACTCCAAATGCCTTGGGAATCAAGGCGGTCATGCTGACCTCTCTGTATGACTTAGGCAGAAAGTAGGTGGAATCCCAAAGCTAAAAGAATTTATCATTATAATCTTCATCAATAAACTGTGTAGTGTTTTCCTTCAACTTTGACCAGGTTTATTGGGAAAATGGAGCACAGATCACATCTCCTCATGATAAGGAAATTATCAAATGTATAGAAGAGTGTGTTGAACCATGGAATGGCTCCTGGAATGAAAATCTGGTAGACACCAGTCCCCTCAGACAGGATCCTCTGAAGAAAATTTGTGACAGCTACATGGAGGATCTGACCAAGATCTGCTATCACAGGTGTTGTATAAAGCAAAAGGTGCCAAAGTTAGGTTTTTAATTAAGATGTGGGTTGGTTGCATGGGGGAAAACTGACTGCAGGCAGACTTCCCTGTGCTCTCTGAGCCGACATTAAATTCAAGGGTTACTCTCCTTAGGATTAAACCATTTGGTTGAGAATAAACCCAACTGCCTTTGGGAGTTAAGCTACTGTGAAGTGCCCCAGTGGAAACTGTTTAATGCAAGTGAATATGCTCCAAGAGTTCTGAATAAAATGCAGCAATTCAGAGTGAAAGTGAGGTGCACATGCATAGAATAGATTGAGTCTAAAGGTTAGGTGGGGCAGAAGATGAGAAATAGAGGAGGAGGATTGATGAAGTGAAGCAGACCTGGAATAACATTTCAAGGTGGTGGAAGAGCTTGAGTTTGATGTAGAAACCAACAGTTTATTTTTGGGAGGCTTTGATCTGTTTCAGCGGAAGGTAAATATTTCATTTTGTAAGAGAAGAAGCTTGAAGCCAGCAATTTCTAGTGCAGAACAAGCACTTTCACTCATTCCTTTGAAATTGATGCAGAAATCAGCAGAATAGTACACAGAGGAATTGCAGATTTTTTTGCTTTACCTCATGAAACTAGTTTTGTCAAATAGCTGGGATCTGACTGAAGTTCTGTTTTCCTCCTCAGGGAGCTAAATGTGCAGAGCAGTTTGAAGTTTGTCCACACCTCTTTCCATGGAGTTGGACATGACTACGTGCAGCTGGCTTTCAAAGCCTTTGGCTTCCAGCCCCCCATTCCAGTTCCAGAGCAAAAAGATCCAGACCCAGACTTCTCTACTGTCAAGTGCCCAAATCCTGAAGAAGGAGAATCAGTGCTGGTATTGTGGTTTCTAATTCATCACATTTCTGTGGGTTAAAAACAAACTGAGGAGGAGAACAGGGAGACCCTGCTTTCGACTCTATTAATACAGTGGGCAGTTCATTGGGGGTTTTTCTTTCACTGGGTTTTAGGTGCAAGTAGGAATGCTGTGGGTTTATTTACTTTTATGTTTTGGGGGTTTTTTTTTGCCCCCTCCTTCTTCTCCCACCAGGAGCTGTCACTGAGGCTTGCAGAGAAAGAAGATGCAAGAGTAGTAGTGGCCACTGATCCAGATGCAGATCGACTGGCAGTGGCAGAACAGCAGGAAAAGTAAGTGATGGGACCCTTTTCTATGTCTTCCTGCAGAAAAGGTGGTGAGAGTCACAGATTGTCTGCAGATGCCAGGCACAGGCCTTTAGTCCACTCTTTTCCTTAGGTATATGGATGTTTTTCCTTCTAGTTTTATCCTTTGGTGTAGCTCCAAATATAGCATTTTAAATCGGTTCACTCAGCAAAGAGTAGATTAAATACTTAGTAGTGTAATAGTGAATGGCCAAATAAAGCTCAGCTGGAAACTGAGTGGTTACTGAAGGCAGTAAAATCTTGTTGTTTACTGTGTTTTCATTTATATCAGGCAAACCTTCTTTGGCAGTTGTTAGGGGCTTTTTTAGTGGGGTAATGGGAGGCTTTTTTGTGTTGTTTTTTTTTTTTTTAAATATTTTTAATTTCAATCCTTTATTTCCCCCTGCTTGTTCATATTGAATGGGAATGATTTCTCTCCCACTGACAGGCCCCAGTTGTGATGGTTGTGTAAGTAAAAGTTGTGCAGGCCCTGCCTGCCTGCAGTGTACAGGTTGCATAGGCTGCTCTGTGTGGATCAGTTCTGCTCTCCTGCTGCTCTGGGTCATCAGAAGCCTGAGCTGTGCTCGAGCTGCCAGCCAGGAGACCCTGGGAGTCTTTACTTGCTGGCAGAATGCTCTGGGCTTGTACATCCTTGAGGTGTGCTAGGTGTGGATGGTGGCTTTGCCTAGAGCAGCTTGTCAGTGCTGTGCTCACATCAGTGCAGTGTCTGCAGAATTCCTGTCCCCCAGTGGTGCTCCCAGGAGAGCCCTCCCCTCACCTCTGTGGTTCAGTGACTTTAGAATCCCTCTGTCCCTCAGGCCCTCACCTCTGTGTGTGTTCAGTGAGGGCAGAATCCTTCTGTCCCCCCCTTGGGCCTTCACCCTTCTGAGAGTTCAGTGACTGCAGAATTCCTCTCTCCTGAGGCCTCGCCTCACCAGTCTGGGGGTTGAGTGAGGGCAGAATCCCTCTGTTCACCCCTTGGGCCCTCACCTCTCTGGGGGTTCAATGAGTGCAGAATCCCTCTGTCCTGAGGCTTCACCTCACCAATTTGGGGGTTTAGTGAGAGCAGAATCCCTCTGTTCTCCCTTGAGGCCTCACCAATCTGGGTGTTCAGTGGGTGCGGAATCCCTCAGTCTTGAGACCTCACCTGTGGGCGTTCAGTGACCACAGAAACCCTCTGTCCCTCAGGCCTTCACCCCTCTGGGGTTTCAGTGAGTGCAAAATACCTGTCCCCCCCGAGGCCTCACCTCTGGGTGTTCAGTGACCACTGAATCCCTCTGTTCCCCCCTGAGGCCTCCTGTCACCGGGTGCTCGGTGACCGCCGAATCCCTCAGGCCCTCACCTCTGTGGGTGTTCAGTGACCACAGAATCCCGCTGTCCCTCAGGCCCTCACCTCTTTGGGTGTTCAGTGACCGCAGAATCTCTCCATCCTGAGTCCTCTCCTCTCCTCTCTGGGTGTTCAGTGAGTGCAGAATTCCTTGCCTGTCCCTCACGTTCCCTGTCCCCGCAGCGGCTGCTGGAAGGTGTTCACGGGCAATGAGCTGGCTGCCCTGTTCGGCTGGTGGATGTTTTCCCGCTGGAAGGAGAACTGTTCCCAGGATGCCGACGTGAGCAATGTTTACATGTTGGCGACCACGGTCTCCTCCAAGATTCTGAGGGCAATTGCACTCAAAGAGGGGTTTAATTTTGAGGTGAGTGTGGGTTTTGTGTTCATGTCTCCATCGTAATCCCTGCCGGTGACCTTGCTGGATGAAAAGTAGGCAGGGGACTTTCGGGCTTCTGGCTGGAAAGTTCTGAGGGATTCCAACTCACAGAGAATGTTCTTTCACTCAGCCAAGCCTGATTCCAATCTCCTCAGTGCTCTCAGACTGCCAGAGCAGCGTGGGCACAGCTTGGTAACAGGCGCACAAATTACCACCTGAATTCCAGATCAACACGGCAAAGCATTTCTGTTGTCTCCCTAGAGAGAAATTCTGGGTGAGAGGAGGGAGGTTTGTGCAGCCTGCCCGTTCACTCTGAGTGTTACTGGGTTGGTAATGAGCACTTGGAGGTGCCACAATGGCCCTTCAGGTGTCCCCTGCCCGTAGGTTCTGAATTTGGGTTTACTTCAGGTGGGGGCAGGCACAGGAACTCTGATGTTCAGATCTTTGATGCAGCTTTGTTAAGAAGGTGCTAAAAAAGAAACTGAAGGTGCTCCCCCCAGACTGGCAGTTTAGTTCCTGCATCCAAATTAAATCTGATTTCTCTTGGATGTGAACCAGAAGAGAGGTAGGTGCCCGAAGTCATAGCACAACCATACAAAGAGCCGGGCCTCATTTATCCCTGTCTTCATTAAATCCATGTGCAATAGGAATAAATATTTTACCAAAAAACGAACTTAAAATTGAAAGCAACTCTGAAAACCATTTTGAGTGACTGACCAGATAAGCCTTATCAGGGTAAACTTCAGTTCCTTGGAGTGGATTTGGTTCTCTCTCTAGATAATTTTTTTTTTAATTGGACAAGGACATACTTGACTGAAAGAAAAAGAAAAGCAAGTTATTTACAGAACCTGTTGGGCTATCTAAAAGCTCCCCCTCCTTTCTATTTGTAACTTCCTTCTCTCCAAGAAGAGCTGTTTCTAAGCTTTTGTCTGCAATTGCATGATTTCTGTAAAAAAAAAAAAACCAAACCAGAACAGTACTTTCCCTTCCCAGCTCCTGAAAGTGTTGCTTTTTTACTTCTGTAGCTTTTCCTCCTGAGTAACTGTGTCTCATCTGATGAGCAGCACAGATCTGATGTCATCTCAGAGCACCTTAGTCCCTGACACTCTTTTTCCTTGGTTTGGTACTCGTGTCCTAGTTAAGTATCCACTAGGAAAATGCCATCCAGTAGCTCTATGCCTTGGACTCATCATCCTAACTGAAGATGTGACTTGTCTGGTGCTTCTTTACTGTCCCTCTTTTGCTTGTCAATTAAATAGGTTTAAATTTAAGGAAGTCACTTCAAAAAAATCAGAAAGACATCCTTAAGCTTTAGTGGTTTGACTCTGCAGCAATCTTTGCCACTGACCCTAAAATTCAAAGTACATTGTTAAATTTTCTTTGGTAGGGGTTTTTTTTTTTTTTAGTCTGAAGTGAAGGCAACTGTGGCTATACTTTTTTCTCTGAATTAAAACTAAATTATAAATTTCTATTTTAAGTACTCTTCTCTCTTGTTTTAGGAAACACTCCCTGGTTTTAAATGGATTGGAAGCAGAGTGAAAAATCTCCTAGATAATGGAAAAGAAGTCCTCTTTGCATTTGAGGAGTCTATTGGTATGAATGCTGGTATCCTACTAAACTGTTGAGGACTGAGGGGGGAATGTGAATAGGAGGGACTGATCTTAGTTACGAAATAAAACACACAGAAAGTTCTTTGTTTTTTATCCTAGTACTTAATAGCACTGATATTTTGCTCTCCTCAAATTGACCTGCCAACTCCCATAATAAATTGTATCTGACTTGCTGATTCTGGTGTTGTGCTTATCTCTCCAGCCCTATAACCCCCTAGTTAAATTAGATATCTCCTGCCTATGCAGCAATATAGCAGCTTCCATATATTGGCTAATTTTCCTTTACAGGATCAAAGGTTAAAACTTCAGTCAAGTAAATCAGTGTAATAATCTGTCAGGTTATTTTTGCACAATCCCTCTTTTCTCCCTAGGCTTCATGTGTGGCACGTCAGTGCTGGATAAGGATGGAGTGAGTGCAGCTGTGGTCATTGCTGAAATGGCAACTTACCTGCAGAGCCAGAGCCTGACCCTGGCACAGAAACTCATTGACATTTATGAAACGTGAGTGGTCTTCTTCATCAGAATAGTCTACTCCACTGCTTTAGAGCTGGGATTACTCTAAGGAATATTTACTTAAATAGCAATATTTATATGTAATTCCATGTTGGTGTCCCTCAGATGTTTTCTCGCTGTAAATTCTTGTGGGGTTTTTTGATGTAGGATGGGTAACAGCCCATCACTGGCGCAGGTATCCCAAGGGGCTCCAGGAGGGCTGGGGAGGGATTTGGACACAGGGAATGGCTTCCTGCTGCCATGAGGGATCTGTAAGAGAGCAGAGGTGGAAGGAACAGCTATGGACACAATCCCAGCAATGAAACAAGGATGGTGTTTGTCAGCATTAAGCCTCGTACTGAGGTCTTGGGGGTACCAAATGTGCCAAAACCTCCTAAGTCTTACAACCGAAAGCATGAATCTGCTCCTAGGTACGGCTACCACATATCCAAGACTTCCTATTTCCTGTGCTACGATCCTCCCACCATCCAAAGGATATTTGAGAGGCTCCGGAACTTTGACGGCCCCCAGTCCTACCCTGCCTGCTGCGGGCTCTACAACATCTTGCACGTGCGAGACGTCACCACTGGCTATGACAGCAGCCAGCTCAACAAGAAGTCGGTGAGTGACAGAGGGTTTGTGCAGAGGGGCCTGTGGGAGCTGGAAGGGGAAACTCTCTGGGAAGGGAGGGATGTGGTGGCTGTTTCCCATGTGGCCTTGGTGGACTGGCTGAGCCTGGTGCTCCTGCGGTGGAGTAAAGGGGCTGCTGTTGCTCTGCAGGTGCTGCCCGTGAGCAGGAGCAGCCAGATGATCACGTTCACCTTCCAGAACGGCTGCGTGGCCACGCTGCGCACCAGCGGCACTGAGCCCAAGATCAAGTACTACGCTGAGATGTGCGCGCGGCCCGGCCACAGGTCAGGGCTCACACGGGGGAGCTCTCAGCACGGACAGCACGCTGCTCCAGCCAAGCCACGTCCCCTCTTACCTGGAGTTAGCAAGCGGTCGGGGGACAGGGTCACAGAATGATTTAGGCTAGCGGAGATATCACAGAGTCCAACCTGTGGCCAGCTGGCCCAGGGCACTGAGTGTCTCACCCTTCTCTTCTGAGGGAGGCTGTTTGCAGCCTCCCTCTGCCTTCGGCGATCTGCCGGGGAGGAACTAGACATTTCTCACCTGGATTGAGCTTCTTCCTGTTTAAGAGTGGGGAGTGGAAATCCAGGATGTCTTTACACCACAGAAACATCTTCTATTATGGAATTATAATGGTTTGTGTGGGAAGGAACCTTAAAGACCATCTCATTCCATCCCTCTGCCATGGCAGGGACACCTGCCAGTATCCCAGTGGCCTTGGACGCTCCCAGGGATCCAGGAGCAGCCACAGCTGCGATGGGCAACCTGTGCCAGGGCCTCACCACCTACTTATTGCAGTATTAATTGAAATTAATTAAAGAAGAAAAAGACCACTAGAGGGCTCCGGGCACCGTCTTTAAAAGTCTTGTCCAAGCCAAACCACTCTGTGATCCCATAATAATCCCTGCTGAAAAAGGAGGGATTGTTAAAGCAAGCACTTTGGGGTCTCTGCACCTGGAGGGGTGGGAAACACAACAGAGCAAGTCCACCCGTATCAGGTCTTGCAGTTTACTTATTTACATTTGAGCATTTCCCAAACCTCTGACGTGGCCCTGTTCTTTGCTGCAGTGACAGGAGTGTGCTGGAAGGAGAGCTGCAGAAGCTGATTGAGGCTCTGATTGAGAATTTCCTGGAGCCTGCCAAGAACGGGCTGACCTGGCGCTCGGCGTAGAGCCCCGGTGCTGCCAGGAGGCACCGTGGGGAACCAAGGACCCAGGAGCAGAACCAGTCTCATCTTTGTGTGTCTGTGTGTGTGTTCTAAACAGCTGCATTCTTTTGCTGCAAAGAAGGAGCATTCTTTTGTCAGGCTTTTCAGCAAATCGGGATAAAGAGAGGAGGTCCAAGGAAAGGGCAGAATTTTTTGTTGCAGTTTTCAGTCCTTTTGACCAAAAGTTTACCCACGACAATGCGAAGGAGCTGCCCTAGTACCTTTAAGGCAGCTGAGCTTAGCTGCCACATCTTGTCTTAAACTCAGTTCAGGTACCTGAAACACCTGGTTTTTTGTGTGTGAAAAGGTTTTAAAGGAGTAGTGATCACTCCAAACTGCCAACAGAGGCTGCTTCGTCCCCACAGCTCTCAGAGACCTTCTGTCCAAGTCTGTGCTTCCAAAAGCGTTGCAGCAGAGCTCAGCATTTCTTGTTTAGGCAAATTGTTGGCATTTTTCAGCTACTTAAGAGTTATTCTGTTGGTAAAGGTGTTCTTGGACATTGTAGCTTTCCTGTGTGTGTCTGAAAATAATCGGCAGTGAAACAATAGTGACAACAGCTGCAGCTTGGGGTTTGAATTGCCTGGTGCTTTTCTAAGGCTTCCAAAAGAGCAGGAACTTGGCCATTCCTTGGTAAAACTGTCCCTTCTGACTACCATAGGCCCTGGAGCTACTTTTTGTCCCACATCTCTGAAGGGTCTTAAGCTTTCTTTGTTTTCTGTATTCATTACTTTGAATGAAAATGTCAGTCAGCGATGTTTTGGTTTTTGCTGGCCTGTATTTATATTGTCTGTGTATTAAAACAGATCAAAATCAAAGAAGAAAGTAGAGAGGAGACTGACTCAGTTATGGCATTTTGGTTTTTTTTTTTAAATGGTTTTTGGTCATGGTCTGTCAGGTAATTTGTTAGAATAGCACTTTGCAAGTTCTATTATTCTTTAAGGGCGAATCTTTAACAACTTCTCTTACTTTTCTTTTCCTCCCTTTGCTCAAGTAGCAAGGGAGACTGCTAATCACCTTTTCCAAAAAAACCCACCCAAGCCAGTACTCAAGTTCTCCTTGTGGTTATATTGGATTTTGGACAATAAGGGTCATGTTTTGGCACAGGAGTGCTGGTGCTGGACAGCTCCCTGCTGTCTTAGACAGCATCTAAAGAGCAGTAGCACAACTCAGTGCTGGGTTGTTTCTTTCTTGGAGATGATGGGAGCAGACCCCAAGGTGCTCTGGTGTCCAAGCTGTGGTTTTGCCACTATTGTTGCCTCTCCAAATTCCTCCTCCCTCTGACGATGCCCTCGCAGCTGGAGGCCATAGGATGGCACAGGGTAGGTTTGTGTGTTGCCTCTCCATGGCTTCAGAGAGCCCTGAGGTTTGGGGGTTTCCTGCTGCCAGCAGCTTTGCACTATATCCATGGAGAAGTATTTCAATGTCTATGAATGTACATGTTCTAGAGAAGGGTCTGTGTTGCACAAATTCTGACCTGTCACTGCTATTTATTTATTTTTTTTATTTTAAGAGAAAGTATCTCCAGATTGTTTTGCCATTGAGTGAAGTGTATCTGATGCCAAAAGCTTGGGTTTTTTACCTTGATTGTACATTTGACTGACATGGTGGGGAAGATGGCTAAACCCAGTTACACTCAGAGGATGCTGGTGGTGTTGTCTGTGCTGGCAAGGCATTCCTGACTGCTGCTTTGCCTTCAGCTCTCCCAAAAAGGATGCAGGTCTGGATCCCCACTGCACTGAACTTGAAGGAGCTCTTGCCATTCCTTCCATTGGCAGCAGATTTAACCCTCAGGTGTTGAGGATTTTGTTCTCCAAGTAGTTAAAGAGAACAAGTGACTTGGGACATAATATTGAACAAACACTGTAAAAAGCACAGTGTGTGTGTGTGATGAGCCCAGCTGTGTGCAATTGTGGCAGTCATGTCTTGTGAGTGAGTGCTGGTTGTGCTCCTACAAAGAGCAGGGATCTGCAGCTTCCCAGAGTTTTGCTTTGTGTCAGTAGGCAAGTGCTAGAAATGGAGAAAATGTTTTCAGATGAGCATTGTTAGAAGCTGGTAACTGTTCATGGTCTGTCTTTAATTAGAGAAGAGAAGCCAGCTGTGGGGTGTTGTGTGTCTGGGATTTTCCCCATGGATAGGTTTGACAGTGAGCTGTATCTGTAGTGATGCTTTTGGGAGGACAGCGGCAGGCACAACGTGTTGAATGTACTTTCAGGGTATAATAACTATTTGCTTTTTTGAAACTGCTGCTACTGTTGTTTTCCTACTGTAATGGAACTGTTTGATATATTTATATTGTTCCATTTGTGGAACTCCTTTGTCTCCTCCCTCTGATCTCGCAGCCCTTACTTCTGTTACTGTGAAGGACTGGAATTCTCGTTTCCTTGCCCTGTAACTTTGTTATGCATCGTGTTCGAGTTTACTTGGTTTGTGCACATCCTTCCTTGAGTTGTCAGCTGTTCTTTCCCCCTTCTCAGATAAGAACAAAGGCTTTTCTAACTTGAGTAGAAAGCAGGTCACAGATCAAAGAACGCTGTGGATGTTGTTTCCGACGTGCTTCCAGGTAAAACACACCTTCTCCAAGGTTGGACAGTGGCTGAAGCTGCAGTCGTGCAGCCAGTGTGTTTGGTTTAGTGGTTGGTGAAATCCAGAGAGCTTGGGTTTGTTCCTAGGCTGTGACGGGTTTAATCTCTGTGGTGAAGTTGTGTTTCCGTGGGCCTGGGACAGGAGCTTTCCAAGTTCAAGGCTTTGGCAGGCAAGGCTCAGTGTCTGTGAGGCAGGGCTGGTAGCTGGGTTTCTTACTGGGGTTGTGATGGAGCCTCCAGGGTGTGGATTGAGTATTTGCAGGTGCAGTCCCTGTCTCTGTTCCAGGTGCTCTGAGGGTGTGTGAGGGAGCTGTAACCTCTGCTGTGGCAGAGGAGGAGGGGATGTGTGTGACAGGGAGGGCAGGGCTGCAGTGTGGAGCCAGGGGTGCAGTGTAGCCCCCACTGTGCTGGGCTGCTGCAGCAGCTCTGCTTCCCTTGTGTCCCCAGCAGGAGGTGACTCCAGCGAGCTGGGGTTGCCCTGGGCTGCAGGAGAGCTGCTCATTTCCCTCATTTGCAATCCCCAGCCCTCGAGGGAGGAGAGGACACTCTCGTGTTGGCCGTGGGGTACATGGTGAGGACAGACGATCTGGGCTTTTGGCTCTCCAGGTGAGTTGCCCGTTGCTGCCTGGGGCTCCCTTCCCTGCCTCTCCTGCTCCCAGGCTCTGATGGTGGTTACCTGCAAGGTGACATCCCTGGTGTTGCTCCCTGGTTCAGCTGTGCTAAGGTAGCACTGTGTGTGCCCTCGCTGCCAGGCTCCTGAGCTTACTGAGGATTCCAGCTCCCATTTCCTCACAGGAAGCATTTTTGTGTGGAACCTGCAGAGGAACCATGGCTTCTGTCACTTGGGCAGGGTTGGGATGTGTGTGCTGCTTTAGGAAGCACCTGGATGGGCTCCAATTTTGAAACTGATACTGTTATCACTTTGTTTTGTCTTCCCTCCCCCTTTTTGTCCTCTCGCCAACTAAGCGAGAGGGGGCTCCTTGCATGGTGACATGTGGGTGGTTACAGTCCAGCTTGATTCCCTCTGCCCAAGAATGGGTTGCATTGTTCTCCTTGCCTGGAACCTTGGGAAGTTCTGGATTTGTACTCCTGTTCACCCGATGTCTGTTCTGTAAAACTAGGGTGTATTACAAATACAGAGTGAGAATTTGCACTTTTCTGAAGAGTTTCTGTGTACTGCTATGTGGATTTAGCTGAATGAAGTGTTATGAGTAATAAAATATTCCCTTCGTAGTCTCAATCCGGGTTTCTTTGTCTTCTTTGCCAAACCCTTCTGCCTCAGAAACTGAGCTGGGCTTGGAGGAACCTCTGTGTGCCGCTTGGGTAAGGCCTGGGAACAAGAGACTGTCCAGAGCCTCTTTCTTTGGACAGCACTGAGCTCTCCCCTGATTGTGGAGGGCATCCCTGGGGCTGATGGGGAGCTGGAATGTCCCTTCCATCATGGCTGCAGGCTCCATCCCGGGGGCTCCAGTGTCCCTGTTGTTGTTTCATCTGCCAAGGCTGCTCTCCTGAACCCCTCTCATCCCAGCTCACCACGACTCCCTCTGAATTCCAGCCCATCCTCTACAGGCTTTTGCAACGGGATGGTGCTTTGCAGGGAGAAACTCAGCTGCACCCCTTCCCAGTGAGGAAACAGGATAAGGATGGGGAGGGGGCAGGTTTGTTTGGGCTGGGCTCACCCTGGGCACAGCAGGGCAGGGATTTGTGGTGGGGACACAGCTCCTGGCTCAGTCCTTGCCAGGCTGTAATTGCAGGATCCAGCACTGGATGTCACCACCAGCCCGGGCAGAGGGATAGAGCCCCGAGGGTGCCAGTGTGTCCCCTTCAGTGTGGGGGCCAGGCAGGGCCCCAGCATTTCAGGGTTGGGGTGCCCTTCAGCAGGGAGAGGGGGGACCCAGGACTGGCATCTGCAGTCCTTGTCCCTGCTAACAGAGACATTTTTTCCAGGAACAGCAGCAGGCAATGTGGGGGACCAGAGCCTCTCCTGGAGGCTCCAGGGCCCCTCGTGCTGCTGGCAGAGCACCACGACCTGGGGACACCCGGCTGGGAGCAGCCAGGGTCGCTGGGAGCTGATGAGTCCTGGCAGGCAGCAGTGCCTGGCTTCACATTCAGGTCTTGTCAATTAAAATGTTATTTTAGAAGCTGAATTAATTACCAACGTGCTGAGCAGCCCGTGTGGGCTGTCCCCAGGGCTCGGCTCTCCGCAGGCTCCTGAGGCATCTCCTGAGCCAGTCCCTCCTGGATTCACCCTGCTTGGCTGCCTCTTGCCGTGGGAGGATGGGGATGGTGCTGGTGAAGGGATGAGGGCTGGCTGCTTCCTGCTGTCCTGTTCTGAAGCTGAGGCTGGGAGCCTGCTGGAGCTCCTGAAATCCCATCTGAGAGCCTGGGGTGGGAGTGGGACCAACAGCCCCCCAAACCTGGTCCCACAGTCAAGGGGGGACTGTCAGCTGCAGTCTGCCGAAAGGGAAACTGAGGCACAGGAGAAAGAGAAAAATGGGGTCAGGGGACCCATCCTGACCAAGCAATGCAGCATCTCTGAGGCTGAGGAGCCTGAACAATTAGAAGTGATGAAGCTCATCTAAAAATAGGGATTTGTAAATGTCAGGTTGGCGAGTGGCTGGGGAGCGTGCTGGGAGGATGGAGCAGCTCTGCAGGGCTCTGTGCCCTTCTGTCCTTAGGCAGGAGCAGGGACCTGCACTCATCTGCCCTGGGTTGATGCTGGCTCCCTGAGAGATCCCCAAACCCCCAGAACTGGCTCATATGGATAATCCTGCACAGCCAGCACCAGAGGCGTTTTCTGGGCTGTTTTATCCTGACAGGAGCTGCAGAGGATCTCAACTCTGCTTTGGATGGGAGATGAGGTAGGGGATACCAGGCCCTCAACCTAAGTTATTTTCCACTGGCTTTTGATAGGAGAGAACTTCAGCGAAGGCCTGAGGCCCCAAGGGGTGGTCCCAGCCTCAGGATTTGGGTGATGTGCTGCCAAAACCACCTCAGATCTGTCCTGTCCCCCTATCCATGCAGATGATGGGAGCCTAGTGGCACAGAGACACCCAGCAGATGTTATCCTCTCCATCTCCTCCATCCCTGCCAGTTTCTCCCTCATCCCCAGAACCCCACCTGTCCCCAGCGTGCCAAAAACTTGCTTAAAACAGCTGGGAACAGAGGTTAATTTGGAAAACTAATCCAGATTGGGGCAGATTAGTGGAAACACGTCCTTCCCCATCTGCCTGGGCAGTGCTGTGCCAGCTCCTCCCGGAGCCAGGCTTGGGGAAAACACACAGCTCTGTTTATTCCAGGGACTTTGACCTGCCCCCTGGCCAAGCTGAGTGTCCCCAGCCCCTGTCCCTCAGGAAAAGTCTCCTGATCCCAGGTGGTGCCACGTCCAGCCCCCTCCTTGGTGCTGGGGACAGGTCCGTGCCCAGCAAGGACCCCCCATCTCCCAGAAACATCCCAGCCTGGCTAATTAGAAACACACAGGTACGTGGGAGAAATCCTTGTTAACAGTCCCACTTTCTTTGGCAGGGCACAGGAGCCACCTCTGAACCAGAGGAATGACAAACAGAGCACTGTGCTGCGTGTGGAGGTCCCAAAGCTGCCCAGCATTTCAGATGAACCCTGCTGAGGACTGAAATCCATTTCTGTGGGGTTTTCTTCCTCTGCAAACCCTTCCCTGCTACCAGAAACTCGACTTTGTGCCTCAGTTTCCCCAAGGTATGAGGGTAACATCCCTGTCTTGCTTTTCCTAAAGGAATCCATGCAAAGCAGAGGGTATTTTTCCTCAGCTCGTGGCTGGTTTTCTTCCCTGCCCCAGTGCAGGAGCACCACCCCCTGTGCTCAGCGATGCTCCAGCCCAGTTATTCCTCCTGGATAAATCCAGCTGCCATCACCATGCTGGGAGTTTTGGTCTCTTCTGTACTAAAGAACACTCACTCTGCCCCTTTCCTACATTCCTGGGCACCAACGAGCACCCTGGGCCACAGCTGGGATAGCTGGGATACCCTGGTTGGGTGACACGAGCACCTGAGTGTCCCCAGGATTTTCTGGAGGCTGCCGATCCGAGCTCCAGCTGCTCCCACATCCCCCTCCCCAGTCAAACCTTCCTGGCTGCATCGGCCCAGGGAACATCTGAGCTTTGGGAAATTAGGCAGGAAAAGCAGATCTGAAAGCAAAGCACCGGTGGCATTTCGTATGCAGGGCATATAAATAGACTTTTTTGCCTTTTCTTCCCCTTTTGTTTTGGTGATGAGCCACTGCAGGGGGCTCTGAGCATGCTTTGCTTGGCTCCTATCACAGATTGCTGTTTCTATCCTGCATTTCCTTCGGCTCCAGGAGCTCCTGGGGTAACTTTCCACTCGGGCAGCAGCTCCTGCCATGAGCTTGGGACACTGGGAGGGCCGCATGCCTTCACAGAAAGGGACTGCATGCAAACGTGATGGCAGCTGGGGTTCTGCAAACACGACCTCGCCTTTGGGAACCCAAAAAGCACATTTTGAGTCTCAGCCTGGTGACAGTGCCCTAATCCAGAGGCTCCCTAATCCTGCTCCTTTGTCATGTGGGGGGTATGTGCTGTACAGAATAATATTGATGCTAACAAGCCACAGGAATTGTGCTGCCATAGCTGGTTATCCACCCCCATCCTACCCCCTGCACGTTGTTTGACAGGGCTTGGCAACCCTGGAGGGGTCTCACCGCACCCAGTTTGGAGGGCCAGGATGCCCCGAACCTTTCCGTGCCAAAAGAAGAAGTGCCCTCATCCCTGGGGACCAAAAGCCACCATCTCCCTCATTCCTGCCTCAGGAAAAGCTGGAGCAACCAGCTGCCCCCACCAGCCACCCCCTCAGAGAAAGGGCTGTGGGGTCAGGGATCGTTTGGTCACTTCTCCCTTTGCCTGGAGGTGATTTCCTTCCAGGTATCTATTGCCAAGCTTTGGCAGCTGCTGCCACACCAATGCTCTGTTCCCTGCCCACAGAAACCTCCAGGCTTGTCCCTGCACCCTCCAGGTCTCCCTTTTCCAGCACCCCCCTTCTGCCCACAGAGCCTTCCAGGCTTCTCCCTGCACCACGGTCACTCTCACCAGGGCTCCCCATCTCTGTCCCCATAAATGGATGCTGCACCCCCAGAGTCACAGCTGGGCTGTGCTCTGCCAGATGTGCAAATCCACCCCGCTGCCCCTTCTTTTGCTCAGGGGCTGCGGTTTGGCTGCAGCGGGGTGGGACAGGCAGGGAGGAGGTTGGGGAAGTGGATGAAGGCGAGGGCAGGCTAAGATTTCTCCCTTTGTAACTGCATTGAATGAGAAGGTGGCACCAGAGCCCACAAGCTCGTACACTGGGGGAAAGCCTCAGGAAAAGGTCTTCAAAATGTAACAAGTTTCACAACGAGCTGAGCCGTGGGCACCTCAGGATTCCCCAGCAGCCAGGACAGAGTGGGGAACCAGCTCCCCGCTCAGCAGGACCAGCTCAGAGCATGCAGGAAAATAATTTTGATTCCCAGTGCTGTATCCCTACCGGAGCACAGCCCAGCCGCTTCTCTGCTCCCGCTCTCCTTTCCCAGCTGACCCCACCTCGAGGATTTCAAAGGCAGGAAGTTCAAAGGGGAAAAATGCAAAGGATCCTGCACCAGGCTGCATGTCCCCTGAGCCTCCAGGCAGGCCTGGGATGGGAATAACTGTGCTTTCCACCCGCCAGCCGGGCTCAAGGAACACAACTCCCACAAAACTCTCACTTCAAGCCCAGCACACCGAGCACCAGCTTCTCCGGAGCATTCCCGAACACCCGGCAAACTCCGGCTGCATCCAGCCGTGCTCCTCACTCTGCCCGCCTTGCCTGCATCAGCCTCCCGCTGTGGGGAAAGGCAAACGCAGAGGGATCAAAACGCAACACTTCCCTTTCCGTGCCGGCACCCAAACTCCGCATTTCAGGATGCCACGGTACAGAAGCTGCAGCTTCCCTTGGGGAAGCCCCGCAGCCGGAGCTGCTCAGCGCTCTGGCACCTCCTGACTTAGGTACCAAACCCCCCGGGAGAGAAAAAATGCTTTAGAAAATTGCTACCTGGATAATTTTCCTGAGGCCCTGTGCTGCTGCCAGGGAAGGATCAGGACCGGCAGAGCCTGAGATCTGTGCACAAGCCACACAAAACCTGTCGGCATCCCTGGCCGCTAAACCGGCTCGGGAGGAGAAATGACAGCAGAGGAGCCCGGAGCTCCTTTCCTCTGGCAAACCAACCACGGTAACTTCGCCTCAGCCACGGGGATATTCAGCAATCGTTTGCAAGGAGCTTTATAGAAAATAGACGATGGAGTGGGTGCAGCTTTCAATATATTTGCTCTAGGATATAGTAACAGGCACTAAAGCAAACACCGGCAGGGGAATTAGGGCGGGAGCTTCTGCTTGGCTCGTTTTAAATTACAAAGTGCCCAGACAGCCAGGTCTACGCTACATTCTAGAGTCAAAGGGCTGCCCCCGCGTGCCCCGGGGAACATGCACGCAGCCGGTGGTGGCGTTTCCTACAGCTGCATCGCCTTGTGCCAAGAACGAGCTGGAAATGTCACTGAATAAAACTAAACGGATAAACGGGCTCGGAAAAGCACGTCGCTTCCCGGGGGGAGCAGCTGGACGAGGCGTTCTCCTCTTTGCAGCGAGAAGGGAAGAAAAAGAAATCAATTTAAGCTTTGCACCTGTCAAATAGAAATCTCATAGGAAAGAGAGCTGTACACGGTGAAAGTCAAGTCCCCAGGAACGTCCAGGAAGCCAGTTTCAGGTACTGCCCGCGGCTCCCCGGGCCCCGCCGAGCAGACGCTCGGGTGCCAGCGCCGAGCCGCGCATCCCGCGTGCCACAGGGACCCGCCGCCGCACCGGGACCGCGCCTGGAAGCTTCCCGATGCCCCGGGAGCGCCGCGGCTGTGCACGGCCGTGCCCCCCCGCCCGCGGGCACCGGGACGGGGCAACGGCGCAGCCCGGCGCCCTGCGGGAACCCGCGGGCTCGGGGAGGGCGCGGGAAGGGGGAGCCGGTCCGCAGCCCTCCGGGGAGGATCACCGCGCTCCGGAGCGCCCCAGCGCCCACCCCGAGGGCCGGCTCGTCCCCAGAGAGCGACGCTGGCGTGGTGCCGCGGCCAGGGGACGGAGGGGCCGGGGCGAGGCGGGTGCCGGGCGCGGAGGCGTCGAGGCGCGGCTCGTCTGCGGGTGCCGCCGCCGGGGGTGCCATCGTCAGAGGCCGGGGGTGCCGGCGCAGCGCGGATTGGCGTCCTGCTCGTAGCGGTAGTGGTAGCCCTCCATCTGGTCGCGGCACGCCTCGCGCAGGTTGTGCAGCCAGCGCTTGATGCCGCGGCGGTTCAGGTAGAGCACCATGAGGAAGACGACGCCGATGAGCGCCAGCACGATGCCGAAGAAGACGTAGGAGGCGGTCTCCAGCTGGCCGGGCTCGCCGCCGTCGCCGCGGGCGCAGGCCAGCGCC
>JAWWMU010000001.1:397182-411168 GCA_035048155.1 Cinnycerthia olivascens
GGGGTGGCTCCCGCCTCGCCGCAGCCCCCCCGGGGCCGAGCTGCCTCCGGCGCCGCGCCCGCACACGGTGGCTCTGCCGGCAGCGCCCGGCGCGCCGCTGCCCAAATCGGCCCGTGGGGGGGGGGTGGAAGGGGAGGAGAGCGAGGAGGAGAAGGAGGAGGAGGAAGAAGAGAAGGGGACAGGCTGGGGCTGCCCGGCGCTGCGGGATGGGCTGGGGAGCGGAGCTGGCAGCGGCCGTCGGGGGGAGCTGAGCCGGGCTCGGCTGAGCCGGGCTCGGCACCGAATGCAGCGAGCCCCCGCCGCGGCGGGGTCCCGGGGGCTGGGCAGGGCTGGCGCCGTCCTCTTGCTGCCCGAGGAGGGATTAGGGGATGTCGCGGTCCCCATCAAGCCCGGGGAGGATTTGGAGGCTGTCCCGGTCCTTTCCCAGCAAGGTGGGAGTTGGGGAGATGCTGCCGTGTGTGCCCCTCAGCCGGGGGAGGGAAGGGGGATGTCACGGGGTCTTTCCATCCCAGCGAGGATTTGGGGTATTACCTCAGACCCCTTCCATTCCGGGGAGGATTTGGGGGGTTGTCTCAGCTCGTCTCCAGCCACGGAGGATCTAGGAGCTGTCCCACTCCTCTTCCCGCCCTGGTCCCCGTTCCCGGACCTGCCCCACAAGCCAGACACCCTGCAGCATCCCTGAGCATTGCAGGGCTCTGCCCGTCTGCTTCCAAGCCTGCTTGGTCCCCACCGGCATCCCGGAGGCTGCCCGGGGCTGGGGGGCACGGGGTGCATCACAAACCCCTGGTCATGGAGGGTGGTGTTGGGGTGGGTGTGGGGTTTTTGGATGCTGGAGCGATGCACAGCCAGGGACTGGGAGCGCTGTGTTCCGAGCCGGATGCAGCAGCAGTTGGATCCCCTTCAGTGCCTAAATACCTCCGTGGATCTGAGCTGGGGGGTCACATTAAATAAACCTCATCCTGGACACACGGAATCCCAGAATGGTTTGGGTTGGAAGGGACCTTGAAGTGTGTCCAGTCCCACTCCCTGCCATGGACAGGGACACCTTCCACTATGCCGGGTTGCTGCAAGCCCCATCCAGCCTGGCATTAGACACTTCCAGGATTGAGGGTCTCCTGGATCTTGATTTTTCTCCTCCTCCCTGTCCTTATCTCTCATCCTGACCTTTTCCCCTAAGTGTTCCCCCTTTTACTGGGGTTCCTTTCCCCAGAAGCTCACATGAATTTTACAGGTAAACTGTGGATGCTGCCATGACCGGGTGGCTTGAAGTGCTCCTGACCACCCTGTGCTGCGCTCCCAAAAATTGGGCAAACTCCGTATTTAAAGTGACAGTGTCTAACAGCAGCCAGAGAAATCAAGGAAGCTTGTGGAAGGGGTGGGGTGAGAAATGGCTTGGGAACGTGCCTGATAACTGTGTGCCCTCACAAATTTAAGTGTGGGGCAGCACCCAGGGTGGGTTACTGGGAAGAGCCTGGTGTGCAGTGGGTCGTGCTGAGCCAGCACTGCAGCACTCCCAGATGGAGCCTCCTGTCTCCCAAAATAGCACTTTGCAGCCCATTTATCACATTTAATTGCTATATATAAAGAATTGATGGCACTCGGGAAGGCAAGTCAGCGGGTGGGCGAGGTCAGGCCAGGTGAAGCAGGTCCTGGCAGCTCTCAGCAGCCGGGCTGCAATGATCCTGGCACTCCCAGTCCGTCTCTGGGCTCCTCGGACGAGGAGCTGCCGTAAAAAAAGGCAGGCATCTTCCCTGCCGATCCAAAAGCCATAAAACACGGCAGGTGAGTGATGTTAGAGGTCATGGGGGAGCATCAGGCTCTCTGCAGCTGGTCCCTTTGACTTTGAAGGGTGGAGATGCTCCAAGGTTTGGAGGGAAGGGATGTTCCAGGGCCGTACTGCGGCAGGGTGACTTTGGGGACATGTGGCTGTTGCCTGGGGGCACCCTGGTGATTTCCTTGCCTGCTGCAAACACCCTGGACTTGCCCAAGGGTGGTGAAGTCGCAGCATGCGGCTCAGCACAGCTGTGAGCCTTTGGGGAGCCGGGGCTGTACCAGTGTGTGCCACGGTTCCTGAGCTCCCGGCATCCGCCACCAGGTTGATGTTGTTCATTCCCAGCTGTCATTCCCGGAACCCGGAGCCCCTCAGACACGCTGTGTACAGACCTTCAAACCCCTGATGGGCTTGGATCGATTTGAGAGCCTCCTCCACCATCCTCCCCGACCATAATTCTGCATTTGAAGCAGCATTGAAGACTTCCTGTGGTTAAAGGCCGGGAGATTGCATCTGCCATTGCCATGTCTCAGGATGAGATTAGGTCAGGCTGATGTGATTTGTTCCTACAATTCCATACAGGCCGTTACTCATTGCCTCGTTATCTTCTGGAGGCTTCCAAGGAGAATTGATTGCTTGTGCCATGTCTTTGGTAACCACTGTCAGGCCACCTGCTCTGTGACATTGCTTCTCTTTCCCCCTCCTCAGTGGTGGTCCAGGTTATTTTTGGAATGGCTTCCCACTGCCAGAGGGCAGGGATGTCTGGGATATTGGGAAGGAATTGTTCTCTGGGAGGGTGGGCAGGCCCTGGCACAGGGTGCCCACAGCAGCTGTGGCTGCCCCTGGATCCCTGGAAGTGTCCAAGACCAGGTTGGACACTGGGGCTTGGAGAACCCTGGGATGGTGGAAGGTGTCCCTGCCAAGACTGCAGCATTTGAACCCAGTCTTTTGAACCTTTTGAACCTTTGCTCAGCAAACGCTGGCAGCAGCATCCCTTTAACATTCACACCTGTGACACTGGAACTACTCATTTCCCTGCGGGAGCATGCTTGGAAAAATGCTGGAAAATACGGAATAATTTTTTCGACATTTCCCACATGAAACTATAGGAAATGACATTTCTTTCACTTAAATCCTTCCACCTGTATTTGCAGAGGTGTGTCACTGAAGTCCTGGCTTTGCCTTGTCCCAGGTGACTTCTTTCCCTCCCTTGCACACACCCTTTTGGGATTACAAAAGGTTTTGTAAAAATCTGTTTTTAAGCCAAGATGGGAGAGTCCCCAGGCGCAGGAAAATGGAGGCCAACCCCCAGATTTTATGTCTTGCTCCAAGGATGGTGCTGGGGCTGGAGGCCAGGTTGGGCCTCCCTGGTCCCATGCCCAACCTGTGACCTGGCAGAAATTGCCTTCCCCAGCACCAGCAGATAAAAAGTGGGAAATAAAAGCCAGGCCAGGATGGGCTGGCAAAACCAGATGGGGCCAGCACGTCCCTGTGGGTTGGGGCTGGCCATGGTTATCCCTGCAGGAAGAGCTCATCTCTGGGGTTGGCAGAGGCCCGCTGCTGGCGGGATGCTCCACACTGCCTCCTTTTCCTGCTCCACGGCTCCCGTGTCCGTATGTCTCTGCTGGCACCACCCAGATCCCATCTGCCCTGTGCTTAAGGAGTGGGGTGGCTCCTTTTGGCAGCCCAGCCACCGCCAATGCCCCTGCTCCAGCCCCACGAGTGGATTCCTTGTGCTAATCCAGGGAGCTGGACACGCTGAGCTAATTGGGGCACACTTTGCAAAGGTATCAAAGCTTTTTCATTTAAACATTACAGACTCACCAAGGCAGCTGCAGGTGGGCAGGGCCAGGGGCTGCTCCTCGTGGTCACGGCCCTGCGGAGCCGGGAGCTGGTTCCTGCAGGAGAAGGCAGTGAATCAGGAGCCCCTGGGTGACCTGGAGTCAGCAGGGGGGTTTTCCACCCCAAATAAGTGGAACCCTGTGGTGCTGAGCTGTGCTGGCTTTCCCTGGGCATGAGGGAACGGTGCTTTGAGTGCCCAAAGCCAGGCTTGGCTTTGCTGTGTCCAGGGCCCAACAGAGAAGGTGCTACCCCAGCGCAGCAGGGAAACAACAAATCCCTCATGGTGAAGGCACAGGAGGGGAGGGCTGTCCCCTCCGGGGTGCCAGGGCTCGGGGACAGAGCCCGGGGTGTGTTTAACTGCTCTGTTTAAACCACGACATCCGAAGGAGACAGCACCTTCTCCCCAGCCTCCTGCTGGGCCCTGTGTGTGCTGGCAGTGCTCTATAAATACATTAGCAATAAATAATGGATAACCTGGATGGGCATTAAAGTGTAAACAGGAGGTGAAGGGCTCTCTCCCATTACCGGTCCCCCGAGAGCCACGCGCATCCCTCTCTCCAGGTCTGGCTTGATGTTACTCCAACTGCAGAGCCCTTAGTCACAGCAGTGACAATATCATAGATCAGTGGCTCCAGAGTTGGCAAAAACAAACCAAAAATAGTCCGGGGGGCAGAGCCTTCCTCCCGATGGTGTGCTGGATTTGCCTGCATCAGCTTTTTTGCCTGTGATGCTCCTCTGCCTGCGTGGGCTGGCCCTCCCAAGGAGTCAGAGCCTCTCCCTGGCACGCTCCATCCCAGAAAGCTTGGGAGCGCCCCTGATTTGGGAGGTTTTATCCCCCTTAGGTGCAGCTGAAGTGTTGAGCCATGCCGGTTGGATATGGTCCCCGAAAGTCACTGCCCTGTGGCTGAAGGTGGCCCCATTCCCAAGCTGGGGGGGCATTGTCCCTGTCCAGTGGTGTCCATGCCCACAGATGGTCCCAAGGGATGGCATCTGATGTGCAGAGAGCCAAGGAGATTAAACGAATTTATGGCTGTGACATGGGATCATCTGTGCAGGAGACTTGTGCTGAGAGTTGAAGGAGGGGCTGGTCAGGGTCAGTTTGCACAGCAGGGGGGTCCTGTTCTGCTTCCAAAGGGTTCTCACAACCCCGAATAAAAGCAAACCTTCCTGGTACCAGCTGTTAGGGATACATCCCAGGGTCCACCGTCCCCCTGGAGAGGAGAGCAGGGCTTGGAAAACAGGCTGGCTCCGAGCCCTTCTCCTCCTGCAGCCTTGCTGTGCCAGAGCTGGGCAGCAATTCATCACCTGGCTGCAAACAGCTCGGGAGAGGCTCTGCCTCGGGACAGAGGAAAGGGATAAAGGGATGAGCTCTTCATCTCCCCAGCATTCCCGGGAGCCTCACGTGGAGCCGCGGAGGTGGGATTGGGAGCTGTGCCAGCCCGGCTCAGGGTCAGGTACCGGCAAATCCGGTGTGTCACGGTCTGCTGGGGCTCTTTCCTCTGCGAGGGGCTCTGGCAGCGAGCCTGCACAGCCGGTGTGTCCCAGGGCGGGACTGCAGCCGGGCCGGGCTCGGCAGGGACTCATGGATGAGCTGGCGGCGCCGGGAATGGGGCAGTCCCCAGGTTTTCCCTTTTGCCAGGGCTGATGCTCAAGGTCTGCCTGAAGCTGGGGGCTGCTGGCCTGGGCATGCTCTCGTCGTGATTCCTCTGGATTCTCCCCTTCTACTCTGCCCTTGTGAGACCCTGCCTGGAGTCCTGTGCTCAGTTCTGGTGCCCCAGCACGGGAATAAGCACATGGAAGTTTTGGAGCAAGTGCAGAGAAGGCCACAGAGTGAATAAGGGGAGTGGAGCACCTCTCCAGTGGAGACAGGCTGGGAGAACTGGGGCTGTTCAGAGCAGGTTGTGTGGAGACCTCACAGCACCTTCCAGGATCTAAAGGAAAGCTGGAGAGCGACTCTGCAGCAGAAATTGGAGTGACAGCACAAAGGGGAATGGCTTCAGACTGCCAGAGAGAAGGTTTGGATTAGGCATTAGGAAGGAATTATTCTCTGGGAGGGTGGGCAGGCCCTGGCACAGGTGCCCAGAGCAGCTGTGGCTGCCCCTGGATCCCTGGAAGTGTCCGTGGCCAGGCTGGACATTGGGGCTTGGAGCAGCCTGGGACAGTGGAAGGTGTCCCTGCCCATGCCAGTGGTGGCACTGGATGACCTTTAAGGTCCCTTCCCACTCAACCCATTCTGGGATTCTGTGATTTGTGTATTTGAGCTACTAAAAGCAGAGGAAAAACATCCCCATAAAATTTCATTTACAATGTATTTCCTGGATCTACCCCAGCCACCTCCAAAACCAGGGCCAGCCTGCAATGGCAAGAGTGTATCTGTTTAAGAAGACAACCTGGGCCATGAGGATCCATTCCAAGAGGATAATAAACGAGATTGCTGGAGCACAGGGCACAGGCACCTCTGTCCATCACTGATTCCCCCTCTCATACCCTCCTCCCTGAACCCTTCAGGCCTGTTTGTATTCCTGCATTTCTTTGGAGAGCTGCTATTTCCTGCTTTTCAGGGTGTCAGATCTGCTTGCAGAGTAGAAGGTGTGGGCTGGAGGCCACCTCAGTGGTGAGAAGAGGCAGAGCAGGATGGAGCTGACCTTCCCCCAGACCCCGCTCGGGGCTGAGCCTTATTCCCAGGTGGTGGCTGATTCAAAGCTGCCTGAGCATCCCAAATTCTCCAGTCCAGTGGAAGCCAAGGGGGTGATGCAAACAGGGAGCAGGCAGCTGATGGGCTGCTGAGCTCCCTCCATAGCTCCAACCATGTCCTTCCCTGGGTATTTTTCACTGCCAGCCAGCTGAGCTCTTGTGCCTACACCGAGCAAATGAAAAAGTATAAATTTCCCCAATCCTGGGACTGGGGGAGGGTCACAATTACTCACAGCGGAGCTGACAATCAATAATGGAGATCTGACAAATTACAGGCTCACCTGGGATAGTGCACAGCACCTGGAGAATATTAAATTAACGCTCAGACACACCCCGAGCTGTGAAGTCCTGGTTTTGATGCCTGATGGCAGAGCTGAACTCAGAGCTCCTGCTGTGGGCATGGTGAAGGTAGGAGGGAGAATTCCTCAGGGAATTTCTGTCCTCCAGCTGCTGAAGCACTGTGATAGGACCTGGTTTTGCATTATTCAGGGGGCATAAACAATCTCCTGAGTCTAGAGGGGAAAAAAAGGGCAGGCATGGCCTTGCCAAGGCTTCTTTTTGCAGAAGGTGACTGGAGGTGACCCTCACCAGTCCCAGTCCTGCTCTGAGCACATGTGGCCTCCTGGAAGACAAGGAGGACCCAGTGTAAGAGCTCTGCAAAGAAGAGCACGAGACCTGGGCGTCCCACAGTCCCCAAAACCCCTACGAAATAGCTCAGCCTTTTTTCCTCATCTCCCACGGGCCACAGCACTTTCAGAGGCTTTGGTGGGAGGATGTGTGTGCAGCATCCAGCAGCTCCTCTGCAGGGAACCTGGCCCCAGCTGGGGAGCTTTATGGAGAATTCTGCCTGAATCCCTGAAAAGCTGGAAGCCCCCACGCGTTGGTGACGATTCCTGAGTCACAGCAGAGCTCATGGCAATGTTTCGAAGTCCTGCCTGCAGAAGGGATGCTCAGGGGCAGCAGCAGAGGCCAGTGCTCAGCAGGATTATAAATAACCTGCTGTGGGGACCTTCCAGCTTCCCTCCTGTGGCACTGCCATAAATCCTGTGCCTTGGGAAGCACCGGTGCATTAGTGAGGGCTGTAAAGCACCGGGGGCCTTGGCTGGGCACTGCTGGCTGGAACAGCAGCAGAAACCCAGGGAGAAAAATGCATCTCATTTTCTTTCAATGAACCACAGCAATCTGCTGCCTCAAAGCGCACTTCTGGAGATTCACAAACTAAAGCCCAAAACAGGCAGAGGACCTCCCAAGCTCCCTGAGGCTGGGCTGGGGCAGAGCCTTGGATCCTGTCCCTGTCCTGTTCCCCACGCCATGTATCCAAGCAGGGTGGGCTTTCCTTTGTCACCCTGGGCAGAGTGGCACGGGTGACACCTGAGCAAAATGCTGTAGGTGAAAAGAAAGAAGAAAATGCAGAAGAAAATACAGAAGAAAATGCAGGCGAGGGAGGTGATAACACCTGGTAAATGATCCTTCTCTAATTGCTGTTTTATGGTGTTTTGATGGCTGGTGTATAAAACCCCCACAAGCTTCATCAAGGTTGCAGTGAAACCTTCTGAGAGGCAAAGGGCTGCTCTGAGGCTGCTGTGTGGGAGGAGGGCAAGGAGAGCCCCTGGCCTCTGGCTTTTCAGACGCATTTTCTGAGTCACCTTCCCAGGGCATCCCTCTGCTGCTGCCCTGGGACCTGAGGGAGACGTCGCCTGCACCAGGCAGGGCAGGTACCTCTCAGCAGCCCCCAGATAGCTCCCCAAATGCTGGGCTTAGAATAGAGGGGTTTTTTAAAAAGAAAAACACTCCATGGAGAAGGCTTTAGGGGTGAACAAACCTGGTGTGGGCCTGTCCAGAGTTACTATTAATCTCAGAGCTGCCAGAATTGCTTGACTCTGGTGATCCCCTAAGGGCATGGGACCAGCTCTGTTGCCAGTATCCATCCTCAGCCAGAGGGAATGGGAGCAGGGAAAGACACATCCCTGTGCTGGCTGTCGGGGACACATGGCTGTCCCTGGTATTTTGTTCTGGGCAGGGAATTGTTTGGCCTGGGGCAGCCCTGCTGCTCTCCCAGCTGCAGTCACCTCTCCTGGCTGGGAGGTGCTCCTTGGCACCTTCTCCTTGGGCTGCTGTAAGGATGGGGATAGGAAGCAGCTATTTCTGCAGGAGCAATCTGCCCAACCCCTCTTGTCCAGGGTTGTCCCACCCATCTGCCCTGGAGAAAAGGTTTTTTCCAGGTACCAGGGTGTCAGGTCCTGCTCAAAGCAACGATCTCTGTCCTCTCTGTTGAGGAAGCTCTCCCTCCTCTCCAGCACTGACCCCTGTTGGTCCTTGACCCTCTCCCCAGAGCATCCCTCTCCCGCTTTCCCACACTCACCACTATTCCCGGGGCTGGAAGGAGTCACCAGTCCCTGAGGATCCCAGGACACTGTCCCCAGAGGCAGCCCTGGTGGGTGGTTTCTGCCTGGCACCAGCGATGGTCCAGCTGTGGTGGCTCTTGTTTACTGGTCTGAGGCCTGCAAAAGATTAGGAGAAAACAGATGGCTCCTAATTGGCAGTGCCAGCTTACTTCCTGCTCTCCAGATAAACCATTAAATTAAGGCTTAAATCAAACTTCGTACAAGTTAGGAGGCTGCTTGTAATTATTTCAAAATCTAGACAGATTTAAGGGCCTGGATTAAGGCTCTGTTTACTGTAATGAATGAAAAATGCCTGCTCTGCCCTGTAAGGCTGAGCAGCAAAGGGTTGAAGTGCTGGAAGTGGGACCAGTGAAATCCTGAGGCTCTGAAGACCACACTTTTGGGGAAAAGCAAGAGGTCGTGGACTTTGGCCAGGCTTTTCTGTGAGAGCAGATCTGTGATGGGGCTGCTGAGGAGCGCGCAGCTCACTCTGGGACGTAGTGACACCATCAGGAGGCTCTGGACATCCACGGGGAGTCACACCGTGGTTCAGGGCTGAGCAAAGTCTTGGGATAATTTTGATTGAAGCTGAACGCAGCTCAGTTGAGATAAACAAGTTTTAATAAGCTGACCAGCTAAGGCTGATTAAAAGGGAGCGATGCCTCTGGATCTCCCGTGAGCATCTCCCTCTGGAGCAGCGTGGATTGGCAGCTGCTCCAAGGATGTGCAGCATTCCAGAAGTGGCCTGGATAATGACTTCTTTGTCTCAGCTGGTGATGCCCTGGCTGATGGGGTCCCATTTTGTGCCCAGCCTGTTCCCAAGGCTGATCCACAGATGCTTCACTGCAGGGAAGGAGCTGATGCATTTCTGTGCTTTGCCAGGGAGGGTGGTAATGCCCCACGCGTGGGCACTGAGCCCCTGGTAATTTCCTAGCAACCTAGAAAAGTATTGATTGTGCCAAACAGCACATTCATGCTTCATCTCAGAGTGAAAAATTCGGTGCTGCCATGCAGTAAATTCAGCAAAGCATTCACAATTAATGCACAGTTCCTGGCCGTGCCTTTTGGATAGGCTGCCAGCACTGATGGATGATTGGAATTCTGCTAACTGCTTTAAGGAGCAAGTTAAAATATCTGTGCTTTGGGCATGGAAAAAACAGCCTCACTGAGTAAGCTGGAAGATCACATCAGGCTGGACAGGCCTTGTGGCTCCCTCTAAAGGAGTTCCATCTTCATCCACCCCTGGCCAGCCCCACAGGAAAGGAACAACACCACGGGCACCTGCAAAGGGTCAATTCTTGCTCCCATAGGAGGGTTTTTAGTGCACTGGAAGCTGGAGGTGCACCAGACCTCACAGCGAAATGCCTTGGAAAGCAAATGGCTCAAGGAAAGAGTGCCTGCTAAATGGAACAGCAAATACAAGTATCAATATCCACGGGAGGGTTTGTGATCCCTTCTTCCTTCTCATGCAGGAAAGGAAGCCAGGTGGGACAGCTGCTGGAAAGGAGGGGGGAAATGTGGAGGTTTAAGGGGCACGGTCCCTTCAGGAAGCACCTGTGGGAGAGAAAAAGGGCTTTGTACAGAGCAGACATGGCTGGGCAGGGGTAGAGGTGCCTCGTTTGCAGCTGGATCAGGCAGAGAGAACCCTGCCAGCCCCATCTCCTGGGACCCAGCTCTCCCTAAGGAACCCTCCCAACTCTGAATGTACAAGCTGATAGAGTGGAAATTGAGGCTGGATATCGGGAAGAAGTTCTTTAGAGTCAGGGTGAAGAGATACTGGAACAGATTGCTCAGAGATGTTGTGGGCCTGGGTAAGACCTCGATCAAGCTGCTCTGCTGGGAGGTGTCCCTGCTTTTGAGCAGCCACCAAGAGGGGCTCTCTCAGCCTGTTTATATATTCCCAAGGCTTTGCTGCTGTTCCCATTTCACTTGGCCACGTTCAGCTGGGTGGCAAATCCAAGAGGGGAAGCTGTGTGACCCTGGCACAGTGAGGTGTCTCTGCAGGAAAGGCAGGCAGAGGTTGTTTAAGGAGCACAGAAAATCCTGGTAGCGTTGCAGAGCATGCACAGAAAGGGCTCTGAGAGCCCACTGGAAATCAAGTGGCATTACGGCATGAACAAGCAACTGAGGGGGGAAAAAATAAAGACCTGCATATTATAAAGAGGGAAGAGGAGGGAGGCAGCAATTCACTGTGGGAATGAAAGTGCTGCATCAGCCTGATGGCTCCAGCAGCAGCCAGAGGGATTGATCTGTGTGCTTGCTGGGCAATGTGCCACCACCCCAAACAGTGGCTCCTCAGTGCTCCCCTGGGCACAACCCCCTCCCTGGAGCTCTGGGCAGGCAGAAATGCCAGGAGCAAAACCCTTCTCTGGGCAGGATGGAAGGAGGAGCCCCCTCTGCAGAGAGGGTGCTCCACACAGGGTGGGAGGTGCTGCATTGGCCTCTGTAAAACTGCCTGGGCTTAGGTTGGAAGAGACCCTAAAAATCATGTTGTTCCAGCCCCTGCCATGGGCTGGGACACCTTCCACCATCCCAGGTTGCTCCAAGCCTGTGCCAGGGCCTCCCTTCCCTCACAGCCAAGAATTCCTTTGCAATATTCCAGCTAACCCTGCCCTCTGGCAGTGGGAAGCCATTCCCTGTGTCCTGTCCCCCTATCCCCTGTCCTCAGTACCTCTCCGGCTCTCCTGGAGCCCCTTTAGGCACTGTAAGGGGTTCTGAGGTGTCCCTGGAGCCTTCTCTTGTTTAGGTGAACACCCCCAGCTCTCCCAGACACCTGAGGCAGAGATAGTGAGGGGGAAGAAGGAGCAGGGAAGAGGATTGAAAGAATTTATGGCACAAGAATGGGTGAAAATCCCCTTTTTTCAGGAGAGAAAATGCAGGGATGATTGCTCTTGGCTTTGCTGCTGATGTTGTGGGAAGGTGACCCTGCTGCCAGGCTCTGCAGAGTTAAACAACTTCCCTAGCTTGTGACATAGAAATATGATCTATCTGGGGGAAAGCCGTACTTTTACAGCCCTAACACCTCAGCGTGACATTCTGGAGCTTCAGTATTCCCCTGGCAGAGCGCTGGGTAAATGCCGCTGCTGGTAAAGTCTGATGACTTCTCTGGAAATTCAGGGGCAGTTGTACACTCTTGGAGGAGGGCTTCTGCAGCAAAAGGCCCAGATTCTTACCACTACATACTGAACAGCAGCTATGTCCCAGGGAATATTCCAGTGCTTCCAGCTGTCTGCTACAATTCCCTGAACACTGTGGATGTCAAACAGCCGAGCAGGGTCGTGATCTGCTGCTGTACAGAGTTTGTAGTGCACAGAGAAAGAGCTGGGAACGTGCTTCAGCATTAAAAAAAAGGGAATAAACCTGCTCAATGTCTGGTGTGCACGTGGAGAGACACGGGGTGTGCCCCAGGTGCTAGGGAAGTTAGATTTGTTAGCAGCCATGACTTGTTAAACGAATTTCCCTGCATTATCTGTCAGGAGCTGACTGCGACTTCGTTATCTCTGCTTGTGATGTGGGATCACTGCCGAGTTATTTCGTGCCCCGTGGATGGCTGCAGAGCTGTCAGAGCTTCCCTGAGCAGGGATCACAAGTGTGACCTCTGGCTCCTCCCTGCCCCAGTGACAGTCCCACAGCAGAGGGGATTGCTTTTTGTGGACCCCAGTGAGGGGGACGGCCACCGCTTTGGCACAGATTTCTTCCTGACAGATGCATTAGGGGAACTGTGGAGGATGCAAAGATGGAACTACTTACTGGTAGAGAAAAGGGGAGCTAAGAAAAGGCATCTTTGGGTTGTCTCTATACCTCCAGGAGTTGGGGCAGTAGAAATTAGACTATCCAGTGGGAATTCCCTCCCAGGGACATCCTGTGGCGCTGTGGCTCAGGTGTACACCCCAGAGTATCCTCCTTTCCACAGAAAAAGGCTTTTGTGGTTCAGGAGTACCACAGCAGCCAGTCTGCCTTTGCAAAGGCTCAAAAATCCTTGTGTGCCACTTCCTGAGTGAGTCCATCCCCAGCTTCTAGGTCCCCATTTCTGCTTGGGAACCCTCACCCATTGTCTCTGACAACAGCAGAGATGATGGATATCCTTGCTGACCACATCCCTCACCACCAGCTGTCCAGGATTTTGGGAAGGAATGAGCTTTGTTCACCGAGGCAGAGCATGTAACCCTGTGTGGGAGTATTGGAGTTCCTGTCCCCTCAGTTTGGCTCCTCTGGAGCATTAATCACACCCTGACCAGCTGCTGGAGGGTTTGCTTTAAATCTCCCCAGACAGCTCTGGCTCTGCAGAGAGTTCATTAAGCATGAGCACTTTGTGTCCTGAGAGAGAATTAAACTAGTTAACACATCTCAACGAGGAGCTTAAATGCTGGGTAATGGGAATAACAGTGAGCACTGTGGGGTTGGATGCATGGATGGGGCTCAGGGAACTCGTTGGGAAGTGCCCAGAGATCCGGCTCCTGCTGGAAAGTGTCCCTGGAATGGGGATGATGTACAGAGCTCTGCCTGAAGAGCTGCACTGGATTGGCCCTTCTGGGAGAGAAGTCATGGAATTCCACACAGGTTTAGGTTGGGAGGGACCTTACAGCCCATCCATTCCCACCCCCTGCCATGGGCAGGACATCTTCCCCTCTCCCAGGCTTCTCCAAGCCCTGTCCAGCCTGGCCTTGGACACTTCCAGGGATCCACGGGCAGCCACAGCTTCTCTGGGCACCCTGTGCCAGGACCTCAGCACCCCCACAGGGAAGAATTCCTGCACTATATCCCATCTATCCCTGCCCTCTGGTAGTTAAAAGCCCTGGGATCCCATATCTAAAGGCAATTGGGTACACAACACAGTGTGACAAGCAATTAAACACATTTGCTGTAAGCTGCTGATGGAACAGGTGGGGAAGGAGGAAGGTGGGAAAAGGCAAAGATGAGGCAAGTGGCCAGAGACTGGAAATACAAGCAGGAAAAATCAAAGGACACGCTGAGATTATGGATGGCCACAGAAACAAGATTGTCCCCTCAAAAGGCAATTAACACTTCAGATACTTTGATGTTACATTGCTCCTATATTTATTCTAAAGTTAACAAAGCTTAGCAAGAAGGATACTGGCCTTTGGAAGAGCTGCTGCTATGGCCCTGACAGTGACAGGGGAACTCGAGTTATGGGCCCCAAACTGGGGGGCTGTGAGGGGAATGAGGCTGAGAGAGTGAGGGGAATGGAGCTGACGGAGTGAGGGAATGGGGCTGAGGGTGTGAGGGAATGGGGCTGAGGGTGTGAGGGAATGGGGCTGAGGGTGTGAGGGAATG
>JAWWMU010000001.1:411984-422866 GCA_035048155.1 Cinnycerthia olivascens
GCTCTAATTGGACAATTATCTCCAATATGCTAATGAACCAGAACTTATAAATGTGTGAGACCTCGTGACTGGGCGTCCATTTTGTGACCATTTTGGGTTCACCTTGGCTGTGGCCCAGCCGTATGCTTCTGTGGCCCAGTTGTGCCCATTGAGGCCTTTTAATAAATACCTGTTTTATCCTTTTGCTGTGTCTAGTCTCTGTTCCAGGTCAGCCTCCAGAAGGCATCAAGGTTGTGAGGGAATGGAGCTGAGGGAGTGAGGGAATGGGGCTGAGGGAGTGAGGGAATGGGGCTGAGGGAATGCAACTTTTGCACCTTGGTCATACTGTCAGCCCCAAATAGTAACTCTGTGCCAGCAGACTACCACAGACAAGTAGTTAATTTGCTTTTAGTTATAAAGTAGCCCCTTGAAGTTAAAATCCCCATCCTGGGTGCGGTTTTCACCAGTTCCCTTCCTACTTGTTGGGATCCAGGGAATTAAGCTTCGGGTTTGGGTGTGATCAGTCCTTCCCTCTATTTTGCAGAACAGCACAGTTGTATGAGAGAGCTGTTACTCTTGGTTTAGCAGAAAATTGGCACCGGGAAAAAAAAAAAAACCAATGAAAGGAAGCCTTAGAATGACAATTTCTAATTTTTTCTGATGTCTCTATCTGCGAGGCTGATAAATATTCACATTTCCCTTGGTAAAAGGGGAAGAACGGTAAGGGGAAGTGGATCTGCTTTGAGGTGGAGTACAGATCTCAATAAATTCTAATCAGCTGCTCAGGAATGGACACAGGGGAGTGGGAATTGGTAGATAAAGCCTCAGCTGTTAAAAGAAACACCGAGCAGCTCCTCCTGGCTGGATAAATCAGCCTTCAATATTCACATGTAACCAAGGAAGGTGACTTCATGAGGACTGGAGTTGTACTCTCAAGTCGGATTAAATTTGGATTTATGGCCTGGGAGATTACATCGATATTTACCTGTGGTGGAAAAGTCTTGGTTTCATTTAGGGCCCTGTTTCTTCCCAGCCAGCTAGGCACTCAGTCAAGAAAATACAAAAGAGGCTGCTGGGATAGAAATCCTCATTTTCCTTCAGGCCAGCCCAAATAATAAATCCGCAACCAATTAAACCTCCCACCCATCCCTGCCCCAAAACCCACAGCTTCCTGGAAAGCTCAAGGCCCCCGCTGAGGTGAAGCTCCTCCATTCCTCTCACTGCACAGGTGAAGCTGTAGCTCCTCAGAGAGACATTTTCCAGGGTTTTGGTGATTTTATCCCAGGCATTTAGCTGTTCCAGTCATACCACCGTGCCTGCTCTGCTTTGCCTTTACAAATCCAGCACTCGGGATTATTCACACATATTTGCTTGCAAGCATCGATCAGTTTGATCACCCTTGCAATCGTTGTTCTTGCTAAGACCAGAAGCTTTTAGCCTGGTTTGTTTAGTTTTTAAATGTCAGAAGCAGTGGAGTTTGCAAATAGAGAGGGAAAGGGTGATAGAAATGACCCATTCTGATGGTAAAGCAGGAACCAGAAGTAGATTTAGAGACTTGCAGGTTCAGAGAAAGGGTTGTGGGTGAGAAAAGGGCAAGAAAGAGGAGAAATGGGGGTAATGTCTCACTGAGACGTGGAGAAACTTTCCTGCAATACAGAGCTGTGTCCGCCAGTAAATCCCCTGGCACTTCAAGAAGGACCTTTGTGTTCCTTGCACTTGATGAGGGATTTTCCTGTTAACAAATCCTCAACAAGTTTGCACTCGGGGGACAGCAGCGCTCTGCCCTTGGGCAATGGCAAAGTGCCAAAAAGGATGAGAAGGGCTCCAAAAGCATCGGGGGACTGAGCTGAAACCTCCCTGCCAGATGGGACTGTGACTCCAAGGTCAGGGGTGAAGAATTCATTGCACCCCAAAAGTCACCAGTCCTGGGCTTGTTTCCACAGGCAGGATCCAAAGGAATGGATCTGGCCCTCAGAAAATTGAAATTAGGCTTGTAGACTGTTTCTTGCTCATCTTTCGGGAAGCTTTTCTCTCCCAGTCTTTAATCAAATGTTTCTTCAGCTTTTTATATAGTTCCTATCAAAAAGCCCATCTGTGAACAAAATTTCCCTCATTTCCAGCTTAATATTTTTTTCTGCGAGTGGCAAAATGTTCTTGTCTGAAAAATGTTTAATAAATTTCCCTCTGTCTGTTGCTTTTATTAGCTATGCTTTCCTATTCCTGACGATGCTCTCTGCCATTCCCATGTTCCAGAGCCCACTGAATTATTCAACCCCTTTATTTCTGACTCTGGGTATTGTTCTGATCTACCAGCATGTGCCAGACAGATGGGAATGGGGAAGTTTTCTTCCTCCAGGGGGGAATCGAAACCCTGCAGTCAGAGAAATCTTACCCTGCACTTGGGGACTTGCCTGCCATGGGATACTTATGGAAACAGGAGGCTTTTGGTGGTCGTCTGTATTGGAAAAAGCTCCTCCAGGACATCTTTTCCAGCCCTGGGGCCAACAGCAGAAGAAATTGGAGCTGCTGGAGCACCCTGGGATAGTGGAAGGTGTCCCTGCCCATGGCAGGATGTGTGAATGAAATGAACTTTAAGGCCTTTTTCAACTAAAACACTTCTGTGATGCCACGAACTCTGCCTTGAGCTACGGAGAAATCCATCCTGGCCCGTAACTACCAAGTTGTACCTGCTCCAAGATTGCACCAGCCAGTCTGCCATCCAAGGACTGGGGTGGGAAGTGTGGGGGTGCTGCCTGGGAAGGGAGAGCTGCCCACGGGCAGGAAAATTATATTTTCACACACTGCCTTTCTGACATTCATTGGCCAGAAAAGAAATATTCCTCCAGGCATGAAACAAATTGGTCCTATTTCTGTCCCCACCACCCTTCAAGCTGCCTAAAGGCTATGCTTTATTGGAGAAAAGGGCTTTATTATTTTGGAAAGCAGGCCTTTGGGGAGCAGATCATTATCAGAATTTAAGAGCTGGATAGAAGCTTAGCCATTGCTAAAAGTCTGGTGTTAAATGGGCTCCTGTTTACTGATATTTATACTTTCCACTTGCTGGGTAAAAAAAAAAAACAAACAAAAAAAAGAAGAAAAGACCTTGATTTCACCAAGGATATCAGGACAAAATAGGAAGGCATCCACAGGATTTTTAGCAGCCTGTTCCTTTTGATTACCCAGCCTTTCCCTGAGCACACATTTCTGCCAAAGCACCGGGAGCTGCTCCTCCTTGGTTTAAACTCCTTTATTGTCTATCCCTGCTCTGTTTTCAGCATGGAAGCCTGGGCTCAGCTTGGCCTGGAAGGTGGCGAGCATGGATGAGTTTCTGAGGAACATCCTTGGAGTTTTCTCCTGATTTTTCCTCACTTTTCTGCATGAACCTCAGTGCAGCCACATCCTTGTTCTGTCGTCACTCCTTTCTTGGGTGAGCCCTGAGCTGTGCTGCATCCTGAATTCCTAAGAGCAGCTGGATTCCCAGGGATCTGTGACCAGCCGCCACTGACCAAAACTGCCTCCTTGTAGCTCCACCTGGCTGAAGATGCTTCTCCATGCACCTGGGACCTCCCTGTCTGCTGAAAGAGCCCTGACTGTCCCTCCAGCATTGGCACAGGGTGGGATCGGTCCCCCTGGGCTGCTTCTCAGCCCTGCAACAGCAGAAGGAACCAGAGACCAGCTGGAGACCTGGGCAGCAGCTCCTGCCAGGGCTGCACAAAACTCAGTGCGCTCATTAGGGATTCAGGCAGGTTATTTCCGAACCTGAGCAGCTCCTCGTGTTTGTGTGATGCAGCATTTGAGATAATAAATCCTCTGGGAACGGGGTTGTGCTGCAGAATGCACCACTGAGTGCCCAGGCTGGGGCTGGAACGGCAGAACTTGAATTATCTGGGTTTTTCCTGTTGTTTGCAGAATTCAGCCTCATGTTAGCCTGGATGAGAGAGAAGCTCTTGCACTCATAATTAAATGTCACATACATTTAACGGAGTGTAAGTCTCTATTCCAAACTCCCTCTTCCATCTGGCTCCAGCACAGCTGAGATCGGGCTCTTCACAGGCTGGGAAATGATATTAGGGCAGTTTGTGTTTATCACAGCCATGACTGATGCCTGCAGTCAGCTCGTGATATAATGAAGGGACTTCAGGCAGCACAATGGGGACGTATATTTAGAAGATGAAATAGGGCCTTGGGAGCCATTAAGTGCCATAACACTACCACTGGGGAGTGTAAATAAGAAGCGGAACATAAGGGTGGCTGAGTCACCGTGGTGGCGAGTTGTTCAGCACCCAAAAAAGCACCTGTCCCCTCCTGAGAGACTGTGACCCCTCTCGGACCAGTGACTCCCATCCTACAAGCTCCCAGACAGCTGGAATGAGGGGCTCTTTGATTTCACAGAATCACAGAATCATGGATTCACAGAATTCCCAGATGGGTCAGGCTGAAGGGACCACAGCAGCCCATTTGGTGCCACCTCCCTGCTCCAGCACGGCCATCCCAGAGCACAGAGCACAGGATTGTGTCCAGAGGGGTGTGGAATATCTCCAGTGAGGGAGACCCCAAAGCTCTCGGGGTGATCTGTTCATGTGTGGGCACTGCCCAGGGCAGAGGTTGTGCCTCCTGTGCAGGGGAATTCCTGGGCTCAGTCCCTGCCTGTGGCTCTGATGCCATTGCTAGGCCTGGAGCAGAGCCTGGGCCCTGCTGTGCCTCTCCTGCACCCAGAGACATGCAGGGACACCCAGGGACACTCAGGGACAGACAGGGACACCCAGGGCTGAGCAGCCCCAGCTCCCTCAGCCTCTCCTGGGCACAGAGATGCTCCAGGCCCTTCCTCAGCTCCAGGAGCTCCTGTCCCTGCTGGGCTCAGAGCCCAGAACTGAGCACAACATCTTTGTTCCAAACGTGTGAGATCAGGTGTGCAATGTCCAGCAGGGGCTGGTTTCTGACAGGAAATCACCGGGCTGCTGCTCACAGGGAGTGACAGAGCTCGGCCATCACAAAGATTTCCTCTGTCTACCTTCCCACATGCCAGTTTGTGCCTTCATTTCAGCTGTGCCTCCCCTCTTTCGAGGGCTGACAGCAGCTCTCACCATCTGGGGAAAGGTGTCCTTCTCCTGGGCCCGGCCTTCCAGCGCGGAGCTGCCGGAGGAGCTCGAGGGAATGGCACAAACTGGGAAGAGTTTGGTGTTTATTTCTCCACAGGCTGCCCTGGGATGCCTGTAAATAAATAAAGAGTGTGCTCCAAAGTGAGCTGACAGCAAAGGGGTGCTAAATGCTGGCACCAATCCAGGCTGAGGGATGAGCAGACTGAGAGCAGCCCTGCCCAGAAGGATTTGGGGATGTTGGTGGGTGAGATGCTGGATGTGCCCCGTGCCCCGGGCTGATCCCACAGCCTGGGCAGCAGGAAGGGGGGGATCCTGCCCCTGTGTCCCTGTGCTCAGGTGAGACCCCACCTGCAGAGCTGCCCCAGCCCTGGGGATTCCAACAGCAGCAGGACAGGGAGCTGCTGGAGAGAGCCCAGAGGAGGCCCCAGAGCTGCTCCAGCGCTGGAGCCAGGCTGGGAGAGCTGGGGGTGCTCACCTGGAGAGGAGAAGGCTCCAGGGAGAGCTCAGAGCCCTTCCAGGGCCTAAAGGGGCTGCAGGAGAGCTGGAGAGGGACTGGGGACAAGGGATGGAGGGACAGGACACAGGGAACGGCTTGGACATCAGAGCTCATTCAACATGTGATGCTGACGTGGAATGGGCCATGGGCTCACTCAACAAGCAACGTTTCACAGATATATTTCATTTTGAAAACTCATTGAAAAATCCCCAGAGCAAATAGTTCTTGTAAAGTTGAAATGGCCAGGCTCATTTTCCCTTCTTGGAGTTTTAATTTAAGCATGAGATAATAGTGTAAAAAGTCCCAAAGCAGACCAGTCCTCTTTAAATCACAACCAGAACAAGATTATTTGGCTTCTGGATGGATTTTTTGAGATTATTTTGAAATAAGAATTCAGAGAAGTTTTTGTCCTCATCTGGGGTTGGGTATGACCCAAGGGCTGGAAAGAACAGAATGATTTTCTAGCATCAGCCATGATTTCCGTGGTGTGGATTGCTGCTGGATTCGCTGCAGATGAGTGAATTATCAGCAAAATATCTGTGTCCTTCTGCCTTTATTAAAGGCATCAAACAAGCAACCAGCATTGCTGAGCACTTTGTCAGGGCGAACAAAACCTCCTAGGGCAGGAATATTGACGGAGTTTGTAAACTCCGTCCTGACCTTTCTCCTTCACATAAACTTGGGGGCTGAGTCAGGACAATAAATCTGCTGCATCTCATTCAGGAAGGGAAATGATTACTCATCTCTCCATGATGAAAGGGATTTTATCCTGAAGCCTGGCTTTCTGGTGATTTGCAGACCTTCCATGGAAGGGGAAGGGATTTATGCAGCAATAACGCGGCCATGCATGGTGTATTTCCATGTCTTCAGAAAAGCATCTAGATGTCTCTGCATTATTGCTGGCCATGGAGGGAAGAAGCAGAAGCAGGAAAAAAGATCCTGGCTAGGATCTAAAAATCGTAGATGGGCTGTGGGTGAAGCATGGAAAGTGGAGAGCAAGGAAAAGAGGGATTTTGCATCAATCCAGAATAAGCAAACATAAAAGCAAAGGGAAGAGAAGCAGGATCTCCATGGAGATTACCAGTGCAGATAAATTGAATAAAATATCTTCCCACTGTTTGCAAAGGTTCCTCCCAGGACCTTTGGCAGCAGCAGGAAATGGAAGATGTGCTCCATCAGCCTGGCAGAGGACATGAGGGCTCCTCCAAGGAGCTCTTTCCACGCCCTCCTGGAGTAGAGAGGCAGAAGTGGGGTTAATGTTCTCCTTGACAGCAAGAACCAAGAGCTTATTTATGATGGACAGCAGCTTAGTGGAGCCATGTTTGAACAGCCCTATAAAGAGCAGAAGTGGTTTGAAAGCCCTGAATGAAAGCCAGTCAGGTTTTTTTATATTTTTTTTAAAGCCTCATCAGGCTCTAAGCAGAGTTTGGCTTTGGTGCATGGCAGATGGCTCAGGAGATGTTTCTCTGCTCTATACATAGTAAATTTTGACCTAAATCTACTTTTTCCTCTTCTACAGAAAGCACACATATTTTTGTTGGGGTGGGAGATTTCCAGAGCAATTCCAGGATTCTGAGAAAGGAGTGGGGAAAGCCCACTGCCATCCCCGGGTAGGACAATGACCCATCCCAGAGACCACTCCATGTTCTCTGCAATCAGTAGAACCAGCAGCTCTCCCTTCCTGAGGACACAAGTGCAGCTGGGACCTCTTTCTGCACCGTCCCGAACTTTTGAGAGCCATTCCTAGGGCGCAGCTCTGGGAACAACACGAGCTTGGAGTGCAGCTCAACAGAAAGAGAATCACGGAATGGTTTGGGTGGGAAAGGACCTGAAAGCCCATCCAGAGCCACCTCTGCCACGGGCAGGGCCACCTCCCACTGTCCCAGGCTGCTCCAAGCCCCAGTGTCCATCCTGGCCTGGGACAATTCCTGAAGCGAAGCTGCTTTGTCCCTGCATGTCACGACGTTGGTGACAGGTGTGTCAGGATGGGAGAGCGCTTTGTCTCTGGCCACAGAGGAGCTGGGAACAGACAAAACGCCTGCTGAAACCCACGGTGTGTAAGAGGAGGGTGAGCGTTCCGTGCAGCTGCATCCCAGACGAGCCAGCCCGGGATGTCAGCAGGACCTGGAAGCCTAGTAAAGCGCAATGCCTCTGGCATTTCAGCGCTTTTCCCGAGCTGGCTGCTCACCCCCAGCGCCGGGAGGAGCCTCAGCGGTGGCACAGGATGAGAGGCTCGGGTGCTGATGGGTTTCATGGAGACCCAGCCCACGGGTCGGGAGGCTGCTGCGGGCTTTTCCCGGGGCTGGGGGAAGGAAGAGGAGCCGCAGCCATGGGGATGCTGTCACACAGGAACCCTTCCAGCGTGCTAATGCGGCGGCATTAGCGCTAATGGGCACCGCCACCGGCAGGCTCTCGGGAGGAGAGAGGATGCCGAGCGCTGAATTCCACTAATGCTTCCTTAATCCAACCGGTCTTTAAAAGAGTAATGAAAAGGGCTCGTGTTTGCAAATAACCAGGGCAGAGCAGGGGATCGCAGCCGTCTCCGGGCTTTCTTGTTCTTTACCCGGAGACTTTTCTTGCTCTTTACCGCAGGCTATGGGCTCTGCCTCACATCCTGTCACCAAATCCCGCCCTCGGAACCAGGAATCACAAGTGTGTCCTGTTAAGTAACCAGGTTGCCTAAGCTTGGTCTGATGTACTGAAACAACATTTGCAAAGTGCAAATCCCGCTGTCAGTTACGTAACTGAATTATCCTTCCATATGCCAGACAGCAATTCTACAGTTAATTGATTTTAATCTAATCATTTGTAGCCAGTCACCAGTTTTAATCAACCCTGCCCACCCCCAGCCCGTCGTTTTGCATGAGCCATCTTTCCAGCAATTACTGGTTTTAATTATATGAAGGTCTGGCTATGTTTCATTAATTCTTGTCACATTACCACAGCCCTCCATTTCCACATCCATCGTCCAGCCACCTCGGCATCGTGATCCATCACAGTGGACAAACAGGAGCATCCTCGCTCCAGCTTCATTAGATTTGGAATGCTAATCAGCAAGGTTCAGAGAAGGCAAAACACGGCTGCTCGCCCCTCTTCCTCTCCCTCCTCTGGTCCCCACAGCCAGAGCAAAGCCACAGCCTGGCTCCAGCACTGGGCACCTGCTCCTGGCCTGGGGGCGTCTGAACCAGGGCAGAGCCCCCAATATCTCAAAGTGCTTCATTTTCCCTCGAGGAAAAGTACTCGGGACCTCCCAGGGGAGGAGGAAGGTGGGGGTTGAGGAAGGATGGGAACTGACCTCCAGACAGCTCCTGCGAGAGCCTGGGTTTGGTGCGAGGCTGGAGAAGTGACTGTGTGTGACTGGGATCAGTGGGATGTACCTGGCTAGCACTCAGGATTGTGATCCAGGGCAAGGGGCAGGAGGGACAAAATTCCCCCCATTCAGCTGAGTTTGCCTGGCTCCAGAGGCCCAGAGGCGGTGGCCTGACACAGGGGCTTTCCAACCTGAATCATTCCATGACTTTCTGATGGTTCCATGGCTCATGCTGAGTGGGCAGGGTGTCCTCATCCTTGGGAAAAGATAGGTATGGCAGGAAAACCGCAAGCAGAGCTGGATTCTGGAGCAAGTGTGAAGTTCAGAGGCTCGTGGGTATTTAGAGCCTCTGAAGTGGTGGGGAGGTGTCTGATCCAAGCTGAGCCCACGTCCAGGTCCCAGCTGGAAAAGGCCTCAGGACCACTGGGTCTCTGAAACGAGATTGCCCCAAAAGCAGGCACTGGATCCCAGCTGGACGAACAGCCAGGGCGTGTGCAGGGAGCCCCTGCCTCTCCTCCCCCTCCACACAGCTCCAGATTCCCTCTGGGATTTCCAGCAGCCACCAAACCTCACTGGGTGGTGGTGTGGTGCGGGTGGGTCCTTCCTGCCCCCATCACCAGGATTCAGGGATGCTGAGATGGAGAACAGAGATCTTCCCGACACCTGGGCTTGAGGGATGAGCCAGGGAGGATTTTGCCTCTGGAAACACTCTCCCTGCAGGCTGGCCATTTGTCTGGGTGGCCATGGGGTTGGGCTTGTTCCCACCTAAACAAACACCTAATGAAAGGGAAGGATTACTTAAACTCAAGTTGGAAGCACAGGAAGCCCTGCTATTCACACCAGAAAGTGAATATTTCCTTTTCCTAGAGTGTCTCTGTAGGAATCCACATGCTGCAGCCTGCCTGGAGCTGGTGTGGGGGAATGGAGACCTCAGGAATTCTCATGGGGTGGTCCCAGACCCTTCTGCCGGTGCTTTGGGGGCGTGTGGGTCTGGAATAGCCCTGGCCACGGGGCTGGAGGGTTTCTGTCCTGTCCTGCGTCCCTCAGGACACACCCCCAACCCAGGGAGGGACAGAAACCCCCCTCACCCAAAAAAGGCCAGGAAAGGGAGCCACAGTCCCTCCAAAGGAGATGTCACACATCAATAATGGATGGCCAGCGGAATGGGCTAACGAGGCTTTAATGGGCAAGTAATAAAGCAAACAGGAAAAGTCTCCTTCTGTCTGAGCGAGTAATCTTGGCTCTGGGGAACCACTTTGTGTTTAATCCTCCCTTTCCCCACTCAGGCCACTTTTCTACAGATATGAATTATTGAATCCAGCCGAATTTTGCAGCCAGCCATGACCTCTGCTGCTGAGGACTTGCGACGACGCTGGTCCTGCCCCAGCAGGAACGCTCCTGTGGAGCTTCTGTGTGTGCACGACCGAGCTGAAGTGCCCTGTATGGGAACTGGAATGACAGCACCACCTTTGTGCTGGGAATTGTCTAGGTGATCCAATTTAGCACCTCTCCATTAATTATTCATTTATCGTTCCTAAGGTTGTCTCTCCCCGCGAAAAATGGAGAGCCCTGAGCCGAGCGTTGACACTGGAGGCAGAATCTGAGCTGCCCGAACCCGGTGGCTTTGGAGGACGGGAGAAAAGCCACCAGTGTCCTGCCCTGGCTCTGGGACTGTCCTGAACCCGTTTTCAATGCGGGGCCAGGAGGGCAGAGCCCGGGAGGAGCAGCGGGTCCGGAGCCGTGTCCAGGGGAGGGGTGGGTGGACAGCAGAGGGCTCTCGAACCCTCAGCAAGAGCAGCGCCCGCCGAGGGATGCTCGCAGCTCTGCCCGGTGTTCCCAGAGGCTGCCCGAGGGGTTAAACATCGTTTGGAGACACAGAGGGGAAGAGAGGGGAAAAGCAAGTTGAAAAGTAGAAAGGGGAAAAGAGAAAAGAGAGAAAAGAGAGAAAAGAGAGAAAAGAGAGAAAAGAGAGAAAAGAGAGAAAAGAGAGAAAAGAGA
>JAWWMU010000001.1:422966-435728 GCA_035048155.1 Cinnycerthia olivascens
AAAGAGAAAAGAGAGAAAAGAGAGAAAAGAGAGAAAAGAGAGAAAAGAGAGAAAAGAGAGAAAAGAGAGAAAAGAGAAAAGAAATATGGAAATAGGAAAAAAAAGAATTAAAAAAAAAACAACTCTGTTTTCCAGTGCAGAGGATGTGTCTGCAGGGAGCAGTGCTGTAGTGATGGAGTGCTGGGTCCTCCTCTTCCCACCCCAGGGTTTTGTCATCAATCTGCCTTTGGCTCCGCTCTGAGCAGGGGAAGGAGAAAACCCCCTCCCTCGGACGGCTTGGGAAGAACCTGGAAGGTTATTTTGGCATTTGCAGTGGGAGTGGAAGGAGGATGCCAGACTGGGTTTTTCATCCTTCCCGTATTCCCCGCTGTCAAACAGAAGGAGCCTGCCTTCCCTAAAGCAGGAGAGATGTCCCGAAGGAGCGGGGCTGGGTCTCCCGAGCAGGGACAGGGAGGGATCACTTCCCCGGGAGCTGCATTTCCTTGGGGACAAATCCCTGCCCTGGAGGGAGACAGCCGAGGGTTATCTCGGCCTTTGCAAAGCAGGGAAGGAAATTGCCAGTAACACCTTGCACCTTGGGATCTGCCGTGGCTATTTGCCGTCCTCATTTATGTGTAAATAAGCCCTTTTCTCTCTGACACCAAGCAGGGGCCGCAGGCGGCTCTGGGCACAGAGCTCATCCTGCACCGAACTCGGAATGCGCAGACGGAGTCCTGGAGAACAAAGCGCTAATCCCGAGTGACCTGACATCATCCCCAGCATGAGGAACAAGGCGTTGAGCCGGCCTGTCGCTGAGCACACCTATTAAATGTGTCCTCTCTGCCATGAATTATGTATCTCTGCATTCCCATTTCCCCACCGCCGCTTGTTTGATGAAATTCGCCTCAGCTGATAAGGATTAAGCCACCTTCTTCAAAGCACAGCACCGAAGCAGCCCTGCACTTCCTCAGCCGGGGGTGACGATGCTGCATTCCCGGGGTCTGCCCTGCGGGGTTCCAAGGTGCAGCATCCTCCCCTGGGGAGGAGACGCGGCCGAGGCTGAGCCCCAGGTGGGACAGGTTTGGCAGAGGCCAGGGGCGGGCTGAGGGCTGGCAAAAACTCACCCGGGGAGCTGCTCCTCTGAACAGCGCTCTCTGGGGCTGCCTGAGGGGCTCTGGAGAATCCAGCCCCCCAAGCAGCAGATGCTCCAGGAGCAGAGAGGCTTCCCCAGGACGTGGGGAGCACAGGGGGTGTTTAGCTGGCTGCTTTCTCTCAAACCCTGCAGGTACGAGGGAAGAGATTTACTCAAATATCACAACCCGAGATTCCAGCACAGGAGCGATCCCTGTCTCTGTCTTCATCCTTCTTTTTGTCTTTCCCCTGGGCATCCCTACAAATCTGTGGCCCTGCTTCGGACAGGAGCCAAGCCTGCCCCTAAAGCACTGAGAGAAGGCACAGCTCTGGCTGCAGCAGCTCAGGGGTTACAGAGCTGAGGTGTCACACAGGTGTTGGTCAAACACAAACAGCCGAGTGCTCCAGGACCTGCTGCTCTCCTTGGTGACAGGAGCCAGGGAGGGTTTGTCCTGGTCAAACACTGTCGGGAGAGGGGGAAGGAGTGGGTGTGTGTCTGGCTTGGGCACATTTCTCAGGTGTAGTGTCCAAAAATGGGCTCAAGGACTGCAAGGCTGTCACTCTCACGAGTTCCCCCCGGACACTGCGCTCCTGCCGGGACAGCAGTGTTTCTGGAGCAGGTCGGGTGGGTGCCCACCCACTCCTGCAAGGACTCATGCAGACTCCTCCTCACGCTGGCAGCCTCCAGCCCCAAAGCTGTGAACAGGCTTTTACTTTGGATTTTTCCATGATGTTCAATCTGGAGTAAAAGAAAAACCTGCCAGCTGCCGTGAGGCTCTGACAGAGCAGAGAAACCGAGGGAAAGAGGGGAGAAGGGAACAGCTAAGTGAGATCTCCTCAGCCTTGACCTCACCAGGCCCAGGAGGTGAGGCCACATCTCCTGCCTCCGTGTTCCCCTCAGAGCAGAAGCTCCCAACGAGCAGAACTGGCTCATAAATCTGGAGGGGCAGAGCAAGTGGGAATCTCTGGGATGGCTGCCTCGAGCCATGTCCACACCACAGCACTTGCCCTCTGCAGGATGGATGATTATTCCTTCCTTGCTTGTCCCTTCCTGTGTCCCCAGGCCTGGGGAAAAGTCCGTGACTTTCCCTGATGTCATGGGACATCACTCCTTGAGAAGCACAGGGCCCGGCCAGCCTGGTTTGACAGGGAGGCAATATTTGCTCTGGTGTTTATTTCCCGAGGGCAGGGAAGATGGATGGGGCAGCAGAGATGCTGCTGACTGCCACCCTTGCCTTGCCAAGCCCCCCTCTCTGCTCAGTGTGGGGGTGAGGACACAAGGTTTGCCCAAAGGCTGGTTGTAGCAGAACCCTCCTGGTCCTGATCCCACCACTGCTGAGCCAGAGAACATTTGAGGGTCTCAGACCCCCCTAGGGTTATTTTCCTGCTGAATATTGGACTACAGAGGCCGGATTTCTGTTAGCCAGGGTCCTTTTATTTCACTGGACTTGATGCCCTGAGAGTGAGCTGCGAAAAGGGGTGAGCAAGCGGAGCAAAGCACAAGAGCTCCTCCTAAATATCCTTTGCTTTCTGCTTAAATATTGGAGGCAAAGACTTATTCACACAAATAAAATCTGCATGGACACGTTCCTCCTCTCATGCTCCTCAGAGGGCAAACAGGGCTGGCAGTGGGAGTCTCACAGGGACATGTGGAGACACTGACACGTTCCCACAATTACATGCAATTTTGTTAGTCATGAACCCACCAGCAGCCTGCTGCTCTCCACCAAAGTACAGGAAATTTTCCCTAATGAGCCCATGAGAAGGGTGTGGGCTGGAGGTGACATTAAAGCCCACCCAGTGCACCCCTGCCATGGACAGGGACACCTTCCACTGTCCCAGGCTGCTCCAAGCCACATCCAGCCTGGCCTGGAATGCTTCCAGGGACGGGGCAGCCACCAATTCCCTGGGACACATTCTGTGGGAACGCCCTGTGTCTGGTGGTGTCCCCAGAGGACCCATCCCCACGGGACAGCAGCATGAATCGGCTTCCTTTATCTCTGCTTCCTTTCCCCAGCAGCTTTTCAGCAAATCAGAGAAGTCAGATGCTACCAGCACCTGCAACTCTTATTTTTTGGAAGCGGTGCAGAAGCACATTGGTGACTTTGAAAGTGCTAAAAAAAAAAAAAAAAAAAAGGGGAGCAAGAGGTTAATAAATCTCTGGGTCCAGAGAGCCCTTATCCACATCTGTGCCAGGGTGAGCCTGCAGTCTCTTGGACCATGCCTTTCCAAGAGGAACACGGGCTCCTTCTCCTGCTCCTCAGCTCTGTTCTGCACACACGTGTGGCTGCCCCATCCAGCACTGGGACCCAAGCTTGCCTTGGCCCTTTCCAGGTTGTTTTCCAGGAGTGCAGAGATCTGCCATCTATTAATTAACTCAGTGCCTGACGGGTGTCAGCATCCCGGAGGGATTCTGGAGCGGCATTGAAAATGATGAAGGGTTGGGAGGCAGTGATTTATTGGTGGGAGATTAAAGGAGTTAAATATGAAAAGCTCGAGTGAATGATGGCAAAGGAGAATCTGAAACCTGTGCAGAGGGGTTTGAAGGGTATAAACACCCAAAAAGAAGTGGTGGCATTACCCTAAAAAAACCTCCAAAAGGTTAAAGAAAAAAAGTATGTTGAAGTTTTTCTGGGTTTTAATCTTTTTTTTTTTTCCTTTAAAATGTTTGTACCTTTTAAACCAATGCTGATGATACATTTTTTTAATGGACAGCATTTTATCAATACAGACAGCTGGGACTGGGATGCCAATTAAAGTCAGGCAGAGAACTGCAGCTGTAGCAGAGCACCTGGGTTTTTTTCCCCAAAATTATGACATCAACTTAATTGCAACTTTCCAATCCATTTTCCCCCCAATTAATCTAAAGTGCTCTATTCTTAGGAGGATTTTGGAGCTGTGATAAAGCAAGTCAATAACCTGCTTTCTGACCCTCTGCTAAGCTGCTAATGACTTTTTCAGTTTTGTCTCCATTTTAGTGGACAATGGACACCTGCCCTTCAGTCCCTTGGATTCCCTCATGGAAATTCCTCCTCCAGGGAGCATTTCCATTGCTTGTAGCTTCCAGCTGCTGTCCTGGCCCAAAGCACCCCGAGAGGGGTCCCTGGAGCAGCAGGAGGGACACGGGGAGGTCTCTGTGCTGGAATTCCTCCGGGGTTACTGAGTGCTCACACACTTCCCAGGAGTGCAGCCTGCAATTAGCCACGCTGCTTAATTGCTGGCTCTCCTCAGCCCGTGCCAGCCAGGCCTTCTCCAACCCCCCGTGGAATATTCTGGGTGGGAGCACACAGGGATCTGGCCCTGCACAGGACACCCCAACAGTCCCAGCCCGGCCTGGGAGTGCTGTCCCAAAGCCTTGTGAGCTCCTGAGCTCCAGCCCAAGGACCATGGAGGTCCCTTCCTGTCAGGCATCCTCTGGGAGGCACGGGGAGCAGCTCAGCAGCCCCGTAACTCTGCTGCTGTAATCTCTCCACAGCCAGGGCTGCTTTCATCTCCCACACTCTCATGTGCCTTTCCAGCTCCTGAATCATTCCCATCACTCTTCCCTGCAGCCTCTCCCATTTATCTCCCTGTTCTCCTAAAGCCTGGGCACAGGAGCAGATCCATCACTTCAGAATCACTTCCCAAAGAGTGCAGCTACAGCTGGCAGAACCTCCTGGCTCCCCCGGGCAGCTTTTTCCCAGTAGCCCTTCCCTCAGAGCAGGGTCCCCCCAAATTGTGGGGTGTCCATCCCCTGGCTGCTTACAGCAAGCACAGGGCATGCCAAAATTCCTCCAGGAATCCCCCAGAGCAGGAAAGTGGCCCCCTGGGCATTGAGGGGTGTGGGTTTGGAACACAGATCCTGTGAATAACACAAGGATCCTGGGGGCTTTTCCAGGGCTCCTTCACCGAGGAATAAAGACAGGTGTGGGTACCAGGAGTCTCAGGCTGGCTCTTCCCATTGGATGCAATCTGTCCACAGTCCAGCTGCTTCATCCCATAAATGTGATTGCCTGGGGAGCCTTCCTGGAGCTCTCACTGCTCAACTGTGTGGTGGGAGCTCCCCTGGAGCAGGGACATCTCCCAGAGCTTGAGATTCCTTACCCAGGACTAAGAGATCCTTCCTTGCCCAGGGGAGAGAGACCCTCTGTGCTCAACAGATCCTTACTGATGCTCTGCAATTAATTAGCACTAATTAAATCCCTGTAGTTAGTTCATTTAGTGACAGTGACCCTTGCCACTGACCTTTGCTCGGCTGCCTTTTTTTAAATTTATATTGAAACCCCATTTGCCGGTACCTTTGCCGGGGGTCCTTTCGGGCCCCTGAGCCGCTCACTCACAACAGAGCGTCCCCAAAAAGGGTCAGCGCAGGGAAACCCTTCCTGGCTGATGGCTGACCGAGCCCCTCCCTCTCTCCCTCCCCGCTCAGCCCCGGCCTGTGTCCTCCTGGTCGCCGTAAAAATTCCAAATTGTGCCGCTGTCCCTGGAAGCGCCGTCCTTCCCCCTCGGCAATGACCTTTTGCATAATTGAACGCTGATATTGTCTCTTCTCGGACTGAATGACACCGAGTGCTTCCCAGTGGCTCATGTTCTCCCGGCCTCTGCTTATCCTCGTTCCTGTCACATGAACTCCCTCTGGGAGTCCTTGGTGCTGAAACTGGACCCAGCAGTGCTGCCGGGGGCTGAAAGGGGAGAAGGGGCACAGTGCCCCTGCTGCTGTGCCCTCCTCTCTGTGCCAGCCCTGCAGAGATCACCCAGGGGCAAACAGGGATCACCAGGGAGAGGGCGAACAGAGCCGGGATGGATGGCACAGGGAGCTACTGCTGCTCCCGCACTCCAGCTGGCAGGAATCCTGGAGCCACAGCCACAGTGGTCTGGGACCTGTGACAGCTCAGCCAGCCCAGCCCCTGCCACGGCCAGGGACACCTTCCCCTGGATCAGCCTGCTCAGAGCCCTGTCCAGCCTCTCCTGGAATGTTTCCAGGGATCCAGAGGCAGCCACCACCTCTCTGGGCAACCTCTGCCAGTGCCTCTCCACCCTCGGTGTAAAAAATCCTCATATATGGTCTGAATCTTCCCTCTTTTGGTTCAAAGCCCTCCTCCCCCCTTGTCCTCCCTCTACTAAAATGGCTGTTCCCCTGTGGGTGTGGAAAGCAGGAGAATGCTGCTTCTGGAAATTGTGCCGTTTCCCAGAAGGATGGTGGATGAGTGGATCTCCAAACCCAGCCTCTCTCAGGGAGCTCTGAGATTCCAGGGACACTGCTGTCACACAAAGCAAGGCTGAGGACGTGTGACAAGAGCAGGAAATTGAGGATGCTCTCGAGCTTTCCCAAAGTGTGATGCACCATTTGTCTGTGCCAGAAGCCCTCACATTTGTCAAAGCTTAAAGAGAGACACACAGAAGTGATCCGGGGAAAAAAACCATCAGTGGGAAGCAATTGGGAGTTTAGGAATGAAGCTGCTCAGTTGGACTCTCTGTTCACAAAGGAAATCACTAGAAATCACCAAACCTCAGGTTTTCTTTGCTGATGATTCTCTAAATTAGCGAGTCTGGAAATTTTACAAGCCTGTGCTGCAGGTTATTGGGGAGCTGTTCTTCATTAAAACCATACCATGTATTTGAAGGTTTTTTAAAGGGAAGAAAAAAAGCTGTTTACAGAGTACCCCAAATTTTCCACTCCTCAGGCCGTTTTAGCCCAAGGCCAAGATATCTTAGAGTCAAATTTCCTCCCAGGTGAAGCTTTTGCAGTGCACTGCCAGCCCATTGAAAGCCCCTGTATCAGTCAGGGCAGCCTCCCAGTGGTCTCCTGAGGATTTTGGCTCCAGCTGGGACTATTTGTGCATTTCTTCGTGGAAATCCCCGGTGTCACAGCTGGCCTGCCCCACCATGGCCCAGAGCCCAGGCACCAGCTCCCTGCAAACCTCTGCTGCAGCAGGATTTCTCCCCCTTCTCTCTCTCCACTAACCCACAGCAGAGATATTATTTTTCCATTCAGAGCAGACTTGCTCAGAGCTGGCTGGAGACAACGGCCAGGACAGCAATGAAAGCGGGAGGAAACGGGGTATTTTTATTCCTGCAGTGTCACCAAACCTCCAGCTTCCACCTGGGAGCGATGAGGTCACTGCTCAGTTGTTCATGCAAGGACAAAAAAGTCATCTGGGCTGGGAAAAAAATCGGTACAGGATGATTTACCTAAGCCAGGTTCACCCTTCAAACATCGTTGCCATTCCCATCCACACCAGTCCAACCAGGACAGAGCCAGGCTCCTGCTCTGTGCAATTCCTTTGGGAATGAGGAAGGTGGGAGGAAATGAGTGTCATGGGAGGGAGGAGCACCCCAGGAAGGAATTTCCTCTCCCACAAGGGACTCCTTCCCCATTCCTCTTGTTCTTTGCCTCTGTGCTTGTTGTCTCTCTGAGATCAATATTTAGGATTTCCCCCTGGACCACTTGCAGAGGTCAGGAATATCCCTGGAAGATAGCTTGGGGCAGGAGGGCCACCCCCATCCCAGAAGGGCCTGAGGTGCCCAGGGATGTCTCCCTGACCTTGTCAGGAGCTGCAGGGGCAGGAGACAGGCCTGGGACCCACAGGGTGTGTGCAGCTCGTGGCTTTTTGGAGCATGGCCCTCCTGGCAGTGCAGCCACCAAGGCTCTAAGGAAAGGTTTGCCTATTTCCCTGGTGCTTATTTCAACAAAAAAAGCAATTTCCCAGTCGGTTTTAGTTCTTTTTGATATGCTGCCTTTATCTTTGGTGCTTTGTGGTGCTAAATAGCTGCTGCGTTTCACACCAGGAGAGCACAAATCCCTGTATTTCTGCCCCAAAAAGGGCAGAAATAAACATGGATGTAGTCACAAGTGAAACCACTCATTCTATTTTTGTCTCCCTTATCTCTGGTACTCCAACAAGATTTCTCCCGAGTCTTTCTTCTCCTTGATCTCCCGTTTTTCTGTTCCCATCATCTTCTTATCCTCTTTTCTTCCCACCCTGGGTTTCTGGAGTCTCTGCCTTTTATGCACAAAGCCAGCCGCTCTCTTTAATCAAACACAGCAATTAAGAAACTCTCAATTACAAGTGTCACCCGTGTCATGATTTATTCCCGGCTTCAGGACTTTGAGTTCACTTATTACTGCTGTGTCTGGAGAAGTCTGAGGGAATGAAGTAAGTGCAGGGAACGGGATGGCAGAGAGAGCTGCCCCCAGGAGCAGCAGCCCCAGAGCATTGCTGAACACACGAGGTGATTTTGTGTGGTTGGGAAGGAGGGGATTCCCAGCATTAGCAGGCACACAGGGTTCAGCAGAAGAATCTCTCTTTTTTTAACAGCAGGGGTGAGAGCAAGAACAGTTCAAGAGCAAATTTATCCAGGGAAAGTTATTTTTTCCCCAAGTTCGCTAAGAAAGTTGAGCCAGCGTGCACAGCTTGGAACCTTCTCAGGTTCTGGCCTCTTTAGCAAATGACATTGTACCTTGAAAAGGGAGGGGAGAGAGATTAAACTGTTCTGGCAGCCTTTATCAGCGGCGTGTGGAAGCAACTCTGTCCTTCAGCACCCTGGAAGCAACAGATGAGGCTGAGGCTGGGCTGGGAATGTGCTGGGGAGCAGCCTCAGCTCTTACCACATCTGCAGGACAGAGGATGCTCTTCCCTCGCCACAATCACTTCAGAACCTTCAGCAGCCAGCTCCTGCACAGCTCCACTGCAGCTCCACCAAGGCCCAAAGATGAATTCCACATTTCAGGAGCATTCATTACTCAACCTGTCTCTAAACATGGGAGATAATTCCTGATTTACTCCGCTCTGTTTGCTCGGACCTTCGAGAGAGCACAGCTGGAGGAGATGCACTTGGCAATGAGCAGGGAAACTTCTCAATTCAGATAATTTTATTATAACTCCAAGTGCAAGTATCTGCCCCTCACAGGACGGCCAGTGAATTGTGGTGAATGCCAGCTTAATTTAAAGGCACAATGTGAGCTTCAAACTCTTCTGCTCCATATGAGCTTATGCCACATCTCCTTTCTCACAGGGCAAACTTTGCACCCCAGCTCTCCTTCCCCTGCAGCACTGTTCTGCTCCTGATGTGAAATCCCAGTATTATCCAATTCACACCATTTCTCCCACTGCTGTGAGTGATTTGGATTCCAATCCTGCTGTCCATGGCGCTCACCACCATAGGCAGGAATTTTATTAGCTCCTGCTTCTCTCATGGTCCAAGTAATTAATTAAAATATTGATTAGTCCTAGAGACAGGGCAGACCCTGGTGAGATTCTTGCAGATAAATCCTTTTGGCTAGGCAGCAAACTACCTGAAGCTTTCCAATGAAGCCTGATTTTTCTCCTCTTGTCCTCCTCTCTGCATAATTGGTTTATGGGAACGAGGTGGGACAGGGACAAAATCCTTCCTTCAGTCAGGAGGCAGCACAGCTTCTCCAGGTGAGACAGGTACCTGCCCAAGGAGAGACAAAATGTTGGACGTGACCTGTGTGAGACAATCCACGACATCCTTATCCAAGTGACTGCACGTGCATGAGCCAATTCCTCAGCATCTTTCCAGGGATCAGTGCTGAGCTGGGTCTGGATCTGCCTGATTGCTCAGTTTCCTCCCTCTGAGATCCCTGGAAATCTCCCATTTCTGGGAACTGTGGTTTTAATGGCAGCATTCCTTGGCTCATCTTTTCAGTATCTGGGAACCCCCCAGATTTTCTTGAACTTCAGTGTAACATCTGCGCTGAAGGTATTTGGGGGTTTTTGGTTTATTTGCCTTCCCCTTCCTCAGCCTGGAACTGGATTCCATCCACAGCTCTGCCTCAGTCTCAGGCACAGCAATTCTTTGTCTTTTGGCTACAAGCTGTGTCTCCTCAGCCAGCATTCCCTGGGAACAGATTTCAGGCTGCCAGAGGCAGCTCGAGTGAGTTTTAAGAGAAACACTCAGTGGGTTTTGATTCGTGTTTTGTTGGCCCCCTGCAAACTGCATCCCCCTGGGACCATCCCTATTCCCTGTGCTGGAAAAGCTGCTCTGTGACAGCAGCAGCAAACCAGGAGAAACCCTTTGGGTTTGACTGCAGCAGTGGCCAGGAGCATTCCAGGGAGAGATCTGGCTGCCCTGAACACACCAAGGGTGTTTTAAAAGCTCCAGCTTTGCTCTTTTTCCAGAGGAATGGGAACTCTGCTCGGCTCTAAAGCAGCTCTTGACCCCGTGAGTGCTTTGGGTCCTTCCCTCCAGTTTTAATTCCTTCTGTTGACCCTGTGCAACTCTCACCAGCCTTACAGGCACCGTTCTGCCTCCAGGTCTGTGACCCCTGCTACCACAAAGTGCTTCAGGAAAACATCCAGTGCTCCAGTTCCAGGAAGTCCAAGGGGTTCTGGCCCAGCTGGATTAGCTCCTGTTAACCCCCTCAAGGCAGTTCCTGGCTGGTGCCCAGGCTGTGCCCTTTGGTGCTCAGTGAATTCTGGTTTGGGCTGTCTCCACTGGGGAGAACCCAGCAAACAGCACAGGGTGGATTTTGCTGCTGCTGCTGCCCCTTCCTCTGCAGCCCTCCCACCCGCCTGCCCCTTGCTCTGCATCCAACCCTCCTCCTGCTGCTCCCTCCCTGCTGCCAGCCCTTTCATATTCCCTGGGCTTTATCTCCCTCCCTGCTGACAGGAGCTGGGAGCAGCCTTCCCAAACTGCCTCCCTTTCATCTTCCCTGGCAAGCCAGTCCCTTTCAACCACGTTCTCAAAGAGCACAGAGGAAGGGATGGGGAAGTGTGGGTTTATTTCTCTTTATAGAAACCCCAGCCCAAACGGATGGAAATTACCAGAGCAAAAGCAGAGTGACAGGCCTAGAGCTCAGACACAGTTTGCAAGTGCCTTGGATGCTTATCCACAGGGATGTGTCCTGGGCTGGAGGGGTAAAAATTCCAGTCAGCCTCTGAGCCTGCACTGAGGTAATTGTGTCCCTCAGAATGGCCGGGCAAGCAGTTTGGGGAAATAGCTCAATTCAGTCACTTCACCACAGGCCTTCTCCCTTCCACTTCTCTGCACACCCAGCCCTTCCCAGAGGATATTTGCCAGGGTGGGAGGAGGGAATGAATCGTCCCCTCTGTGTATTTCTTTTCTGCATATTTGGGTTGAACTTTACAAGTTTTGTTTTCACTACTAAATTCCATCCTGGAGCCAAAAATGACAAAGTTACCCAGTGGTTGTGGCTGCTCGCTGGTGGTAGGAGCAACACAATTCACTCTTGGGTGGGAAGGAGCCTCAGGATGGGAACAATGCAGGAAATAGGGGCAGCTGAACCAAAATAGCACCAGGCTGGACTTCTACCCCATAATTACAGACAGAGCCCCCTTCAGGGAGCCCAGGGGTGGCCGGCACTGGGCTCAGATGGCTCAGCCACAAGCTCTCCTCAGTCTGGAGAGGGCTCCAGCCCTGGGAAAAGCTCTGCCCTTCTCAAACTGCAAACCAGGAATGCACCTGAACTCCCAAGTGCTTCAGTGAGCTCCTGTGATAAGCACTGGCCGTCAGAAAATAAGTGCTGAGAACACAAAAAATGAGAATGAGAATTAGAATTATAACCATGAGACGCAGAGATCTACGAGTTCAGTACAAAAAGCATTTCTTAAAAAAGATTTATTTAAAAAACACCCCACCCCACAAAACCCTTCAGGTTTATGGTCACTGCTTAGTGTTGGCATCACCGAGAGGGTGAGCAGGAAAAACTGCTCTTAAGGACACAAATCCAGGAGGCTGCAGAGTCCAGGGGTTAAAGCCTGTGGACTGAACAAGCTGCACCCCTGGGGTGTAGAACAACGTTTGGATGGATCCAGAGCACTGCAGGGAGAGTTCATCCCACCTGGGAGATCAGGAGGCAGCCCCAGGGCCCATCAGCCCTGGCACCCATCCTGCACAGCTCAGGTGTGGGCTCATTCAGGTGGCTCCACCTCCCCAGGACGGAGCACAAGTCACCTCCCTCCGTGTCACACTTTGGATTCCGGGCTCTTCACGGATTTCCCCGCCAGTTTCTCCTTCTCTGGCTCTGCCTTTGTCTCCTCTGCCTGGCTGCCTTGCCTCTCCTGCTTGCTGAGGATCAGATACACGGCCACGAAGCACAGGAAGGCGCCCACCTCGAAGAAGAGCTGCAGCCCCAGGTACCTGCGGGGCGCAAACACAGCGGGCACAGGGATAAAGCCCTGGAGTGTTTGCTCCGCCCGGGGAGGAGTCAGGGCGGGCCCCTGCGCATCCCCAGCGCTGGGCACAGCCCCTGCCCCGTGTCCCCGTGCCCCCGGAGGTGCTCACCTGTGCCTGAAGCGGGTGTTGTCGTAGTACCTGCAGGCTGCCCTGCGCTCGCAGCGCCGCTCCCACAGCGCGCACGCCGTGTCGATGGCGCTGCCGTACAGCACCGGGCCCGGCATCCAGGCTGCAACACAGCCAGACACCCAAAAACACTGAAACGACACCGCCCCGGGGACACAGACACCCCAAAAACACCGCCCCGGGGGACACAGACACCGCCCCGAGGGACACTAGACACCCAAAAACACTGCCCCAGGGGACACAGACATCCAAAACACTGCCCCGAGGGACACTAGACACCCAAAAACACTGCCACAGGGGACACAGACACCCAAAACACTGCCCCGAGGGACACTAGACACCCAAAAACACTGCCCCAGGGGACACAGACATCCAAAACACTGCCCC
>JAWWMU010000001.1:437538-448300 GCA_035048155.1 Cinnycerthia olivascens
ACACCTTGAGCAGAGGTAAAGCCAGGGCAGGAACAGGGCACCAGGAGCAACCCAGGGATGGTTTAACCCCCAGTCAGGGCTGGTTTAACCCCCAGTCAAGGCTGGTTTAACCCCCCAGTCAGGGCTGGTTTAACCCCCCAGTCAGGGCTGGTTTAACCCCCCAGTCCTGCAGCTGGAGAAATCCTTCCCCCTGACCCAAACACCCCCTCTGTGGCTGCCCAGCTCTGTGCCCACCTGAGGATGAGCATGAAGGATGGTGTGTGGGATGTGCTGGCCAGGATCCCTGCCAGGCAGGACAGGACCACGAAGGGCAGGAAGAGGTGGGAGCAGCCGGAGCCGCAGGGGCCCGGCCTGGCCAGCCCCGATCCAGCGATGCAGCTGCAGCTGGAGTAGTTCTGCAAGGAGGAGAGGACATCCAGAGGCTGCTCACCTGCCCGGGGATGTGCAGGGATCTTTTGGTTGCCAGAGGGGATGGCTGTTTGCAGAAGGGTAATCTCAGAGGCAGGGACAGCTCAGGGTATCCTAAAACTTCGTTCCTACATCCAAGCTTACATGGTGCCCTCTGGAAGGGCTGCAGCAAAGCTGGGCACACACTTGTAGGGTTTTCTGCAGGCTGGGACAGGGAAGGAAATGAGTGCCACAGGTCCCTGTACTGGCAGAGACGCTGAAAAGGGTAAGCAAAGTGTAAAATTTCCAAGAAAGCAAGGGCTGGAAGAGAGAGGCATCATCAAGGAGGAAAAAAGCAGTTGGGAAGGATCTGCTGTACAAAAGGCAGGCGTGGGGGTGCAGGAGAGCACATTTGGGACTAAGCTCTGGCAGAAATCATTACTGCTATTAAAATGAAGTGCAATTAATTAACAAAACGCTGCTGCAAACTGCCCAGACAGTCCCGAGCTGCCATTCCATCCTTGCCCAAGCGTGCAGTGGAAATCCCCTCATCCTACACGGGCTGCTAATGATCTTTGTTTGGACGGCAGAAACATCCTCGGGGTGGGTCTGCTGAACTGCACCACCACCTGGAGACCCCGCAGGGCAGCTGGGGAAGCCAAATAATCCAAAGCAAAGGACGGGCAGGAGCAAACCCCGCTCTTCCAGCCCCGGCCGTGCCCTCTCTCGTGCAGAGCCTGGGCTATCAGTGTGGAGAGGGGCACTGGGGCCCCCCTGACTCACCAGGAGCGAGCTGGGCGCCGAGTGTGGGGCGATGCTGACGCTGCTGCAGCCGGCAGAGCAGGGGGAGGTGTACTCCACGCCGTCGGAGCCGCAGACGGGGTTGAAGCCCTGCTCGGGGCAGCGGCACTGCGCGCTGCACTCGGCGCCGGGGTGGCCGAACCCAGAGCTGAGCACGAGGAAAGGGTTAATGCCAGAGCAAAGCGTGTCTCACGGAGAAAATGAACCCTGTGTGCGTGCTGAGATCAGTGAGAACCCACCTGGCTGCACGGCAAACCCTTCCCCACGAGTCAGGGAGGACCCAGGGGAATTCCACCATCACCCAGAACCTTTGCTCTGCATCCCAACCACAAATGGGCACTGGAGCCACCCACTTCATACTCAGTCCCAGACCGGGGCTTTGGGGTTCTTGCAACACCACGCTGTGGCTGTGGGAGGCAGCGAGATTTCCCCTGAGGGCTGGGACCACAGGACACTGCACAGGGAATTCAGAGACCTGCATCGAGCCTTGAGGGCACACAAGAAGGTCCTGCCCACGTTTAGCTGCCACAGCCTGGATGGTGTGAGCCCAGGGCTGGCCCCTGCCTGAATTATTCATCCACCACACTTCCCAAGATGAGAACTCGTGCTGTTTGTGCCAAAACCGCGTTTACTTCGTGTTCCACACTTGCCCCTTTAGTAGGAAATCTCCCTGGTGGAACTCTTAGAAGCCTGCTCCTAAAAATCTCACGTTGAAAAGGTTTTAACCCTAAGGAGATGAAGCTGAAACGGCTCCCCCATGTGTGGGTTAAGTCACGAAGGCTGGCTGCACATTTTCTGCCCTCAACCTGAGGACACGCTGCTTATCCACAAGAATTTCTCACTTTATCTCCATCAGCTGCTTCTCCTGAGGGAACAAAGCCACTTCTGGGGATCCTGCTTGGCCCCAACCCCCCTGCCACCGGCCCGAGGAGCATGCCTGTGTTAGGGGAGTGCCCACCCTGGGAATGCCCCCCTGTGCCCAGCCCGGAGCCGGTACCTGTCCCAGTGGGTGACACCCGCCACCCTCTGGGTGGGGCAGCCCAGGAAGAGCAGGGGGAAGGCGGTGAGCAGGCACAGCAGCATGCCCAGGATACACAGGGCACTGCACTGCCTCAGGGACATCTGGAACCGCTTCAGGATGGCACCGCCCACCACGATCCCGACCATGGCCCCGGGGATGTTCACAGCACCTGGGGAAAGGCAGGGCACGCACTCAGGGAACCACAGAGTGGGATGGGCTGGGTAGGGACATTAAACCTCACCCAGTGCCATCCCCTCCACCATCCCAGGCTGCTCCAAGCCCTGTCCAGCCTGGCCTGGGACACTTCCAGGGATCCAGGGGCAGCCACAGCATCGCTGGGTACCCCATGTCACCACCCTCACAGGGAAAAGATTCCCTCCTAACACCCAACCTAAAGCCATTCCCCCTTGTCCTGTCACTGTACCTTGTTTCCCATCTCTGGCCTGTATCAGCCCCTTCTCACAGCAAAGGCTCAGAAGATTTGCTGCTGGATTCCTATTTTTCAGCACAGAAGGGACCAAGGTTTTTGCAGGGACTGGTGGAATAACCCCATGGAAAAGCTGCTTTTCAAAAGCAGCAGGATCCCATGGCAAACTGGCTGCCTTATGTATCCATGGATAGGAGATGTCAGGAGCAGTGGAAAGCTGTGCTCCTCCCAGTAAAATGTGATTTTTTCAGTGCTGACAGAAGAAACACCAAGCGAGCCTGGGGAGGATGTTTAATTTCTGTGCAGAGCAGGATTGTGCCCCTTGTAAAACTTCATTTACACAAAACCCCTCAGTTTTTGGGGAGGGGAGGCCAAAGTTCAGCCAGAGACATGCAAACTCTTTAATTCAGCTGAGAATCAACGGGGAGGTTGCTTTCAGGCCATAACTACCCACACAAGGAAGGAATTTCCAGCTAGAGAAAGCTTTTTGATCTGAAAGAAAAAGGCCAGGCCAGACTCAGTGGTGAGAACAAAGGCTAGAGAAATTCAACCATGGAACACGGTGCTGACTTGACTGCAGAGGGTAAATCAAGGCTGGGAGCAGCTGAGCTGGGCACAGGGCAGCACTGCCTCAGCATTTAACCCTGCTGCCTGCACTCAGCCCTGGGCTCTGCCAGTCTGCTCTGCTCTCTCTGCTCCGCCTGATCCATCACAGACCTCTTTGCCTGAGGTGCTGCTAGTTCAAAAATGTGTTTTAAACACTTCTGAGGCCCGACCTCTGAACTCTCTAACCCATTCTGAGTGGGAGGCTTTATTCTAGTGGAACTCTTCCAAATTTCTAGATCATTTTCTCAGGATTCAGAAGCTCAGCAACACTTACCAATGATCATGTTGGCCAGGGATGCTGTGAGGGAGAACTGTCTCTCCAGGAACTTGCCCATGAACGTTGCTAATCCAGCAACCATGGCAGAGAGGTTGACCTGAGCCAGCACCACCAGCAGGTACACGGGGTGCCGCAGGTTCCTCAGCAGCACCGCAGGAAAACCTGAAAGGGGGACAGCGAAATATTAGCCAGGGAATCACAGAAGAGTTTGGCTTGGAAGGGAATGCAAAGCTCAGCTCAGTCCACCCCTTTCCTTGAAGCTTTCTGGCAGAGCTTCTGCTAAAACAAATACAGAAGTTGATGGGAAGCCATTAAAAGTTAATTTATTTGTTTGCTGCGGTTGCAATTTCAGTGTCCTTTTTGTTTCCATCATGAAAAATGCCTTTTTTGATTCCAGGCAAGAAACAAGGCTGAACCCTTGGGGCAGGAGAGGTCTCAGGCTGCTGGGGGCTCGGGGTGACCCCAGCTGCCAGCTGGGAGCTGCCACTGTCCTTCCTGGAGTGATGTCCCCTTTCTGCACATCCCAAACTCACTTTCTGCTGCTGCTGCTGCTCTCCCACCGCCTTCCCCCTGCCCTGGCTGCCACGCAAAGGGCAGCTTCCAAACAAACTGCTGATGAGTTTCCCAGATGAGGGCTTGGGCAGCCAATATGCTGGAGCAGAGATAAGGAATTAACAGGGAGGATTAATGCAAAGGGCTGCCATCAATTAATGGTGTTTGGTGTTCATTCTCAGCAGCTGACAAACAACTGGGACAATCTTTCTGTCTGCTCCAGCACAGTGGCGCCGGGGACTGCGGCAGGGAGATCTCCCTGGGGCTCCTCTGGGAGCTCTCCTCAGATGGGGATGGATTTTGGTTCTCCTAAATGTTCTGTCGAGAGCCCAAGGACCCTCTGTGGGTGCACTGGGGTCCTCCACGTCCAAAGGTGAAACTTCCCTTCCTGGCAGCACGGCCTTTCCAGCTCAGCACTCTGCCCTCAGGTCAGGCAAGCAGCCAAAAATCGCAGGGAGCTGCAAAAGCAGGTTCCTGGAGGGCTCCAGGCATCCAAAGCACGGTCAGGGACCCGGCAATACTGACCCTCTGGAGGGTGGCAGCCACTGGAGAGGGCAGCAGCTGCATCACACCAATGTGGACCCAAGAGAGGAGATGGTTTTTTCTCTTAAGTACCATGGAAGGTCCTGATTTTTGAAGAGTGTTCCTGGAATTTCTCAGCCATGGTGCAGATAGGAAACCTCAGCTTGCTTGCTGGAAAATCTCCTGAGAGCCAATCCAGCCTTTTGTGGGAATCTTCCACCAAAAAATCCTTTTCCCTGGAGGCCTCTGGTCTTTTTAATGAAACCACACCCCTTCTGCCACCCCAGGTCAGAGGTAAAAATGTGAGCAGGTCCCCCACCTCATAGTGGGAGCAGCAGGATTTCCATCCTCTGCAATCCCCACCTCAGCACGAACTGGATCCTCCTCACAGCTCCAGAGAGGAAGCTGGGCAGACAGGAAAAGCAAGTGGAAACTTTAAAATAATAAACAAAAAAATATATCCTTGAAACTGCCTTTAGGGACCATAAGAGAAACAAGTGAGTCACGAGTGCAGCGTTCCAATTGCTTTGAAGATCACCTTTAATGGGCTAATTCCCAATATGTGCAGCAGAATCTGCACATCCTCCCAGGTGTTTTCAACAGAAGCCTGGAAATTAGCAATGGAAATTACTTCAGGCAAGCCAAATCCTACTTCTTTCATTACTGCAGGAAGCTCCAATGCCTGCAGGAGGAGGAATTTGTGAGTGTGAGGAGCAGGGTGCAAGCCAGTGTCACGCAGAGCATCTGTGCCAGAGCCAGGGTCACCCTCCTGACTTGTGGTTTGGGTGGGAAGGGACCTTAAACATCCAGAGCCATGGCAGGAACACCTTCCACTGTCCCAGGCTGCTCTCAGCCCCATCCAACCCGGCCTTGGACACTTCCAAGGAGACTCAGGTTGGAGAATCTCATCTCCAAATGCTGCTTTCATAAATTATCATGTAGAAAATAATAGTGGAAAGAGAAACAGAGAGAGGAAACAAAACAAGCAGGAGAGTGATGAAATGGGAAGGAAATTCTCTTTGCAGTGGCTGGCAGATGAGCCAGCCCTGGAGTCTTTAGGCTTCACCCACATTGTCCCATCTAAGCATCAACACAGAACCTGCCACCCCATTCCTGGCTCTGAAAAGGGTTTTGCATTAGAGATCATGGTGATTTCAGCAAGATTGCTCTCCTGACATAAACCAGACACTTCATTTATTTCAGAACTGGGCTTTGGGAGATAAATTCTCCGAAAAAAAATGAATTTATTAGCAGAGCCCTGACACAGCAACACTGACTCAAGCCCCGAACCAAAGCTGCAGCTGGAGCAGGGGAAGGTATTTCCTCCTCTCTGCACCCAGGAGCAGGGAGCTCATTTTTGTTGGTGTTTCAGAGGCTCAGGAGCAGAGTGTTGGTGTGAAAATCCCATCTGAGCACTGTCAGTCTGCTCCCACACAGCTGCTTCCACCACTCAGGGTTCTAAATGGCAGTGCCACAAGGTCAGGGGGGGAAGCAAGCCCCGGCTGCCTCCTCTAATTGAGCATTAGGCTGATGAGCAAAGGCTGCCAGCAGTGGGAGAAAAACCTGCCCATGCCTGCCTGGCTGTGCCTGCCCTGCCCTGACCTCCAGAACACAGAGAACTTCCAATAAATCAACGGGAAAATATTTGGGAAATATGGAGGAAGCTGACACGGAGTGGCTCCAGAGGGCCACATTTCATAAGCAGTTGCTGAAGTGCAGGATATTTGAAAAACCCAAGCATCCCAACCATTAGCAGATGCCTCCACAGACTAAAGCCCAGCTGATCTCCTTCAGCATGAAGAGCCCACTCATTTCAAACAATTTAATTGCTCTGGATTCCAGCCTCCCTCTGGATTTTAACTGCTCAGACCCTGTCCCACTGGCCATTTCAGTGGGACAGGAGGTCAGCCTGCCTGGAACAGTGTCTCCTGCTTTGGAGGAGGGACTCTGATGAGGATTTTAGGGGATGAAGAGTTGCCAGTGCTGCTGTGGGTCTGATTCCTGCCATGGCCTGAGGACTGAGCAAGAGCAGCTGGAGGCACCCAAACCCCTCTGACTGAAGGGGGTCTCTCCCTTCCCATGGCTCTGCTCCAGGCTCACAGCTAGCACCCCTCCTTCCTGCCTGGATTTGGGCTCCGGTGAGATTTCACCCTCTGATTCCTACTGCCCACACGAGCCACACATCACGGAGTCACAGAGGGATTTGGGCTGGAAGGCACCTTAAAGTCCATTCCACCCCCTGCCATGGGCAGGGACACCTCCCACTAGCCCAGCTTGCTCCAAGCCCTGTCCAGTCTGGCCTTGGACACTTCCAGGGAAGGCATGTGACACTCAGAGTGACCCAGGCCGGGTGCTTTGGTTGGCACGAGCTGCAGCAGGGCAGTGTGGGCAGGGAGCAGAGGGGTTAAACCCAACACTGAGCCTAAGGTTCACCTGCAGGGCTTATCCAGGAGCTGGGCAGAGCACAGGGGGGAGCATCCCTGCTCCTTGGCAGTGCTGCAGCCCCGGCATGGCACAGCAGCAGCAGGAATTGGTGTCCGTGTGGGATCAGGACGTTCGCGCACTTACGTCTGATGAACTCCATCAGGGAGAGGCTCTCCGTGTGCTGGGATCTGGGCCTGAGCTGCCTGAGCATGCCCTCCTTCTTCCTGCTGGCTCTGTCCTTCCCTCTCACCACCTGGGGACACACCAGAGGCTGTCACTGCACACGCCATGCCACGGCTTCCCCTGCCCTGGCCTCCTCTGTCCCGAACCACGACACACAGCAGCAGCCCAGGCCATCCCTGCCCGTGTCCTGCTGCTGCTCCCTGCCCACACCACCGGCTTTCCACTGGGGCTCACAGCATCCACACACACGGGGAGCTCTCCCACCTTTGCTGCCAGAGGTGGATCACACCTCACCAATGTCGAGTTCACCGTGTGCAAATTCAGCGGGTGCAAACCTTGGCAGGGAAAGCTGGATACCTTCAGGGGGAATGGGTTTGTGCCCCAGAGCTTCTTTTAGTTCTGCCTGTGGACACAGGCACCCAGGGAGGTGCCTGGATCCCCTCCAGCACAGCTTTGGGCACTGGTTTGGATGGAGGATGAGCAGCTCCCTGCATCTCTGTGCTTCCTCAAAGGCCAGTGGGCAGGAAAGGGGCAGCAATTGTAAGAGGAAAATGCTTCCAAGCAAGGAGGGAGTCTGGGATGGAGGCAAAATGTTTGTCACCTTCTAAGCCAAGAGGCTGCTCGGGGCAGTGGTGGATTGCTGGGGGTGTGGAAGGTCCATTACAGCCTCACTGGGCCAGTGTCCAACCTCCCAGGGCACCGGGAAGCCAAAGGATTTCTGGGATGTGCTTGGGTCCCCTGCTCTGCAGGCTGTCAGGGGAAGCACAGGAGCGGGGGGCACTCATCAGGGACGTGCTGCTGTGCCTGTGCAGTGGCAGGCAGGGCTCAAAGCAGAGAGCAGAGCCGAGAGCCCTGGCTCTGCCACTCTCACCCAGCTCCTGGCAGCAGCCCGAGCTGACAAGCGAGTTCATTCAGCAGCAATTAGAGACTCGGAATGCACAGCAGGAAAGGGGCTGACATCTCCTCTGCCCTGAAAAGGAGAGTGGTCATTAAACAGCAGCGAGGTCACAGCGGCGGTGCTGTGGCTGCCACGTGCCCTTTTTAAGGGCAAAAGCAGTGAAACTCCCTTCCTGTTTAGTACTGCCGGGGCTCAGGCTTTCGGAGGTTTTTCAAATGCAAAGGATAAAATCCGGCTGCCTTTCACTTTTCAGCCGCGTTACGGGGGCACTTCTCTCCGCCCTGGAACTGCAGCAGTTTCCAAAAATACATTCCAGCTGCTCCTGCCCATGGCTCCCTCAGCTTCCAGCTGTTTGTACTTCTGAGAGGCAACGTCCAGACAAAATCTTAGAGCCCCCAGTCCGAGATGTCCCTACGTGTGACCCTCGCAGGGGACTTTTCCCTGCTGGCTCAGGAGCAGCAGCTGCCTGCACATGGAGCGAAGCTCCCACAGAGGGGGAAAGCTCCTCTCCCTGCGCTGCCTTGGCCCTGGTATGGCTTTTTGCTGCCTCAAAGGGTCAGGAAATGCATTCTTCTGGGGTCAAGGAAAGCAGGACCAGAAGGAAAAGCAGGAATCCTGCCTGCTTGCTGCAAATAGTGCTGGAAAGGTGCTGGAATTGTGCTGGCTGCACCATCAGGGATGCCCAAGCCCTGAGGAGGATGCTGTGCCTCTGCCACGGGGAATTTTGGCATTCTCACAGCAGGAATTTGTCAAGCTGGAGCTGGAAGGGGCAGTAACACGGGCTGGCTGCTCAGCTCTGCTCCACCACCAAGCCAAGGAGAAACAAACCAAGCCTGCAAAATGCCCCCACGCTTGGATTTTCCTGGATGGTTCCTTGAAGGACTCGGCTTCTTGGTGCCACTCCTCGCATCTCACGTTTGTGCAATGAGATTTTTATCTGCATGGAAGATTTTCCCAGCGAAGCTGTGGCTGCCCCTGGATCCCTGGCAGTGTCCCAGGCCAGGCTGGATGGGGCTTGGGGCACCCTGGGACAGTGGAAAGTGTCCCTGCCTATGGCAGGGGTGGCTTTAAGGGCCCTGCAACCCCACCCATCCCGTGATTCCATGAGTCCACTGGCATCACTTCCACCCTCACAGGGGATGGAGGAGGCAGACAGGTGTTTGGGGAAGGAGAATGAAGCTCCCCCCCACACACTTTGCATCAGGAAGAGCATCCCCAACCTGACCTTGCCCTGGGGAAATCCCCCATTTCCCTGCCCTGACACGAATAAATCCAGGGCTCTGCAGGAAAGCAAAATGAAAGCAGCTTTTCCTGCCAGCTCCTGCTCTCCCCACCCACTCCTGCACCTGTGAGAAGGGCAGCCAGAGGTGCCAGCAGGCTGGGTTTATCCAAATACAGCCCTGGAAACAGGGATAAATGACCTGCTCTGTGACAGAGAGGTTTTCTTTGTTTATTTTGAGGTGTCTGCAGAGTTTCCCTCTGGCTGTGAACAGAAGCTGGCACTCCCAGCTCACTGAAAAGTAAGGTCAGAGAAGTTATTTTGATTTTAGACAAACAAAGTGTAAAACCTCACGGCTTGGAAGAGAATTATTTTCCTTTTGACAAGGTCAGGCTCCCTACAAACACTTCATTATGCCTCTTCCAGCACATGTGGGTCCCTCGGGGACCCTATTTCCAGGATTGTTGAAATAGCTGAGGGGCACCTTGCTCCCACCAAAGGGGAGGATTATTTTTAGCTGCTGTTTGTGCCTGTGTTTAAAGCTCCCTGGGGAGAATCCAGCTGTAGGGACAGCACTCCTGCTTTTGTCTGAGGTGCTGCTGAGAGCTGCTTTCCCCTTTCCAGTCCCTTTTCGTGTCACCCTCAGAGCTGCAGGACAGACAGAGGCTGTATCCCAGGAATATTGGGATATTGCGACAGCACTGCTGCCTGGCTTGGGATACAGCCACACCAGCAGATGGCAAAGCATGAGCTAAACTATGGCTACACAACAACTGGAGAGTGCTCAAAGTTCCTCTCAGTCCAGGACACCACTCCAAGCAATGGTTCAGGCTCATGGAGGCAGGATTAAACTGGAATTACTGGGGAAAAAAAAGCTGTTCTTGACTGTTTTTCCAGTGTAAGAGCCTCATTCTCTCATCCCCTTCCTGATTTCATGACAACCTCATGGCTCTGCTGTGATCAGCCCTCAACAGGATTATTCAGGATACTTTGGTGCTAGAAATCCACCGACAAGCAGCACAGCAGAGAAATAAAAATGTTCTGGGTTTGGAGAGACTAATTTACCACAAAAAAAAAAAGATCAAAAGAGCAGCCCCACACCATCATTAATGTTAACATGAGCAATTCCAGGAACTTCAAAGGAAGAATTCATCAAAAAAGAGGTGAGGCTGAAGAGTGGCTGTGGAATAAAAAATGTAGAAGTGTCTTGGCTGGTGGGAGGGGGCAGGTAAGCCTCTGAAGACACAGAGGGCTGGGTGACACTCAGTGCTTGCTGCACGAAGCTCAATGAGGAGCCCAGGCCAGGAATGGAACCCAGGCCAGGAAAGGAACCCAGGCCAGGAAGGGAACCCAGGCCAGGAAGGGAATCCAAGCTGGAGGTGCAGGAACACCTCAGCTGCTCAGAATTTTTTAAGCAGGGCCCCTTGCTGCTGCTGCTGATACAC
>JAWWMU010000001.1:448400-461262 GCA_035048155.1 Cinnycerthia olivascens
CCAAGCTGGAGGTGCAGGAACACCTCAGCTGCTCAGAATTTTTTAAGCAGGGCCCCTTGCTGCTGCTGCTGATACACCCACAGGACAGGCAGGTTGGCCCTCATGCCTTCCATTCTGCAAGGAGAGCAGAATTTGGCTATTTACTGTATTTTCCTATTATTGTTATTATTTTTAACTGTCAGCAGATCCCAAGAGCTTTCTGAGGGAGATGCAAAAATGGGGAGGAATCCAAGAATTCAAGAAATTCACATGCTGCAGAGGGTGCTCAGCCATGTGGGGGTGTTCCCCACAGATCTCAGCCAGCAGAGCAGAGTGAAATCTTCCTGCTCTTTTTAAAATCAATATCTCATTCCCCCTCAAACTCTTCCAAACTGCTCAGAGTGCAGCACTGGCCAGAAAGTGCAGCTGTTTTAGTCGGAAGTGCATTATCTTCTCTCAAGAGGCATTTATGAAATTAATATTCCCATCAGCCCTAATGAAGAACTTTTCCCTAAGATGGAGCATGCCATCCTGCCATGCTGAGCAGACCCTGCTAACACAGATCTCCCCTAAGGCTTCAGAGCAACCCAGGCTGCAGCAGGATCAATCAGGGCTTTTTTTTTCACTGCATTTGGGGTCACCCTCATCCTGCCATGCACGGAGCAACTCCCAGCCCACCAACCCACAGGTCATGGCAGCCAGCAGAAAATCACTGCAGCCCCAAGCTGAGCTGGCAAAACAGGTCAGGGAACCCCAAATCACCGCTCATTCCTGTGGAAATTCAGGCAGTGTCAGGAGAGATGAGGAGTTACTCTGCACTGGTGCACAGACTTGTTCAGGCAGGAAGGCTTCGATGCTGCCTCGAGGTAAAGCACACGTGGAGGGCAATGACACCACTCACAGCAGGGCCAAGAGAGGAGCACAGCCTCACCTCCTGAGCATGTCCCAGCAGCTTCAGCAGCATCCCAGCCCAGGAATGCCTCCTCTGCAAGCACAGCTCGTTCTGCTCTGCTGCTCCCGGTGCTGAGCTTGGGCAGCTCAGGAGTTGTGCCAAGTCCTGCTGTGACAGCTCTGAGCTGCACAGCCACTCCCTGGCCCTGCTCCCCACCCCTGCTGCAGAAACCTGCCCTCGTTTGCCAGGAGCCCACTGATGAAATCTCAGTTCCACCTCCCCAATTCGGGATTGCCCCCAGACAAAAGCTGAACACAAAATGCCCGGAGTGCATCCTCCCCTTCCCGAGGAACAGAACTGGCTCTGGATCCTGGCATTTCAGCTCCCCTGAGGTGTGTGTGTGCAGGACCCCTCCTACCTCCTTTGGCATTTCCCGTGGGAAGAAGAAGTACGGCAGGGCAGACAGGGCCACCAGGCTGGCAGCCACCAGGAACCCGAGCCACCAGGCCCCCACCCAGCGTGGGTCCTTGCTGGTGAGCTGCACCTCAGCTGCAACACGAGAGGAGAGCGGTTTCAGGCCCATGCGGGGACAAGGGAGGGACACCCGTGCACCAAAGGGTGGCCCCAGCCACCCCCAACACCGGCCAGCCCCAAGGTGGTGGCTCCCAACCATGGCAGGGACCATCAGTTCTGGGGCCCGAGCAGCTTTTGCCTCGGATCATCCCATCACTAAACCACAGTTCATTGTCTCTTTCCCATTTCATTGCTGTCCCCAGGGCATCCAGGATGCCCACCCTGCCCCGCTGGCACAGGGCAGAGAACCCAGTGCCCCAGAAGCTCAGGCAGGACACGCTCCCTCACCTGAGCTGACTTTGTCGATGTCCACGTAGAACCTCAGCATGGCAGAGCCCAGCATGAAGGCCACCCCCGGGCCAATGATTGTCACGGAGAACAGGATCCCTGTGGAGGGAAGGGAGCAGGGAGGGCTCAGGCTGGGAGAAGGGACCACGGGGACAGAGGTGCCTCAGGCTCTGCTGTACCTGCCCCCAGCACAGCCCCTCTCCCTGGCAGCTTTCTTATCTCCAACAGCAACAGCCCCATGCTCCCCGTGTTCCTTTCACACACAGAATTCCCTTTGGAATTTCAGACTCTTCCTGATGCTGGTCTTCAGCCTCACAGAAGCACTGCAATACTTCCAGGAACAAGAGGTGCCCCTTGGCATCAGCAATCCAGGAAACACCAAGGTTTTTTACAAGGTTAAGCAGATAAGTTATCAGTGAACTCTCCCCTGTGAATAACTGAAAAAAGAAATCCACACATATAAGATTCAACTCCTTCCTTACACATGAGAGGTTTGGATCATCTACCAGAGCAAAATCTGATGCTGTGCTTCCTTTTTTAACAATAATGACCTGGTTTTTATCTGCTTTTGCTGTCCCATTCAGCCCAAGCTGTTCTCCAGCACCCTTCCTGCTGAAGGATATCCCACCTCCCAGGTAGCTGAAACTGCTTTTTGTGGTTTGTGTCACTTTGCTAACATCTAAACAGAGCCACCATTGCTGCCCCTCAAGCCCACCGCTGCCACTTGTGAACACTGAGATCAGATTGTCCCTCTTGCCTTGAGGCCTTTTTAGAGGACATGGTAATTAACTCCATCTCCAGGCTGTCCCTCTCAGGCCAAAACCCCAGCATCTGCCCCAAATGGTGTTTTCTCAGCTCTCCTGTGTCTGAAGCAGATAAAGTCCTTTTGCAGAAACCTTCCTGGCTCTGGGCAGAGCAGAAGGGCTGTAACGAGCCCTGCTCTCATTAATGCAAACCAGCCCAGCCTGGCCTTGCTGTCACCTCCAGCCTGACTCCTGTCCCTGCCGAGGAGCCCAGCCTCACCCAGGTAGAGGGGGGAGTTCCTCTCGCAGGCGAAGTCGTCGATGTAGGAGATGCCAAAGGGCTGGATGGGCACGCCGCCGACGCCCAGCAGCACCTGGGCCACGAACATGACCAGGAGAACCTCGTGGTTCTCCCGGGAGGCGTGGGGGGCACAGCTGACATCGCTGAGGTTGGCCCCAGCCCCCGGCGCCCCGGGCTGGCACAGGTCGGTGGCGTTGCTGAAGGTGCCTGCGGTGACAAGGGGACAGGTCTGAGCAGCTTGGCCTGGAGAAAGAGCTCCTTTGCAAAGAAGGTGCAAAGATCACTGTGCTGTTGACCACAGAGACGGGTTAATGTGCCGTGGAAAGCCTAAGAAGGAGCTCCCGGAGCACTCACTGGCCACGGACTGGTCGTACTCGTAGGGCCCGGTGAGGAAGTGGGGCAGCGCCATGAGGAAGCCAGCCAGGGAGACGAGCAGGGCCCCGCAGCCGATGAGGCGCGGCCGGTGCACGCGGCTGCCCAGGTAGCTGACAAAGACGATCAGCAGCGTGTTCCCAACCTGCGGGACAGAGAGCAGCGGTGTCCCCCGAGGGCTGCGGGAGCAGGGGGACACTGCTCAGCAGGGACAGGGGGCTGCTGGTGCCCGTGAGGCCTTCTGGAGACCGACCTGGAACAGAGAGCAGACAGAGCAAAAGGATAAAACAGGTATTTATTAAAAGGCCTCACTGGGCACAACTGGGCCGCACAAGAGCCCGGCTGGGCCACACGCCAGAGGTCTCACACATTTATAAGTTCTGGTTCATTAGCATATTGGAGTTAATTGTCCAATTAGAGCTTCAGGTAAGAAAGCTCCATCCCCCTTGCTTTTTATTCTCACATCACTGTTGTTGTTGGTCTTGGGCCTGAAAGTTGTCCTTAGTATCAAGCTAGAGAAGGAAGTGTTTTGTCTCTCTACTCTGTGAGGAGAGCTTAGTTGCACTTAATATGAAACCTAAAAGTACCCAAAAAACCAGCAGAGAATCTAAAAAATATAAAAGCTGAAACTTAAGGCATCACCCTCAGCTCCATTCCCTCACTCCCTCAGCTCCATTCCCTCACTCCCTCAGCCCCATTCCCTCACACCCTCAGCTCCATTCCCTCACACTCATCTCCATTCCCTCACTCCCTCAGCCCCATTCCCTCACTCCCTCAGCCTCATTCCCTCACACTCTCAGTCCCATTCCCTCACAAACTTGGTGCCTTCTGGAGGCTGATCTGGAACAGAGACCAGACAGAGCAAAAGGATAAAACAGGTATTTATTAAAAGACCTCACTGGGCCCACTTGGGCCGCACAAGAGCCCGACTGGGCCACAGCCAAGGTAAACCCCAAATGGTCTCAAAATGGATGCCCGGTCACGAGGTCTCACACTTTTATAAGTTCTGGTTCCTTAAAAGATTGGAGTTAATTGTCCATTTAGAGCTTCAGGTTATGAAGCTCCATCCTCCTTGTTTTTCTCTCTTCACTGTTGTTTTTGTTCTTGGGCCTGAATGTTATATTGGTTGTCCTTGGTCCCAAGCTAGAGAAGGAATTGTTTTGTCTACCTACCCTATGAAGAGAGCTTTGTACTACCTAATATCAAACCCAGAACCACACACTTAACCAGCACAGAATCTAAAAATATAAAAGCTGCTACTTAAGGCATCGTTCACCTCATTGAAGGAAGCGAGCAGCCCCGAGATCTGGCTGGAGAGGCCATAGCGTCTCTCGATGGTGGAGATGGAGCTCTTCAGGTAGCCAGAGACCAGGAGCTGGGAGAACTGCAGCAGCCCATGGCAGAGGACAAAGAACTGCCAACACAGAAAGAGAGGCCCCAGTAGGGTCACTGAGAGCTGCAGGGTCACTGAGGTCTGCAGCACAACAAACTGCATCCCCCTCAGAAAGGCACCACTGTCCAACATAAACCTCTGACCACTAGCCTTAGAAACATCACCCCTGCTCTGCCACCAGTGGAATCCTCTGAAATGAGGTCAGGACCAAGAAACCGGCCTCTGCCAAAAGTAACAACAGGGTCAGTATCTGCAAGGAGGCTGTAATTTCTTCAGCAGAGAAGTGGCTCTGGACAAACACATGCTTTCAGCTGGGATGATGCCTGTTTGTGTTGGCCTTGTCCCTAGGATGCAGCAGCAGAAGGGAGGTTGCACAACATTCCTGTTCCCATTCAGCCAGAGGCAGGCAGCCATCCCCAGTGCTGGGAGCTCTTTGGGGACAGGAATGAGCCCTTCCAAACACAGCAACAAACAGCTCCTCTGCAGAAAGTCAGCACAAGGTCAGGGAGAATAATTCAGACTGCTCTCCTTTCCTTCTCACAAAGCCCTAGGTGTACAACACATATCCTCTGGGAAATATGATGGTTCTCTTCCACTTCCAGAAGAAAACCATGTCCAAGTCGACTACCTCCCAGAAAATAATCTGCCCTCATCTCCATCCTCCCTCCTCTGTCGGGGCCATCTCTTTCCCTGCTGCCTTGTGGCTCTCCCAGGCATCCCTCCAGCCCCCAAAGGAGTTCAAATAACCAGCCCAAACAGTCACACACCCTGCAGGACAGGCTGCATGGCCCTGGGTCCTTCCAGAGCTGCTCCCTCAGCCTTGGATGATGCCCAAACCCTCGGGGCACTGCTCCTGCTCCATGTGTTTTGCAGCAGCTCCCACCATGCAGAAACTGCTCAGCCTGGCCTGGATTTCTGCTACATCTCGTTCTGATCCAGGCCTGAAGTGAGCTCACTGCCAGACTGGCCAGCTCTGCAAGCCAAGGCAACACCCACAGCACAAAAAGGGACAGGGGGAAGGTCCGAGCCCTCGGGTCCCTGAGAACTGTGGGGCTGTGGCCACTGCCTCCCAAAGTGACAGGCTGGCAGGATGCACACCAGGACACGGTCCAGGACCGTCCCCCCTTCCAGGTTCACATCACCACTGATGGGTACAACGTGTCTGGGCTGGGAAAATGTCACCCAGCCAAAGGAAAGCGTCCCCAGAGTCAGCTTTGCTAAAATTCCTGCAACGAGTCGCTGGCTGTGTGCAGGCTCTGCTTCCTGAACACAGCACTTCAGATGGAAAGGCTGAAACCAGATCTGTTTATCCCAGGCATCCATCCACAGCACACAGCCCCCTAAGCATCCAAATCCAGGACCTTCACGGGTTTACAGCAGCTCAGCAGCTGCCCAGCACTGCCCCACATCCTCTTCAGCTCTAAATGGGTTGGGAACCTGGTACTTTATTGTAAGTGACCTGGACTGGCAGACACCAGGCTTTTCCCAAGCCCTTTTCCCTGACAGCAGGACAGGCCATGGACACCAGGAGCAGCCCCAGGGCCGGGTGCTCCTGGATGGGATCCCAGGCTCAGCAGTCCAGCACCTTTCCCTTGAAGGCCTGAGCCCTGCTTGTAAAGTCTTCCCTCTACATCCACAGAATTAAAGCAACTCAGAGAATCCAAACACTGGCGAGGTGTTGCTGCTCCCACCCCACACATGCAAGAGAATAAAGGAACAGCCTCCACCCTAGGCAGCCAGTAAATCACAGAGCTGGGAATTAAACACCAGCATTTCCTCTCCTGGTGGTCTGGAACAACACCCTCTTACAAAGGCTCCCTGTGTTTGCAGTGCTGATTGTGCAGCTGGGCAGCAAACCCTCCCCATGAGGGCTCCCAGAGCCTCACACTCTGCCCTGCCCAGGAAGTCCCCACCACGTTCTTTCCACGAGTTTGGGAGATTCTGGATGCTGACTGAGGGAGGCTTTTGTGCCTTAGACACAGGCAGAGGCACACTGGGCCTTTGCACTGGGCTGTGCTTGTGACAAATGGGTCTGCGAGGTGGAACCAGTTTGGCTGGGCCTGCAGTTGGAAGGAAGCTTAAAGCCCACCCAGTGCCACCCCCTGCCATGGACAGGGACACCTCCCACTGTCCCAGGCTGCTCCAAGCCACATCCAACCAGGCCTTGGACACTTCCAGGGATCCAGGGGCAGCCACAGCTTCTCTGGGCACCTTGTGCCAGAGCCTGCCCACCCTCACAGGGAACAATTCCTTCCCAATATGCATCTAAATCCTAATGCTCCTTGAAGCCAAACAGGGCAGTTTTTAGCCATGTCCCTTAGCTGCATTTTGACATGTGGTACATGGTTTTTGTGACACGCTCTCTGGAGATATAAATATACACAAAAACTGCAGCGCTGTGAGTTTTGGCCCTTCAGCCACTTCAAACACATCCAACCACATTGTGCAATGGTTCTGTGCCTCTGCAAGAACCACTTGAACCCTGGGCTGGAAGTTTTGTTTTCTGAGGAAGTCATTTAGAAACTGGACAGGGTGGCCAAACTTCTTGAAAAAAAAAACAACAAAACCCTAGAGCTGAGGGGGAAACATCCTGTACTGAGGATAATTGTGTCCTTGGTGACAAGAGCTTCTTCCACATCTGCCTTTGGCAGGGGTTGCAACAAGAGGGTCTTTAAGGTCCCCCCCAACCCAAGCCAGTCTGGGATTTTAGGATCTCCCTTCACAGACATAGCAAAAAAACACAGCTTGATTCTGCTCACAGGCCTGAGCTGACTTTGCCTCTCGGTGGTTTAACCTTTGAACCCCTTTAAAATATCTCCTCAAGGAAAAATCAGTTGGGTCACATTGGTAAAGATAACCTTGCTGGCAAGTAAAGGAAAAGCAAACAAAATCCACCAGATAAAATCCAGCTAAATGGGCTGAAGAGAGGACAGGGGAAGAAGCCTCAGGGCATGGCTCGGTGTCTCCAGCCTCTGGCAGCCTCTGCCTCAGTGACTCACTTTTCTTCTGCCACACGGGGTGAGGGTGATTAAATGCACCAGCATTTGTGGAAGAACCCTCAAACCCCCAGATCTTCCCCACAAAAGTGACAGAGAAATTTTGGAGCCTTTAAGACTGACTGTCATCTTTTGCTCTCTGGCCTGGTGAGATTCTCTAACGAGCCAGGTAATCGACCTCCAACTACAGTGAAGGAAGTAATAAATTGATGAAAAGGAATTATTGAGCCAGAGGGGAATGAAGCAGATGTTGGAAGTCAGAGGCAGCCATTCCACGTGCAGCCTGTGGTTCTGCAGTGCTCCTCAAACACTCACCTGGGGTTGCACTGAGTCCAGAAGGACGCAGGACTTGGAAGAAAGGCTTCACAGTGACAAAGCCAGGGCTAGATGGGACATTAGGAAGGAATTGTTCCCTGGGAGGGTGGGCAAGCCCTGGCACAGGGTGCCCAGAGCAGCTGTGGCTGCCTCTGGATCCCTGGCAATGTCCAAGGCCAGGCTGGATGGGACTTGGAGCAGCCTGGGACAGTGGGAGGTGTCCCTGTCCATGGCAGGGGTGGCACTGGATGGGCTTTAGGGTCCCTCCAACCCATCCCATCCTGTGATTCTCTGGAGTTAAATCCTGCAGGAGCTGGGAGTTAAACCTGCATTGAAACATCGCTGCCCCACCACTGGCTTTGGAACGGAGACAATTCCACACCAAAGGCACTTTTGCCACTGGAAGCACAGGGAGAATTTTCCAAACACACTTGGTACCCAGAAATCCTCTCAGTGCCTTCTGCAGGGAGCTGAACTCCTCTTTCCCAGCCCAGTAATCCAAGGGGGTATTGGAGAAAGCAGGAGGTGTTTACCTTGATACTGAGAAAGGGGCTCCTGCAGAGAGGGTTCCAGGCCACATCTGGGTGCCTGCTCCTGGGAGCCGTGCTTGTCATTCTGTCAGCCTGTCAAAAAGAAATCATTCAGCACAATGCTCAGTTGCTGTGCCCAATTCCCCCCCGTGCTCAGCAGGCAAAATCCTGCCATGCTCTGCAAACACCCACAGCAGGCACACGGTCTCCCAAGCAATCACTCATTATTCCTGGGTCTCCTTTGCCTGGAGCACTTCAATTCCGCAAAGCGACAAAGCAGCCTGCAAAATGTTAAACACCAGAGGCCTGGGAGGTGAAACGCTGCACAGCAGAGCCAAGGACAATATTGTGAAACATTCCTGGGGTCGGGGTGACATCCTTATCCATGGCCTCCGTGATGGGGCACAGGGCACCCTCCATCAGCTGCCAGCAGGCACAAGACTGGGAGAGCAGCTGACAAAGCTGATGGCTGTGCTGCCATCCAGAGGTACCTCAGCTGCCTGGAGAAATGGGAATCGAAGGACATCAGTGGGCTGCAGAAATGGGTTTCCAGAGAGATCTCAGTGGGCTGCAGAACCCCTTGAAGCTCAAGCGGACACAGTGCAAAGTCCTGTCCCTGCCCTGACCAGGACCCATCCCAATCCTCCCTCTGGAGGGATTCCTCCAGGCTCAGGGCCAGCAGCTCCTGCCTGCACAGGGGGTGCTCAGCAAGCCCTTCCCCATCCTCCTTGTGCTGGGCTCAGATGGGTTAAAGACCTGCCTTCCTGGGCATCCCATTTTCACCCATGCTGGTTTTGCATCTCCCCTGGAAGGATCCCTCCACTCTCGCTTTCAGACTCCCAGCCACCACCTAAATGCAACCACGCAAAAAAATTTCACTCCATGGGAAGCCAGCATCCCCTCCCTGCCCACAGATCTCCTTCCCTTCTCTTTGGCCTCTCCGTCCCTGCTCCCCAGGGACCGGTCATGTCTTTGTTGGGTTTTAGTACCCAGGCTTCCTGCTCAGGAAGCTGCATTGTTTGGAGGCGCGTTAAACCCATTAACTTGTTGTTCAGCACATTCTAATAGATGTTTTCATCTCGGCAGCAAATGGGGTGAAAGGCTTCCCATTATTATTTCGTGTAATTCTATTTCCCCCATGATGAGAAGCAAAGGAGCGAGAACCCGCAGCCTCAAACAAATTAACAGATGCAGGGGTTGATGTAACTTCTGGCAGGAGGAGGCTGCCTTAACTGTGGAGTTTATAAACCTTCAGCACAGTGCACGGCAGAGGTGAATTCCAGAGGGGACCTGCACGGGTTACGAGCGCCACAGCAGCCTCTGCAAAAAGCAATTGCTGGCCTCAGCCCCGTTCCAAGAGATATTGCCACAACAAATCCAGGATGGGATCAATAAAGTGAGTTTGATCGTAAATGAAAGCAGGCAGGAAAAGCTCACCCGGCCCCAGGAGGGCTCAGCAGTGCTGGGGCAGAGGCACCTGCCTGGCTCCAGCCCACATGAATTATTGACAGCCCCTCAGGGGGGCCACGGAAGGGAGAAAAAGGATGGAACACCAAGGGCAAGAAACCCAAAGGAGCCTGAGCCTGGATTTCCAGGGATGGGAATGCTCATGGAGCTGGGAGCCACTGCAGGCTCAATGTCCTGGTTAACTTGTGTTCGTGTCTTTGTCCCTCATTAGACCTGCAAACCACACATCCAGCGGTGTGCACAGAGCTCTGGTCCCCCTGCCCATCCTTTCCCGGCTTTCCTTTAAATGTGTGGGAGAGGGAGGGTGGCTGACCCTGCGGGGCAGTGCTCAGCAGAGATCTGAAACGCCCCGGGGTTTGCCGGCAGATCAAACTGAGGATAAACCCACTGCCCTCAGACCCCACCCATCCACAGCTCTGCTTTGGGAACAAGACTAAACAGAAAAGCACTTTGATCCAGCAGAAAGGACAAGGAGCACATCAAAAAAAAAAAAAAGCAGATAAGACTTAATTGATTAAAAAAAACCCCAAAACCAAAAGAAGCAGCATGACGACAGCAGCAGGTTAAGGCCAATGATTCCTGTTGCCCTCGGCCGGAGGGAGCCCAGCCGTGGCAGCATCCTCGGGCAGTGGCACTGGCCGGGCACGGGCCAGGTTTCCCATCCTGGACAGCTCCGCGTGGAAAGAAGCAATTCCCGGGGCCAAACGCTGCCCTCAGGAGCTCTCAGGGATGCCTTTCACCTTCTCTCCCCCGGCTGCCAGGGGTGTGAAATGCCTTTGCTGGGAGACACCCGAGCTGGGAGGCCGGCAGGGTGAGCCTGTCAGCGCCCCTGGCACAGCGCCCCTGGGAGCCAGCCCACACCCTCGGGAAGCAGCGCACCACAGCCTTGTGGGCCTGCAAGTGAGCCCTCCCGGGAAAATGCTCCCCCCAAAAACCCGGACGGGGCTTTCCGTGCTCACCAGGTGCATTTGGGAGCGGGCAAGGAGCACAGGTGGCCCCAAGGGTGACCTCTGATGGGGTCACTGCAGGGGACCCGAGCAGCAGCTACTGCACAGCCACGGGTTTCACTCCAGGAAAGGTGATGGATGGACGGATGGTTGTTCAGAGTGCTGCAGATCCGTCAACTGCTGTAATTCCTTCAGCTACAGGAGCAGGATTTGTCCTCAAAGCCCAGTTTTCTTCCCAGTGCTGTCCTGGGTCACCGCACCCCTCCGAAAGGCCGGGCATGGCAAACCCGGGGTGCAGCGGGCACGGCGAGCAGAGCTCAGTCTCACACCAGCGGGTGCCACTGAAGTTCTGCCTGGAATGCCAGCCTCACCCGCCTGACACCTCCTTCCCTTCTCCCAGGGGACAGTGACTGCAGGGAGCTGCAGGCTGGGGAATAACCCCCATGTGCGCAGAGAATCCCACACTGCTTTGGGATGGGAGGAGCCTTAAAGCCCACCCAGTTCCCTCCCCTTCCACTATCCCAGGGTGCTCCAGCGTGGCCTTGGGCGCTTCCAGGGGTCCAGGGGCAGCCGCAGCTGCTCTGGGCGCACAGGGAACAATTCCTTCCCAATATTCCATCCATCCCTGCCCTCTGGCAGTGGGAAGCCATTCCCTGTGTCCTGTCACTGCCTGCAGCTGAGATAATCTCGCAAACCATTTGCAGCACTGATGAAGATGCTCCACCTGTCCCCAGGCTGCCTTTTCTTGTACACCAGGGCAGCAGAGATGCCCCAAACTCTGTCTGGGACCTGCAGCAGGGTCCTGGCTGTGACAGCAGCCTGTCCCACTCCCGAGGCCGTGCCTCCATCCCGATGCCTTCATTAATAGCTGCTTCCCTCAGCTGAGCGAGGAGAGGCACGCTGGGCTCAGCAGAGCATGAGTAAATAACAGCCAGTGTAACACAGCAAATTAAATCCCAGCAGGGGACCCGAAATGCCAGCAAATATTCTGGAATCTGTCTTCCTTCTGCTGAATAATGTCCCTCCCCCCGGCAGCGAGGCTGGAGTGGTGTCAGGGTGTTTATTTACTGCGTGTGCCTGGGGTAAAGGAGAAGCTGGCTCGGAACGTGTGGGCGCAAAGATGCTTCATAGTACAGCAGAAAGGAAAGGCAGTGGACACACATCCTGCCCTCCCTGGAAAAGGGAATAAAAAGGGATACAGAGATGTGCCCAAGAGCTGTTTCTGTCTGGCACCATGTGGCAAAAAGAGAGTGAAAATGAGATCGGCCCATCTCATTGACTCTGTGTAATGGGAAATGGGCCGCCGATGACACGTCCCAGGAATCTTACATGAACCTAGAATAGGAAAATGTTACTGGAGGTTAAAGATTAGAGGAAAAAGGAAAACTGGTGTTGAAGCACACGATGTGCAAGCACAGGCAATGAGGGAGAGGCTCCAGCCCTGCCCTGGTACCCCTCTGCTTTGGGAAGGAGGAAACCCTGCTCCACCTGTGTGTGCTGAGGTCTCCTAGAGCTTCCTGCCTCTCCCTGGCACCCTCTGCAAGGGCTGGAGCCCTCTCTGGAAGGATCCTCACCTGCTCCAGCACTGCAGGATGTGGGGAAGGCGTTCACCTGGAGGTCACCTGGCAGTACCAAAACAGAGATGGGAACACTCGTATCACTCCCTGTGGATGGGGCAGCCTCAGCCTCTCTGGGCACCCTGTGCCCACCCTCCCAGCCAGGAATTCCTTCCCAATATCCCATCTGTCCCTGCCCTCTGGCAGTGGGAAGCCATTCCTTCTGTCCTGTCCCTCCACCCCTTGTTCCCAGTCCCTCTCCAGCTCTCCTGCAGCTCCTTTAGGCCCTGGAAGAGCTCTGAGCTCTCCCTGGAGCCTTCTCCTCTCCAGGTGTGCACCCCCAGCTCTCCCAGCCTGGCTCCAGAGCAGAGGGGCTCTCCATCCATCCATCCATCCATCCATCCGTCCGTCCGTCCGTCCGTCCGTCCGTCCGTCCATCCATCCATCCATCCACCCATCCATGCCTGCAGGAACCCTTTGTACCTGGGGTGACTTTTCCTCCCAAGGGCT
>JAWWMU010000001.1:469713-527646 GCA_035048155.1 Cinnycerthia olivascens
TATATATATATATATATATAATCAGAAAGATATTGTGCAAGACTCAAGAGAAGCCTTGCCCTGTTGTTCATGTCCTTCTGCTGGTTTTCATCCCTTAAAAGATTTATTTTGTGCTATTCAGACAGTATAAAAAACATGGAAAAGTGTTGTAACATCGGTCATTACTCCCCACAGTTTTTAAAATTACTTCACACAGGTTTTAAAACAATGACTTAATCATTTCAGGTTTCAGGGGTGTTTCTTAAAAGTTTCCTAATCTTCCTCAGGGGAGGGAGGAAGATCTCATCTTAATCCTTGTATTCTGTGAATAACATTTGTGTTGCAAAGGCACTGCACAAAAATCAGGGTGTCAGAAGCCACACTGGAGCCGTGCTTTTAATTCATTGAACAATTCTTTCCTGTGGTTATTTGATGGTCTGTATAGCAAATGTCTTTTTCCTTCTGATCTTTCCCTGCTCCTCTGAATAAACCCCCAGATAACTTTTGCTGTATGTGCTCTGTAAGGAAGCAGTCCAGATTAAGAAAAGCTTAATTCTGGCTCACTGGCACCAAACTAAGTGGAAAACAGTTCAAAACTCCTACTGAACTTCAGGAAATTACTTCTCCATAGGCTTTGCCTCTATTTAAGTCATTTGAATAATTCAGGAACAGATAAACCAGGATAACCAGCAGTAACAGTGAGGTGAAATAAAGTGTTTCCAGGACTATGATGGAAAGTGGAGGGAATTTAAAATGAATTGTGAAATGTTTTAAAAGAAACACACACAGAGGCTCTGATGGGTTTTAACTCTTCGTTGAAGAGGGCGAAGTGTTCCAGTTGTTCTGTGCCAGAGGATATTTATGGAGTTTCCTTCTTCTCCCCAGCCCTTTCCCCAGGTCTGGAATGCCTCTGAGGGCAGGAGAAGGCGAAGGGGACGTTCCAGCTGTCTGCCAGAGGCAGCTCAGGGCCTCTAATCTCCCAGCCTGTGCACACCAGATTGAAGATCCGCCCCGAGTTTTGATTAAGAATGCAAAGTTAAGAGATTAAATACCAGGAAGCCAAATCAAAGAGATTTAAGTCAATCTCAGAACTCATCAAAGTCCCAAATTTTTAAGCTGTCATTACAACACAGGATTAGTGCAAAGCTTCTCTACCCCGATTGGATGTCCTTCCCTCAACAATGTTATTTGTTCCCTGCTGCAGGTCCCTGCTCCCGACATAAATCCAGGGAGCTCATCCCACCTTCGTCCCTCGGGGGCTTTCCTGGGATTCCAGCCGTGCCCCAGATAGCCTGGAGCTCATGTGGCACCGAGTGTGTCCCAGCTTAGAAAATGACAGTGACAGCACGGGCTGAAGGAATGAACACATCCCCAGGAATGAACACATCCCCAGGAATAAATACATCCCCAGGAATAAATACATTCCCAGGAATAAATACATTCCTTCCCACCCCTGGGCCATCTGATCCCAAAGACCTGGGAGAAAGGGAGACACTGGAGTGGGCTGAGGCCACTGTGGTTATTGACCTCCAGGTACCTGAAAATGAGCCCCAGCAGCCCAGAGCTGATGTTCACACCTTGCTGGAGCCAGGAATCCTTTCAGCTGGAATAACTGAGGGTGGTTCCATCCAGGGGCCTGCTAATGCAAAGAACTGCTCTGAAAACATCCTTAAAAGTGCCACAGTTGTTATTTAAAGCTCCTGCTGTAATGCATTCAATGTTCCCCTGCTTTTCAGGATAATAAATCTCGTCCTTCCCATTTCTTATGTATGGAATTGGGATGTCTGAGCTACATTAACATTGGGCTTTCCAGGGCTTTTTCCACAAAAGATAACTTAATAACGTTGCTAAATGCTGTGCTGATCAAAGCTTTCATTTGAAGTTACTCTCCCTTGTAAGACACTGTGCCAAGTGAATCATTTCCAAATTTGCATCTCAAACCTTAGAACTTTTTGCAAGAGTTAAGCTCAACAATTCCAAGCTTTTTGAACCCACTTCCTAACTTTCCCACAACCCTGTGCAGAATGTCTTATCCAGAACATCAAACTTGTATGTTAAATTATGGGGAGTCCTTTTTTTTTTTTCTTTTAAAGGAAAATTAAAATTTTTGTTCTCCATAGAATTTTATTATTCTCCATTTCAAGTGCAGCTATTATTAGTGGTTATTTAGTGTCATTATTATTAATAGCTATTTAGTGTAGTTATTATTAATGGTTACTTAGTGTAGTTATTGCCAGTGTATTTTTTACTCTTAAAAGCCATATTAGAATGAAGCTTTTCATCCTCTGGAATTACAGGAATGGTTGCCCAGCAGCTGCAGCCCAGCTGCTGCACCGAGCTGGTTCTCCCCAGTGCAGCAGGGCCCCACAGGTGTGTAATTCATCCTTTGCCCAAACCCCAGCCCGTATTTGCACTCTGAACACAGGTCCCACCATGCTGCTCCTGGTCTCTGCTTGGGTATTACAGATCCATCAAGTGCCAGAGACCAAAAACCACCAGCAGGAATTGAAAGTCCTGCTCAGTGAATGTTGCTCTTTCCTGGGCAAGCTGTGGCCCAGCTTCACTCACAGGAGCAAAGCTTAAAGAGAATTTTATTCTTTGTGAAGAAAAAGAAAGATTTCTCAGATTGATTTCCCAGAGCAGCTGTGGCTGCCCCTGGATCCCTGGAAGTGCCCAAGGCCAGGGGCTTGCAGCAGCCTGGGATAATGGAAAGTGTCCCTGCTTGTGGTAGGGGTGGCACTGAGTGATCCCTTCCAGGATCCCTTCCCATCCAAACCATCCCCTGATTCTCTGATGATGATAAATTCATTTAATCTCGTGTTAAAACTCCAGATACAACAACTCTGTGTGGTGCCACCAACCCAAGGGGACTGACCCAAGTGTCCCTGTGCCCAGGCCTGATGCTGTTTTGTGCTTTTAGAGCTTGAATTGCAGAGGTTGTGTTTTTGAGCCACTGCATTCAAAGTCTGCTCACGTTTTCCTGGTTAAACTAAATGACTATTATTTCCTTCTCCTGCTCCCTCCTCCATCCAACTGTTGTTGTTTAATTAAGGATAGCGTGCTGCTCTTCAGTGGGTGTTTGTTTATAGCCTGATAAATGTCAGGAATATGCTTGGGTGGAAAGTCTTTTAGCTGGGAATACTCAGGTCCTTTTAACCACTACTGCATCTGTAAAAAAGAAAAATTGTCTTAAAACCTCCTTTTCTGACAATTTTAAAATAATTTCATTATTAATTTCAAGGGAAAATGCAGTTCAAATTGTGCTTTTCACAATAGCCTTCTTCTTGGCTTTTTTTTTTAACTTGGGGCTGTGTGGTTGAACACAGGCATTTTACATCAGCTTTGCCATGGAATATTTTACATTTCTTTGCCCTTTCCTATAGAGAAAAACATTTTGTGTCCCTTTACACAAGTCAACACAGCTGCTTAAATCACCTTAAAAGCAAAGCAAGAACTCATTGGGAAGATGTCTAAACGCCTTCACTTCCTCAAATTCCCTTCATCACCTCTACCAAAGTGAGGGAAGAGTTTAATTGAGCCCTCGGTGCATTTTTAGTGGTCAGGCTTTGCCAGGGAGTGTCCCACTGAAGGGATTCAGAGGGATGGAGGGTGTTCTATGGAAAATGCTGCCTGCTGGGCAGCTCCAGCCACTGAGCAGTGCCTTTAATTCTGCCTTTTCCCAGCACCTTTGTGCCAGGAGCAGGTGAAAGTCACCTGGAGTGCTCTCTCAGGAGCTGCTCAGTTCCAGCCAGGTGTGTGGAACACAAAGCCTACAGACTGTAACACACATCTGGGGGGTGTTGGTCATGATATTGTTCCCTTCTTATTTAGGGAAATAAATAAGGAGAACACAAATTAGTTCAGAAATGCCTCAGTTGCCATTCCCAACTTTGGTTCTTGGCTCTGCCACGAATGCCTGGGCTGGCTTTGCTCAGGTGCTGAATGCCTCTGGCATTTACACTGATTTACACCCTGTGGAAATTCCTGGGAATGGATTTCCCTCTGCTTTCACTCTGAAGGGGATGGGAAGGGGGAGCTGCTCGCTTGGCTCTGTATCCACTCCTGAGCAGGGCTCAGCACAGAGGGACCTGATGTGGGCTGCAGCCTGGGCAGACTCCACTGCCACAAGGACTGCAGGCTCTGAGCAGCTCAGTCTCAATGCTGGAATAAATGGGGAGTGCTGGATAGGCTGGTGTGAGAGACAAGCACGTTTTAATTCTCTGTGAGGAACCTGGGGGTTTTTAATGCACAGCTCTCTTGATGAAAAGCCGTAAATTCATGCTTCTCTCAGAGGTGGAGCAGCCTGCAGGTTCAAAGTGCTGAATTTCTAAGAGGCTGCTATCAATCACAGTCTTTCTGGTTTAGCCAAACTAAGACAGAAAACCTGGGGAGGAATCTCTTTTCCATGAAATTCACTGAGCAGTTTTTCAGCCCTGGAGTGTTGATGTGAAGTCACATTCCTGTCGACAATTATTGCCTCTGGGACTTGATCTAAGTGTCCAAATCCAGGACCATCCAGCTCTTTCAAGGCTTTCCTGGGCCACTGGTTGAATTGCAAACCCAAATTTGGTTCCATCTGTTTATATTGGTTGGAAAATCTCCTTTGGCACTTCCCCTGTTGTTTCTGCACCACAGCACTGCAGACTTGGGTATTTCCTCAGCTGCTCTGCAGGGAGGGGCTCAGGTTTGATACTGGAGTTAGAGATGGGATGGGATGGCCAGGGGTGGAGTAAAAGGGAACATTTTTTGGCTGGTAACCCCCAAATTTTGGCTTGCAGCAGTTTAAGGGCTGTGAAGCTGGGATATGCTTTGCAATCAAAATTAAGGCTGAAATTGCTTCTTTGGAAAGCAGAGACAGTCGTGTCCATACATTGCAGACTGAGGATAATTTATCTCCCTCTGTTGCCTTAGTTTATGGGATTAGCTTTCTGACCCAAGCACCCTATTTCTTCCCTTCATCTGCTATCGACCTAAGAAACAGCAACAAAAAATAGTTACAATTTCTTTATTACCTTAATATCCTAAGGAAAACCCTTACAGAGATATCCACATCTATTTTTGTGTGGGGGAACTGAGAGACCTCTCAGGACTCCTTCCAGTTCAATTATGTAGGACATTGGAATATGTCTGGAAAGAGCAGAAAAGATCCTGTATGAGTGAATATAAAATTATTGTGCTGTTTCCAATAGGTTAGATTTTGAAGGAGAAATCCCCTTCCCAACCCTTAACTCCCCAGCTGCTGTTGGATTTCCAAAACAGACGTAGAAGTGCAGCCATTTATTAAAGCAACCCCCAACACTGCCTGAGTTGAATAAACATTGATCATCTATTAATATTAAGAGTGGCATGTCTCGCTGCTGCTTTGGCTCTGAATCAGCATCATCATTTATTAACATTTTGAAATAGCTCTGCAGAACGGGTGATGCTCAAACCTGTACCTGAAAAATCTCCACAGAGAACTTGGGAGGTGAGGAAAGCAGAAAAAAAACAGCCAAGATGGATGCAGGAAGTTCAGCCCCTCATTTTACCCACTTTTTAGGCATTTTGTATAAACCAAAGGCCTATGTTAGATCATCAAATAGCTCTTTTCAAAATGTCAGCAAGTCATTACCCAAATAGCCTCCCAAATAATAGATAATGAATTGCAAATGGGATGCAGGTTCTCCTGGAAACTTCGGGGAATTGTTCACCTCAGCTAAACGCAGGTAACATTTTAGGGTCACTTCCTGCATTTGCCTTGGCTGAATTAGGCTGGACAAAACCCTGATTGGAATAATTGCAGAGATGTGGCTCAGACTGAAAGGTCCTGGTTGATTCTATTAGCAGAGCTGTGCCAATCGTTCTTTGCTGTGTAAAACCGGGCTCCCTGCAGGTCTCTGTCATTGCTTCAGAGGCTCTTTCCTGCAGTCCCTCTTAACATCATGCACATTTTGGCTCTGGAATCAGCTCTGCATCTCCCCAGGCTCCCACAGAAGGGCTCAGTGTGCTCCATCCACAGCCCTTGGTGCCAGACCTAATTGTTCACCTGCCTGAAATCTACATTGAAACAGCGTGGATGAATCCCAGGTGATCGAAGTTGCTCAGGGCTCGACAGGCACTGGCACGAAGCAGAGTCAAAAGCAGAAACAAACAAGTTCAGCTGGTGCCTCTGCATAATGCACACGGCTTAAAAATCCCAGATGCATTTAAGACAGCAGTGAGGGTGAGGAATTGCCTCCAGTTTTGGTGCTCACGCGTCCCCCAGTGGCATTGGCATCCTCGCCCGGTGTCCCTGCTGGACGCTGGGTCCTCATCCAAGGAAAAGCTGGCAGCAAAAGCCCCTCCAGCCTTGCTCTCCCCACTCTGTGGCAGGGAAATCCCCAAACTGCTGTTAGGTTATTTGCTTTCACTTGTGCTGCAGGGGGACACCACTTTCCCAGCTTTCAGTTGCTTCAGAAATCCTGGATGGGAGGGAGCTCTGCTGATCACAACCGGCAGAGATGAAGCTGAAGGCCAAATAAATAATTAATGCAGCCCTCCTGTTGAATGTCTCTTCCTTAGCACAGGGTCTCATTAAAATCAATAGAAGGAGCACAGAACAAAAGGCCACGTATTTTCTGAGTTTAGCCTGTGGACAATGAAGTGACGAATAGGTCACGCTGCTTAGGAATTTATTTAAAGCAATTTTATTTTGATAATGCCAGCTGTCACCAAGTGCTGCTGGCAGAGATGGTCTCCCAGGTAATTTTTCTTCCTACCTGAGCAAGCCTTGACCCTTGAAATACCAGCTCGGGGTGCCCAGTGCCTCTCTGGGAAGGGGCCTGGAGGTGTGGGCACTTTGCACAGTAGGAACAGAAACTGAAAAAGGGAATTTAGCCATCGGTAGCTGGGCATGTTCACTGTCTTTAATTGTGTCAGATAAACTTTATATTTAGCTTTATACCACTGGGCCTTCTGAAAGGACTGCAGCTCGTGAGCTCCAGGCATGTACTGAAATGAGGAGATAACTTTGGGACCTAAGGAAAGCAAAGGTCCCCTTGCAGGGCTCAGTCTGGCTGGGGTGACATTTCTGCCTGGAGAAAGGGAGGTGATAATTTGGGCAAAGTGGGGACAGTGACAGCAGGCTGGAAAAGATTTCCTCCAGCCTCAGAGCATCATCCTCTAGGGACACTCAGAGCGATTTAATCAGCAGGGAAAGATTATTTAATCCATCATGAACCTGGGGCTGAATTTTTTGAAGAGAAGTCATTTTCTGTTCATTTTGCAAGGGAAGCAGGAAACAAGTGTGCCTGACAGAAGGCTGTCCTTGCTGGGCACTTGCTGTGGTGACACCCCGTGACAAGAGGAGCCTGTGTCCAACACGTGTGAGCTTGGGCCTTGTGCTTCCTCCACCCCCTCCAAAGCAGCAGAGCCTCTGAATTTTGAATTCTTGCAGAGGTGCAGGTTCAGGGGTGTGTGGAGATGAGGGGCAGCCCCAGCCCCTGGTGGCTGTGGGATCCCTGGCAGGGTTTGTGGGATGCAGCTGTTCCACCATCCCTGTGCCTCTGAGCAGGGCATTCATCTCCAGGCAATCCCTGCTGGACAGCAGAATGCTGGATTAGCACTTAGGAACCCGTGTGATTAGAGAGATTAACTGCTAAACACATCACTCCTTCGGAGGCCAAACCTCTCTTTTCCCTTGGAGCTGGCAGCCCATTAAAAATCACTGCTCTGGCAATTAGGAGAGCACGAACGTGCTGACCTGCACAAGGGCTTGTGCTTTAGGAGAACTTTGGTAGCAGTATTTCTGCCTGTTTGCTTGCTAGGCAGCCCATTTTTATTTCTCTGAACATTTAAGGTGCTGCCTTCTCAAAAGATGCTGCTTTAGTGGAAGCAAAAAGACCAGGCTGCTCCAAGCCCCAGTGTCCAACCTGGCCATAGACGCTGCCAGGGATCCAGGGGCAGCCACAGCTGCTCTGGGCACCCTGTGCCAGGGCCTGCCCACCCTCACAGCCAGGAATTCCTGCCCAAAATCCCATCTGTCCCTGCCCTCTGGCAGTGGGAAGCCATTCCCCCTTGTCCTATCAGCCCAATGGCTTTCCTCATCTCTAAACAGGCTTCTCTGCTGCCATGCAGGGGAAAAGGCAGGAAAATGAGACTTGTTGGGATACAGGAAGAAGGTCGCTGCAGTCCTATCTGCTCCTACACCCACATGTACAACTTGGTGCTATGATACTGCCAAATAATCATGTTTTAAAAGAAATGGAAGAGGGGAAAGATGGTGGAAAGCAAGTTGCTCAAAGAAAAGAGCCTGCAGAGTGCTCCTAACAACCTCACACAAAATAAAAAAGCCTTGTTGTTGGATGCCCTTGCACTTCATCCACTTCTGCAGTCATGGTTTATGAGTTAATGGTGTGGATTTTCACTTTGGTGTCTGGAGCCTGGCTCCTAAACAGCTGTGCTCAGCAGGGCTGAGTCCTCGGTGCTCAGCAGAGCTGCAATCTTTGCTGCAAAAGGGAAAAGAGAACTTTCACTTCCAGATTCTTGGTAAAAAGAACCCTGTCTGTTGTTTATTTATTTATTTAGAAAGCACATACAGCGATGCACGGGGAGGGGACAGAGATGCAGATCGGGTGAGCAGAGAAATCCAGCCCAGAGAAGAGCCAGACACTTCCTGGAGGATCAGTAGCACATCAGTCTAGGTGAGCATTTCAGCTGCTGTACCTCTAGATTAAAAAAAGAAACCACAGAGAGCCTCTGAGGATCGGGAGTTTGTGTCCCCATGGCAGCAGTGCCCCACTGTCCCCTCGGGCAGGGTGGCTCTGTCCTGCTGCTCCTGCCCCTGCCCCGCTCATGCCATGGTTTCCTTCCTCAGCGTGCGCCGCTGCTGGCAGGTGAGGATGCTCGGGAAGGATGATTTCCCCTTCGTCCTCGACCTCTTCTTCAGCTTCTTCTGGTGCTTGAGAGAAATTCCCAGCTCCTCCATGATGGCGTTGAAAGAAAGACACTGTGGGGAGAGGAGATAGCATTAAACACTTCCCACCGTGGAGAGCCCAGCCTAAACATGGCCTGGGCCCTCACAGAGCTCCAGGAGCTCCTCAGGAGAGGCCAACGCTCAGCCTGGGCCCTCACAGAGCTCAGAGCGCTCCTCAGGAGAGGCCAACGCTCAGCCTGGGCCCTCAGAAAGCTCAGAGCGCTCCTCAGGAGAGGCCAACGCTCAGCCTGGGCCCTCACAGAGCTCAGAGCGCTCCTCAGGAGAGGCCAACGCTCAGCCTGGGCCCTCACAGAGCTCCGGGAGCTCCTCAGGAGAGGCCAACGCTCAGCCTGGGCCCTCACAGAGCTCAGAGCGCTCCTCAGGAGAGGCCGACACTCGGCCGGGGCCCTCATGGGCCAGCGTTCGGCCTGGGCCCTCACGGGGCTCCAGAAGCTTCTCAGGAGAGGCCAATGCTCGGTATGGACCTTCATGGGGCTGGAGGAACTCCTCAAGAGAGGCCAAAGTTCAGCCTGGACCATCATGGGGCTGGAGGAATTTGTCAGGAGAGGCCAAAGCTCCGCCTGGGCCTTCACAGGCCAACGCTCGGCCTAGGCCCTCACAGACCAATGCTCGGCCTGGGCCCTCACGGGACTCCGGGAGCTCCTCAGAAGATCCAGTTGGGAATAAATCCCTGGATACAACAGGTGGCTGCACACAGCAGGGGTTTTTCCCTAACTCAGCTTCCACTGACTTTCCTTTAACTTTGGCTCAACTGAAGCTGCTTATGACTGTTTCCAAAATTCCCCACAGGCGCCTTTGCGATGTTTTGGCGGCTTTGCATGACAAAACGGACCCTTTCTCGTTTGCCCCTGACCTCACAAGAGAAAAGATCTCGCTTTAAATGCCATATACCGTAGCCACAAAAACCCATGAACATGCTGGAGAAAACAAAGAATTTTCTGAAGATTTTTTTGTGGCTTAGTTATTTTCCTCTCATGAAATGAACAGATATTTCTCAAATATAGCGCAGCCCTCAATCTTCTTCTTTTCTTCGGAACGAATCTTTTCAAATATTGTGTGTTGAAGAAAGAAGATAATTACCACAAGAATAAGGGAGCTGAATGGCTTGGAAAGAAAGAAGAGATCTTCGTTCTTCCCACCATCGCAACACCCACAAAGACGTTTGGGGTAAGTGGAAACATCTTTTAAAACTCACAGCTGGAATAATTACATATAACACAAAGAGACACAAGTAGATTTTAAGTGGAAGTAAAAAACCCCACAGTAATTGTTCTGTGCAAATATACGTGAATATATTATTTATATATGAAATGAAATTATGGTAGCAGGGGGGGAACTAAGTTAAGCCCCTGACCTTCACCAAGCTGAATAATATAAAGTGTAAAGTAAAGGTTCTGCAACGAGCTCCTGCGCTCAGTGCCTCGGTGTGGGTGTGAATTTTGTGTCCTGTGTGTGCCACCCCGCCCTCATGGGCTGGGCTGCACACAGGCTGAGACCCCAGAGCGTGGCAGATCCATAGCTCAGTACGCTCCTTCCCTGAGGCCCTTCATTTCTGCTCATCCACGATTCCGAGGTCAATTAAACTCCTGTTAATTCGTGCCACTCCTGCCCGGAGTCAATGGGCACTGCTGTGCTTCCAAACGCCAGCTGTGGTATCCAGGCTCTGCTGCGGCAGCTATCGCTGAAATCCCCTCCCTTTGGTGATGCAATCCAGGTATCGCAGCGCTCCCTCCCCCGGGAAGCAGCAGAAGGAGCAGGTATACTCCGAACAGCCTTTCTGTGCTGCTCCCGAACTGATTCCCAAACTAGTGAACCCAAATGCTCTGAGTGGCTGGCTTGGCCTGGATTCTTGCTCTCTGTGGTCTCAGCTTTAATCGAGTTTTTAAAATCTGGATTACAAAGTGGATCCAGAAAGCCGTGGTAAATAGGGACAGGATCCTATTAACTCTTTGTAGGATTGGTCAGTTTTATTTTTATTTTCTTTCCCTGTGTTTCTCACTAACCTCCTCATGTGTTGTACTTAATCCCAGCCATTACTCTCTGCAGAGTGCAGACAGGGATGATTTCTGCAGGTGAAAGAGTGCATTTTACTGCCGTGTTAGTAGGCTGGTACTTTAATTTTCCAAAAGGATCCCTATTACTCAGACTGTGCAATAACCACAACGCCTTTCACATTCATCTCCACAAAACAGCCCCGTGAAGTTCATTTTGTATCTGCAGACAGATACACAGAACATATTGCTGGGAGGTTTTTAACAGCTGATCTGTAGAGTGCCCAATGGCTCCACTTCCAATTGCCTTGAATTTTAAAACGATTATTATCAGAAAGACTTGAGGTTATTCCTAGGAAAAATGGTGCAGAGCGAGCACAGCCTCAGCCAGAATGGGGTGGGGTTTACAGGAAAGCCATGGACAAGGAACATATCCCACGGGGAAGCCCAAGCCCTCTGAACAGCACCTGCAAAGCATCTTTCAAAAAGGGGATGTTGATGCTAAAATGCGATTTGAAAGGCTAATATCCTGGTCTTTTGTCTCATATTCAGGTAGCCAGACTGAAAGGGTTGCTTTAAACTTCTTTTTTCCCATTCTGGTCAGTCCTCTGCTGAGGTCTGCCCAGAACAAGAGCAGAGTGGGCACAGATCAATCCCTTTTACAGCTCAGTAATGAATTTAACATTTTGCTTTCAGCCAGCTTAACTTTCTCATTCTGGCAGTGTCAAAATGCTGCAGGCCATGGCATGTAAAAGGAAATGTGATCCTTTAAAAACAGAATGGGTTCTGCTCTCTGTGTGATGTGGGACTCCTCTGTGCCCTTTGGTCATTTCAGCAGCTGCTAAAGCTCAGTCATGAAGCTCCCAAATCCTTCCTTACACTCCCATGCGGAGGTCTGTGCCAAGCTTTAGAATGACAGATACAGAATTGAAATAAATAAATAAATACATAAATAACATAAACTAGAAACAATGGGGGGAAAAAAAAAGAGCTGTAGTTAGGATTTATCAATCTGTTGCTTCTGCTGCTGGGTTACCACTGAGGACAAGGTATTTTATTAATACCTTGCAAAACCAACTAAATAACCATAAAGAAGCCACCCAAAATGTGGGTGAAAAGTGTGAAAATCAAAGGATGTGGGGCAGTTTTGATTCTGGAAGAACTCCTGAGCAGCTCAGGGACAGAGGTGGAAGTGTGAAAGTCAGGATTTTTCTCCTGCACCCATAGCTGGGATGCTGTGTCTTGTGCTGAAAGAAAACTGATTTATTTTTGCACAGAAGGGCAAATATCCCAAATGGTTTCTTTTAGTGAGCAAACTGCTGCTGGGGCACCTTCAGGATCTGTGTGAATATTCTGTCACTGATGGCATGAGGAGATCCCCAAATTAACTCCTTGAACCTGCCGGAGTCTATTGAGCAGTGACTGTCAAAACAGTGTGACAGTAATCCAGGGATTAATTTCACTCTTCCCCACTTACAGAAACTGTTCCTTTGTGCTCGGTTCACAAAAAAAAATCAGTAAAGCTGCTTGCTGCTCTCCCACACCACCTGAGCACCAGTGATGGTTTTTGATAACTCTTTCCGCAGCCCGGGCTGAGGCTCTGTCAGGGGTAGCAGGAGCTGCTTTGGAATTCCGCAGGGAGTCGCTGGCAGCCTGTGGGGCTGTCGCTGGGACAGGGAGCGGTGGCTGTCACTGCCAGCGGGGCTGTGGGACTGACAGCTGGGACAGTGTTTACCCAGCAAGAGACAGGAACGCCCGGGATCCGCCACCAGTCTGAGGAACAATTACAAAACGGGCCAGGCTGCAGCCCAGAGGATTTCTTGCGTGGAGCAGTGATGGAGATAAACACATTAGGCATCTTCCTTCTCCTCTGAGAGTTGAGAGGAGCTCAATTTAATTAGTTTTAAGAATCTTCTACTGGGAAGCCGCAAATAAAAAGTGTTTTCTTAAATCAGGTATTCAGAGGACCTAATTCAGGTCTTTGCTGGCAAGAAGGAGCATTTTATGGAGAGCCAAAGCTTTCAGGGCCCCATTGAAACAAGTTAAGAGACCATTTTGAGCAAGTCAATTTCCTGCAGCATCTGGAGTGTAGCACAAACTCCCAGCCCCGGATGAGCAGGGGAGAATCGGTCCAGGCGAGCTGCCAGCGGCACAGCTTTGTCACAAAGCACCCCAGCCACCAGCACTGCAACAGGGCTGAGAGGAAAAATCAGGGGGCGCTGCTGGCTCTGGCTGCCCTCTGGAGCCGGGCACACAGAACCCACTGCAGGGGAGCACTTGCAGGGGTGAAAGTGTCCGCTCCAGCAAGACCCCTGACTTGCAGGGGGCAGAAATGGCCCTAGGAAAACTTGTCTGATGAGCAGGAGCTCCACTGGGCAGGAAAACATGAAAGAGGGCTGATGGCTGAGGGGAGGGAGCTGAGCTGGTGAGACTGATGGGAATCTGGGATACAATGGAGTGCAGGTAAAAGGGTTTGGGAGCGCTGCGCTTTGCCACAGTTCATGACATCCCTCGAGCTGGCATTTCTGGGCACTTTGTGCATCTCAAATCGTTGACATATGTTTGTTTTGGTAGCAAAACCACATCCAGCCCGTTGTCCCCTGCCCTGGCTGAGGGCTGGAGGAAATCCAAGTGTTGTCCTTCCAGGGTGTAAAACATATCCGAGCTTCAATATGCAGCGCAATGCCGGGGCTTTGCTATCTGGGATAAACTGACACCCGATTTTCCCACAAAGGAGCTTTCTCTGTTTCAAATGAACGCCATGAATTGCTCAAACAAGACAATGGAGTCACTCTATTAATGCTCTGTGCGGGTGTTGCCTGAGGGTGCTCCTGTTGAATATGTCCTTAATGGTTACACGGCATAAAATTTAACTGATGGGTTTGATTTGCTGCTGTGATAGTTACTTGCAGGCTCTGAGTGATGAATTTTAAATGGAGGAATTAAAATTCATTAAATATTGACACAGGGAATAAGAGATGCCAGCTCGACATCTCTGGCTGCTTGTGACAGGGGTTCAGGAAGTTAATGGAGCCCTGCAGGAGTTTGGGAGGTTCCCGAATTCCGAGCAGCAGGGACCAAGCCGAGTGTCCCTCCCTGCCTCCAGCAACGAGGCTGTCACTGTTCAGCTCGGCTTGGGGAGGGAGGAGATGAAAAGGAGGTAAATAATTTTTCTTACCTGCAGCAGGTGAGTTACCCCAGGAAAGGACAAGGTGACAATTGCAATGAGAGACTGATAATTCCGAGAGGCTACCGCGCTCTGCTGGGGCTGGAATTGTTTCCCGTGGCACGCATTTAAAGTGGCCTCATTTCAGGGCTTGGGCAATTTACTCTTGACGCTCTTCCCCCCCGTGTTAACCCTCGCTGAGCCCTGCCTGCGTGAGACGCTCTCCCCGGACACACCTTGCTCCTCTCCTGCCTACACCGTGTGGATCGAGGGCTGCGCTCGGATCCCTCGCTCCTCGCGGATTAACTTGCCACAGTCTAACTCCGTGGATAAGGTGGTGCCAGAGGTGGAGTTGGACGGGTGGGGTTGCTTACACTGCAGTCCGTAAAAGAAACAAAAGGCCTTGCATGCGAAAAAGAGAAATGGAGAAAGTAAATAAATGAACGAAGCAAAACTGAAAACAAGCATGAGAATGATTCAAAAGCCATTTAAATCAAAAATGGAAACGGAAAAGTCACAGATTGTATTCGACAATGCTTTGGATTAGCTTAGTGATAACACACCCTTCACAGCATTTCCCATCCCTGCTTATCCCACCAGGGAAAAGACAAAAACAATCCCAGAGAAACCAGAGAGAAACACTGGAATCAGTGGTATTTCGAAAATCGCTTCTGGAAAGAAGCAGGACGTACCACATTAACTCACTTAATGATTCTCATTATTAAGCAACACGTTGGTGTGCAGCAGCAGCGCAGGTGCAGGAATGGGGGGTGTGCACCCCGAATCCTGTTATTCACCCCAAATATTGCTGAGTGAATTAAGTAAATCAAAGCTTTAGGTCTGCTCTAGTCCTGGCTTCAGGGAGGCACTGCCTTCCACAGACTCCTGCGAAGTTTCCAGGATATTCTGCATCATGTTAGCACTTAAACTAAACATTTTAATTATACTAAATATTTTAATTAGCTGCAACTGTTCTCCAAAACGTATTTGAACAAATGATCTCCCGAGACGTGAACAAAACAAAGACACCAATACATTTTTAAAGCATTTTGTGCTAAAACGGGCTGAAGTACTGGTTAGAAAGCTGCAATATGTGCAAATGCATTAATTCTTTATCACTGCCTCAGAAGCCACTCCTGGCATTTATGTCATGGCCCTTGCAGGATGCCACCTTGGATGGGAAGAGGGAATCCCCCATGGAAAAGCTCCAGCCTTTCCCACCTCAAAGTGTAAAGGGAATTTAAGTGGTGGGTGCCTCCCGTCTGGGAGCCTGGACCGAGGAAATGGGAGCCTCTGGGGATTCAGGGTGGGGTCCCCTTGTCTCTGGGGCAAGTCCTGCTGGAGAGAAGAGAAGGCAGAGCCCCAGCAGGGCCCAGAGCAGAGCCCCGGGGCAGGAGGGGCTGGCTGGCAGCTTCACGAACGATCTGCGAGCTCCTGCTCAGCCCTGCCTCTCTCACAGGGCTGCTGGTTCTCTAAAGGGGCGTTCACTCTCGATTTAAGGGCTGATCCCTTCTCACAAACCTCTCTAGCGCTCAAAGTGTGATTTACACACAGCATTTCCTTTGTTTTCCCTCTGCCCTTTTCAATTGCTCATTACACTCCAGTGGAGCTATAACCAGAATTTCTCTGGCTCCATAATCTTACTTTACAGTGGCATCCATCACCTCTCAGTAGATCTCCCTGCTTTGAAGTGCATCCTTCCGCACAACTTGTAAACCCCTGGCTCTGAAAAAAGATGCTTTCTGGAGCAAGAGGAAAATTGCTCTTGGGATTTGGATGGCATTTTGCTTTCCTGTGTTACTCAACGCCAAATGAAAAACCAACAGCCCAGTTGCGTTTTACTCCTTTCCAATGTAATTCACGCCGGAAGCCCTGAAGTTCCAGCACAAACTGTTCGAGAAATTAACCGCCCTCGCTCTGCACTGCCCTGCTAAGCAGCACTAACGGGGCCGTGGCTGAGGCTCCTGCCTGTCCTCATTAATGAATTATTCGTCATTAGAGCCAGGGAGGCGCAAGGGAGAGTTGGGCAGCCCCGGGCTCGGGCGGTCACTCACCTGCTCGATGTCGCTGTTCTTGCGCGATTTGTAGATGAACTCGCCGATGGCCACGAACACGGAGAGCACCAGCCCCGCCGCCAGCACGATGAAGATGCCGCCGATGTTCTCCACCCCGAGGGCGCTCGCCTCCTTGCTGTCCTCCTCGGGGCAGCCGTTTCCTCGCCACCACTTCTCCTTCATCATGTGCAGCTTGCCCTCCTCCTGCAGCTGCAGGATGGCGATGGTGATCTTGTCCCTGTACGGGGACCCTGCAAGGGCACAGCGAGGCCTGGCAGTGCTGGCAGGGAGCAGCTGCCGCCTCCCTCAGCACGGGGAGGGGTTATTCCAGCTGGAAAGGCTGGAGGTGGGAAGGGGAATCTCGGTTGGTGCCTGCCCTCGGGACTGGGAAGCAGAAGGCTCCACTGGTGCAGTTATTTGAGAATTCATGGCAATTTTAGGGTCTCCTAGGGAGGTTTATTTAAGCCTTGGCAGTGGGTTTTCTTGCTAAGGCATTACTCCACATCGTATTTGAATATTGCTGTGAGCACTCTTTGAGAATTTCCGCTTTGCATCCCTTCCATCGACTTCAGCATCTGTTGGTTTTTCCTGCTGCCTGCAAATGAGGGGCTGCCTCGGAGGAGTCCACACTCACTCAGACACTTTCTCTTCTCATTTACACCTGCACCACCCACAGCTCCACCTCGGCTGCCTACAGCTTGTAAGAACACCGTGCGGACAAGTCCTTTTCATTGTGATTTGCAACAACAGCAGCACTGCAAGCTGAAAATAGCAACAATTTCATGCTTTTGGTTTGCAGGCCACCATTTGCTAAATGATGCGTGTGCAGGCTCCACAGCTTTATCGGCCTGGGCAGTGTCTGGCGTGGGGTGGGGTCACACCGGGTGGCTCAGCCTGCTTAGATTTGCTCTCACACACTCTGCTCAGCCTCTCCATCTTCCACAGTCCTGCAGCCTGTGTTTGTGAGAGAGACTTTTCTTTGTGGGACCAGGATTTTGTGATAGCAAGGAGGGGGGGCTTGCAAGAATGCTTCTGTGATTCTGTGTGGTGCTGTTTGGCTCCCAAGGCACATATGTGCTCCCAAATCCTGCCATGCTTGACTACCTACAGCTGGAAACAGAGTCTGGGGTGAAATCCTCCTGCCCACCCTTTCCCCTCATTTCGTAGCACAGTAATAAGGCATGGAGGGACAAGGACACGGGGAATGTCTTCCCAGTGCCAGAGGGCAGGGCTGGATGGGATACTGGGAAGGAATTGTGAGGGTGGAGAGGCTATGGCTGCCCCTGGATCCCTGGAAGTGTCCGAGGCCGGGCTGGACCTTGGAGCTTGGAGCAGCCTGGGACAGTGGGAGGTGTCCCTGCCCATAGCAGGGGGTGGGAATGGATGGGCTTTAAGCTGCCTCCCGATCCAGGGCATTCTGTGATTCTGTGATTCTCAGATTTTTTCCAACTGCTATTTCACCCAAGTCACATTTGCTGCACATTTAAGGCGTTGCATACTCAACTCCATCAAGGCAAACCAGGCTGTAAGGCAGATTGTGTGCCAGAATTGCAGGGATCACGTGGCACTTGAGAAAAATCTCGCTCAGGCACCGCTCCTGAGTCCTTATGCATCAAAATAGCCCTGGAAATTCAGCCTCACAGCTGCAGTTTTCCTCCTTATTTCGCATTGTTAAAAATATTTGTCCCAGGGATGCACGTCCCCCTCGCTGCTCTCCATCTCCTTCATCCCCCAGCCCTGTCTGAGGAGAAGCAGCGTGAGGAACATTGCAGCTCCTCAGCTGTTGTGCCAGCACTCAGCTGCTGCTGGGGCAGAGCACTGCCAGCACTGGGCCATGCTGTGCCCACAGCTGCCAGGAGATGTGTCAGACTATCCCAAATCCATCTGGGAAGGCAGAGGCCAGCACTGCTGGAGGCAGCCAGCTCTGAGAGGAAAACTCAGAATGGATGTAAGAATGGATGATCTGTGTGCTTGCTGCTAAAGACCCAAAAATAACAGCACAGGAAGCAGGCCAGAAACACCTCCAAAAGCTGGCTTTGCACAGAGGAGTGAATTATTACCCCTGAAAACAGCAGTGCCTCGCAGAAGAGAGAGCAGAATTGTTTGTGCCTTGTTTCTGCAATGTGTAAGGCTGCAGGACTCATCCATTTCCCCTGTCTGGAAGGACACAGCTGTGAGGTAAAGTGGAGCAGCCAGAGCCACAGCACAGGATTTGTGGGGCTGTTCGTTCTTTCTTGTGGTGTTTATGTTGCCATCAGGATTACCACAATTCATCTGGAGGGTATCAGGCACCTCCATATTTCTGCATGGGCTTTTAGGGTTGTCAAGAGTGTCTGGAGAGCTGCAGCGGTGCTGGTTTATTGGTGAGCTCTAACATCACCCACAAATCCTTCTCCACACCTCTTTAAATATTCAGCACATTACTTATGACCTCTGAGATATTAACAAACCCCTTAAGCCAAGAAATGCATTCATCTACTTTCTTAGGTATCTCCCAAGGAACTGGGAAGAGCTTTAGTGTTAGAATTACCTGCATCAGCACTGGCACTGATCCTGGAGTGAAACCTGCCCTGACACACCCCAGAATCCCAGATTCACTGAGGGTGCAAAAGAACTGAGACCATGGAGTCCAAGCTGTGCCCCATCCCCACCTTGTCCCCAGCCCAGAGCACCGAATGCCACCTCCAGGGATGGGCACTCCAAACCTCCCTGGGCAGCCCCTGCCAGTGCCTGGCCACCCTTTCCAAGCAGAAATTCCTCCTGATGCCTATAACCGCTGTATTCCACTCACAGAAGATGCTCTGATAAAATAATACAGTTCCTGGATTCAGGAATTCTCCTCCCTGTTTCTTTGGGAGCCATAAGGTGTTGTCCAGCTCTCTCACTGGAAATTCTGGAGTGACAGGCCCTGTGGCTTTATATTCCCCTGCAGGCCAGTTAAGCCTTGCTGAAGACCTGGTGTTAAGGGTCACACACAAGCCTGTTTTGTTCTGTTCTTTTGTTTTTAATTTTCTGTACAGCCTCTGCAATCAATACTGTTGAATGCTCTGAGAGAAATTACAGAGCCTTGGGGGTCCCTCTGAATAGTGGCAGGTTTATCTTGCTTATGAAATCAGTTGTTTATGAGGTGCTTGATGGTGCTGGATTATTCCACAGTGCTTGGGGATATCTATTCCCCTGAATTTTGCGGGTTTTTCTTAACAAAAAAAATCAAGGTGCATTTCTCATACAAGAAACATCTTATAAATATATTGCACAGCTGCATTTCCAATGGCTGCACTGTCTCTGAGGATTGCCATCTGTTCCAATTATTCCTTCATTGTTCTTGGTTTAAAGTGTGGCAGCTTTATAACCGCAAGGAAACTCTTGCCATGAGTTTGTCATTCTTGGGGATTTTAGCTTTTGTATCACTCTCCTCAGGGTGCCAAGGCTGTTCTCACACAGCCAGTGGAAAAATAGACTTGGGGTGTCATGTCAGTGACAATCTGTCTGCGGTGCTTAGCACCACAAAGAATGACAGCTCCAAGTGCAGAGGTGTTTCTCCCTTATTTATGTCTGCTCTGTCAAGCAATGGATGAACCAGCCCCCAGCTGGACAGGGCTTGGAGCAGCCTGGGATAGTGGGAAGTGTCCCTGCCCATGGCAGGGGGTGGCACTGGAAGAGCTTTGAGATTCCTTCCAACCCAAACCCTTCTGTGGTTCCATGAACCTGTGAACACAGGACAAAACCTGGCTCCCCAGTGCCAACGGTTCACAAGTGCACAGCACAAAATTCTGACTCAATTTTTAATGCCGTACAATTAGAAGATCTTAGAAAGGGTACTGGACATGCTAGGAAAGGTCTGCCAGGGGGAGTTCAGAGAAACTGGGAGTCTTAAAGCTCTGCATTAAGGGAGGTGAATTTCTGATTTATTTGATGACCTCAGAGCAACACCAAAGAGCAGTGAGGATCAACTGCAAGGTTCTGCATTTCAGTGCAGAAGGGATTTCAGGGTTTTGAGTAAACAATTTTCTTTAGGGTGTGTACAGAGTCCCAGAATGGTTTGGGTGAGAAGGGATCTTAAAAGTCAGGTGGGCAGGGACACCTTCCACTATCCCAGGTTGCTTCAAGCCCCATCCAACCTGGCTTTGGACACTGCCAGGGATCCAAGGGCAGCCACAGCTTCTCTGGGCACCCTGTGCCAGGGCCTCAGCACCCACACAGGGAGGAATTCCTTCCCAACATCCCAGCTAAGCCTGCTTTTGTCAGTTTTTTCCGCTCTCACTTGTCCCGTTTCTGAGATGCCGGGAGCGACAGAATCCCCGTTTGCCTGGGGGCCCCGTGGCTGTGCTGCCCCAGAGCCTCTTACCGATGGGGGTGCCCACGCCGTAGCCCTTGGAGTCGATGAGCCCCCCGATCTGGGTGAGGTTGCAGTTCCTCTGGGTCACGTACTCGATGCTGGTGGACTCCATCAGCAGAGCGTAGTCGGTGGTGAGCACGCGCTGGATGCCCTCGTCGTTGTTCTTCACCAGCGCCGTCTGCTGCCTGCTGCTCATGAACGCCCACATCTTCTCGTACGTGGAGATCTTGGATTTCTGCAGAGCGGGGGCAAAGGAGGCACCGAGTCACGCCAGCACCCCAACTGCCCTCGCCAAACGCCCCTCAGCCTCCCCAGCCTCAATGGCACTGCCACACCCGGGGTGACAGGGAACTGACAGCAGGGTTTCCCTCCTGCACCATTTCCCTCTTACTGGCCTTGCTTTATGCTGAGGAATCCCTTGTTGCTTCCCACTTTCTCTGCAGTGCCAGGATTGTCATGACCTGGCTCTGAAGTGCTCTGAACTTTTCTGGGGCCATGCAGGCAGCTGAGCCGGTGCAGCTGGGCACTGCTGCCCTGGGACACTCCCTCCCTCACACCCACTGCTCCGAGAGCCTGGTGATGAACAAAGCATCCATCTGCTCCCGTGCTGTTGGCACCACTTGCCTGCAAGTCACACACTTCAGGGATGAAGTTTGAGAAACAAACAGAATAAACTCCTCCTTTGTGCTTCCCATTGCAATCAGCCTTTTCGACGTGATCCTTTTGCCACAGGGGTCAAGGGCAGCGTCTCCTCGGTCCCTCAAGCCCTGCCTCTGGCTTACAGCCATCTCAGCTGATTCCAGGCTCAGTTTTAAACCCCAGCTTTGGGAGGACTCCTGTGAGAAGCTGATTTTCTGGTTCTTTGAGCTTCAAATGTTAATATGCCTCACCCGTAAATTCAATATCTGTGAATGTCACCTGAATTCCACCTGAGTTTGGTGAGCCACAGGATACCACTAAACCCTGAAGGTGGTTAAGTGGCTCTTCACTCATAGGAACCATTTTTATAGCTCAGTAGTGAATATTTTTGAAACTGATGCTATGTTTATGCACTAGACCGAGTCTGACAGTGAATTTAGTGGAACGATGTATTTCTTATTCAGAAGAGTTTGTAAGAAAGATCTTGGCTTCTCAACTTGCCAGCTCCATTTTTTTTTTCCCAGGATAGATCCCATGCCAAATTTTGGCCTTTGAATTTTCATTCATTTCAGTGGAAACACATCTGCACTTTAGAAGGCAGGAGCTGGCACAAGCTGCAACACGGGACTAGGATCTGTTATGATGGAGGGGCAAGAAAGCAGTGGGAAGATTTATGGGCATGATGGAAACAGAGCAGGGCAGCAGTCTGGAGAAATAAATGTGTGTCACTGCTTGTGGATGGGAAACATCTTGCCTTCAGCTGCACTTCTCCCAGATTTGGCAATGATGCCTGGGGTTCTGCTGGCTTGCCCTCCTACAAGGCTTAACTGTCCTGAGCTGCCCAGGCCCTGTTTTGAGTATTTTTCATCTGCTCTGGCTAGAACTGGCATCTCTACACAGGGAGGAGGCCAATTCTGAGGTTCCTTTCAAAGTCAGAACTCCATTTCCCCCACCACAAATAATCCCAGTTGCTTTTGTTTTCATTCCTCCCACTGTCTGGCTAAAAGTCACTGCAGAAGAGTGACTTCCTTGAAAAATATATCATCTTTAGAATGTTTTTTTTCTGAGGAAACTATTGCAATAAGGGCACTGGGCATTCCAAACAGGGGGCAGTCACAACTGTTAGCACCGCTAACCACAAGGGGTGTCAGCTTGAATAAATGCAAACGGAGCTTTCAGAAAAGCAGTGGCAGTACCTTGCTTTTCCAGGATGCTTCCTGATCTCCCTCCCGTCCAGCAGCTGCACGGTGTCAGCCCATCTTCCAGGGGCTTCCTGCTGCTGCTTTGAGCACAAAGTCCTCAATCAGAGCTCCCAAGAGTCAACTTTGTGCCAGGGTCTTTTTCTGTGCCTGATGTCTCCAGAAACCCTCTTTTCCATGTGTGTCCCATACTCTCCTGGAAACCGGAGGGATCCAGGCTTTGCCCTTCGTGTCCTACATGTCACTCCCTTGCTCCTGCCCCCTCCACAGCCAGGAATGCCCAGCACGTCGTCGTTCGCTTTGAAAAATGTTGGTCTGAAAAAAATCTGTTCCCCCCGGCACTCCTTGGCTTTAGCACTATTTGATTTGACAAATCGCATCTTGCAGCAGAGAAAGCGTTCGGGGCAGTGACCCCTCCCAGGGCACCCCGGCCCCGCGTCTCACTCCCTCGGGGCGTTCTTGCTGCTGCCGCAGCCCCCGGTGCCGAGCCCTCCCTTCCCTCCCGCTGTCCCCAGCTCTTCAGCACTCCCGGGGACAGGACAGCTCCCGGAAAGAGGCAGAGCCTGCAGTGTTTCAGCGGAGGTGCTGTAATTGTGCTGTGTACCCTGGGAAGAGTAATTGTTGCCTGAATTCCCTCCTGCTGCCTTCTCCCACTTCCCAGGCGCCTCCCTGGGCTGTGTGTGTGTTTATTTACCCCAAGGAGTGGATGCAGCATTTCACACTCACAGCCTTCCTTTGCAGACAGAAGTAGATGTTTGTGTACAGAGAGCTACTCCAAGATTTTTTTAATTTCAAGTTTTGGGAAGGACAAAGAACTCCTAGTCTTGTGAGGATCTGGAGAGGCTTCCATAATAAAAATCATAGCACCTTTGGTAAAACCCCGGGTGTCTACAAGTGTGATGCATTGCTTTTTTCATGCATTTTCACTGTGTCACCATCCCTCTGCCAGGGAATCCATCCCCAGTTTCTGTACTGTCCTTCCCCTGTGCTTCTGTGAATGTGTATTTCAGGCACAAGTAAGCTGGCACATGTAGTGCATAAATATTTAACCACCTTGTCTGAAGGTTTTCTTTTAGAAGCTCACATGCTTTTAAGCCTACATATTTTTGCCAGCGGGATTAATGGTGCAAAAAGAAATCAGTGTAAAACTAAAAATAGCTCTAGGAAATTTGTTCTGAGCTTCTCATGTTGAGCTTCAGGACCTATGTCCTCTAAAAACGCAGGGATGCAGCAGGATTTGAAATTTTGTTTCTGAAGCTAAATTAGACTTCAGAATATCAATGGCAGTGAGCTTCTTTGGGCATGGAAGACCAGAGGAGAATCCAGAGCTTGCCTTACTGGAATAGCTCCAGGTGGGTTTCCATCTCAGTGGAAATGTCAGCTCAACATTTCAGGAGATCACTACAGCAAAATGCTGCAGTTGGTGTTTTTCTTTTGGCAAGGAAACATTTCTGTTCAGCCAGAGGAGAGCCTTGACAGGGGCAGTTCGCCCTTGGCAGCACCAGCAGGGACAGACTACACAGAATCCCAGAATCCCGGGATGGTTTGGGTTGGAATGGATCCCTGGAGATCACCCTGTCCCACTCCCCTGCCAAGGCAGGGTCACCACAGGAATTTTTGATTTTTGCCTTTTTGGGATGTCCCCAGAGAGGGAGAGATCAACATCTCTTGTCACAGATGTTGTTCTGCCCCACTGCTTCCTCCAGAGTCTCACCCCTTCAAAGGCTCCGTGTGTGTGACTCCATGAACACCATCCATCCTCAGATGCCACAGGGAAAAGCCTGATCCGGGCTCATCCTGAGTTCCCTGCTGAGGCTGCTGACGAAGCTGCTAATTAATTCTGACTGTCCCAGGATTTTTGTGCATGTGTTTTGTATTTATAGCTTGTTGGCTTTTACACTGACATTTTATGAGATTATCCATTTTGTATGTAATTAATACTGATCATTAAGGAAAAGAAAAAAGACACAATTATCACAGTTGTCTACCAAACAATTAGCCACAGAAAACTCTTCCCTTGCAGATGTGTTCAGGTGTGCGTGTGGCTCCTGTATTGGTAGCCTGGGTTGTACTGACCATGGAGCATTCAAAACAGGGGACAAACAAACTTGCATTTTCCTGCAGAATTACTGTGGTGTAAATGTGGCTGTCAGAGGGGGAAGCAGACTTTTCCAGCTGCCTTTTAGTGAAGCGGCTGGAAGGGAACAGGGTCCCAGCTGGAGGAGAATATCCCCATGTCCATGCCCTGGCTCCCATCAGAGGCAGATGGGTTTATTCCTCGCTGCACTTCACTGCCAGGCTGGTTTTCCACGTGTCCTGGGGAAACCTGCTGGGTTTTATGCTCCTGCTGCTGAAGGATCCACTGTGGCTGGGGTACCTGGTGTATTTACCTTCTCCTCCAATCCCTCGGGATGCTGTGGTTGTGGCTGTGGGTGAATTATGTGTTTACCTACCCCTCCAATCCCTCAGGATGCTGTGGCTCTGGCTGTGGGTACCTGGTGTATTTGTCTTCTTCTCTAATCCCCTCGGGATGCTGTGGCCCTGGTTTTGGGTGAATTATCCATTGCCCTCCCTCTGCAATCCCTCAGAATGCTGCGGCTGTGACTGTGGGTACCTGCTGTATTTATCTTCTTCTCCAATCCCTTAGGATGATGTGGCTTTGTTATTGGGTGGATTATCTATTTCCCTATCCCTGCAATCCCTCGGGATGCTGTGGCCCTGTTTTGGGTGAATTATCCGTTTCCCTGCAATCCCTCGGGATGCTGTGGCCCTGTTTTGGGTGAATTATCCGTTTCCCTGCAATCCCTCGGGATGCTGTGGCCCTGTTTTGGGTGAATTATCCGTTTCCCTGCAATCCCTCGGGATGCTGCGGCTCCGCCTCCCGGCCCCGCTGGAGCGCCGGGGCGGCTCCGGCCCCGCAGCTGCCCGGAGCTGCCTTACCTTGAAGAAGGTCATGGTGGATCCGTCCCTGACAGCCCCGTACTCGATCTTGGTTTGCTTTGCCAGGTCATCTGCCGAGTCGATGGGAGATTCCATCCTCTCCACGGTCAGGAAGGCAGCCAGGTTGGCAGTATAGGATGAGATTATGATTAGGGTGAAAAACCACCATATTCCTCCAACTATTCTGGTGGAAAGAGCTTTGGGCATCAGCTCTGAGCCTGTTACAACACCATCAAAACAATCATGTTAAAAGGAGGCTTTCCTGATAGCACAGCCTGGTTTTAGGCACAGAATGCTTTTATGAGCTGTAGCATGATAAAATGATTTCAACAATCGTCTCACAGATGCACAGCTGACATTTATAATGGTAACACACTGGGAAGGGGATGTGTGCCATGATACATGACAAATGGAATTATCCTTGGGTCTAAGCCCCCTTACCTCTCTGAGCTAACCAGCCTTGTGATATTAATCTTGTACATGCCCAGCAAGCTACTCTGGTATTTCTGTCTGCTTCTGGAGTCCCTTTGTGCCTGTACTCTGCAACCAATTTTGTAACCAGAGCTCTTTAGCAAATGCTCTTCTGCTCACAGCTGCCTGACAGAAATACCTCACAGGAGGAGCCTGCCCTGTGCATCCTATGGACACATCTCAGCACCAACAGGGAGATCAGTGCAGCTCCAGTGACCTCCTGGGAACCTCAGCTCAGCCCCCGGCAAAGCTCTTTCTAGAAACACGTGAAAAGCCAGAGGGTCGATGGACACGTCCCTGGGATCCTCAGGGCGATGCCAAGTGTTGGGCAGTGCATTCCAGCACTCGTTATTGTGAACAGGTCTGAGCAGGGCTCTGCCACTGCCAGGAACCCCCACAGAGCAGCACGTGTTACCTGCACTGCAATGGTTTCAGGCAGCTCAGATAACCTCTGTTCCGGCCACACAGACTCTGGTGTTTCTAAGCATTCTCAGGGAAATTTTCTGCTCTTTTCCTGGGGGGCCAGTCCCACTGAATTCTGTGCATAACGTGGGGTTTGAGGATCTGGTTCTGCAAAGCTCTTAGGTAGCCTCCTGAGTAATTTGACTTCAAAGTTAAGTTTTTGCATAATTATTTTGCTGATGAGGGATGGACTTAAGAAAATGCTTAAGAGGCTGTCAACACAATGCTCAGGGCTAAAGCTTTTGATTTGACAAATGTACTTTTCTTACTGGAAAAACATGTTGACATATTATGTCTCCTCATCTATTCAGTGAGTTCTGCAAGAAATTTCAACATTACAGAGAACACTTTCAGACTTTGCAAAAACTCTGAATGTGATTTTTGGGGCAGAGACTGAAAGGGTGAAACCTTGCCCACCAACCAGCAAACAGATTGGAGCTGTATTTGTAAACACAGAGCTGAGTCTCGTAAAGGTCAGAGCTAAGCTTAGCCCAAGGGTTGGAGTGTGTTGACAAAGCTGCCAAACAGCGAGAGCAGTCTGAAGGCAAAAACTCTCACTTGAAATTTTCCAGTCCAAATGGAGCTGTTGCCAGAGCTGTAGCTCTGCCTGGGTTTGTGTTTGGGTTTCTGCTGTACTTTCTTGATTAGAGATTTCCTGATTAGAGATTTTTTATTTTTTTTTTCCAGTACAATGAAATATTTCCTTGTTGCTCTCTGTTTCTAAGCTGGGGTTGAACTGCAAAAGCTGTTCAGGTCATCCTGAAGGAATTCTTGCATTTAAGCTTAGGCAGGCATACAAACAGAATTCCTGCACTTGGCTCCTGATGCTGTGCCATGCACATGGAATGTGCCAGCACTGCTCGGGAGAGGCTGGAAAATCCCTATGTTCTGCACTTGTGGGGTGAGATGCCAAACCTCCTGTGATTTTCTGCAAGAAATCATTGTTTGTGGGAAACAACACACGCAGTTCCCAGCCTGGTAATTGTGCCCTGAGTGACTGCTCTGGTGGGGTGAGAGCAAACCCTTCTCCTGGCTGAGCCGAGTGGGGCAGAATCTCATTTTCCCCATGGTTATTCCAGTGCTCACCTTTCTGAGTGCCTCGGTTCCAGCAAAACCCATTGGCTTATCAGAGAGTAATAGTATGGCCTGGGCTGGAAGGGACCTTAGGGATCACCCAGTGCTACCCCTGCCATGGGCAGGGACACCTTCCACTCTCCCAGGCTGCTCCAAGCTCTGTCCAGCCTGGCCTTGGCCACTTCCGGGAATCCAGGGGCAGCCACAGCTGCTCTGGGCACCCTGTGCCAGGGCCTGCCCACCCTCACAGGGAACAATTCCTTCCTGATATCAAATCTAAACTTACTCTGTCAGTCTGAGTCATTCCCTGTGTCCTGTCCCTCCATCCCTTGCCCCCAGTCCCTCTCCAGCTCTCCTGCAGCCCCTTTAGGCCCTGGAAGGGCTCTGAGCTCTCCCTGGAGCCTTCTCCTCTCCAGGTGAGCACCCCCAGCTCTCCCAGCCTGGCTCCAGCCCTGGAGCAGCTCTGGTGCCTCCTCTGGGCTCTCTCCAGCAGCTCCACGTCCTGCTGCTGTTGGGATCCCCAGGGCTGGGGCAGGTCTGCAGGTGGGGTCTCACCTGAGCACAGGGACACAGGGGCAGGATCCCCCCCACTTCCTGCTGCCCAGGCTGTGGGATCAGCCCGGGATCTGCTCCATCCCCCCCTCCCTGCTCCACCCGGGCGCTCCCTGCTCCGGCTGCTCCTGCCTGCCCTGTTTCTGGCTGGGCTGAGCTCTCCTTCCTGCCAGTGACAGCTTCCCTGGATGGATTGGATGAAATGCGCCCTGTTTGGATGCTTTCAGAGGATGCAAACACATCTGAGACTTCCAGGGGAAAAACAGGGGAAGCAGTATCTAAATCAAAATGTTGCCAGCAAGACTCGGGGGCAGAGACAATACTTGCTGAAGTCTCTCTAGTGCCTTTTTATGGCAGACATGACAGCCAATCCTGATCCAGACTTTGCTCACGCTCTGTAGAAAAGAGAAAGTCTGATCATCACATTTTAAAATTTAATCACAAGTGGCTTCCAGTCAAGCATAATGAGCAGCTGCTGCCAAGGAGGAGGAGTGCAACGCTGGACCCAGACTTCCACCACCACTCCCATCATGTCCAAACTCTTCACGTGACCATGATGCACAGACAATCACACCACAAGTTTGCACATGGAAACATTTGCATTGCCTTACAAATGTTTTCTTTTTCCTTTCTTTCTTTCTTTTTTTTCTCTCTTTCTTTTGTTTTGTTTTGAATCTCCTTAAAAGACAAGCAGAGTCTGGTTGGGGCTGACTGTCATGTACCCAAGGTAGTGGTAACGAGCAGACACTGCATCCCACAGTTTGCTGTGGATGATGGTAAACTCCAAAAAAGGCAGGACAGGAAACACAAAATCCTGGGGCACTTTCACACACAGGGCAACCACAGTTAGATACACACACCTGCCTGACACTGTAAAATCTCAACCTGTGTTTCACTGAAAAATTGGAAGGAAAACAAAAGAAAAAAAGCTCCAAAACAAAGCAGAAATGCTCTTCTTTCATCCAACCTCCTTCAAAGCAATTTCTGTGGGAAAGCTCTATATCCTCTCAATACAACAATGCACCACCAGAAGCAAGTGCATCTTAGGTAAATTCAAACTTTATTCTCTACCATATCTAGGAAAAGATCCTCTTTATTTGTAATTTTTTTTTACTCGCATCTGTTAAAGAGGAAAGAATAAACTGTACCTGTATGAATGCAGAGATGATTTTACATTCCTTACTTAAATGTTTAGGAATTTAATACCAAGATACTGCTGAGCTTTGCCTTTTTGGTTGTTGTGGAGTGGGGTCTTTTATGTTCAGCTTTGATTCAACTTGAAATGTTTGTCAGAAAACATTTTCTCTTTTTTCAGTGGACCCCAGTTTTGGTGAAAAGTGATTTAGTTGGAAACCTTGGAACATCAATGCCATAAGCAAATGTGTTTAGTACATAGATCTATTTGACTTCCCACATGGAGTAAGCTTCATTGCTTCTCCTTGGCCTCTGAATAAAATGTCAGCTGTTTCCAGAATCATCAGCATCAGGGGCTTGTGACTGGGTTAAGTTAAGGCTTCTAGGGTTGGATATATTCACAGAAGGATGGGACTCATACCTGCAGAAAAGCCATAGAAAACAGGGGTTTGGTGTTGGTTTTAAACAGCATGTTTGACAAGTGCCTACAAACTCAACAACCCTTCTGGAGAAAGAGCATCTTTCCTTGTTTGGCAGCTCGAACAGTTCTTCTAGGGCAGCTAAGGCTGTTTATGTTGGGATGGAGCCCAACATTTTCCTGTTGCCAAAACCCTGATAAGGATAAACTCAGCTTCAGCAAGAGGCACTTCGCGTCCCTCTGGCAACTAAATTCCGTTTCAGCTGCAGAGCTCCCGTGCGGCCCTGTGTGCTCCCCTTTCTCTCAGGTGCTTGCCCTCCTTCCTCCTGGCCGGGGTTGCACAGCTCCCCCGCGGCAGTGGCTCCTTCCCTTGCGCTACCCTTCGTGTGTGAGGTCAGCTTTACAGAGGGTGGAGTTTACCAGCACAGAAGCCCTTGAGCAGACTGTGGGACGTGTGCGAGAACGAAGTGTAACCGGTGTACCTTGCTGCATGAGAGCTCCAACTCCAAACCAGAAACTATTTAGTAAAGTAAAATTGTTTTCCACCACATCTGAGTCTGGGTTGCACGGGTGGGGGTTATACCACTCGTATGGTGTAAACCTGTGGCAGTCAACAGAAACAGTCTGTAAACATCGAGCAGAGGACACACAGCAAACCTGCCGAGCAGCGCGCCCGGCACGGCACCACGCGGGGACCAGGCACGGGAGAACCCGGCATGGAACGGGGCTGTCCCCGTGCCAAAGGAGGGCTTGGCACCCGGGGGGTCCCCGGGTGTCCCCACGCTGCCCCGTGCCAGCCGCGGGCAAGCTGTGGTGCGAGGGATGGCACACTGCTGGGCCTGGCACGGGGCTGCTGCTCCTCTCCTCTCCTCCCTGGCATGACCCCTCAGCTCCCTGCCCCGCTCTCAGGGCACTGCCGGGATGCCTTTTGGGAATCGGGAAGGAGCAGCAGCTCTCTCAGGGTGACCGTGCCCTCCTTGCAGCAGCAGCAGCAGCAGCTGCCCATCATTCCCAGAACCACTGGATGTTCTGAGCTGGCGGGGACCCAGCAGGTCCGTGGAGTCCCGCTCAGATGCAGGTGCCCGTGCAGGACCAGCCCCGCAGCCTGCTCTGCCCGCCTTTTGGGAGGCACCGGGAGCAGCGGCAGCTCCCCAGGGACACGGGATGGGCACCGCGGGGAGGCAGCTGCACAGGGATGATTCCCTGGGAGAGCTCTGGGCTAAGCACACCCCAGCAGGAGCACCCCAAGGACTCTTCCTCCTCGGGGTGCCCGCTCCGGCTCCCCAGTGCCACGTGTGAGTGCAGCTTTAATTGACAGCCTCACCCAACGCATTCTAATTACTGTTGCAACAATATAATTAAGCATTGAATTTATGCACGGTTGCGAGCAGAGCGCCTTGCTTAACTGAAGTAATGAGGTCTGGTAATAATGAACCCGTTAACTGGGAGAGGATGTAGCTTAGGATGCCATCAGCTGCACAATACCCAGAACGAGAGCATCAAAAATCATGACAAAAGACAAAGTTCTCAGGTTCAAGTTACAACAGTTCTGCATGCACCCGTCAAAAGAAAAGCAATTCCCAAGTTAGATGTTTCAGATTTCTGCTGTAATAATGGAAGCAGGTGTTATGGAGTGAGCAGATTGTTCCCAACTCAGTTCATGCACACAGAGGGAAACACATCCTTCACAAGAGACCCCCGGTTAGGACCAGTGGGTTGCCAACAGCCCTAGGAGTGAAGAGTTCCCCCCACAGCATTCACATAGGGCAGGAAGAAGAATAAATCCCTCTGCCTGACAAGACAAGGCTGGAATTTTGCAAAATTTCAGATCACCACATTCAGCGAGCCGGACACAAATGTCTCTACCACAGAAAGAGCAAAAGGGCCATTGCTAGAAAGTGGCCATGAAATGCTGGCAGCAAAGCCTCGTCTTCCTGACTGGGAGGGTTTTTCTAGCCCTGGGTACATGTTTCAATGTATTAGTAGGGTGTACGTCTCCTTTGCACCTCAAAACAAAATCTGCTTTTCTTCTCGTGTTTCTGTTGCTGCACTGAGCTGTGGTTTACAGTTCAGCAGAACTCACTGCTCAGACCTTCTGTTTTCCTGGCCTTTTTCCCCCTGGCTTTCTCCCTTTTCAGCAGCAGCTGTGCTGAGGTTTCTGATAAAGGTGAGATGCTCAAGGTCACCCAAGCACCTCTTCCCACAGGGTCTGTGTGACATTATTGACTCAGCTACTTGGCTCTGCCTTCACTGACGTAGCAGCACAGCTGACATGGCATTAGCAGAAAGGGAAATTTTGGCAGAAAACACCTTGTTCATCCACTGGCAGTGTACTTGGAACAGAGCTTTGCCAGTCTGCAACCCTTCACAATGATGAAAACTTCAGTGCTTGGGTTTAAAAATTAATGTAACAATGACAGGGCTATGCAAGGCTCAGAGACAAATGAGAAATTATTCAGCTGCTGAAAAGTTGAAAGAAATGACAGGAGGATTATACCAGTCTCTGCAAATTATTCCCAAGTATTTGTTTTCCAGGAACTGATGTCAAAATGTGGGTAACCATTTAATTTACTGTGACAGTGCTAAGAAGTGGATGGTTTCTGGGGTTATTAAAACCAACCAATATTTGCTGAAACACTTTGCAAGTCTTACAGAAATCTTGCTGTATTTAGAGACACGGTCAGGTCCCGATGTGTGTTTCAAGAACATCTTAGCTTAAAACGTATAAATCTAAATTAACATGAACACAATTTCCCTTCTTCAGTCCATGCAGCTGAATCGAACTGGGCACTGCTTTCAGGCATCAGCTCAAGGAAAGCATTTGTGTTCCCTTCCACTGTTCTGAGGTGGAGAGGGCTGGGGGATGTTTTCAGTCTTGGCACACAAGTGCAGAAAAGCCAGTCTGCCAGAGAGGAGCAGATTTAAGATCAGTCATGACTGATGGGTTGTGTACAGTAGAGTTATTGTTTATGGTGCAGTGAGGCAGTGCAGCAGCCTGTGGGAAGTCAGGAGCAATAGCACACAGCCTCAGAGCTGCTGGGGAGGGATGAACTCCTCTTTCACCTCAGGCCACCCCTGGGGAGTTAATCCATGACCTCTGCTCCTCTGATTCACAGAACCATTCTGGTTGGAAGAGACCTCTAAGGCTGGGCCTCCAGGTTCACCTTTTGGGTCTTTTACCTTTGAACTGTGCGCACTGTGAGTGGAAAAGGGAAATGCCTACATGCAAGAAAGAAACTGCTTTTCGGCACATATCTGCTGGGGTGGTGCCTCCTGAGGCATCCCATTGGATATTTCTCTTGGAACAGCCCTTAAAGAAAGCAAAACCTCAGTGCAATACAGAACAGCAGTGTTGATGAGAAAACACCGAGTCTTTGCAGAAAGGTTTGAGGATGGGATAAGCCCCTCAGGATGGTTTGATACCCCCGTGCTCCAGAGCCCATCCAGCACCTGTGAGGGGAGAGGCTGTGGGTGCATCTAGAACTCTGTCCTGGCCTTACCTGGCAATGACAAAGAGGACACAGCTGACTCCGAGGCAGGCCAGGAGGACATACATCCAAATATCTGGAGAGAGAGGGTTTAGGAAGGAGAAGACGCCGGGGTTGGTCCCGTTGGGCTTGCGGTACAAGATACTGATCCCCAGCGTCATGAAGGGCTTGGAGAAATCAATCACTTTCTCTCTGACATAGGTAATGGTGAGAGGAGCCACAGCCAGGTCAGCTTTCTGGGAACACAGAAGGGAAAACACTCATCTCCTTCACATCCAGCAAACCTGCCGCAATTCCCTCCATTCCTTCCCCAAGTATTAAAAAACAATTTTGGCTCAAATTGAACAAAATGTAACATTTCTAGGGTATTTTGGGGTGCGTGGTGTGACATTCCATTTCCTTTTTTTACAAGGCAGGGGGACATTTGGATCATGGCTACTGATGGACGTGTTCCCCCAAAACCTGCAAAGTGCTCATTCGGGTGTTCCTACTCTGATGGGTGGCAAAACAGACACAGCAGTGGCTCTGAAAGGTGAAAAGCACAGCAGAGATTTCATATATAAAATACCCCAGGAGAAAGGAGAGCAGAGAGAGAAGGGCTCAGCCTTACATGATCTATGAGTTCCTTGACCATCCCATTCCACTCTCCCTTGTCATTCTGGGCTCCGTATTTGCCGTCAGAAACGAGTTTGACCTCATAGATGAAGCCTAAAATGTTTGACAGCTCCTTTAGCAAGTCCAGGCAGTACCCCTCGAATCTGTCATTGCCATACAGGGGCTTGTCAGACTTCTTGTACATCACATAGGGATCTTCCTGCAGGAAAACACAGCAGACAGGCAGGGAGAGATGTGAGGCTTGGCTCCGATTAGATCAGTTTCTCTACGTGATGGAAATGTTTTCCAAAGGGATTGCAAGTACATGGGAACCAGCAATTCACTGTGTGCATTAGAAACTGTTCTAGGTGTGTTAACAAACTCATTGAATGAATTAGTGATGAGCATAAGGGCCCTAATTTTCAGAGGAACGGACCACTTGTGGCTTCCCAGGAGCTTTAATTTCTGTTGTGCCCAGCAGCTCCAAACTCAGACCCAAGGTCGGACCCTACATTGTCCCACTCCAAGGGACAGGAAAGGATACTGAAGGAGAGAGGATCCTAAATAAGACAGAAAAACCCATAAGGGGAACCAAACATTTTATATTCTGCAAAAAAATAAGTCTTTGCTGAGAAAAACATTCAAACGGAGCGAAGAGGGAATGGAGAACAGCAAAGGCAGATTGCAAAGTGCATTTTTGTTTTCCCTTTTACAGGATTTTGGATAGAAGAAGATCTGGGCAAGCGGTTTAATGTGGCAAAACACCTCTGGCAATAGACAAGCGGTGTAGAACGAGTCTTTGAGCTCTTTACCTCCTCGGGAGGAATTAGGCAGAGCAATTGAAAAAGAAGCGGCATTACTGGGGACGCAGAAAGCACGGGGCAGCTCCCGAATACCCAGTTACGCTTTTCCCACTTCTCACAGTAAGAGCAATGACTCGATCTGTCTGCCTGCTGTTTAACACCTCCTTTCAGCCCTCTTTGTCTCATTTGTAAAACAAAGGATGTGTAAGCAGTGACTGTAAATCTGGGTGTGCGTGTTCGTTCTGGGCGGAAAAGTGTTGGAGAAGGCGGAAGGATTTTGAAGGCACATGTTCCCGGGAGCCTTTCCGTGGCAGGGTGGTGTTTTTGAGTGAACCTTGTGCACGTGTGTGCAGATGCTGAGCCCGGCTCTGGAGCTGTGGGCCGCCTTACCAGGATGGTGGTGACGATGAGCGTGCGGTTGGCCAGGGAGTCCGTGATGTTGGTGGAGCGGTCCTTGTTGCTGTCCGTCATGTTAAGGCCACTGTAGGAGTTCCAGACCCCAATCTGCACACAGGAGAGCTGGTGAGAGGCTGCCCTCATCCCCTGAGCCCCCAGAGCTCTGGCCTCGGGGGTCACCTCAGCAAGGGACCGAGCGCTGGAGGAGGGAGGCAGCAACACCACGGGCTGATTCAGAAACCCCAGGGAATGACTGCAAAGTGCAAAGATGCAAACCCAGGAGCAGTGAGAGTATGAGGCTTGGCAGTGCAACGCTGGGGTGGCCAACTGGATACTAAAGTGGAACATGCTGGCTTTATCCTCTGCTAAAACAAAAAGTCAAATGTTTATTTTTGTGATTTTTTTTTTTTTAAAAATTGTCAGTGGTGGAGTTGAGACAGGTGGCAAGACCTCCCTTTTCTGACAGAACAGGTTAAAAGCCTGAATGAGCCCATTGGAACAGACTGATGGCTGCACTGGCCTTTTGCTTGCCCCTTGCCTTCAGCAGGTTTTAGCAAAGATTATTCTGTCATTCCTGGACTCCTGGATATGCCAGAGCTATCAAGGTGATACCATTGCACACCCGAGCACTATTTGCTCAGCAAACATCAGTGGCCAAAGGCAAATTCCTTTCTAGCCCTGGAGACAGTGAAAACTTCCAGTATTGACTGCCCAGTCCAAAGCCTCCAGGGAAGATCTTGGTGATTTCAGAGGATTTGGATCTACGCTGTGGGGCCAGAAATTACACCAATGTTATTTCTTCAGATCAATATTTACTCAGCTTAAATGCAAAAGTCTGGAAAGCATCTCCAGTGTTTTTACCCTTGGATTTCAGTGCCCAGCCTGGCTGGGGGCTGATGTGAGGAGCTCCAGGCAAGGAGCTGGCTCAGGCAGTTTTGTTTGTGCTGGGAACTGTGGAGAGCACAACCATTTCAAACAAACTCAGGGTTTGTGTCCCCAGGTGCCACTGCTTTTGCCCCTCACAAACATTTCTTTTCCAAATTTTTAATGGGGGCATCCATGCCATTAAAATAAATTAAAAAAAAAAGTTTATGCCAACCATTTGTCAGTCATTCCCTTTGTTTCCAAAACTAGATCAGGTTGGGAAGCTGATCTGACAAGTGCACGAATTTACAAAGGAGATAAAACTGTTGGCTATTATGGCAGCCTGAGCCAGGAATACAGTAAATATCCAGTGTCCTTGGATTTGCACCAGGGTGGATGAGCCCTTCTGCTCACTGTTACTGACTTGGAATGCGTTTGTTGGCTGGCAGCAGGGGAAGAGGAGGACAGCCGTGGGAACAGGGAGCAGCACAGTCACAGAGCACACAGAATCACAATCAGAGAGCACATCTGGGCAAAGGAATAGCACCGCAGGGCACGAGGATGGGACCGAGGCAGGACATCACTGTGGGGAGTCCAGGGGATCTTTTGCAGTTTAGTGACAAGTTTGAGAGGTGTCATGTGCCCTTCCCAGCGAGCCCACGCTCTGAACCAACTGCAATGCGGTTTAAATCCGTTCAGCAGGGCACGAGATGCCTGCAGTCCAAAGGGAGATTCTGCGTGTCAGGGATGATCTGCTCCCCAGGAAGGCGGGGACAGGGCCCTTGTGCCTCAGCCTGGAGATCAAACTGGGCTTTTCAGTGTCTGTGTGCTGCATGAGAACACAGAGAGGGTTGTAGGGGGTGTTTTACACTGGCCTGTTCTCACTAAAGCAACACAAACCCAAAACCTTTCTAAACCGCATATGAGGGAGGGGGGGTGGAATAATGAGATCTATTCAAACCACGGACAAAATACAATTCTAAGCAATATAAAAAATTTCTGTCCCATGACTGCAGAAGAGTTCAGACTCAGTGAATGCAGTTTTTATCTTCTCCTCATAGAGCAGCAGCCAGGGGTTGTAAGTCCTGTGGGGAGCAGTGCGTGGAGCTGGTCTCCAAATCCCACTTTTGTGTTTTAAGCACCTTACATTCAAAGAGGGATGCGATTCCTGGGGTAATTGACATCTTCTATAAACAAGCTTAGTCCCAATTTCCATATGTTAGTGAATGACAGCACCCACTTAATCATCTCTATTATTTTCTGTAAGGAGCTAATAACACACTCATCCAAATTTTGAGGCAATAATGCTCGAACGCTGCCAGCTCTGAGAGGTTTGCGTGGGGAAAAAAATGCCCCCACCCGGCAGACTTTGGAGCTGATGCCAATACGCATCCAAAATAGTGTCATTTTACCCCTCAGGGTAAATTTTAGGTGAATCAGGAAGGATGGCACATGAGAAAAGGACTGGTTTTGCTGCATCAGGGGCCCCTACTCAAAGATGGGAAAAGCACAGCTCCCAAGAAGTAAAATAATAATTAAACCCCCCTGATTTTGGTGAAAAAGCTGAATCCTGCCAAGATCTCTTTAGTCTTCGCAATTACAGTGTCTCAAGTGGAGAAAAACTTATCCTACCAGGAAAATTCCTGCTTTCAGAGAGACTGTTGTCTCTAAACTGCAATAGGAGAGTCACCATTAAAACCCAAAGGCTGAGTGTGCAGACCCAGCCCACAGGGTTTTGGCATCACCTGTCTGTACGAACCTTCTTCCACACTTTATATAAATGATTAGAACCCTCGCCAGCAGCCTTGGTACAGGGGAAAAATAAACAGAGTGCTTCATTAAAAATGAAAAGAGAAGCTGTCTGGAGAGCTGTGTGGGAGCAATTACAGTTAAATTCTCAATTAACCCATCAGCAATTACCACCCAGAGCCAAGCCAGCACACAGAGCAAGGGCCAGCAGCCTCGGGAGCTGCTGTCACCTGCTCTGGGGTTTGGGACACGCACAGCTGCCACCCTCAGGGCAGCCCCCATCGCTGACTGAGGGCTGAGAAAAGGGAAAGAGAACAAATCCAGCCTCAGAAACCTGGAGAATTCTCAACATCCCCGCTTTGTTGAGGCTGTTACTCAAATACCTTCTTTGCTCTCTCCCTCACGTCACATTTATCTGTGCACTGCTATATAAATTTATCTATCTCTATATATGAATTTGCCATCCACAGTTGCAGTGGCAAGCACTGAAAATGAGGTGCACTTAAAATGATTCTTTCCATTAGATAAGTATTGCCTGCCCCACATCCCCCTCCCATACCTCGAAATAAAACGGGCTTGTAAAATACAAACCCAATTTAGCATCTCTGCTCTAACTTTCACTCAAATCACTTGAGAGTAGTGGGGTTTTTACCTGGTCACAGGAGATTCAAGCTGAGGAACCATGCCCATTTCAAATTCACTTTTTGCCGTGTTTTTTAACACAAGACCTGCTTACCTTTTCCGTGCCTTCCTCCTTGAGGCTGATGATGTCCAGGTCGAAGTCCTTCCTGAGCCCGTCGGTTTTGTTGAAGGTGATGCGCCCGGTCAGGCCCTCCCACCGTGCCTGGGGACACAAACACACCCTGCCTGTGGCAGCCAGCAGGAGCTGCTCTGGCCCCATAGCAGGAACTGCCATTTCAATGCACCACAGCATCGAATAACTTCCAAATTTGGGGGTTTTCAAGCATGTGTGGCTTAGCTACTCTGGAAAAACCCTTTGTTTTGTTGTCGAGTTTCTTTCTGATATGTTTTGTATTTTGCAACCAGGCACAAGTGTGTGACAGATTACAGTTTACACAGATTGATTTACATATGTCTGATTAGAGAGACATATGCACTGATAAAAGAATACAGACTGACTGAAGGGAAAGGGAGAACTGCACGTGCCCAAAGCCAGGGCAGTTCTGCACTGCACAAGAATTCACTGAGGAGCTCAAAAAGGGGAATCTGCTCTGTCCAAGCTGTGGGGCTGGACCTTGGAGCTTCCAGGAGAACCCAGCCAGTCAGAGAAACCCCATAAAAGCTCTGTAGGGTAAGGCCAGGGAATGCCTCACCCAGGGGGAAGGATAGCACACAGGTCACAGAGGAGCAGGTCTGGTCCAAGCAGCATTTCCCTGTTCCAGCCTAACCCAGTGAATCCCAATCCTGGTTTTAAACACTGGCACCAGGGCCTGGATGTGTCCTGCACAGCCAGGAGGATTCCCTGTGCTGGGGAGCCCTTCTTCAGGGAGGGGGATCAAGGGCAAGGCTGAACTTTCTCCACGATTTCAGTCTCCTGTATCTTGTGAGCCTCCCATCCAGCCTGTTTGCCTTGAAATGAGGTCTCCCTCCCACCTCATTTTGTCCCCAGAGCTGGTGCTTATCCATAAAACAAAGTGATGGGTTTCAAAGTGCAGACAATCTCGATAATCTATATTTGGGAGGTCCCCCATTAGATTAAATTTGTCAGAGAGACAAGGAGAGCTGACGATAAATGATGGCATTGTTCCTTCGTGTGTGTCAGCCATATAATTTTAAATTACAAGCTTTTCCACCACACATCGTTCCTTGCCTCATTTAATTTATTGGAGACAGAGGACACAAGTGAAGCAGCATTAAAAATCACCACACTTACAGACTGGTGTCTCCCCTCCCTGTTTAACCTGAATTCCAGCCCTGAATCTGCAGGATTTAATCTCGGTTGCTGGGGAGCTCTCGGGCAAATCTGGTGCACTTGGAATTTGTGGAAACAGCAGCAAACACACTTCAGTAACATAAGAATGGAAAAGCATTAACGCCACAAATTTGCTGTGAGATTTTCCATCTTAATGACTTGCTAGCACACACAAGTCTCTGCTGTAAACAGTGAAACACTTGCAGGATTATTTATTACTTATTTATTTATTATGCTGATATAATCAAGATAGCAGAGGGGACACATATGGATGAATTTCAGTCTCTTAACGTCCCTTTCTCCAGCCTGTGTTTTCACTCCTCTGATGTGCCCCCATCTCTTATTCATAAAGATGGAACATTTTATAAAAGCTGCTCCTTAGAGGTCAGTTTCTCCATGGGGGCTGATCCTGAATAAAAACCCAACGTTGTGTTGGGAACTGGCAGCAGGGGCCTCCATCTCCACTCTTGTGGAAAAGAGATTTACATGGTGGAATGCATCTCATTTTTCCAAACGGGCTTTGGTGCTTCCACCTCTGCACTAAAGGGAGGAGAAGGTGTTAGAAGCTGCTGAAATTGTGAGGTACAGAGAACTTCAGTCCCACTCAGGCCACCAAATAATGACCCAACTGTGGCTTCAGTATAAACAGGAGCCAGGGAGTGTTCCTCAGAAGGGTTAAATACTAATGGGATTTTTAAGCCCTAATGGTGAGGAACATGCTTCAGATACCGCCTGAATTCTAAATTTAATTTCTGATTTTTATTTTATTGCTTCTAAACCAAAACAGAGAAAGTAGCACACGCAGAGTTCCTGTTAATTAACAAACTGAAATGAAGCAGAACTTCCTGAAAAGCCAGGGGCTGCATGTGTATGTATCACAGAGATGGCATTTCATGCTTTCACACACAGGATTTATAGCAGATTTTATGTATCTGGTGACACACTGAGTGTTACAGGACATAAAAAAAAGCTGATCAGGTAATTGATCAAAAAGCATCACTGTGAGCAGCTGTTCAGACTCCTTCTTACTAAGCCTCGAGAAGGGAGGGGACAGAAGAGGTCACAGACACAACTTCAGCCACCTTGGAGGGCTGGCAGGCCAAAATACACAAAGCAACCATAGGAGAGCTGTGAAACTCCCTGCTTTCACTGTGAAACTCCCTGCTTCCACTGCCTGAAAAGATGAGGGCTCTGGGGAAAGCACAAGCTGGACTCTGGGGTTAAATATTCCAATTCCAATCCCTGTCAATAGATTGATGGGAAATCACAGCAGCAGGAGAAGGGAGCTGACTCAGCTTCCAAGGTCAAACACTCCAGAGCAGTTTTAGCAATTCCCACCCATCTTTGGGTGGTCTTTGGAGCAATTTCCTCTTCAGCATCTTGGGTCAGTGCAGCAGCCCCCATTTCAGCCTGAGCCAGTCAACAGTTCAATGCCAGAATGAAGCAGTTCATCTGCTTCCAGCCCTGTCACAGAATCATGGAATATCCTGAGTGGGAAGGGACCCTCAAGGAGCACCCAGCGCAGCCCCTGGCCCTGCACAGACACCAAACAATCCCACTCTGTGCTTCCCTGGCAGTGGTGTCCAAAGTGACTCGAGGATTTCCCCAAACAGACCAGATTCAGTTATTAATTTTGTAGAACAGGCCTATATTTTTTATTTTCTCTCTCTTTTTTCCTTCTCTTGCTGCTTAAGTGTGACTTGAAGATTTGGAAACTTTTCCCTAAAGGCAAGCAATCAGTTGGGTTTTCCTCTGGCTTTAATGGGAGTTTGGTCAGAAATCAGTCACCTGGACTGTTCATTGTGGGAGGAGTAAACTCGGAAGCTGGAGTGAAGTCTGACTGGAGATAAGAATATTTTCCTGCCTACTCTGTTTTGTCGTGGGATTATTTTGACCCATGCTATATATATTTAATTATTTGGGTTTTTTTGTTTATTATCAGAAGTTCCTAGGCAAAATGAACATCACTTATTGATTTCATGTACATTCCTAATTAACCATAAGGAGGAAGGAACCGATATTCCGAAATTTCTGATGAGGGCTTTGACGGTACCTGACACTTGAACAAACAATTTAAAAACTGAGGAACACCTAAACCTACAGTGGTCAAAACATCTCTTTTATGTTACAAAATCTCCCAAGGCCATAAATGCCAATACCACTATAATAATGAATAATAAATAAATCAATAAATAATAACAAAAATGCTACTGACCAAGAGCAGTTTGATTTTCCTTTGGTTTTCTTTCCTTTGGGAAGAGAAAGCCCCTGTTTTATTGGAATTGCAGAAAGAGCTGCCAGATTGAAGTGACAGTGATATTGCTTCTCCTTGGAGTGGAAATCGTGTGTGATGAGCCACGCATCAACTTGTCAGCTCTTACTATTAATCCTCTTATAAACAGAGATCCCCCAGGATTATGGAATACAGTGAGTTAGGCTATGACTTTGCCGTTATCCTGCTCCAAATCTGGCATAACTGATGGAATCAAGAGCATTTCAGCACTCGCCAGCACAGGGCTTTATCTGTGGAGATAAACTGAGAATTATGATGCTCCACAGCCTCTTTACTTGGAAGAGGCCCAGGAAGAGTCCTGGGCTTTCACTGAGCAGCACTGGGATGAAATACAGTGAGAAGCTGAAAGGTGCATTTTCCACGGCTGCAGGGGTGGGATTATACTGGATTTTGAATATGGAAAATGTAACCTGGGCATTGTGTCTGACTAAGCCTGGATATATCGAATATGTCCTGAAAAAATGTTTTGTGTGGCAAATATCAGAACATCCTCCATATATTTGGACAAAGTCACCTCATAATAGTTCTTGCTTGTTTTTTATAAACAAGTCTACTGCCCAGGTAACATTTAATGAGCTGAAAACAGAATAGAAGAAAATACATGTAATCTTTTTGTCAAACAGCTTGTTTTGATTTTGGATAACACAGTCTCGGTACCTTGCAGATAATTTTTTATCAGTTTTCATCAATTCAATGCGTATTTATTCACAGCATGCAATCCTGCAATTACTTTGCAATCTGGGCATAGATAATTTCATAAATAAGTGTTTTTCCACTTGAAATTTGATTTCAGAATAAGAATGCCTATTGACATTACCCTCAGCCTCATTGTCTTCTTGGGAAGCTGAGCTTTATTTCCTAATAAAGCACCATGGGATGCAGGTCAGGCACTTGTTTTGTTTGCTCTCCTAATTAAGAGTTTTCAGGTCAAGGTAACAGCCAGTAATAGGCTCATAACAGAAATGCACTTCATGGACTAGAAGTAAAGGTTATGAAAAGTGAAACAAAGAAAAAGGATTGTTTTAGTGAGCGTGGATCAAGTGTTAATATTAAATTATCTGGTGAGAGGAGCACTACCCAAGTTAACAACTGTTTCAATTTGATGTAACTGAATACTGCAGCACCAGAGGCCAGAGAACAAATCCAGCCAGCACCCACAGACCCTGTCACTGGCTCCGTGCTAAAATGCAATGAAAACGAAGCAGCAGAAGAGATTTTACTTCATGTTTTGGAGCAAGATGTTGCCATCTTTCCCCAGTCACTGCAAAAAGATTCCCGTGCTGCCCCACCACCCCTCTCTCACAGAGCAGGGGAGGTGGGGATTTCCTGGCTCTTCTGGCATCAGGGTCTTGTGCTGCTCTCTCCTTTTAATTTGTTCCACTCTGCAGGGCTGCATTCCCATGAAAACACTCTGACATGCTGACTCTGGGAGTAGTCAAAGACCATTAAACAACAGAAACGTTGTTAAAGAAAGACTCTTTGTACTCCTGCGTTTGGAGATGCTGCCAATCGGAAACAGAACAGTCCGATGGATACCTCTGCAGATGGAGTGCTTTCCTTTCTGCCAGAATTTAAATTCCTACTTCTACTGTAATGAAAAACCTCCAGTTCCTTCTCCTTCCAGTGCTGGATGCAGATGGATGGCTCTCCCTCCTCGTCCCTGTGCTTGGCATGGATCTTGTCAGAAACACAGCAGGAACTGAAATCTCTTCAGATCTCTTTCGATCTCTGAGATTTTTCTCTGTGATTCTGCTTGAGGACAGTTAACATTCACTCAGAATCCAACCTGCATCGCTATCCTTCTCTCTGTAGTTGTTCTTTTAATTGTGGCTGGATTTGAGCACGGGGAGCTCACACTGGTTTTGATGATAATTGAGAAACAATCATAATCTGGGGCCTTATCTTATGCTTTAGAGGGGACATGAACAGAACTGGATCATTCAATTAAAAACATGTTTACCTCCATTATTCCTTCAGAAAAGCTGGGATCATCCCTTCTCTCCCTATTCCCCCTCTGCAGACAGACCACAACCTCCTTATCCCTCGGAGCAGGGGTAAGGGACGCTCCCTGCAAATGCCTCCAGAAGGGCTCAAAGATTAGAGCATCCTGCAGTTGTGAGTGGCACTGGGTCACTGAGAGACACAGCTCCTGCCAAGGATTTACTCTTCATTAAAAACTCCTTAATGGGCTGTTGCAGAGCCTTGATCCCAGACATTTCATAGCGCCGACCCACAAAGCAAATGAGGTGACCTCAGTTCTTTCCACCACCAAAATTAAATGCAAAATCTCACCAGGGAGCCACTGAAGCACTTGTTAGCTCCAGCATCTGCAGGAATCACTGCAGGCAAATTATTTGTCTGAAACGGGTTTATTTAGACTGGAGTACTGAGTGTTTTTCTTTAGCTCAGTCTGTAAAATGCCTTCATGGAATGCCAGTACCACATCACAAAACAGGAAAATTAAATTCTACCTATGTGGGCCTAAGCTATCGCTCTGCATCCTTGGCTTCATTTTCTCCATACCTATTAGCTGCTTCCTAATTACAAAGTTCCTCTGTCCCTGTTGAACAAACCAGACCCTAACATTTTCTAGGGAGGTTCAAATGTGTTTGCTGCTTGTTTCCAACTCTTGTTTTAGGCTTTTCAGGAAATGCAATATGGTCTTATTAAACCTTATCCTCTGCTTTTACCATCACCCTTTCTTTGGCGACATCAGACACAGGAAGATAAGACTCTCAGAGTATTTAAATCAGTGTTTTACTGACCACGAGAGACTCTATTTGCAAGGCCATCAGTAATTAGCTCCTGTATCTCACCCCATTCAAGAGAAGCCACTTGTCCATGATAAATGAGAGCTGTGTCACTGTTCAGGCTTTGAATTGATCTGCTGGGGTACATCTGGGGTACATCTCTTGGGCAAAGTATTCTGGTTTAGGCTTCAGGAACCCTTAGTTTTGTACTCAGCATCCCCCAAAATCAGTAGGGCATCACTGCAGGGGCATTCACTGATGATGTTATAACTGTCTTTTGTTATCTTCCAATTTCATTATAATTGTTCTTCAAACACAGGAACTGAGGTGGGGGAAAGGTTAAACATGTGTGGGATGCACCACATCATTTCCAGTTTTCACTTCCTCACTTCCCTAAAGGAAAGGTTTCCATTTGAAAATCAAAATAAAACCAGGACTTTTGAAAAGTGAAGGCATTTCAACTAAAACGTGTATTTTTAGGACTTCTCTGGATCAACCTCAGCCATGGATTCTTTTAAGCCAGAGCATTGCTTCAGGAAGCAATTTCCTTCTTTAGAAATACTGGATATCGATCACTGATCAAACAATCTGCAAAACAATTGGGATTACACAGTGAAGCAAGGACAGAGCTACAGACTCACTTTCCTTTCAATTTCCAGAACAGTTGTTGCAGATACCTCATATTTTTAGAAATTATCGACATCCACAGCAAACATTGACCGAGTAAAATACCTGGGAGCTCTCAGAGCATTCAGACTTTGCCCCACCCAGGGTTTAGCAGCCTGGCGAGCCCAGGATGGGAGGCAGAGCCCGGTGCCTGTGAATCAGGGTTTGGTCACGAAGGTGGGGGACAGTTCACCTGTGAGCATCGGGAGCAGGAGCACAGCATGGACTGGGACAGGGAGCAGCACCCCGAGCCGGGCAGGAGGAAAGGAGGGATTCTGCTGGACAGGGACAGCGAGGGGGTGTGCACTTGCCTCTTTGATGAGGTTCATGAAGCGGGGCCCGAAGCGCCAGGGCTTGTGGCGGTGGCACTGCAGGGAGCTGACGGCCAGCTGGGCGGCTCGCTGGGAGGCCACGGCCACCATGTACACGGCGTCGTACATCAGCGCTGCCTCCGTCTGCAGAGACACGGCCCGCGGTCAGAGCCGCCTGGGCAACAGCCCCTGCCCGCCAGGGAGCCCCGCGGAGCAGCGAAACCCGGCCCTCGGCGGGAATTCCCGAGCGTTCTCAGCGCTGGGAGGGAAACCGCGCCGGGCAGCTACAGGGAGAGGCGGGTCCGGGGGTCCCAGGCAGGCTGCAGAGGGGGTTTAGCAAGTCCCAGGTGTGTGAGCCGCTCTTCTCATGGCACTCGTGGGATTGCTTCCTTCCCAACAGGTCAGGTTGGCTCTGCTTTCCAGGGAAGCCGATCCCACTGATCACCTGGAACACATCCCACTGCCCAGCTATATCGAGGGTCCTGGATTTTGGCACAAACGTGTGCAGTGGTGTCCTAGAAAGAGGAGATCTGTCCTTTGGAGGGGTGTTTTGGGGGGATTCACTTGGACTCACACATCTAACTTCCCACTGCAGCCCTTGAACACTACCCCATAGGTTCAGATACCAAAATTACCGGGTGCTCTTTGTGCAGCTGTGTTTCTTTTGAGACCGGGTTTGTGGGTTTAAAGGCACGGCCTCAAACTGACATCACACACTCTGTCCCACTTTGTCACCTCAGCAAAGTCACACCTTCACCTGCACTGGGCTTCAGTGCTCTCACAGTGAGGTGGGAATGGCTGTGTCTCTTAATGATGCTGCACAAATTACCTCTCAGGTAAACCTAATGAATAAATAAGCCAGGGCCTGAAAAAAAAAAAGGCAGTAATTCTACAGGTGAGAAACTCGACTCCTTTAGAGGAACTACAGAGCTGATCAGTTTTCTATGCAATTCCTCTGGGAAATTAATACATTTGATTCTTTGTCCCTGCCATTTCCTTGAGTAAATTACAACAGCATCAGTGTTAGCAGTATTGGAGGGTTTTGCTCAAATGTGTCTGCATTTAAGGACTAATCTTAAGATAGTGCAGACGAAGAATTGGTCTTGATGTGCTTGTCAGAATCTGCCCAAAATAATGCTCCACAATGGGAGCAAATTGTGAGATCAGAAAACATTGTGAGTGATGAATCAAGCAGGAGGAGACAATACCATACCAGCTGTCCTCACAGACAGTTGTTCCTAGCACACTCAGGGAATCGAGGGCTGACCCCAAATCCCTCAAAATCGATGGAAATATTCCCATCAATGTCAGCAGAGCTCAGTTTTTACACTGGACCGGGCCCTCAGGACTGGATTTTAGTGGCTCTGCCTGTGTTCCAGCCCTGAGAGGAGATGCTGGGTGGGAAAGCTCCTCTGTCCTCAGTGTGTTCTGCCTGGGAATGCTGGTGCTTTGCCCTGACCACACGATGTGTCCCCAGTGCCTGCAGCACTGCCAGGCCTGGCTGCTCAGTCCTGTCCCCGTGCCCCTTGTCACTCGTCCCTCCTTTGTGCAGCACCAGGGACAGCACCAGGGACAGCACCAGGGAGCTTGGGCCACCTCTCTGGGCTTGTCACTGCTCCCCTCGAGTGTTGTAGGGTGCAACAGGCCACCTCGGTTTTCAAAGTCAATCACCTCACCCTGATTTCTGTGCTTTTAGGTCATGAGAAAGAGACTCAGAGTGAGGGCTGGAACTTGTTTTGGTGATTTTTGTGCGCTGCTTAAAGCACTGCAAAGGAAGGCAGAGATCTCATTAGAGCAGCTCAGCCTCTGGGTGCAGTTTGGGAACGCAGCAGGACATGAACTCAGGACTGCCTGGCTTGTGCCCTGCTGACTTCCCACAAGCTGCTTTCAGGGCAAACAGCAGAGCATGAACCAGAAGGGATAAATCCCCAGTTAATAACAGGATGTGCAGTCCTGATCTCTGTGCTCTGTGCCGCCTGTCACAGCCTTATTGTCAAATGAAATGCAGCAGTGGTGCAGCTCTCCATCACACCGGGCAATAATGGAACCTGCTGGGAATATTGAAATGATCCCAGCAAGGAGGGAGAGACTTCCCTTGGTGCTGTGCCAGAACATCAAGGACACTGAGATTATGAAGATGCAAAGCGCAGGACAAGAGTCAGGGACATCAAGGGGAGTATTAGGAACTTCGCTTTTCTCAGTGTTGTATTTGGGGGATTTCTGTGTGAATTCCTATCAGGAATTCCCAGGGACAATTTTCTCCCTGCTTTGGGTACGAGTGAGCACAGTGACAGTGCCCAAAGCAGCACCAGGGACAGCACACTTAATGCATTTCTCCTCAGGATGTTAAGACATTTCCAAATTTCCCCTGCAATCATCTGCAATAAAGTCTCTTTCTTACTGCTTCGAGCTCCGCTCAGTCCTTGAGATACATTATCTCACACTGCAAAGAGATGGCAACCCCTCACCCTGCCGGGCTGAATGGAGTCATGTTGCCTGTGTAATTGTTCCTATTCTTCCCTTTCCTACTTGGGGGAGTGCTGGGCAGGACTCCTGATTCCCTGGCTTGATGATACATCTCATCTTTCTTTAAATTACATCTCAAAAGCCACAGTTTCTGTAGAGATGGAAATGAAGAGGAAGGGCACTCGAGCCATTTAAAAATGCTGCTCCCTTCCCACACGTGTGGGAAAGTGCAGGTTGTAATTCCAGCCCGGGGAGTTTCCATTTCCCGCCGTGTTTTCCTCTGCACAGTGAGGGAGGCGGAGGGAGAAGCGGGGCAGCGTTTCAGATTTCGCCACCAGCGGCACGGCGACGGGGAGCTGTCCCTGTGTCACCCTCCCCCCCCCCGGCGTGGCGGGTCCCTTACTGTCATCATGCCATCGAGGAGCCCCGTCTCGGGCTTGGGGGGCGCCTGCAGCCGCTCCATGGACCACCTGTCCACCACGGACGACACGTGCGGGTTCTCGATGTTGAGCAGCCGGAAGCCCGTCATGTTCACCCCGCTGTACCTGTAGGGCTCCAGGTCCAGTGCAAACAGGTCCTGAGGCACCAGCAAGGACACAAACCAAACCATTGGCAAAGGAAATCGAGGGGCTTTTCCCCTGTGTCCCCCCCCACCCCCCCTGGGTCCTGTTTGAAGCCTGACTGAGCCAAAGCTGTGGGAGATGGGTGATGTAGCACACACCTGCTTTTTGGGAGGAAAAGATCAGTTCCCCACAGCAGAAGTGCTTTGCAAGCAACCTGCACATTTTAATTTCTAGCAGTGCTGCAGCTCTGACAGGCCAAAATGAGGAATTAGCTGGCCAGTGTCGAGCTTCTCCCTAAGCTCAGGGGAGGAAAACTCCGAGAAACACTTATGAATCCCATTTCCCCTGCTGTGCCTCCCCAGGCACCCCTGCCAGGCTCTGGGATGGATTTGTCACTGCATGCAGGCTCCATGTGCCCCAGAGCCTGGCATTTGCAGGGCAGGAAAAGAGCAGGCAGGAAAAGAATGCGGTGACTGAACCATGTGGGACCCTTCCCATCTGCATTCGCACCATCAAAGAAAACTTAGGGGTTTGCTTTTATTATAAAATTTCCTGAGTGGTTTTTATCCATTTGGGATTTTGTGGTTTTATAAGTGAATGAAACAATTAAACAGTGATGAACCAGCAGTGCCCACGGTGCAAAGCCATTCATCCTTTATTTTGTTTCACTCTTGTCCATCTGTACTGATGGCTTCTCATTAATCAGCGTACTGCAATTAATTTTCTCTGCATTAAAGTGTTAGCCAGCCCCAGAAATGGTACCAAACAGCTTTCTTAAGAAATTGCAGGTCCAGATATTCCTAAGGAGTGTTAGCACCCATTCTCCAGGGCTTTCCTTAACTAATGGCTAAGAAGATCTCCCAGAAAAAGAGGAAAATTTCCCTGTCTTCTCTGAAACAGAGGAAATTCACCCCCAGATGTTTATAGTGTTCCTTACCAGTGTTGTAAAAAAGTAATGGTAGTATTCTGTCATCATTCCCATGGAGAGAATCTGTGAAAGAGATGGAAAGGTGAATGTACTTTACTTTTTAAGCTCACAGTGTGCTGCAGTGCCTTTGAAAAGAAAGGGTTAAATACATTACAGGTCAAGAGAGCTTGATTGCAATAAACCCCACATTTTTCTTTATGAGCCAAAAATACCCTGTTGTATTTAAATGGTGTTTTTATCACCTCTGCTCAGGAAAGAGATTAAAGATTGCAAAACTTCCAGGACATGAAAAATTACTGGAGATAACAAGATGCTGACTTTTAAAATCCTTTAGTCTGCAGTCTGGAAGTGTTAAAAATGAATTTATTAGCAGACAACAGTTTGTAGGGAGAAGTGCTTAGGGGCAGGTTTTGTATTCTTCTGCCAGGTGAGAACAGGACACAGACAGAAGGAAGTTTCTCTAAGTTCTTTTTGTTCCACTGGGGAATGTGAGTCAGCAGGAGGGTGCCAGAACAACTGGAGTGGAAGAAACTTTGGGCTGGATTGACCTTTTGGAGGTCTAAATGGACACTGATGGCCACCTCGGACAGAGGAGGACCAAGTTTTCCTTTCCAGCCCTTGCGATGCAGGACAGCTCCTGAAGGATGTGCTTTACCCTTCCCAAAATGAGTGGGAATGTTTCCAGAATCAGTGGGAATGTTTCCAAAATCAGCGGGAATGCTTTCATGAGCCCCGAGGGTGTGTGTGGCTGCTCCACAGCCTCCCTGCAGCCTTCCTCCACTTGTCCTCATGTCCCCACACACTCGCCAGGACGGGAGAACTCCGCCCTCTCTGGGATCTTGTGAGGAGGAGGAGGAATTACAAACTGGGGAACTGCTGAGGAATTCGTTGCCATAACAGCAACACGGGCCAAGGTTCGCTCCTGCTCAGTCCTGATCACAGCAATGGAAGGATCTGTTATTAATACCCTTTAAGGACAGTTTTTGGAGGGTCTGAACGGCTGTTGGAAAGGCAAGGGGAAATAGAGGGATTTGGCTGGCCAGAATTCCCTTTCCTGGCAGAAGCCTCTGAACATCAGCTGAGTGACTGCAATTCCTCACATAAACAAAAAAAAAAAAAAAAGAAAAAGAAAAAGAAAAGGAGAAAGAAACCCCTGAACTTTCTGAGCTGCTGCAGATAATAAAACCAGCTCAGTGTTAATCGCAAACAACTGATCCGTTTCCAGCCACTAAAAGTCAAGCCAGAAGGCAACTATTTCATTGAAATGCTCCACTGGATTTACACATCAAAATTGCCTTTTTTATTTCTGATTTTATTAATCCTCCTCTGTTCTGTTTCTTGGAGCTCTTTTATTACCTGTAGAATAGGCTGGAGGCTGCTGTTCCTGCCCTGTTCATGCACAAATAACAAAGCAGGGCCGCATGCAGGGGAACTTTTGTGTGCTCTGTTTCCCAGCTGACCTGGCTGGACTCAGTCCCCCTCCCTGGAGCCATTGGATTTCTGTGGCTTTGCGAAGGAGCTGCCAAATTTATGGGATTTTTATGGGTGCAGATCCCCTTTGAGCTGAAAGTGTACTGAAACAGCCCAATTGTGAGCCTGTGGGGCTCAGAGCAGCTGCCAGGTTAAACAAATGGGCTGTGAGCCCAGGAGATGCCCACATGTCCTTTACAGAATGTTTGCAGTCAGTCCATGGTGGTGCTTTACGGTGAAAAAGCAGATTCTCATCATTTTCCATGAGGGGATCCAAACTCCCAGACTGACTCCTTCCAGCCTGGATTGCAGCCTGAGATATGGACAGAACTGGCAGGACACACACAGAGCTGTGAATGACCACGACTGCAGATGTCACGCCACAGGTTTGTTCTTTAAAGCAAAACCACCCCAAAAAAAGGCACAAAAAATGCCCAAACAAGAAAAAGCCCCAAACCCCGCAACAAACAGAAACCAAGCCCTTGAGGAGAACAGCCTCAACTGGTTGTCCTCCCCTTGCTCAGTCATTAGGGATGATAATTACCTAACAGTTATTTAGCACTTTGACATGCCTGTGACTTGTGCACAATATACTAAATGGGGGCTTTGTATTCGAGGATCAAACAGAGTTTGCAACAATAATTTATGTTCAAGGGTAATATGGCTGCAAAGCAAAATTCGCACCAAAGGACCATCTAATGCTCTGATGCAGGAAAACAGGAAATGGAATCAAGCCCAGGCAAAGCAAGAGGAATGCTGAGAATCATGTTGGACATCCCAGCATCAAAGACTCCCAAGCCCTAATCCCCTGGATGCTCCTGTGAGTGTAAATAGGAGTTTCCAGGGCTCTTCTGCTGAGTGTTTGCAGCACAACAGACACAAAAGCAGCTCCCAGCAGCTCCCAGGAGCAGGACAAAAAGAGCCTGCTTGGATCAAGGGTGGATTTCAGGCTGGGACACCCCTGAAGCGCCCAGCCAGGCTTCCCACAGAGCAGGTGACTGAAAGAGAGAAGCAGCCCAGGAGAGAGAGGGGAAGACAACCTCTCTGCCTGTGTGCCTGCTCACAGGAAACTGGGATGAGGTTTCATTGCACACTGCTATTTAAATAACTTTGCATGCAATTATGTAAATAATTATGCACCTGATACAAATGTCCTATTTAAATAATAATAGCTTTTACTTACAGTGGAACTCAGATGAATGTAAACTAGGGAAATCAGCCTCAAATATTCTCCTTGTACATCTCCTGCCCAGCCCTCCCTGTACAACATTTGTTCCTCAGCCAAACTCAGCTATGGCTGGACTATGGGAGATAAAGACCCTTCCATCTCTAATTATCCATTCCAGATCAGGAGCCTGGGCCTTGTCCTTTGCAGCTGTGAACTTTCAGCTGTGGGTCACGATCCATGAAATGAATCCAAAACAGTACCAGTGGTCAAATTATATATGGCAAGCTGACAGAGACTGGATAAAAATATTCTCTCTTATGTCTGAAAATCTCTTTTGGGTGCCCTGTTCCTGGCTCGGATCGCATCCCAGCTCTAACTTGCATTTGTTCAACTTGTAAAAAACTCCCTGCCTCATTTAGATCCATTGTCAGTGTGCCTTCGAGGCGGGCTGGCACTGGAATGATGGGCAAGTGCATTAACGGGAGCTGCACCAAAGCCTGTGCTTGCTTTCACTCCGCATTTCCCTCACTCCAGCTATTATTCAATTTCATGACCATTACCTGCATTTCATTTTCCAGTTAATTAGCTCTGCTGTTTTCTGCAGCCAGTCCATCCCTGCTTCTCACCCACGTGGGGGCACGTGCCACTGGTATTTCTGCCGTGGAAGTGGGAACAGTTCTGATCCTGCCTTTTCTCAGCAGGCAGTGGGCTCCAGCCTAGGTGCTAGGTTCCTCAAAGGAGCACAGTCAGGAGCTGAAGGTTTCTATTCTCACTTCTGTTACTGTACCAGGAATGTGCTTCATGGTGAGCCCTGCTTTTCAGCCTTCTGGAGGAATTGAATTAACGATTCTCTTCGTTGTCTGTCACATCGTCTCTACAGGATGCTCTGTGAGAGCCTTAAACCTGATTAAATATACAGTACACTTCCTCCAGTGTATTTTGGGGGTGTGAGGAAAGGAGTAGGTAATTTAAGGTGAGCAGGGGCGTACTTTCTGAGAGGTGAGCTTGCCTGGCAATAAAATCTGTGTTCTCTCCTGGTGCGTTAGCACAAACTGAGGGCTAAGCACAACAACTCGACCTCTTCGGCCCAGTTCCTCGTGCAAAAGGCAGCATCAGACTGAAGAGTGTGTGGGATAAATTGCAGGGCTGGTCCATAAATCAGATGGCAATTTGCAGGAGCCAGATTTAATTTACTCGGGGAGTGCGTGTCTAACGCAGACGGAGCACCAGCCCTCCGTCCACCAAACATTCCAGGTAAAAGCCAGAAGCAGCAAGGGAGGGCCAGCCCTGGTGGGGCTGGTGAGGGACTGAGGAAATCCAGGCTCTCTGAGCGTGTCAGAGAGAAGGGGGAATGTGGGAGCTCAGGGAACAGCTTGTTCAGCTGTGTGCAGGCTCTGTATTTTGGTTGAATTAAGTTATTGATTCACCTGTTCCTGTTGTGCACACAAGGAAGAGTGGCTTGATGGGGTTTTAGTGGGAGCTGTAAATAAGCAGAAATTAGAGAAGAAATCTGTCTTTTGTGGTGTTTTGTAAAGCAGAGGCTGGAGGAGGCAAGTGAAGAGATCCCTGGTGCACACACTGCCAGCCCAGCTCCAGCAGAGTTCTGGGCTAATCCTTCTGCTCCCACAGGAGCTTTTGGGCACCTCCCTCCCTGGGTAACAAGCAGTGCCATGGCTGGTGCCCCCTCCCTGCTCCATGGGTTACTAAACACCTCCTACATTACCTAAATACAGTGAACAGACAGGAAAGATTTGCTTTGGAGACAGCTCTAGGTGACCCTGGGTCCTGCTCCTGGTAGAAATCTTACATAATTTAACAACAACACCTGATTTTCCTGTGACAGCTACGGGATTGATTGCAAAGGCAAAAATATTCTCTACCCATATCACAGAGTTTCCTTGAAATGATTTCTCCAGGGTTTGATATCTTCCTTCCATCCAGGCTAGAATGACAAAGGGGTTTGTGAGTGCAGGGATGGGGAGGTCAACCAGGGCTCTTCCTGTAACCTGCAGTCAGGGGAGTCCCACAGGAATTCAGACCTCCACATTTCACAGCTGCCTCTGAGTTATTGCTCCCAGCATCCACACTCAGACACAGAACTAGCTCACAGAAAAGCCATTTCCCATTCCTTTCTAGCCTATATTTATGTTGTTTCCTCTCCCACAGTGCTGACCCACAGGTGTACCTCCCTAAATTTTCTTGTTTTCTCCCACACTGTCATTCCCTCTCCTTCTCCCAGCTCTTCAGGCACTGGAGAGCATTATCTGTATCTGCAGCCTGTCACTTGTCTGGCTCATCCATATGCCACACAGACTTTTCTGCTGCTTTGCCCTGCTTTAGTGCATCTTTCAGCACTCCCTCCTCTTCCCTTGACACTCAGGTTTTGTTTTTTGGGTTTTTTCATACTCAGCCTGGCATATTGGGAGCTTTGTGCCTCCTGCAGTGTGCCAGACATCTGCACCTTCATCTTGCTGGTCCTTCAAAATCTGCATTGGCAACTTAACTCTTCCCCCACAAATCTCCTTTTGGAGCAGCCAAAAGTGGGGACACTTTTGGGCAGCCCTGCAGGGAGCAAAGTGGGGGAACAGCCCACTCCCCCTGCCCAAACAGTGCTGCTACAGTGCCCTCTCCACCCCTGTTCCTCAGATCATCCACTGAGAAAATCCTAGCATTTAGTGCAGGACAGCATTCCTGAGAGCAGGAAATCTCACCGTACGAGCTCACAGGAACTGTGTCCTGCAGCTCATCTAGGATTCTGCAAGCCTGGAGAGGAACATTCCAGGCTCCACACACGAATGCAGTAACTTGCCTTACCAGCTTTGGCACTAAAAGCTGCTCTGCAGAACGGAAATATTTCAGTACAACCTTCTGGGATGGGAGCAGAAAGGGACCTTTATGGGCATTTAGTCGGTGGAAGCTCTCTGGTGCTTTTCTGGGATCAGAGTATCTCCCCAGACTGACTGGCAGGAGAAATAAAAACTCGTCCCTCATCCCCACAGGTGCAGCAGGAAGGGAACTGCCCTCAAAATGTGTGGAGCTATTTCCTGCAGGCCAACAAGCTGTGCTTTAGGCTTTGATTGTTGAGGAGTACACAGAGAGTGACACCAGTAAATTCCAGTCCCCACCACTGCCTGCGTGCCCCTGGGAACGTCCCAGCCCATTAATGTCAGCCTGTGTTTGTCCTTGCCTGCTGTGGCTGCCCAAATCTCACACTCAGGCTGGGCCAGCCCTCGCACGACAGCCTCTCTCATCGTTTTAAAGGATAGTGTTGTCTTCTGATTCTGCCTCTTTTCTTTTTATATGGGAAAGAAATAAAAACTCTGTTGATTGAGCCAGGACAAGCTGAAACACGTGAAGCAATGTCCCTAGGCAGGCAGAACCTGGAATGTCAGAAAGAAAAGCCTGTTTGCTCCTGTGGGATACTCCTGGGGCTCTCTGGGGGTGTCAGTGGCTCTGTGCAGCCCCAGGCTGCTGCACCTTTCGTTGGGAATTCTGTCCCTGCTTTCACCAGCCCCAGTGCCAGGCTGAGGGGTGCCTCTGGGTTTCATGCTCCCAGGAAGTGGAATCAGAGAGGCTGACAGATTTCGGGGAACAGGGCTCATGTGGAGCTCTGCCTCCCCGTCCCCGGTACCTGCTTGAGGATTTCTGCCGCCGTCTCGTGCGAGCAGTCGAAGATCACATAGAACTCCTTGCCCTTCTTCATTTCCTTCAGCAGAGGCCGGGCATCCTTGTTCCCAGAGGGCAGCTGGCGGATTTTGATTTTGATGTTGTATCTGGAAGGGGCTTTGATGAGCTCCTGCAGGCGAATTAGACCTGAAAAATGACAGGTGACGACACAGTCACCGTCCTGTGCCACGAGGATTTATTGTCAGTTAAATTGTCAGGGTCTCTCACACTCCACACTCCCTAAGGATAATTGCTAGTTCCATATTTGCCAGCCTCCTGGCCAACGGTATTAAAGCTTTTCATTCCCATGTTGATACTTGGCTTCAACACTGAAATATTTTGAAAGGTGTTTTTAACTGGTTGACTACAGGATATGTTAGCATTGATGTAATACAACATAAACATATTGTAGTGTGTTTAAATTGAGACATAAGAAGCAAATAAGGCCTCATCCTGTGCAGCTCATTATTATTCCAATACCAAACAGCCAGAAGACAAAATTGAGGAAACTTCCTCCTAACTTGCCTGCCTGGTGTCACTCAGCAGCTGTGAGATCTTAGAGAATTTTTTGAGATGCAGCTCTAAGTCCTCAAACCCAGGTGATTTCTCAGGCTCGGTGTTCAGCTGGCACAGCTTTCCGTGCCTTAGCTGAAGTCAGTGGAGCTCAGCCAGAGCCTCGTCCAAGTGTTTAAACACAGCGCAGTTCCACTGGCTAATTCAGCACTCCTGTGTAATTTGCACTGCCTCCAAAACCCAGGGAAGACAGTTAAGAGCTCTTTGAGGTGTGTGATTACAGCCTCTCATTACCCACGAATGCAATTCACCCACAAAAAATTCCTGATCTCCTACTGAGGGGAAGTAAAAGGCTGCCTTAAAAATATGCAGAGAGAGAGAGAGGGAACACAGGCAAGGAGCACTTCTTGGACAAAAATCAAACAAATTATTAAAATTAAGGAACTCCTGCCTCTGCTGCTGGGAGTGGGGATAATGTTTGTGGGGAATGTGAATGCCCCTGGTTGTGTGGCGCATCTAAGGCAAGACAAAGCTCCCTCTTCCCAAAAAAGCTCCCTCTTCCCTCCCAGGTTCTCAGGGCTTGCTGAGTGAGGGCTGCTGGCTTTCACTCAAGTACTGGCAAGGGGCTTGGGGAAAAGCTGCTCCCCCTGCACTCACAGGGCCAGGCCTGCTCATCACAGGTTTTCAATCAATGGAGAATATGAAACATGGTGAGCATTCAGCTGGAAATGCTGCTGGAACCAGGAGCCAGTTGAGGGACAGGAACCCACTGGAGCTGTTTGCCATGGGAATGGGCTCCCAGCACTCACTGACAGAGGGGTTGGTGTCACCTGGCTGGGGAAGTGTAGCCTGGCTGTTCCAAGGGCTCAGTTCTGGAGGGAGAACTGAGACCTGGGAGGAGGAGTCTGGCATTCAGGGAAGCCTTCATCTCATCCACACCTCTCACTGAGAGCTGGTGTTTGTCTTCCCAGCAACAAAAGGTACTTGAGTGCAAAGTGGTGAAAAGCAAGAAAAATAAAGCATTTGCTAGTTCACCTCCCTCTCCTTTTAGGGGAAAGAAGTTACTGAGTGCCTTAAAATATCACCTTTGGTCACATCAAACTGTGACCTTGCACTTCCCTGTGCTTCCTGCTGCCACATGAAGTGGAGATGGAGCCCAGGTGTGGTGTCCTGGAGAAGTCAAAGCAGCAGTGGAAAGAACTGCAGCTATTTTTCTGGAGGACATGGCAAAAGCCTGACCCCCTGAGCCCATCCAGTGTCACCCCCTGCCCTGGGCAGGGACATCTCCCAGGGAAGCAGGGTGCTCTAAGCCCCGTCCAACCTGGCCAAGGTGTTCTGATTTCTTGTGGTGTAAGGATGTCAAACATTAGGGATGAGAAATAAAAGGGCTTGAGTTAACTGGCATCACTGTAACCCCAAATCCAAGGACTATTTATACTGATCAAAGTTGACATGTTTACTTTCCTGACTCTTGAGTTAATAGGATGATTGATGATTAGTTTACTTTCTAAATACCTCTGCAAATGAAATCTCTTTAATATCAGGCATTTTTGTAGCTGAGCAGGTACACAGGACTTGGTGTTTTGGAATGCCAATTTGATTATGGAGTGGGCTGGAAAAGACCTCTCCTTGTGTTTATTCTGTCTGGAAGATTTATCTAGGAGCTACTGGAGAGTATCCAGTGGGGGCCACAGAGAGGATGAGGGGTCTGGAGCATCTCTCTTGTGAGGAGGGGCTGTGGGAGCTGAGCCTGGTCAGTGTGGGGAAGGCTGAGAGGGGATCCATCAATCCACACAGATATCCCATCACTCCACACAGATACCCCATCAATCCACACAGATACCCCATCAATCCACACAGATACCCCATCACTCCACACAGATACCCCATCAATCCACACAGATACCCCATCAATCCACACAGATACCCCATCAATCCACA
>JAWWMU010000001.1:527746-569313 GCA_035048155.1 Cinnycerthia olivascens
CCCATCACTCCACACAGATACCCCATCAATCCACACAGATACCCCATCAATCCACACAGATACCCCATCAATCCACACAGATTTCCCCCAGGGCTGTCAGAGGATGGGGCCAGGCTCTGCTCAGTGGTGCCAGTGACAGGATGAGGAGCTGTGGCCATGAACTGAAACACAGCAAGTGCCACCTCAACCTGAGGAAGAACTTCTGTCCATGAGAGGGGCAGAGCCCTGGAACAGCTGCTCAGGGAGGGCCTGGAGTCTCCATCTCTGGGGAGATCCCAAACCCACCTGGAGAGTTCTGTGTCACCTGAGTCACCTTGGCAGGGGGGTTGACTGGCTGATCTCCAGATTCTGGGATTCTGGGATCAGTTTGAAGCTGTGTTGTGGGTTCCAAAACCAGGAAGCCAAGTGAGATTGGCCGTTCAAACCCCAGGAGCTCCTTCCCAAGGTCTGGTGAAGTGAGCAGCTTTCCCAAAGCCACGGCAGCAGCAGGGCAGGGGTTTTTGTCCTGTAACCCAGGAGAAGTGCTGAGGGCATGGCAGAGGGAGCTGCCCCGGGGTCTGAGGGGCTCTGTCAGGAGCAGGGGCCCCGCAGCCCAGCAGCGCTCACCCGTGCTGTCCTCGTACACCACGGTGACGATCTTCCAGTTGTAGTAGAGCACGAGGTCCAGGACGGCCCTGCTGATGGCGGCGTAGTCGGGGTACAGGTTGATGTAGAAGGCGTCCCTGTTGTCCACGGTGGGGTGCTTCCAGCGGGTCTGGATGTGCGGCACCTCCAGGGCGTTGCAGATGGACTGCACGGCACTGACCGACGAGCTGTGCGCCGGCCCGAACAGGGCAGCCACGCCCAGGGCCAGCTGGTCACAGGCTGAGGCACACGAGGAGACAGGGAGCTCTTAGGGGGCTAAAGAAAGGAGCCTGTGGGATGCTCACTGGGAGCTTCCAGCCTCCATCCAGCCCCGTCACTTCCAGCTCCCAGACCTACCGAGAGATGTGCCGGTGGTTCCTGAGCTGTTTGGGGGGGATTTAGAGGGTAAAGGGAGAGGCTGAGGGAGCTGGAAAGGGGCTCAGCTGGAGAGAAGGAGGCTCTGGGGGGCCCTTCTGGCTCTGCACAACTCCCTGGCAGGAGGGGACAGCCGGGGAGGGGTCAAGCTCTGCTCCCAGGGAACAGGGACAAGGAGAAGGGAGAGGGAATGGCCTCGGGCTGGGCCAGGGGAGGTTTGGATTGCATGCCACGAGGGGACATGGCACACTGCATGGCACAATCCCCATGGAAGGGGTTGTTAAACATTGTCAGGGAGGGTTGGAGTGCCCATCTCTGGAGATGTCCAAGGAAGGCCTGGACATAGCACTCAGGACTAGGAGGGCATCGGGTACAGCCTGGACTCGATGGGCTCAGAGATGTTCCCTGACCTCAGAGATTCTGGTTTGATTGTGGTTCTGAAAATGGCTTTACTGATCAGCTTTATGTCCTTGACCCTGCTCGCTACAGATAAAACCTTCTCTGCTCGCATCCTTGCAGATCCCATGGGTTCCTGGACTGCCTTTCTCAGAATGGCTTTATCCTGGAGGAACCAGGAGCTCCCTGGCTGCCAAAGGAATGTCACAGGAATGAAGACCCGTGGCAGAGTGTCAGGTAATACACCCCTGGAGACACAGCAGGCTCTCCATGGATGTCCCTGGGACTGGCACCTTTCTGCCTCTGTGAGCTGCTCGAATTCCAGGCTGCTGCAGGCACAGGAGCAGCAAAGGGCACCTCGATTCACTGCTCCATAATCTGTGTTTGCAAAGCAGGTAGGAATGCCTGAAGCCCTCAGCAACAGCACAGGGAAATAAAGAACCCACACACTGACATTTGGTACCCCTCCAAACCAGCCAGGTACATCAACAGAGGCTTCCTTCTCCTTGTGCCCAAATCTCAGCCTGAATAGCCCTCCCTGGAGCTGGCTCTGCATTTCTCTTTATCTCCCATGTCTTTGCAGGCTGACAGACAGGAAATGAAGTAATATCAGTTATTTCTGTCCACTGGTAGAATTTACTGCCAATGTTTTTAACAAGGCTCCCGACTGGGACAAAGCCCTGCACTGAGCTGCAGGGCTGCTCTCCCTGTGAGGAAGTTAAGAAATTATTCTGACTGAGTGAAATATTATATACACCAACTTCCACAATGAGCTGGGATTCTTTAAATTCGTATTTAGCTCTCTGACTGTAATAGAATATGACAGAAAATCAATTATTCTCTGTTTCCATTCTACAAATGAGTGTTTCACAGACAGCATGAAGTGCCCAGGCTTTCCAGGTTTAATTCAGAAGCCTTTCAAAAGGATCACAGGTTTTAGTGTGCAAATTCCATAAATAACTTCAATAATTCATGATGAGAAGAAATTACTGCTGTCTGTGTGAGTTTCTTGCATGCAGATTGACAACTTTCTACATATTAAATGGAGAAGGCACTTTCACAACAGTGACACAAGAGATTCTCACTCTACAGGGCATCTGAAATACTGTATCATCCTGGATTATTTGGATTATGAATCCACCATGCTTGAGATTCTATAGCATATACCTGATAACTGGAAAAGAATGCCTAGAGGCCAAGGAACATATGGAGCTTAAGGAAAATTGTGACTTATCACCCCTCTCTGTTTTGGTCTGCAAGTCAATTAGATGGGAGTAAATTAGGCCATAATTTTCCTTCTCAGGAGGAAAAAAAAAAGAAGATGCCAAAAAATTCCAAGCTTGACCACTCCAATTCCTACTGTTGTTTATAACAGAGAAGCTTATTTCTGTCTCCAGGCCACTGAGCATTAGTGTTTCAGGGCAGAGGAGCTACTGGCCTCTGGTCTTTAAAATGCAGCAGAAATAATTTACCAATAATGGCTATCTGTGCTAATTACGAGTTGTGACATCCCACTGTGCTTCCTGTGAATCTGTGATCATTTTTCTGCAGAATTCCAGGTGGCAAATCTATGTTTTGGAAAGAAAAATGGCTTGGACCTGCCACCTGCCATCTGGGGCCCTTAGCATGCAGACAGGACGTGGGGGTTTATTCAGAAAGTGCATGACAGGTCCAAGCTCAGCTTGATTCTTATTTCAAACAGCTTTGAAAGGGTAATTTTATGGTACACATGATACATGCAGAGCAGAGAAGGAGATCAGACTGGGCAAAGGTATAAAGTACAATCCATGTTTGTAACTGACACAGTAATTGAGATATTTACCTCTTCTTGAGGCTTCAAAACTATCGAAAAGGTTAATTCTCTGGATGTCATAGGTTAATGTGGTATTAGGCATCAGTGTTCTGTTTCTATTAATGTTGGTGACAGCAAACTTGAACGCCAGTTCTTCAATATTAACGGGTTCATTTTCCACGGTTTCGAATATCCCTCCTGTTGGAACAGAGATAAATGAGAAGGATTATTCACCTCTTAATCGCCACACAGAAAGAGGGAGAAATAAATTATGAGCCATAATTTCTAGGAAAACCTGATGGCTGCTCAAAGCACTGCAGCAAGAGCACAGTGGATTATTAGTTTTTATCTGCTGTGGCACTGAGGTTAACCCAATATTACCAATGTTGCTCCACAAACACCTGGGGCAGACGGTGTGTGTCAATTGCCCAGCCTTTGCAAAGGAACTTTTTAAATGCCTGTGGAAACTTGTATCCAGCTCCTTTCTAATGAAAGTAGGGATGGACATAGACCTTGAGCTCCCTGCCCCACTCTCATCTAATTTGGAGATGAAATTTGGGTGTGTGGATGTTTTCTGAAGCGTTTCTGCACATCCTGGCAGCCCAAGATCCACTGAGGAGCTTCAGAGCGCACGGACTGAGAGTCTCCCCTTCGAGCTGTGTTTCCTCTGGTCTCAGAAACCTCAGGAGGCACTGTTGGTCATTCCTCAGTCCATTCCTCAGGGACAGGGGAATGCTTTTGAGTTTTGCAAGAAAAAGGAGCTGAACCTGTGGACACAGCACGTGGCTGAGCTTTCCAAAAGAGGACTGTAAATAACCCAAATTTTGGATCTTTCCTGGAGCATATCCTGGCATGGGGAAGGTGTCTCAAGGCCACAGCCTGTCCCAGTAGGCTGGGATGTCTGCTCCCTCCAGCCTCTAGAGACCTTATTATGCCAACAGCACATTCCCACTGTCCAGGGACAGTGGGATTTCAGGAATGCACAGCAAACGCAGCTAATTTAAAAAAACAGCTCCTCTAAACAGCAATCTCTAGCCTCAGTGCTTGATTTTGCAAGTATAATTTACTCATTTAGTGCAAGTCACTAGAGAATACTTTGGATTTCTCACTTAGAGATTTCCCCATTTCCCCACATTAAATTCGAGGCCCCTCTCTTTGTAATTTCTGGCCATCTGAATGTATTCAGCTCATGAGCTGCAATCTCCTGCAGTTTTGATGTCACCCATGGAGGAATAGTGCAGTCATTAGCTGACCATCAGACATGGGCACACACTGGAATCAAAACCTGGTTTGAATTTTAATCCAGCAATGAAGACCCTGGAGGCTGCCAACCCCAGCCTGGTAATGTTATGCCTGGCTCCTCTGGAATAAAATAAGCAGCATTATTTTACCTCCTGAACCCACACAGAGCAATGCCTTGACATGCCTTAAACAATCTGACAACTTCAGCAATTCTCCTGTACACTCCATGGATTTCTCATGTACAACGTGCAGGTATCAGAACCTCAGAGACTTCTTCTCTCTTCCTCAGAGAACAACCAGGTGATTGCACAAGAGCGTGATACACAAAACCAGCCAAAAAAATAAGCCCAAGTGCAGGATTTGGAACCAAAACATGGAGTGGAATGCTAAAAGCCAGCAGGATTTTCCAGAGCTGCAAACTCCAGATCACCTGAAGGGAAAAAAATCTAAAGCCTGTCCTTTCAAATCCAATCCTGTAATTCCTCATCCCAACCATGATCCCAGCAAGTTTAGTGGTTAAATTCAATTATCTTTCCCTCATTTCACCCGAGGAAGACAATTCTTTCCAGTCACCTGCAATGGCAACCTGGGCTTGGGCCAGAAAGGTTCCACTGCTGAGTTTTCCTTGAATCCCTGCTGGAAGCAGCAGAGCATCGCTCCATCAGGGAAGGTGGATGTCACGGGGACAAGGGACAGCCTGAGATATCCTGGAAAGAAGGGTGTCCACAATCCCTCCCCAACTTCCAATAGGATGGATATTTTGCCATTTGATCTTGGCAAAAAAACCCCTCCACCTCAGAAATTATTACGGTGTACTCCATCACTTTCTGCTTTTTTTTTTTTTTTTTAAATTAATTAATTAAAACTACTTCATCTCACCACCCTTGAGGCAACCTTCATACCTGGATGTACACAAGCACTTCCTCATTCTAGGGCCAGAACTATTTCCATCCCTCTAATCAACTGCCTATTAAATGAAGATTAATTTTAATTAATGATGTGTAACCAAGAGCTATTTATGTTTCATTGGCAGAATTACACAGGATTTTTCCTTTTGGAAAAGAGTGCCAGCTCAGTGGGCAGCAGGAAGTTGGGGAGGGAAAGGAGGAGTGATGGAAACGGGAAGTTTTCTGCACTATCAATGCATGTCCAGGCTCCTTTTACACACTGCACTGACAGAGCAGGGAAGGGCTCACAGGAACTCTGATTGCAGGCTTTATTTGCTGCTGAGGTACCCTGGATAAAACATGGAATCAGGGAATGGATTGGGTTGGAGGGGGCCCTAAAGCCCTCCAGCCATGGACAAAGCCTGAGGAGGAGTTTATGGAGGCAATGATTCCTCATGGTGACTGAGCTGGGGGATACTGCATTAAAAAGGCCTGGACTGCACCTATTTGAGGTTGGTTCCTGTGTTCAGGCCTACTCAGCTGCTGAAAAGATAAATCTGCATCACAAACAAGCTGTGCTGTGGCATTTCCATCCATACACCCCTAATGAAATCCAGTGATTCCAGAAATAGTCCCTTCTCCTTCTCCTGCTGGTGACTGACAGCCAAGCTCAGAATTTATGGTAAGGTCCAGGGTAAAAGAAAAATAGCAGAGTAAGTGACAAGTTTGATGAAGAACCCGTTTGTCAGATGATTCATTTAAATAAAGCAATTAGAGTACAGCATTTTAAAAACAAATTACAGCATTATACAAGGGAAGGGAGGAAGGAAGAAGAAATCGATGTTAACTCAAGACATAAATGATGTTCCAGGAATGAAGCTGTTGAGTGTGAAAACAAGCACTGGCTTTCATCTTGGGCTGCTGGTAGCACTATGGTGGGAAAAATTGTAAATTTTGGAGTCCTTCCTCAGCCACAGAGTGAATCCTCCACAGCAAACCAAAGGCTGCCGAGTCCTGTCAGTGGCAGACCTGACTTTTCACTTACAGCACATCATTTGTAATGTGATTTCTTCAAGGATGAAGGGAAAAACCAACATCTGCCCCTCCCTGGAATTTAGCAGTGGAAGGTAAGAGGGAATGACAGCCTGGGTACAGCTGCTCTGCCAAAAGGGGCTGAGTGAGTCAAAGCGACAGGCAGGGCAAAGCATCAGCTCCATTCACTCTCTGAGCACAAAAATCCCCACAGCAAGGAAAATGTCACAAGTGCACAGCACACTTCAGCAGGCACACCTGCAGAAGCTCCTGCAGCTCTCCCAGGCAAGCAAATATTTCCATTTCAAGGGGTCATCAGGGACTGAGGGAGTTTCACTAAAGGTCAGGGCTGAATCCATTCCCGAAGGGGGATTTCATGACATTATTTTATGATTTTAAGAGTTTATGACTCTTCTAGCTGAGGATAAACCCCTGTTTCTACATGGTTGGTGCCCGTGTTTCCTGTCCTGGCTCAAAGGAGGAATTTTCTGTCAGCTGTGCAGCTGGGGAGGTGCTGGGACACGAGATGACACATGGAATCAGCGGTGTGGAAAAACACAGGGCCTGCTGGATGCTGCTCCATCCCCGAGCTGGGAGCCACCCACAGCTCCCAGAGGCAGCCCAGTGCCAGGACAGGCAGGTGGTTTGCTAGCAGGGCTTCCAGAAACATCTGAACATCCATTTCCTGCAGGGATTCCTGCTCTGAGAAGCCTCCCCTCTTTTCCACAGGGAACCTCGGGAGGTCCATGAGAACTCATTAAAACCCACCTGTCAGTCAGTGAAGGGAAAGGAGAGTGAAAATCCTAATGACTGTGAGCTCTGTGCTGCTGCTTTCCCCAGAGAGAAGCTGGAGCTGGTGCCAGGCTGATGCAGGGGATCCGTGAAGCCAAATGAAAGCAGGGTTTGCTCTTGGATGGGGATATGGATCCCATAGGGGTCTGGATCACACGTACCCAGTGGGGCTGGAGGCACACTGAAGGCTCAAAAAGGAGCAGGGCACAGCAGAGCAGTGCTGAGGAAGATTTTTTTTCTCCAATAATTCTCTCTGACAGAGTTCCACTTGCACTGAAACACCTGCTACTGGGAACTCCCTCCAATATTTTTCTCTCCTCGTCTCTTAGCAAAGGACAGATTCACCTGTTCCATGTGTTGTCCAGCTGGGAGCCAGTACCTGTGCACTCACCACACTCACCTCCCCAGAAAATAACCAAAGGAGTTACTGCCCACAGCTCAGCAGCATCTTCCTGTGCAAAGTTACCTCTCTGATGGTGTAAGGTTATGCAGAACCTGGCTGTTACCTCTACTTTAGGCAGGACCCAAAGGCTACTCTGTCCTGTGGATGTGCATCAGAAGTTTCTCAGGAAGAATGGGGAGCCCCCCAGCCCTGGGATAACTGCAATTTGCACTTGCACATCCCGCAGGCTGAGGAGGGAGGGTTTGCTGGAGCCCAGGGGCCGTGTTGGGCCAGCAGAACCCCCCGAGCCCGTCAGCATTCTGTGCACTGGCTGAGCCTGCAGCAGCCCTGCGAGTGAGGAGCTGTTACCAGCCTCATTTTACACACCGTGGAGCTGAGAGCCACGTTCCCAGCACCATTCCCTCTCCAATCTGTTCAAAAGCTGCTCTGGAAACCTTCCATGCCTTGTGCTCTGTTCCAGCCTATTCCCACTCTCTCCGAGCCCCTGGCCCTACCTTGGCATCCCTCATCCCTGCATTCCCCAGGCTGGGTCCTGCCCAGTTCCCCTCCTCAGCGCTCCTTCCTGCCATGGCCCTGCCTCTGTCAGCTCCAGGATCATCTCCCCTCTGTAACTCATCACCCATCTGTGGCCTCCTGCTTTTAGGGTGCACTCAAACAAAACTCCAGGGCCCTGCCCTTGCCCTTCCTGCACTTTCCTCCTTGTTTTCAGCCATCGGAATCTCAGAGGAAATATGGTGAGCACAGAAAGGCAAATACCCCACTCTGGAACCCCTCTGGATTTCAGTTTCCCCCAAATAACTCTGCAGTTATTTGGTCCCTTTCTCTGTAGATTGCAAGCTTCTCAAGACTGTAACAAATATGCAACCAAGCAGAATATTTTTTTATTTGAAATGTAATAAATGCAGGGCTGGCTCTGGGATTGGGGGATGGTTTAATTCTCTTTTCTATGGCTGTGAGGAGCAGAAACCTGGGACAGGCTCAGGAGCCAGACCCTGACCAAGGGAGGAGATGAGCCCCAAGTGTCCAACTCAGCAAATGGGATTTTTTTGAAGACCAGGCTTGTTTATAGCAAGGTCACTGCCTGTTTGTCAAATTTGCTGCCTGCTCTGTTCCAAACTGCCTGTCCAAAATCCAGCTTTGTGTTCTGGATGTGGTTTTATTCCAGCTGCTTGTGTGGAGGTTTTGCTCCTAGCTGTAGCTGCTCAAATTTTGCTTGATTTATTTTTTTGGTGAACTTCCAGAGGGACTGAGCCCTTCTGCCCTTTCCATGCAGCATGGATGGTGCTGAATGACCAGTGGTGAAACTGCTACAGATCCCACTTTGGGCTCAGACACATGCAGAGCCCTCACCAGGGGGCTGAACCCATCACCCAGCACAGAGAACAGAAAAAAAAAGGGGCTAAATAAAAATAGCAAAGTGTTTCTCCACCCAAAATATCCCTCATGAGAGCCAGGGCAGGTTTTTATAATTGTCTGCACTCCAGAAAGGTGCACTCAGCCCTGATTCGATCCTTTGGAAAGCAGAGGGATAAAAATACATGTGTGTATGTATATATAGAGAAAGTTGAGCTTATTAAGATACAAGGATCTGCCTTTTCCAAAGGGAATTATTTCACTTCAGCTTGCAAGTGCAGATATTTCCCAAAGGCACAATTGGCATGATTCATGTTACAGAATTTCTAAGTAATGAAGTTTTTTTCTTTTTACTAACAGCTAAAAAATCTGGTTGACCTAATTTAGGTATATCTTGCAACATCAGACAGGAACTAAAGCATCATTTTCAAGGTGCAAGCTCTCGATTTGATAGGAAGCTTTAAAAACTGTTGCTTTTCTCCTTTAAATGTTCTATTTCCCTCTTCCTGCACTATGCCATGGGCTGTGGGCTGTTCCAAACATTTCTTCCGATTCCAGCAGGGTTTGATCAAATTCCCTCACGTCTGAGCATTCCTCCCACCATGCTGTAACAACTTAAATAGTCCCACTGGAAAACTTACTTTCTGCTCTCTTTTTAGATCTTTCAGAGCCCTGCTTCACAGGTCTGCTTTTCCTGAGTGTCTGAGGGAGAGGATTTCCCTCTGAGGCACCCAGACATCCTGACACATTCATTGCTGATCATGTGCAGGACTACAGGCTGCTGCTGGAAATGGAGAGGCAACAGGAAAGCAGAGAGGAAGGAACGATCACAAAGGAAAAAAAAAAAACCAATGCTTATACTGAGGGATAAAGGAGGGGGGGAAAGGATTTGACAGAAATAAAAAGCAGATGAGGAGAGTGGACAGCAAGCTGGTGGGATGAAGACTGAAAGCCTGATGGCACTGAGCTGCAGGCATTGCTGGAATTCTTCTTTACTGCTTTTATCTCAGTCCATCTCAGAAGTGTTCGATTGCTGACAAATATAGTGAGATGTTTTTGGCAGATGCAAAGCAATTGCACCTTACACTTGAGGAAACCTCAAAGCAAATGAAGCCATGGAGACCCCTAAAACAACAGCAAGGAAAATTGAACTCAGAGGGGGTTTTGCCTCAGACACCTGGTTAAATTATAGTAAAAAAAGTGCTTTACACTGTCCTTTGCAGTGGCTGCAGGAGGTGACACTCACAGAAGGCAGCAATAAATACAGGTTTTTCTGCACTCTGGCGGCAGATGACCCTTGGAAACAGAAACATTCACTCGACAGGGCCCTGGAAAGCTCCTCCAGAGAGGAGCCCTGTGGGGAGAGAAGATGGCCCCACCAGAGAGCAGTTGGGAGTTTGCATTTGCAATGGAACTGCTTCAGGATGAGCCATTTTTCTCCAGCTGTTAGCCAGGAATAGAAAGACATTTCAAAATCCAAGACAATGCTTTGAAATGAGCGCTATTTAGCAAACAGCAGTTTTGTGCATAAATGTCAGGGTTATATCTTGAAAAATGACACAGTCTGTCTTTTCCTGAGTGCCCATTAAGCACTATTATCTCTAAGATGCTTAGGAACATAAGGTCTTTATTAAAGCTGAAGAAATCCGAGTTTATCCTGAAAAAGCATGGATAAATCAGATCACAGACTGCCCCAAAGTACATCCCTTCCAGAGAGGAGGTGCTGGAGGGACAATAAAGTTGGCAGGGGGGGGCATTTTAAACTCTAACTTTAGTCTTTGCCTGCTGTCTTTTGGGATTCCAGCTGCTCCAGTTGCCCTGGAGGCAGAGCTGCCAGTCCTGGCAGGAATGATGGACATGGGGGATGCCGGGAAGCCCCAGAGCTGCTGCTGCTGCAGATCTCCCACTTGGAAACTGCTGGGCACACTTTGCACTCTGAACCGTGCAAAAAATCCCGTCCTATCAAGAGTTCAAACATGAAGGATCCAAAGCAACAGCAGCTCCTGCTGCCACACCCTCTGCACGAGGCTCTGGGGAATTCTGGCTTTGCCTTCTGTCCCAAATACAATTGCTGAGGGCAGATTTCTCTGAGGCTGGAGTTGCTCCTCTCACTCTGGAGAAAAGGATTAAAATCATTCAGCTAAACTGGAGAGGACTTGGCCTGTGATTGCCCTCATGATTCCTGCTCCCCAGATCGTGCCAGGCCTGGCATTAAGGAAGGATAAACCTGAAGTTTAAAGAAAAAAAAGAACAACTGCAAAGAGACATAAGTGATTTTATTGATTTTTATTACAAGAAATAAATCCCCCCTTTAGCTTTTCTTGGCATAGAGGAAGGATATAAGCCCAAATGTTAGCAGGTTTTCCACTGGATCCATGGTTTTGATTCTCCTGAAGCTCCAGACACACATTTGGTGTTTGGGGGACATGAGGAAATTTGCAGGTTTTGCTCAGGATTTTCTTTAAACCTTACAGCAGCGTATTTTCTCCATGCTGCAGCATGATTATTCTGCCCCCCTTTAAGCAGCATTAATGCAGTTTCATCCTTAATTTCTCAGGTCTCAGGAAGGAACACAGAGAAAATGAGCTGCCGTTCTCCTAACCAGGGCAGTATTTGCCTTGCAGCCTCAGCAGCAGCTGTTTTAAAGAAACCCAAGGTACATTTTCATTCCTGGCAAGTGCAGTGTCTGAGGAGCTCATCTGAGATGATGCTCTTATGGGTGGGGGGTGCAGATTTTCCAACAGATCCACTCTTATGTGTGATGTTTAATCAGCACCTGTGCTTTGAGCTGCCACATTTCCTCATAATAATGATGGTTGGCTCTTGAAAAGACACTTAGTGGAGGTGCCTGCAGTTTAAAGCTTTCGTGGCAATTATCAATCTGGAATGTCTCAGTTCCTCAATCTACTGAGGGCCATTTGAGCCTGAAGGATGCCTTATTCAACGTCTACATTTGCAAATATTAAAGCACCAAGTGTAAACAAAGCACTGCTGCACCTGATGACAACTGTTCATCAAGTGCTAAATGATACAGCTCCAGGAGAAATATGGAATGGGAACCCAAACAACTCTAGGAACACTTTCTCCTCGTAATGCTTCCCTCAAAAAAGAGCTCAGAGGATGCCAGACTGCACACAGAAATGTCCTTCACCACAGATCACACTCAGATTGAGACATTCCACTGCAGCAGCTTCGCTGGGAACAGCTTTATCAGGAATTATTCATGCTAATTAGAGATGGTGGTTATAGTTATTGCATTTATTACATTAAAGGTCTTCTTAGTTGTAATTATTACACTTAAGGGTAGGGAAGTTAGATATGTACTTTGAAAAAAAATGGCAGGAAAATCCTGGATAATTTTACCCAGGGGTTAAAGCTATGTTTAAAAAAGGAATAAAAAAAATTAAAGCAAGTAAAAGACAGTTATCTGAAAAACTGATACAATATCTCCAGGCCCCTCAAGGTGAATATCTGAGTTGCTAAATTGTTACTCATATCTTTAAAATATGTAAGTTTATGCTACTGGGTTTAAATATTGTAGGGTTTTCTTTAGCCTCATAACTTCATTGTAAGAAATAAATTTCCATCAAAAGTCCATAAAATATCCATGCCATGAAGAGGAAACTATTATTAGTACAGTGTGTAAAGATGGCTCCAATTCAATTAAGTATTTCCAGAACTGATGAAACAAATGATGGCCATCATTTTGATGTGTTACCACCAATCACTTGATTGAACAACTGAAATTTCAAAACAAAATTAGAAATTCAGCTGAAGGAGATCTGTGATGTTTTTCCTTGCTCACTTTTCCTGTGTGTGTGTCAGAATTCCCACTCAGGGTGTTCCATGACCCTGTGATTCGACATGAGAACCTTTTTTTGGCAGAACTGACTGGGCTCACTTTTGGGTTAGGGGCATGGAACTGAGCTGCTTGTTTAGGCTGGGAGATCACTGGGGATCCTCTGATGCTCCTGCCTGGCCTGAAGCTTTGTGAAATCCTAGAGCAGCAATAACTCCTGGCCAGGCAGCCCAGAGCAGAGGGGGATGCTCCAGTGGGGCGGGGAGGCTCCTGGCAGAGTTGTGTGTGTCACAGCGAGCTGGGGCACAGAACGCTGTGACAACACCAGCCTTGCTCCCACCCTGTGTTTTCTGACACACAGAACATTGAAAAATGGTCAAATTAGCCACTGCAAGACATTCCCCATGCAAATGAAATGCTGTGTACACGACTCTTGTGGTGATTATGGCTCACTACGTGACATATGTCTAATGATTTAGATTGGCTGCTGTTGAGAAGGATTTAATTTAAGGCACTTATGGCATTGGGCTCAAATTATTTGCAAGAGTTGATTGAAGCTTATGTTTTACCCTGCAGCTTGTGCTCAGCTGAGGATCATCCACTGCCTGCGTCCCATTTGTCTCCTGCAGGATCTCAGCTGGGGCTCCTGCCACACTTGGTGTCTCTGTGCAATTGTCCAGCCACTTGCCAGAGCAATCAGGAGCTGCTGTAAAATCAGATGCCGGACCACAATCGCCCTATCCTGGTATTTGATTGATTGATTGATTTAATTGTAAGGTCTGCAATTTTTAAAGCCACCTTGGCAGCAGGTTTTGGGTACCTGGTTCCCCTGAGAATCAGGAAGAACTGGCCATCCAGCCCTTAAGAAGCTTCTCCATTATTTGTGTCTCTCAGTGCTCATCAGTGAGCTGCTGATTGAAGGAACCTGCGGGTTCAGGAGCGTCACCGTGGGATTTGGTGGCAGACAAAGCTCAGTGTGAGGCTGCAGCTGCCAGGGCCCTTCCCTGGGGTGTCACACCCCGTGACAAACCCCACCCCAGTGTCCAGCAGCCACCAAGCCCCTGCAGACCCCAGGCCCACAGCCCTGGCTGGAAGGAGGCAGGAGGGGAGGGCACAGCTGTCCCTGGAGCTGTCTGGGGGTGAAGGTGGGGTCTGGTCCCATATGGGAAGGAATTCCATGACCTTCTCTGGCCTTTGCACCAGCTCCCTGCTCTGGCCCTCGTGGACAGGAATGCTGGTGAACTCCAGGGACAGGTGGGGAGCAGCTGAGGGCCAGCAACAGAATGAACGTGCCATGTCCTGTGGCACGGTTCCAGCTGGCTTGGGCAGGGCTGAGGGCCACTGGGACTCCTAATTTCATTGTCACAGGATCCCAGGGTCACTGAGGTCACTGAGGCTGCCAAAGCCCTCCAGGATCACAGGATCCCAGGGTCACTGAGGCTGCCAAAGCCCTCCAGGATCCCAGGGTCACTGTGGTCACTGAGGCTGCCAAAGCCCTCCAGGACCACCAAGTCCACCCTGTGCCCCATTCTCACCTTGTCCCCAGCCCAGAGCACCGAGTGCCACCTCCAGGCCTTCCTGGGATACCTCCAGGGATGGGGACCCCCAACCTCCCAGGGACTCTTTCAACCATGAACTCAGACCCTACAGAGATCTGCATTCCCTCCCAGCCTAGGAACATTCTGGAAACGCTGTTTTTCCTGAGGGGAAGGGAGCCAGCCCGAGCTCTGTGCAGTATCAAAATCCTCTTGCTCAGTGAATCCTGTACAGAAAAGCACCTGGGATTGAAGGGAACATTAAATAGAAATCAGCTAAATGGGTTTGAGAGGAGAACAAACACTAAGCTTCTTTAAATAAGAGAGTTAGAACATGGCAGTGTGAAATTTCACACTTCTCTCTGCGTGTGGATATCTTGTAAAGCTTCATTCTGATTCCTCTTTGCTCCCTAATGATTATTCCATCTCCCCTGCATGGAGTATTTCCTGAGAGGAACTTTTGCTTTCATAGCCACTGTGGCAAATAAAATCTTTGAAATACTAAATTGTTTCAGAGAAGGGAAATGAGGGCACCCTTTAACTCACAGGTGACACCAGACTGGGTGGGACCACTCATCTGCTGGAGGGCAGGAAGGCTCTGCAGAGGGATAGGCTGGATAGCAGGGAAATTCCTTCCCCAGAAGTGTGAGCAGAGGCAGACTGAAGGTTTGAATTCTAGAAAAGGCTGTAAAAATACATTATTAGGCATTTAGAACTCATTTTTATTCCATCAAGCTGCAGCAGGGAGCTGAGTTAGCTTATTAATATAAGAAACTGCTGCTGGTCCTCAACACATTTCTATCAATGTGTGAGAATTGGCAAGGAAGGAAGAGCAGGAGAAAATTAAAAAGATCATCCAAAAGTTTCTGACTGGCAAACTCCTCAATCAGCTATTTATTTTTGCAGGTGTTTTCATGCTCCTAGAGCATGACTGGGATCTTTTCAAAGGGGTGGAGATCTTTAAAATCTCCTTATGTGGAGGTTGTGCATTTTTTACACCACGATGTAAAAATGAATTTCCTGTTATTTCTGCCCTGGGAGGAATCTTAGCACATGCCCTACCTAAATCCAAATGAACTTGGGAAATTGTGACATGAACTTTACCCAACCTGCCCCATGACTTTCATCAAATTAAACATTAAAAATCAGAAGGGTTGTACAATAGCAATGCAAACTTAAATTAATTCATTTTCTCCTCTTTTTTCTCCACTGAAAATAGAGAGATGTGAGAAGCATCTGAAAATTGGTAGAATTTGCAAAAATGAAAAAAAACCAACATTTTCCACATTTCAAGCCTTTGGAAGATTGCTGATGCAGCTTTCCAGCAAGGAGGAAATGAAGACACCAAAGGTTTGTCCTTTTATTTAAAACACAGCATGGCCTGGGCTTGCTTTGATGTTCTAACAGTGAGACTGATTTTTCCTAAGCACATGAAATTATATTGTGGCATTAGGGTGAAAAAAAAATAGCAAAGTTCAGCTAGAAGCTGTATGGCTCCAGCCAGAGCACCAAACACATTTTGCTGTTTCCTTTTTGGCTTTTAGGGAGCATTTTCTGCTGGGTTTCTTAACAACTCTTAGACATCACTAGTTTAATAAAATCATCTCGTGTTCTGAAACATTTGGATAATGAATTGAGTGATGGAGCTGTCAGCTCTCTGCTGCTCAGCTGACCAGCTGTCACACCAAGGACTCTTTGGCAACTGGGGAGATGTTTGGTTTGATGTTTAATTCCCTTCTTCCATCAAAAGACTTTATTTGAAAAGAGTATTTGAATCATGCATGTGCTGGAGATGTTCCTTATATCTAAATCATCTGCGAGCAGCAGTGGGGTTTTAAAGATTAAATCATTTAGAGATTTATTATTTTTTAAAGAAATAAGGGTTTTCTCCGTGTGGGGACTTCTGCTATGAAAGTGCTTCCTTTGCATTATTCAGACTTGGTGGTGATTAATCACAGATTTCCTCAGCCAGCAAAGTGCACCTTGTGCAAAATGTGCACCTGCCGGGGCCCCTGGCCTGCACAACTCTGGACACTTCTATTTTCTCCAGACTTTTAAACATTCAAAGCCCCAGTGGAGCTCCAGGAGGTGGGAAGGCAGGCAGAGGGATGAGCTCTGCTCCATGGGGAGGTGTTCACAGCACCCAGTGGGCTGTGCCTGCAAATTATTACAGGTACAATTCATGGCAAATAGGGGCAAGGCCAGTTTTTGACAGTAGACCTCTGTCTGCCTGATTATCCTACACAAAAAGGGATGGTTCTGTGCTATGGAATTTCCCCAGAGAAATCTGTCTCTGGCAAAGCCTGACTTGAAGTCCTCTCAAAAAATCCCACCCCTCCAAAAAAGTAAAACAGTAATTATACAATTACTCTCACTTTTTTTTTTTTTTTTTTTGCAACATAGCTTTAAAAAGCTTAAAAATCTTTCTTTACATGTGTGCATTACTGTTATGATAATTTCCCCAGGGTCTGCTGCACTGGCAAACTTATGGTGCATCACCTGAAAACATCACTGTGGTGCCTTTGGTACACATAAAAAAGACAGATCTTCCTTGCTGCTGCTCCAAAAATGATTTCCAAGTTCCAGCATTTGGATTTATGAAGCATGGGCTATATGTATTATATAATTTTATTTCAAAGTAGTAGACTTAAAAAAAGGCAATAGGGCCTCCATTAAGTAAAAAATAAAAGAAGCACAACAGCAAAAATAAAAGGTATTATGCTAAAGGAGGCAAAGCATCAAGGGTTTCATAAAGCTTAATTTCCACTCTTCTCCATAGGCTTGAGAGTGCTTTCCTCTAAATATTGTGAGTAATTCAGATTCACAGCCCAGCCTGACACCCGGGAGGTTTTAATGCACCTCCTCCCCAGCAATGCTGGTTAATATGCAAAGGAGGCAGGAGGTGCTGAAATGGGCTTTTCCCCACACTACAGCTGCAAAATCTTGTCAGGGCTGTTAACTCTCCTGGAGGAAAAGAAAAGGTGAGTTCTGCAAATGTAAACGATGCCATCCTTACCCACTCAGGTGAGTAAATGTGCAGCCAGCCAGACACTGAGGCAGCAAGAGGATGCTGCCTAATAAACCCTGAGGAGCTGAGGAATTCCCTACACTGGGTGCTGCAGCCTTCACTCAGGTGTAGAAAAGGTTCTCTGAGCAAAGCCACTTGGTATTTTCTGAGAGATCCCCTTTTCTGACCATAACATCCAGGGCCTGGCTTCCCGGACTAATCCACTCAGAGAAACAAGATTTCCATCTCCTGCTCAGCTTCCATTCTGTCTTTGCTTTTTAATTGTGTGACTTTTAATTCTCCCCGAGGTAGCTACAGTGAAATTTAATGTGAACACCACAGAACTGGTGAAGGTATTGCAGCATATGTATCCACAAACTTGCAAAGTGGCACATACCTTAAACACACCATGGAAAAACTACCACAGGGCAGGATTTAGTGGATGGATTCAAACTGTCATCTCCACTGAAACAATTGGAGTGGGACTCTTTAATATTTTTCACCGTATCCTCCATTTGGTCCCAGTGGAGAATGCCAGACAGGAGAAACTTCAATCAATAAAAAATGTGTCAAAACAGTGGGAATTCCATCCAAAGTGGAGAGGGAATTAATGTTTTATTCAAAGTTTATAAGTATATACATTAAAAAAAAAAAAAAAAAAAGAACCAGGCCTGACCCCCCTTTCCAGGCAGAAGTTCTCCTGCTGTCCCCCCTGAGCCTGGGCTGGCACAGCCTGGGGCTGTTCCCTCCTGGCCCTGGCAGGTCCATGATGTCCTTGTGGCTGGCATATGTCCTCCTGCAGGGAGGCTGCTGCTCTGTTTCCTGGCCAGCCCTCACCAGCTGGGTGCAGGTAAGGCTTGTAACAGCCACTCTGTTTCTTGTGACTTGAGCCTTCCCTTGCAAAGGCCATGAAAACATCGACTAAACAGTTCATTTTTGGAAATGTGCTAAAGCTGTCACACAGCCCTTGCCTGCTTCTCACTCCCTGATCTAGACACGGGGGAATTGCAGCAAGGAAACCAGGGAGCAATAAGTAGCAACATTTTAGTCACAAAAATCCAAGGGCTTTTAGAATTTATTCAAGTCCTAGCCATAGTGCTGATGCTGCCAGAGAATTACAGTGAATTTGGGTGACAGTGTCCAGATGCACAATCAAACTGAAGGAAGGTAAGTTCAATTGGATATTAGGAACAAACTCTTTACTGAGGGCAGTGAGAGGCTGATGTTGGAATTAATGTGCTCCATCTGCCTGTCCTGGGTAGTGCTTGGATCAAAGCACACAGCTCCCTCAGTTTACCCATGCCCTGCCCTTGGCAGGGAGTTTCTCACGGGTCTGGGGCCATGGCACATGTTGAAGTGCCAGAAAGGAGCAGAGCAGAGGCAGCCAAGTGCTCACAGGAGCCTGGAGCTGCCACTGGCCCTGCTGCCTTGCCCTGAGCATCCCCAGGACTGGTGAAGCTGAACTCAGGGTCCTCTCAGACCTCTCCCCAGCCTTCCTTCCCCCCATCCCTTCTTTATTGGTCTCTAACAAAATAAGAACTAAATCTGTGGCTGTTTGTTCCCTTTCCCTTGGTGCCCTCGTTCCTTGTTCCAGGGCTGTGGGCCCTGTTCCCAAAAAAGCCATTTGGTTTCCTCCTGTGCCCCAGTTGGTTTCTCATCCCTACTTTTATTCACTCATCACTTCTGTTCTTTAACCCTGCGCCAATATTTACTTTCCTTGCCAATATTTTCCTTCCTAAATCACTTTATTCCCTTTCCAGCGCATCCCAACCGGCATTACTTTGAATCTCACATTTTATTCTTTATTCTTGCATAAAATTTAGGCTCCTTTCCTAAAAGGCCCCAAAGTGGTAACAACTTCCACAGTTTTCCTCTCAAACCCTTATTCAGCTGTTCTGCTCCTTGCCTTGCTTTTTAGCTCACATCATCCTTCTGTTATTATCCCTTCCCTCTCACTTTTCATTTCATTTTCACCTCCTCCCCTGCACTTTTCCCCTTAAGTTCCCATTACTCAGCCACACAACTTTTCTTGTATTTGCCAACTTCATCTCTGCTGCAGCCCCACCTCTCTCCCCCTCCTTTTCCAAGAGAATCCAGTAGTTGGTTCCTTCCCCTGGCACAGGTTTTGCCAAGGATAGAGAGATAACTCATCCCTGCATCCCAAAGCAGTGGATGCCTGAGGCTGGAGGATGGAACAGAGATAGGAGCCCTAATTTGCTATTATTCTCAAAATCAACTGCAGATCGAGATTCCAGCCCCAAAAGAGACTGTAACTTTAAAGGGGAGTAAAAGCAGTCTATGACAATCAAGTCTGGAACTGTGAATTAAATGAACTGTCAGGTTCCAGACTCGCTGGCTTCTAATTTACCCATAATTCAGTCAATATCAGACAGAACTCCTCTGCTTAAAACGTTATGAAAATTTTAATAAAACCAAGGAGATGCTGGGACAAAAGCATATTAAGATGGCATAAAGGTTGTGCCTACATCTCGTTAATTTAAAGGCAGATTAGCTGTCAACTAGAATGACTTAATTGAATATTTCCAAATGTGAGCATCCTTAGCCTTCCCTGGGATGCATTTTCAGTTCTGGATAGGGCAGGTTTCAGCTGCCTGGTGCCCGTGGGGTCTGAGCCCTGTCCTCACAGGAGTTTTTGTCCTGGGCACCAAGTGCTGCCTCACAGCCAGAGGTCACATCTCTGCATTCAGCAGCTTGGATTACTTTCCCAGGATTTCCCCAGTGCCTTTTTGAACCTGTGGAAGGCTGTGAGTTTCTTCAGTGGCCCGTGGCAAGAAGATTCACAGCTGGACTGCAGGTTGTGTGAGGAGCCTCTCTACATCACCCCTGCTGCCGGTCTGGCCTCTGGGCAGTTCGTGCACCTTAATCCCTGTATTCTCCCCCCACCCCGAGGTGATTTCCCAGCCCTCTGTCTCTTTGCTGGCTTTGCACACTTTCCTGTCTTTGCTGACCCCCCCTGACTCCTGAAAATCCAGGCAGTGCTGTCCCAGATAATGAGTGCACACACTCTGCTGGACCAAGTGTCCTGTGCAAACTCAGCTCCCTGCACAGCTCCACCATCCCTCCCTGGGTGTGAGCCGGCTTTTCAGTCCTGCTCTCTAGGCCCATAAATGCTCAGCTGAGCCCGAGCTCAGTGTGGCAAACACAGAATACAAACAAACCAAACCCCAGCAGTAACAAACTCTCTCACTTTTACTGCTATTATATACCCATATGTATATAAAAAAATCTGTGTTTGGAGGTTACTCGAACCTATTTTCCTTCAGTGAAGACTCTGGCAGCCATCAGAATTAGAGGGAACATTCTCAGTAAATTGCTTGTGCAGTTATCAAATATCTCTGGGTTCATTTCAGCATTTACACTCCCTCAGAGGCTGGGTTTGCCTCATATGTTTGGGCATCCTTTAATCACGGAGGAATTAACTGCCAAATCCTGCTGGCGTTTTTTTGTTTGGTTCATTGGTTGGTTTGGAGTTTTTTTGAAGCATATTTGTTTCATGCAACAAAATGAGGAATTATAGGGGATTGTTTTCTTCTTTTTCTTTTTCTTTTTTTTTTTTTTCCATGAAGTTGTCCATAGTTCTTCACTGTAAGCAAAAGTGAATTCTCATCTGGACAAAGATCTCTGCCCTCATCCCCACATCTCCTGCCTCCCCACGTTTCGAGCCTGTTCTCTAGAACTGCCCCTAAAGGAAATTTTTTGCCTCCTTCCACCCCTCCATCCCCCCTCCTTAGAGAGATGAGGACTCTGCTGTGGCTCTGGAGACACAGGAGCACTCAGGGAAACGTGCAGGGTTTTAGGGACAGCCTGGCAGTGCATCCCATGGGATTACCAGATAAGGCATCTGGAACTGCAGCCCTTTGCTGGGGCTCAGCTCCCTCTGGAAAGCATTTCCCAGGAATCTCAGGGCACCATCTGGCCAGGATCCTGCAGGAGCCAGTGCTGGGAGCACCAGGGAGTTCCCCCTTCTCCCAGGCAGTGCTGAGCAGCTCCAGCAGTAACAACCAAGGATTTATTCCCTGTCCAGAGAAATGCCCAGCTCTGCCAGGTGAGGATGTGCAAATCAGCCACCAGAATGGTTATTCCCCTCCAAGTGCCAACCTGGCTTTTCCCCCTACAGCAATTACTGTGTTCCCTGGCCCAGATACCCCAGAAGGGACCCTGTGCCTCCCTGAAGGCTGCTCCCACCCAGCCTCACCCACCCTCTGAGCTCCAAGGGTTCCGAGTGTCCCAGACCTGCTGACCTCCTGTGTCTGGGGCTGGTGGCACAAACCCCACCCTGAGCAAAGGCAGGCAAAACCTGGGGCTGGAAAATTCCCACACGGAAGGAATCCCCCCCGAGGAGCATCCTCCGAAATGCACCCACAGCAGAGCCAGGAAAAGGAGCCCTGGCTGAGAGGTAGCCCTGGAACTCAGCCTGGGCTCCCTGCAGGAGCTCCCTGCTCGTGGCACGGCGGGTGCTGTCCCCAGAGCTCTCCCTGCAGGTCGCTGGGGTGACCATTCCCAGCCATCTGCAGCACAGGCACATTCCAGGGCAGGGAAGGGCTTCCAGGAACGTGTGGGCAGCCTCTTACTCCCATTAATCCTGCTGAGACCCTGCTCATTGATCCCTGGGATGCTGCAGGTGCATTTATTAATGGCAGAGACCCCGTCCAAATGTTGGGATCCTCTCTGACACGTTAAGCCATTTTTAATTTGTCCCCATCGTCCCCAGCAGACATTGGATAACTCTGGGGTCCTAAATAAGCCACAGTGACTCGGGGAGAAAGCGAGTTATTAATCTTATGCAAATGCTTGCTAAATTCTCAAGATCTTGGCACCATTGTAAGTGCTGAAAGCCATGGACTATAAAGAGAAAAGGTAATTTCCTGTTTGTTTAATTGATCTTCTGTAGCTTCTCTCCTGGCTGGCAAAGCCAGGTAATGGAATTTGCAATGTAAAGTCATTATTAGAAGTGCCAGTATGACATTTGATTAATCCAGGCTATTTAGGCTTAATAATACACACTTGACTTATGTTCTGGAAGCAAAATTGCCTGCTACTTCCCCTCCTGCTTTTTAAATATATTTATAAATATCCTTAGCGTGATGATATATGAGCCCATTCCTCCAGGCCTCCTTATTGGGAAGCGGCCATCCCTCCAAAGTGTGCTCCATCAGCGATAGGATGTTTGCTCTCCGATTTGCACCCACGGGCAACTTTTGCTCCAAGAATCCCTTCAGGGGCCCGGTGCCTTCCTCAGTTCCCCACAGGTCAGCTCTGGCCCCCTCCTGAGTGGCAGATTCCCAGGGAAAGCCCAGGCAGGAGCTGGTGATGCCTCAGGAACTCTCCCACCGCTGTGACTCAATCCTCTGCCATGCCAGGGCTTGCATCCAGCAGGAAAGAGCAGCACTTGAGAGTGTCCAGGGAAAAGAGAGGCCATTTGTCACCTCCCTCCCTCGGAGTGTCACAGCCACAGCCACGGCAGCTCCAGGGCACGGAGAGCTTTTGTGTCCACCCACATCCCCCATCACACACAGCATCTTTTATGGATCCCCAGCCCGCTGCTAAAAATTCCTGCACATTATTCCTGGCATTGCTTTGAGCAGCAATGGACCAAGACATTTTCTCTTACAAAGTGCTCTGGAGTGAAAACAACATTTTTCAAGTAAGATGCAAGCACTGCAAGGGATGACAAGGGCTGTGGAAGATCCAGGTTCCTTTGTAGTAGTATTTTTTGCAATTATGCTACAGAAATTTTTCTGTTTCAGGTTTAACTTAATTCATGATAATTGCTCTAACTTCTATTTCCATCCCAGTAGTATTTACTGCAATTGTATCCATTTAATTTCATCATTTATGTTCCACTGCCATGGCCAAAACAGACAGTGCACTGCTTCATGTTACCATTGGTTACACCTTACTAAACCAAACAAAAACAATTGTTTGTATTGTAAACACTCCTGAATGGGGCACATTGCACTGCAAAGTGTGAGGAAAATGCTTTTAAATTGAATTATTCTCAGGAAAAAAAATTCCCTTTGTTTTGTTTGTAGTTGCTCTGTGCTTCATAGCCCAGCTGTGGTCTGTTGAGTCAGAATTGTAAGGGATACGGAATATTAGTAAAAAAACATGAAGTGTTATTCCATAACAGGCTTCAAAAGGAGATTATTCTTGTAGATTGTACTTAAATGCTTCTCAGTATACCTCTTCCTAAGGGGACCCCACAAGAGAGCTGGAGAGGGTCTGGGGACAAGAGATGGAGGGACAGGACACAGGGAATGGCTTCCCACTGCCAGAGGGCAGGGATTGGATGGGATATTGGAAGGAATTGTTCCCTGGGAGGGTGGGCAGGCGCTGGCACAGGGTGCCCAGAGCAGCTGTGGCTGCCCCTGGATCCCTGGCAGTGTCCAAGGCAGGCTGGACGGGGCTTGGAGCAGCCTGGGACTGTGGGAGGTGTCCTTGCCCATGGCAAGGGTGGCACTGGATGGGCTTTAAGTCCCTTCCAACCCAACTCACTCCAGGATTTTTTCAAGGTTAGGAGTGCCTGCTGAGAACACCGGAACAAAACAAACACGGCAGGGCAGATGTGAGAACAAACACCTTTCAAACAAGCAAGCAAACAGCAACTGGCCTGGAGCCAGTGTTGTGAAGCACTTTTTGCACAAAGTCAGGGATTGCTGGGGACCCTGGATCTGAGTGAGAGGCCAGAAGTGGGTGTTGGTTTGCCCTTCACCGGGAGGTGCACAGGAACCAGGTGCAGCTCTCAGGGGTGCTGTGGGGTGGCATGGGGGTACCAACACCACTGGCTCTCCCCAAATCTCCTTTCTCTACCAATCCATGCCATCCTCCCCGCTGTCCCTCCTGGCAAGTTTGGCTTTGGTCTGCACCTCTCACACGATGAATCAGCTCTAGTGCTGCTCTGTGCAGCCAGAGCCAGATGGGGACTGGGCAGCGAGCAGCCTGATTTACCTTGGAGTGCCACTGAGCTTCCACAGCTGCTCCCCAAAGGGAATGTTCCCTTTGGAAGGAAGCACAGCCTCTGCATAAAGTGGCAGAGCTGCAGTACACTGGTGTTTGTGTGGAAATTTATTGCCTTATTGGATCGGGCTCCCATGAGCACGGAAAATGAGATGTCTGGGTGCTCCATCCCTTGGAAAGTGCAGCTCCCCAGGAGCACAGCACACTGTCCCCATCCCAAAAAGGTGTGCAGAGACAGCTGCCAAGGTGCCCAGGAGGGAAAACCCAGCTTTGGAGAGGGGGATGGATGAGAAAGGCTTGATCAGAGAGCAAAACAAAGGCTGCAAGAGCACGAGGATTCTCTTTCTACAGCCGGTTTTGGCAACGTGGAGGGGTGTGATGCAAAGGGAGGGAAAGGTTGGGGGACACAACCAGCACAGGAGAGGTGGCTGCGAGTGAATAAAGCAAAGGCAGTTCTGGGGCAGCCTCTCAGACTAAAATCTGAGTTCTCAGAGGGCAGTGGGGGAAAAGAGCCCTCTCTTGCACTCCCTTCCTAAGCCAGTGCAGGCTGGGATGGGGTGAGGGAGCGGGAGCGGGAGCAGGGAGCACTCAGCACTGCCAGGGAAGGGGAGCTGTGCTCCTGAGGGCTCATCGCTCAGCAGCAAGGACAGGCAATGATTTCCAGGTGCTGGCCTCCCCTTGGGTGCCTGTTCTAAAACTGTTGGTGGTGCTGTGGGGTATTTTATTATCCAGAGAAGAGGTGTGTTTGACAAGCCCTGAGTATGGTTTGCTGCTGTGCTGCATGAAATATCCTCTGGCAGGCCCCTTTGGAGGCAGGGCTCTGCTCACATGCCTCTGCTCCTCTCTTCTGCTTTCTCCTTTGTTTATCACCATCATCTCCTGTCCTGTCTGATGCATTCCCTGGCCTGTAAATGCAACTTTCATTCTGCACTTAGTGGTGCTGAGGAGTTCAATAAATCGCCTCCCAGTCGCACTGCATTTTCTCCCTGCAGTGCCTCCTATTTGCACACAGGAATAGTAATTGTTCATTCTGGCTGGGGCTGAAAACCCACAGAAGGTGAAACCCCAGCTGTCTCAGACCTGCCTCGCTTTGTGAGCTGCACAAACAGACCAGAATAAAGCAATTTGCTTTTCCTACACCCTAAATTCTGCATTACCAACTATTGTGCTTACAACATTCTATTAAATTCATTTTACCAGCTTAATAGTGCCTGTCAAGGAAATGCTGTGTTGAGTCTTTGAGAACATTTTTGCTCTAAAACAGCTCTTGGCTTCCCTGTGCCCCCCTGCTCCAATGGAAATTTGGATGCCCGACTTTTTAAAGATTTTTCTTGGAAACAGAGGTGTTTAATCTTATCCTAATAAAGTAAATATTGGTTAATCGACACTTAAGCTAGCTTAAGCTGGAGACGTTTAATTAGTCAAAATTATAGCTCATACTGCAATATAGTAAATTAGATTAGACAGGCTTTACACTTCAAAATTACATTAATGACTGCATGCATTTTCTTAATATTACAATCTTTAATCTTAGATCCCCGAAGATACGAATAAGTCTCTAACCCATCACTGACTTTAACATCATTATTTAAAATCAGGTCTAAGTTACAGGAAGCAATTATGCACCAGAAAGAGGCAAGATGGTTCAGAATGTGAGATTTAACTCAACCTGTGGTGTTGACATTGCAAATATGGGATGGCAGGGAGCAGCTGGCTGGAATTTAGGGAGAGATGTCCCTGTTCCCACTGCCCTCATCTCCTTCCTTGCACAGAGACACATCCACCTTTGAGGAACAAAGGTTATTAAATGTGTTCTGTAAGGAGAGCTTCTTTTCAGAGCTCCACACAATTATCCAGGCTGGAAAAGCCCTCCAGATCACTGAGTCCCATCTGCGCCCCATCCTCACCTTGTCCCCAGGCCAGAACCCTGAGCATCACATCCAGTCTTTTCTGGGGCACCTCCAGGGATGGGCATCCCAAACCTCCAAGCCCTGACCACCCTTTCCGTGAGGAAATTCTTGCTGATGCCAAGCTGAGCCTCTCCTGGCCCAGCTGGAGGCTGTGTCCTTGTCCTGTCAACCTTTCATCCCTGGCTGTCCCTAGAGGGGCGCTGCAGGGACAGGATCAGTGGCTTGTTCTGGCTCCCAGGAGCCCATGAGCAGAGATTTCCATTATATTTTATTTATTTGATAGATTATCACCCCTTCCTGTGTCCAGCACAGAAGGCAGCTTGGGCAGAGCAGAAGACATCCCGGGATGTTTGAGTGGGGTCAGGAGCCTCTGGTTCAGTGGCTCAAGGCCAGCCCAGGCTGAGCAAGCCTGAAACCTTCACCCTGGCAGCAGAATTCTCTGCCCCAATGTCTGATCTCACTTTAGAGGTGCAATTTGTGAGGATTTCTTCCCTTCTGGTTCCCCAGAGGGCATTACCTCCCCTTTCACCTGAATCCATTTTGCGCAGCTCTGATGTCCCTGCCTCTGTCCCCCTGTTCCTCGGGAGACTGGGGATGAGGGGGTGGCACTGGGAGAACTCAGCAGAGCTGGGGGACACTCCGTGTTTGAGGAATGGGGGAAAGCAGAGGAAAAAAAAAAAATCTCTTTTTCTAAAAGCAAAATGAAAGAGTGAGAGGATTGGAAAGTGAAGAGCAAAACAAAGAGGTTCATGTTTCAGCCCTGCTGATTTGGAGGCTTCCGTCCTGCACGAAAATCAGGATTTCTTCTGTCCATGGGAGTCACAAAGGACAGGTGATAAGCACTGGGAAGTGACAATGTTCCTACTTAGAAAGTTTTTCCTTTTCCAGGGACATTTTCTTAATTATACTAATTTGTCAAATGTATCTTCAGTTTTACAAGAAGTTTCCTTCTCTGCATTTGTTAAAAGAAAGATAATTGCATCTGGAAAGCAGCAAAATGAAAAGAACTTTAATTATGCATTATAATAACAAATGTGTTCTAGTTCAGGTGAGCCAGACCAATTATATGTGATTAGTGAATGGAAACAATTGATGTTTTTGCATTTTCATTTGGGTCTGCTGACCTTTCCTGGTGAATGAGCTACAATCTGTCTTCCCTTGGTGCTCAACACAGAGCAAATATTTTAATTTATAGAGCCATTTGGAGAAATTATTGCAGTCTGATCAGAGACAAGTTTTACAGAACTTGATCTATACTCCATTCTCACAGAGGAGAAAAATGATTCTTTGCAGCTCTTTTTTTGAAAAGGACACGCAAGGAGGTGAGGCTTTGGATTTCCTCTGGTAATGTTGACATAGCAGAAGAAAAAGTAATTAAAACTCTTATTAAAAATTAAGCTGCCTTTAATATAGCCTTCATTTTCCTCTGTGACATGTGATTTCTGGTGTTTACTTTTGCTTAGCACTTCTAAGTCTCTTAATCAGGTGCCTGAACCATTTGGGACACTTCAAAATGCCTTCTTTAATAGAGACATAGAAAAGATGCCATGCAAATGTAAATCACCAGCAGCTCCACTAACTCATTATTCTACCAAACCTCAGCTTAGGGGAAGGGCTGCTAAGAAAATCAAAGTTTCAAATGGGCTGTAAAAACAGATCAAAGCCTTGCAATTACAGTGTCCCACTTACTTCAGCTGGTATTTTCCTTCTGAGTATTTTGTCCCCTCTCAGAAGTTGAGCCAGCACAGCTGGGTCCTGCTCAGAAGCAGCAGCAGCAGCAGCAGGAGGGTACTCTGCAATCAATGCAATATTCCATGAGTCTATTCCTCCCAGCCCATGCCTTGGGAGCAATCTTTGCAGATTCCCTCAGTCCCGCTGAGTTGTACATCCCTGGATGCCCTTGGAAGGCAGCAGGGCTGCACAGAGGGACCTGAGGGCAGAATTTGGCTGCTTACAACCATGATGAGTGACAGGACAGAAAACCCCCCCGAGCCTCAGAATGCACAGAGAGCTTGGGGCAGGAAAAGGCTGCTTTGCTCTGGGTGACTCTGACACAGAACTGAGGGGCACAGTCAGTGTGGATCCCTGCCACGACTTCACCACGCCTTTATTGTGACTCTGTTTGCATCATCAGAGGGTCAATGACACTTTCATTCCCAAACCAACTGCAGTAATCTTGAGTGAGGAAAAGAGCCCTTTGGCAGGGTAGCTGATGGCTCAGACTTAGGGAAGGGATGTGCAAGGAGGCAGAGCAGAGATGGCCATGCTGAAATACCACGTGGGAGGGATGGGGCACCTAAAAGCCTGACCATTGTTTCCCACGGGCATCAGGTGATCAAAGATGCCACCCATCCACTGAGTTCTGTGACAGCAAACAAGCTGGAAGAGGAGGGGATGAATGGAAAAAAGAGCCTGTAGGAGTTCCTGGCCTTTTCCTCTTAAAATCCTCGAGGGTGTCTGCACAGAAAAGCACCTTTTTCATTCCAGTGCAATAACACTAAGCATTACCTTCCCAATTGCAACTGATGAAGTTATTTCCCCCATCATCAGCCAGCCTGTATTTTATCCTGTGCCACTGGGGAGATAATGATCAGTATTTCCGTGCTGGGAACTTCGGGGCCTCACACAGATTAGAGGGTAGCTGTCCCCATGCAATGTTCTGCAATCACTGGCAGCTAGAATTAATCAAAGCTAAATTGTCTTCCCAATTCTGCAGCACACAGTGAGGGTTTCCTGTTAGTTCTGCCCACAGGGAGGCACAGAGGGTTCCACAGAGGACATGGAGCATACGGCAGATGAACAGGAAGGGAAGGGAAGTGGATTTCTTTAAGTTATGTTTTTGGACATCAGGAGGAAATATTTCATGGAAAGGAATGTCAAATTATCCTACCTGATACATCATAAAAGAAGTTAGCTATCATCTACCTGTGCACCAGCAGGGATTGTTTATTCTTTTGGAAATGCATTTCTTACCAGACTGAGGAGTAGTGCTTTTCTCTGAGCCTGGCCTGCACAAACCCCACAGCTTATGTTTTCCAAAGGCCTGTGCTGAATATCCCTTTAATCTGGTTAAGATTTATCACCTGAGAAGCGTAGATCTTGTCTGCTTGTGAAGAGAAAACTAAAAATCAGATGAGGAATAGTGCAGCAAAAGTTCAGTATGTGTTAGTGTTTCACTCGTAAATTGAGATATTTTTCTGTTTTACTCTCTCAGCTATTTCAGACTGTGCTGTGCTGCAGCCTGACATGGTGGATAATTCATCAGCCCGTATGTCTTTTAGTATTATTACCGTTACAAAAAAATCTTGAGTTTAGGAGAAACAAAACAATAATTTTGCAATAATGTCACAACACGCTGGGTAAGAACATAATAAACCTTGTTATTATGGTCCTGGAATAGCAAGGAATCACTGAGCACGGTACACAAGAGCATTCATCCAGAATGCTTAAAACCACCCCGTAGATAAAATGAAGTTTCAAATCAAAGAGGCTCACAAGGAGCTCAGCTGCATCCTTTGGGTCCAAGCCTGGATCTGTTCCCATTGCAGCTCTGGCTCCAGACATCACACAGGCACACAATGACTGTGGGAGATCAGGGAGCCGTAGGATGCTTTGGATGGAAAGGACCTTACAGCCCATCCATTCCCACCCCTGCCATGGCAGGGTCACCTCCCACTGTCCCAGGCTGCTCCAAGCCCTGTCCAACCTGGCCTTGGCCACTTCCAGGGATCCAGGGGCAGCCACAGCTGCTCTGGGCACCCTGTGCCAGGGCCTGCCCACCCTCACAGGGAACAATTCCTTCCAGTATCCCATCTAAGCCCTCCCTCTGTCAGATTGGAGCTATTCCCTGTGTCCTGTCCCTCCTGATCCTTGTAAAATCTCTCCCTCCTTCTTGTGGGTCCCTGCTGAGGTGTGAGCAGGCCCAGCCCCACAAGCTCTTGGTGCAGGGGTTGGTTTAATTGTGCTGACACTCTCTTGGCCCTGATTTTCTATCAGAAACATGCTCAGGTGGCAGGACTAGCCCCTGAGCCTCTGCTTTGCTGCAGGTCACAGCCACTGCTCATCCCTGCCAGCATGCCTGGGATTCCAGGAGATCCGGGAGCCAGCATTTGCAGCTGGGGTCTGAAAGGGCATTTAGGATCTCATGGGACAGTTTTGGGCTCGACCTTAGGAAGCATTTTTTTACCAAGAAGGTGCTTAAACACTGTCACAGCTTTCCTGGAGAGGTGGTCGATGCCCAAGCCTGGGGCTGTTGTGCCAAGGGCTCTTGGATCTTGGCTGGAGGTGAGGTTTTGAGCCAGAGCAGAAACCCTCCACCACAGCAGCTTTTGAGGTTCAGAGCTCCCAGAATCTGAACCCAGAGCTCCAGTGTCCTTCCTCTGCACTCCAGCAGTGCCTGTGGGTGCCACTTCCCTCCCAAATGCTGAGCCTGCCACCCAAGCAGAGCCACAAGGAGCTGATGCAGCCGAATTTCCCAATCACGAGGGCTTCTCCAGCAGGCAAAACTGTCAGGAAGCTGTGCAGAGCTGCCAGGCTGAGTGATGCAGTGGCACTTCACTCCCACATGCTCAGAGCCCTCACTGCCAGGGCTGCACGCACAGGATGGATTGGCCTTCACACACCGATGGCCACCCGGGCAAGGCTGGGCACCCTGGCACGGGGAGGAGGCACAACGCGAACATTTGGGACACCCTCATTTGTGATTGCTCCTCGGACTTCTAATGGGGTGTGAAATGCCATCAGAAAGCTTCCTGCTTTTATCAAAACATTCCCTATTTCAGCAGCAATCCCGAGGTTGGCACCGGGTCCTGGTGCAAACTGTCTGGCAGGAGTGGGAAAACATGTGGGCAATTCTGAACACACAGCTTTGCAGGGCACTGTTTTCTGAATATACTGCCTTGCAGAACAGTGTTTCCCACCAGCCCTGCCACACTCTTAGAACCAGCACTCCGAGGCCATCTTGCAGTAGAGAACCATCTCATCCGTGCAGGAAATGAATCAGCACAGAAATGCTGCCTGTCAGCAGTGCCATTATGTGCCTCCAACACAGAGCATTGTTCTCTGCTCTGGAAAAGAATCTGCCCATTTCTTCTGCCTCGGGGTGCTCTACCTCCCAGCCCATCTTCACACTCCAGAGAGGATCCAGAACCTGTACCAGGCACGCTGGCACAGGCACTTGAATGAGGTGTTAAGCCAGGATTAACAATTTTCTTCTCTCAATACACACAAAAGTGGAGCTCTCTGACAAGCTGGATAGAGAAACACAGAGGTTTAAGAGGAGCTTCCTGCACCAAGGAGAAAAAGGCAGCGTCTGTATTAGGATATCCATCCATCATTATTTAAGGATATCATTAATTAGCCCAGTCCGGACTCTGGCCTTTACCTCTCCTATTTTTTCCAAGACTGTGAGGAAATAACAACTGATTCTGGACACAGGATTTATATTCTGTGTCTATTCTGTCTGCAGGGACTTTTATGGGCACCAGGAAAGGATGCAAGGAGGGATAACCAGTGTCTATCCCTCACAGAATTATCCATGGAAATACAGTGCTGATCCCACAGCAAGAGTTTGGATCTGAACCCAAATCCCCCTGAAGTCACACTTAGCCTCAGAACAAAAATCACATTCATTTTTAAATGTTCAAAAACTAGAGTGAAGTTATGAGGCCCAAAGATTTTGGTGGCTCTTTGGCTCGGGCTGTAACTCCCAGGAAATATTTCATCATTTCATGGTTTGCATCTACTCAAAGCATTCCCTGAGCCCTGACTTTTACATTTCAATTCCATTCAGGTTGGAAGTGGCACAGGATTAGCTCAGCTCATCAGGAGCATCAGTTCAGGGTAGTTCACAAATAATTACATTTTAATGAATTCTAATCATTTGCAAACTGATTTTTATTTTGTCCTTTTATTAAGTAGGATGCAAAATCATGGATTTATCAGCAATAAGAAATTCCTTATCTTGCCACAAGAGCAAATAATCCATTTTTGGGGTTAAATCTGTATCTTTTGGGGCTCATAAGAATTTTTGGGTAGAGACAGATCTTGTACTTTTCAAGGTCCCAGTTTTACAGTAAACACAAGATGAGAAAAAATACACCACATCAAGATGTCTATGATAAGGACATAAGGAAGAGATTAGATTTGGGGCTCATTCATTTTTTTCATGTTCCTCAGAAAGGGGAATAAAATCAGCTCAGAAGGACATGGGAGAAGCATAATCTTTGGATCACCGTTTTAATTTTCTTCCAAAGATTTAGGGAGGGGGTTCCCTGGGATTTTATATTTCTGCTGTCAACTCCAGTAAGCCAGACCAGGGTGGCCAAGTGACTGGGAGAGGCAGAGATGGGATCACATCAAAGGGGAGCAGAATTCATACCCTGCAGTTTAGACATGCAATTAGGGTGTTCAACTCCTCAGTCTGATAAAACCAAAGGCAAACAGGGAGAAATACCTCCAGTGGCAGTGTGCTCCCTGGGTTCCCAAACTGGGCACCAAAGCTGCTGCCCAAAGTGCTCTCCTGAGGATATTCCAGCTCCCCAAGGCAGGAATCACGGCGGAATCCTCCAGGATAAGCTGCACCATGTAAAAGGGAGGCTGAATTAGGGAGTGACACCTGCTAAAGGATCACATCTGCAGTTCTGCCTTGCAGGTGGAGCTGGTCAGGGCTGTTCCGTGTTAGGTTTTTCCAGTGAGATGCAGCACTGCCCTCAGATCCCAGCCTGGCTCTGGATGATCACGAAGTCACAGAAACTCCTGAGCTGGAAGGCACCCACCAGGATCCTCCAGTGCAACCCCCGGCCCTGCACAGGCACCCCAGCAATCCCACCCTGGGCACCCCTGAGAGCGTTGTCCACACAATTTTCCCCCGAATTAATGATGTTACATCTCTGGGGATAAAACAAAGAGATGCTTTATGTGCCTTCAGGTACATTAACACACTGATTTTCATATCTTTGCAAGCATGCACAGCAGCACTGAAGAAAAGCCCGATTTCTCAGAAGGGATCTTTCTCGTGTTAGATATTCATCTACATAATTATTTTCTGGATTCAAGTTTTCTTCCCAGCTGTTCACCAGCTCCAAACTGATGACTACAATATGAAAAGTATTTCCTACTAAAAGATGTTTTCTGCTGCATGACAGGAAACCTCCTTGGAGAAATGCTTTGCTCCACCGTGAGAGGGGCATGAGCCAGGTGAGCCTTGTGTTGGTGCCCCAGCTCTGCTCCTCCCCGTGTCCCTGCTCCGTGGGGGCACTGGGACACAGGACAGTCAGATCTGGCTCTGAAGGGTGGCCACGCAGGGCAGGGCAAGGCAGGGTGAGGCATTCCCAGCTCTGGTAGGGAAATGACATTTATTATCTCAAGCACTCAGTGCAGTGCTCAGGGCTTTGTTCAATGGCGCTTGGGAGACGGCAGGCTGAGCAGGGAGGAGGGGATGTGTACCAGGGATTGTACAGGAGGAGGTGAAATCCATCAAAACCAGGAAAACAATCCCACAGACCCAACAGCAAAGAACAGCCAGTGTAGTGCCACGATGGACAAGGTGTGGGAAACAAAAACCAGGAAGGGGAAAACACAGAAGAGAAGTTGAGAAGAGGAAATTAATTCTTGCTCTAAGCAGCACATCCAATTCTCACAAAAAAGAACGGTGCTACAGGGGACAGGGAGCACTATCTGAAAGGCAAGTGGGTGCAATGAAATAACACTAAAAAGATATTGACTGTCCCAAATGAAAATTAATTCCTTGAAATAGATGGCCCCTTTGGAAAGAGCTGGACACACACCACAGGATATGTCAGCGATGCCATTACCCCGTGCCTGGTTAAGAAAGCTGCCAGTTTTACAAGAATTTGTGCCTGAGGAAAAGGAAACCCCAGGAAGAGGTGACGAAAGTTATTCTAGGGTTCTCCAAGATTAAGACCAAGCTGTGTCCCATCCCCACCCTGTCCCCAGCCCCAAGCACTCAGTGCCACCTCCAGGCCTTCCTGGGACACCTCCAGGGATGGGCACTCCAAACCTCCCTGGGCAGCCTTTCCATAGAAAAATTCTTCCTCAAAATTATTAAAATATAAATTATTCCACCAGATTCCTCCCTTGCTTTGCTTAGACAGCACTTCCAAGGGACTCCCTCTTCCCAGCTCTCCAAGGAGCGGCAGAGGAACCCCAGGAGCAGCCAACATCCCTGCAGGATCCAGGAGAGCTCAGATCACACAATTTATCTCTTCCAAAACCCACCATGTGACAAGTGTCCCTCTCCTCTGGCGATCAGCACACTCAACAAGAGAAGCAAAATCATCCTTGTGTCAGAGGCTGATTTTTCCTTCCCCTGCTGAGTCCACCCTGGGGTTTGCATGGAGAGAAGTGCCCGATTTGCTGCATGTCTGAAAAGGAGCTGCATCCCTTCTGAAAAAGCCACTGTGTGTATCCACAAGGCAACAGGGAAAACTAAATAAACACAGGAAGGAACAAACAACTTAATTTTTGCTTGAGCACCGCATCTGCTTAGAAATATCGGGACCGGAACCAAAGCACAAAACGCAATTTGAAGCAATTTTTCAGTGTTCAAGCTCTTAAGTGAAATCCATACTTACAACAAAAACCTCTTCAGGGAATTGAGTTTTATTTGCCACTTAAAGTAACTCTCAGCCTGGACAGGTACTGCTGGCACTGTTCGTACTTCTTAGGAGAGCAGCAGGAAAAATCACTACAATTCCACACGGGCACCCTGCAGTTACCAGCTCTCCACCAGGCTTGCACACCACTGATCCTGACAAATGACTCCTGTCAAAGTGGCTGCATTTTTCCCTCCACAAACTTTCCTCTGTGGTCAGTTTAGCTCCTGAGGCTGAGCCAGCCTCTAGGAAATGCCTGCTTGGATCAAAGTTGTCCCCATCAGATCAAACTGCAATTTGTCTTTCAATTTTCTTTGACTAAGGAATCAGAAAACAGGAGGCATTGAGTTAAATGGAAAACAAACCATCAAATTCATGATTTATTCACGCATGAATCAAACATAACAAACTGGGCTTTTAGCAGATGAACACCCCCACAGCAGAATATACTTATTTACAAAAAATAAATGTTTAAATGTGAGGACAGCAGACTTATGTTCATCTCCAAGCACACATGCACACAAAAGAAGGAATAACCCACAAGGGGGAACCACATTTAGGCTGGAGGCAGCTGGGAGAATCCCAGGTTATTGATGGATATTGACAGATGCCATTTTTCAGGAAAAGCAGCCTATCCCACTGTTCTCATAATCCTGGCATAAATTCTTGGCTCCTGAAGGGACTGCTCAGAAACAGAGAGCTGAATGTGGGACATGGGCAGAGTTTGGGCTGGGATTCCCTCCCTCCCTTCCTCCTCACAGCCACCAAGAGAGCTGCCACACTCTGCTCTCTGCTCCACAACCATTTGTTTTTGAAAAACTCTTAAAATTTAAATTTTAAAAGTGACATTTCAGTGCTTAAAACTACATCAGGCCAGGCAGTGCTGAGCCACCCAGTGCAGGGTTCAGGAGAAGGATGGATATTCTCTGGAGGCTCACTAAGTATTTTATTTGCCTGTTTGGGTTTTTATTCATTTGTTTAACCATTATTTTTTCCTCTCTATGTAGACAGGCTTGGGGGGAGGTAATGTGTCTGCACACTGCAAAAGCACTCGTGGTGAGCTTCTGTCTGAAGCTTCTCATCCCAGAGTTTCCCCACGATACTCTCCTTTGTACAACAAACAACTCCAGCGCCATTTCCCAAACCTGAGTGACTGACACCTCAAAAAAACCCACAAAACAGAGTAAAAAAAAAAGCTTAGGATGAAAAAAAAAAAAAAAGAAGCAAAAAAGAGCTTTATAGTTCATAGGATTGAGATATATAAATAGGGGGTTAATCTTCTAGGCACAAATAAAACTTCCATTCCTTCAGCTTCTGTGTGGCTGAGCCACAGGGAGCAGCAAATGGATTCCTGGGACAGCTGCCTAGGGAAAAACCACCCCAGAATTCACATTACACTGGGTTTGTAGCAGGGGAAAGTTCCCAGGTCCTTTCTGAGCTTATTTTAGAAAAGAACAAAATGTCCAAACCAGCATCTTACGGTGTGACAAGGGAAAAAATAAAAGGGCAAAGGAGGATTTTTTTAGCATGACCTAAGCCTGAACAGCTCTGGAAAGCCCCACGAGCCAGGGGCCTGAAGGAAGGCAAATAGCCTGGTTTGTGTTCTCCTTTCCCCAAGGGTTCCCTGCAGGAGAAATTGTTGGGAAGCTCACAAAGCCACCGTGCTGCAACTGCCCTGACATGGGGCTAAATCCCAAACAGGGCACGAGAAATCTCCTAAATCTACCTTAAAGGAAGGAAAGCTGGGTGGGTGTGGAACCTGCTCCCCAGATCACTGTCCTTGAGCCTTTCAACAGAGCCAGGGAGTCAAAAATGAAAATTCACAGCGTGTCTCCTGTCTCCTTCAGCCCTCGTGACAGAAACTTCTCAGAAATCAGAACCAACCATTGGACAAAAGGGCTGCTGGGCCTGGGCAGTGAAGGCTCATTTCTGTGTTAGTCCAATAAAGGGTTATTGCAATTCCCAGCACAGGGCTGGTTCTTTTTCCAGTAGGTAGAAATGAATCAACTCCCCAGTGTTTCCTCTCTAACTACACTGTGCTGGGTCAAGGCCACCCAGTGACAAAAGCATCTCCATTTCCATTGATTTTCAACCTTTCCACCTCTAAGGGATAGAAACTCGATGCTGCTGGATTTCACTGCAGTTTTGAATTGCATTTCCCGTTTGCTTCTTTGAGGAGTGCGTGCCTGGCTGCCCTCACCTTGCTCAGCTGACATCCTGTTAGGGCTTGTCCACACAGATATTAAGCATCTTTATCAGCATCCCAAGTGGGGGAACAAAAGCAGGGATTGGAGTGGAGCCAGGGAAGAGCTCCCTTTGCACAGCACGGTGGCCCGGGCTGTTCTGCAATGATTTACTGACACCTCCTTTGCTTTGAGCTCCGTGTGCTCATCCAAGCACGCACGTCCTTACAGCCCTCTGGGGACAGCAACAGTGACTGGCACAGGGAAATCTGGACTATTTCCTCCTTCTCAGAGGGTAGAAATCTCAGATTTTTCAGGGAATTGAAATGCAAGGGAAGTAAAGGTAATTTTACCACCCCTGGTTTAGCAGCGGGCTGGGCAGTGCTGGGTTAGGGGTTGAACCCGATTCTTTCAGAGGCCTTTCCCAAACTGAACAATTCTGTGATTCTCTGGCACACAGCAGTGAATGTCCCCAGTGTGTGAGCGTTCCTCAGGGAATTTGCTCCTTGCTGTGCAATCCTCTCACCCTGGGGAAAAAGGAACCCCCATCACTCACTCCCTGATTCACCATTCCCATTCTCCAGTCAGGAAGGAAAGGAGCATTCGCCCCTCACTGGGGCTGTAAAATGCAGTTTTAAACACCTAATCCTTTGGGAATAGGTACATAATCGACTGTCATGATGACAGGAGTCCTTCCGTGTAAATTCCTCCTGTTATTATCCCTCTTCCCCAAAAAACCCCACAACAACAAATCCAAGAATCGCTTCCTGACATGGCTTTCGGGATTTAAAGAGCTGCTCTTGTTTTTATGTAAAAAATAAATGGACTCTCAGCAGCTCTGCAGTTGCCAGAATTCCTGCACGGGAATTAAAAGCAATGGGATTGGTAAATATCAATATAGATGGATAGGACTGGACAACCACAAAGTCCCTGTGTCTTTTTTATGTAGGTGCATAAACACCTATTACAGCATTATCTGAGGACAGACACAGAGAGCAAGAGCCCAACTTTTCTTTCCCATAAAGTGGCCAGACTCCTTCAGAACAGGGAAATGGAGAGAGCTCCAGAAAGCAGACTGTTGAATGAAAGGCAGGGGGTTGTTTCCAAGGGAAACCTTGCCTGGCAGGTGGGACAACCCAGCTGGAGAGAGGGAATTTTGTGTGGGTTGGGAAGCCTGGTGGTGTCCCCGATGTGCTGATTTACACATGGCAAACAAGCACTTCCTTTACCTTGGTGGGTGACTTTGAGGTGCTGTGTCCAAAAACCTACAAAGCCAAGGAGAGACTTCACCTCAGCAGGGCACTCAGGAAAAGGGGATTTTTTTTTGGGAGATCAGGAGATGCTGCTCCTCTCAGGGCATCCTTTTCTGGCAAAGGGAGGAGAGAGAGCACAACCAAAAGCACAGATGCGCACCCCAAGCTGAGAAATTCCTGCTGCTGTTGTTTAACCTTGGAACCTTCCTTCAGGACCAAAAAATTCCCACTAGGATGACTCCAGAAGGAAAAGCAACCTCCCTCTCTTGTCTTAGCTGGTTCTTTCCTTCCCTCTCAGCAGAGAAGCATTTTGTTTAACCACAATTAAAATTGGGGCTCGAGTAAATGCTGGGGGGAATGGAGGCTCCCAGCCTTTGGGGATGGAGCAGCCAACAGATGGAAGAGAGCAGAGAAAATGGGATGCAGACACAGAGAATAGCAAGAGGGATACAGGCAGAAGATTATCCTCTCCAGATGATGCTTTTCATTTGTGTGGATACAGGCAGATGCTCGGAGAAACGGGAAAGCACCGAATTTGAAAGGGATAAAAGAAAATGCAGTTTGATACAAGGGATAATTAACTCGGGGAACGTGTGGCTGCAAGGGGATCCTGAGAGCTGAGGGTTCAGGGGATTCAGGAAAAGAGGAGACTCGGGGAGGGTGGGCACAGCTCTGATTACATCAGATAAGATTAAATGCAGAATTCATGCTCGTTAGTAATGGGCAAAACACCAGAGGGTGAGGAGCTGGGAATGAGCTTTCTTGAGGGATATCTTTCCATAATACTCCATTACAGGGTTTCTAATTTCATCCTTTCAAACCCTCTAACACTGAACACTGTTTGACATTGAAAACTGAAATGAAAAAGCTCCAGAGGATGCTCATATTGTAATTCCTCTGATTTATGTAACCGTTTCTGGGAAGTGCCTATTCTCTGAAAACAAACTGCCTGAGCGTGGAGGTAAAACTGCATTTTGAGAATTTACCTGGGTAAAATTAACCTTCTGTTTCTGAGCCAACAGTGAACCTGATCCGTGCCCTGGGGCCCGCCTGCAGCCCCTTGGCCAGGGTGTGTGACCTCAGTCTTCCCCAAAGACCTCCCAAGAGGAGCCCCTGTTAAACCTGAGTGCACTGCAGGTCACCTCTGGCTCCCAGGAAGGTGGGGGACCTCTCACTGACTGCACAAGCCACCTTTGATTTGGCATCTGTGCCTGCAGTGCCATCCTGCTCCCAGGTGTGTGCTCAGGGGGGAGGCAGCAGCTCCTGGCTGCTGGCTGCACCCGGCACAGGACGTGCCTGGCACTTCCACCATGTGCTGGATAAATATTTGTGGCTGGGCAGAAATAACCCAGCAGATTCCAGCTCGGAGGGGGGGCCCGTTTGCTGTGATTTATCCACTTGCTGCAGAGGATAAACACTGATGCCATCATGATTGCCCCTTGTAAAGATCCTGTCATCTGCAGCAACCTGTCTGCTCCAACTGCTGTGGCTGCCACTGCACAGCAGTGGAGCCCTGCAAGGTGACTGCAAGTGGCAGGCTGGCAGCAGCACTCAGCTGCCCCTCACCTCAGTTTAACTCTTCCAAAGACAGGAAACTCCCTGCCTTCCTCAGGGTTTGGCCACAGCTGTTCCTCACCCTGGCGAGAAAGGCTGAACGTCTTGGAGTCTTCATCCAGAGGTACCCCCAACAGGAAAATGGAGAAACCCTTTACTCCCTCTCGGCTGCAAATCCATTCTGGTACTGCCTTGGAGGTTTTCTGAGCACATCCCTGTGATTTGCTGGATGTCTGAGTTCTCACTGCAGTGTTCTCTCAAGTTTGGGGCACAGCACAATGTGCCAGGGTAAGAGAAGAGTGTTTGAGAATTTCCTGACAGTTCTGGCACTAAATCCCACACCCCATAATCTCTTAAGCACGTTGCATGCTGGAAAGCACTGGAGTTTCACCAGAAACTGGCCATAAACACAGTCCCACATACTTCAGATTATCATCAACCTGCCAGTTCCCTCTTATCTCAGATTTTTAAAATTCTCTTTCCTTTCTTTACCCCCTTGGTGCGCCTGAGCCCATGGTGACAGCAGATTGCAAGTTCAGATGTTCAGTTCAGAGGTGCTGCAGGACTTTAACCCTGAATCCCAGAAAAAACAGCACCTCCAGAAGGGGAGAGGGAAATCCTCTCCTTGATTTCATGCTCATCACCCCCAACAGATCAGTGCCAACTGAGCTGTGGGGAGGGTGCCCACCACACTTCTGGAGCAACAAGCACCAGTGCACTCCTGAGCTTCCCCTGCTCCCGGAGCTCCTGAGGCAGGCTTGCCTCCAAGGAAGGGAGCTGAGCTCCTGATGGGGCAGGAATTGCTGTGCAAGCTCTGCCCTTTGCTGTGTGCCCACCCCCAGGCTGCAGGGAAGGAAGGGGGGCTGGTGGATTCCTTGGATGGAAGCAGCACCACGCCTGCAGCCAACGAGGATCCCCCCAGATCTACTCTTCAGCAAGAGCACAACCTCCATGGGAAACTTTGGTTCTGACTGTACATCTGCAGAGAGGGCAGACCTGCATTTGGTGTGAGCTATTTCATGGGTGAGGTTAATTCAAACACTCTAAGTCCCTTTTTCAGACAGATTTTCTAGGGAAAAGTACCTGTGTGCATTTAGAGATTGATTATGGAGGGAATTTTTTATTTTTTTTAATATTCACTAGACACGAATACAAAGGGGATTTTTTTACTTTGTAGCCCACCACTCTGGGCCTTTTTTATTTCCCTTTGGCTGTCTCCAAGCAGGAACGTGCCAGGCTGCCTGCAGTTCTCCAGCAGAGTCCAGACTTTGGGAATGGTGGGGGCTGCCTGCTGCTCCCTTCCCTCCAATGCTGCTGCCCTGTGCAGGCTGATGGGTTCCCTACCTCCAAGGCTCCCCAGTTTGGGTTCTCCCACTCCCACTTCCCTGAGCAGTTGTGCCAGATGATGTTTAAATACGACCCTTTTAATCAGGTTACTCAGTGTAGTACAAGCGAAAGCGTGATGAGATGGATGGATGCTGTTACTGCATTCCCTATTTTTATCTCCATTGATTCTCCCGTGTCTCTCATGAATCACCCTCCTGCAGAAGTGACAGGTTTATGTCAGCCACAACAGGGCTGTAACAATATTAGCTCCAGCACGAATTCAGCGTGACACCAGAACTGTGTCATGCTTGACCCTCTTTGATATATTCGTGTGCAGAATTGGCAGCTCCGTGCCGGGCTGCACAGAGCAGGGGCAGGCTCTTCCCCAAAAACACATTTTTCTATCCAAAGAAAGGCTTGTGCTTTCACTGCTTGCTGCCCTGGCTCCAGCCATGGGATGGCATGTAAATAGTAATAATATTAATAATAATAATAATAATAATAATAATAA
>JAWWMU010000001.1:569413-583416 GCA_035048155.1 Cinnycerthia olivascens
CTTTCTAGAGACTGTGGCTAAAATACATCCCAGCTCTTCAATTCCAGCCTCTTTCTCCCATCCTAGCTGGAATAACTCACACCCAGCAGTGCTGGTCCTTCCTACAAACCAGGGAATTTTGGTGTCCTCTCCCTGCCTCTGCTGTGGGGAGAAAGGCAGGGCAGGGAAGGGAACCTTTGCAGAAGGGAGAAACCTTGGCAAAATCAGCATCTGGAGATAACAAAAAAATAGGAGCAGGCCTTTTCCTGCTGATTTCCTCGAACTGAGGGAATACAGAACCTTCATTTGCAGTTTGGATGAGCTGCAGTAAATTGCCCAACTGTTCTCTTCTGCCAGAATAATGCACTTGCCAGAACCTCATCACTATAAACTGCTGCAGCTCCATTGACTCGGGCACAGGCAGAGCTAAAAGGGTCTTTGGGTCATTTGTTCTTTTTTTTGTTTTTTCTGAGAAAAAGTGTTCTGCCACTTAAAACAAAGGGCAGGGAGCCAGAAGAGATGATTTTGTACCCAATTTTCTCACAGATTTTCTGTAAGAACTCACAGATGAGAGCAAGGGCTTGGATTTGAAAGAAGTTTTGCAGTTAAATTTACTAAATTTAAAGCTCCTGTCACTGAAATTTCCTGGGGAAGCTGGATGGGAATTCATTGGGCTCTACATGTGGCCAACGAGGTTTCTTACAAGATGACTCCCATGGGACAAGGACCAAGTTTTGACTCTTTGAAAGCCTGTGCCCCCTTTCTTCAGCTCTGCCAACAGTAGAAAATTATTTTAAATATGAGGCATGAGCTCGTCGGCACCACTCTCCTCAGCAGGAATCAAGCCTCATTCTAAGAACTGCCATAAAATGCACCCTTGGTGTTGCAAACAGATGAGTGAAGACATAAAAGTCTGGAATTTTAGCATTAATTAAAGCTCCCCAGCGAAGTTTGCTCTGCATCTCCTAAATTATCATATTTAAATTCTTTAAACCCCCCAGTTCTCACTGTGCAGATGCTCTGGTACCACAGAGCAGCTCAGCCCCAGCTAAAAGCTTCACACTCTCCTTACTAGGACTTGCTAAAAGCCATCAATTCCAATAAACATGCCAGGGAAATAACTGTTCTCAATTTTTCCAAATTGTGGAGTGGTGGTGGCCTCCCAAGTGCTCTCTCACTGCCTCTCCCCACCAGGACACACGGACGAAACCTGGATGGAAAAGCTGGGTCAGGGTTAAGACAGGGAGATGGTTCAACAGCTACTGCCATGGGCAAAGCAGGCTCAGCTTGGGGAAGAGTAATTTAACTTTCTTCCAGTGAAAATGGACTGGGACAGTGAGAAACTCAGACAAATTGAAGCACCACCTTTCCCCAGGCTCAGCTTCACGCCTCCAGTCCCACATGCCCTGCCCGAGCAGCACAGAGGTGAAGGGAATGGGGCTGGGGCAGCTCCTCCCTGACACCCCCTGGGACAAGGCTCCCCTCTTTGCTGCCAGTGCCCACAGAAACACTCAGGAGCAAAGAGGTTCCTGCAGCAGCTCCCTGAGAGCCCCTCGGTGCAGGGTGAGGGTGGTGGCATTTCCCATCCCCTCACCCTCGCTCAAGGACGTGCAGAAATCACCTGGCACAGAAGCCATCCTCAAATGGCAGCTCTCACACCAGCCAGAGGGAGACAAAGGAAGGCTGAGGAGGGAAAGATAGAATTGCTCTTTCTCCTTATCTCCTATCTCCTATCTCATTATCATTATCTTGCTGAGCAAAGTGTTTCAGCATATCCCAGGAAACTGGACACACTTGTGGAACTGCCTGATTCCTTCCCAATATCCCATCTAACCCAGCCCTCTGGCAGTGGGAAGCATTCCCCTTGTCCTGGCACTCCAGACTCTTCTCCAAAGTCTTGCTCCACCTTTCTTGTGGGCTCCCTTCAGGTCCTGGAAGGCCACAGTGAGGTCACCCCAAAGCTTCTCTTTTCCAGGATGAACAATCCCAGCTCTCCCAGCCTTTCCTTGCAGCAGAGCTGCTCCATCCCTCTGCTCATCCTGGTGCCTCCTCCGGGCTCACTCCAGCAGCTCCAGGTCCTGCCTCTGCTGGGCCCCAGGGCTCTGCAGGTGGGTCTGGAGTGGGTTGGAGAAGTGACCGTGGGGAGCCCTTCCCATCCTGTGAGCATCCTCCAGCCCCGGGATGTGCCCACCCCTGGAATTGTGCTGCAATTCCCAGCCAGTGGCGTTTGGGGCTGTCGTGTTCTCTGGCTTTTGTGTGCTCCCACGGGAGACCATTCCTAAGAGGAAACTGCACTCGATTCAGCTCCAAAAGAGGCAACAAAACTGTTTTCCATGCTGGATCCCGTGGGTGCTGTGTATTTTATAGGAAGCACCCACTCAGTTCTCTCCCCTGTGTCAGGCACAGAACAAGCAAAGCCAGGCTGGGATGTCCCCACGCTGGAGAGCTGAGGAGAGGGCTGGAGCCAGGAATTCAGCCTGTCAGCAGGGTGTGAGTGTTTCACAGGGCTGCTGCAAGCAAAGGTTTATCGAAAATCCCCCCGGTATCCCACGTACCTGGGGTGCCTGCAGGGGAAGGGCTGCACATGGCAGAGGATACATCTCCCCAGTACTTTTCCCTGATGGCAGCTGGGATGCCTGGATGACAGCAGAAGGATTGCAGCTCCCCGGAGCACTTGCTGTTCAGGGCACATCCTCCCTCCCTCCATCTGCAGATGCCTTTAATGTCAGGACACGGCTCAGCCCCAGGCCGCGGTCCCCGGGGAGCTGACGGGAAAGGGAAAGGCTTGGGCAGCAGAGCGAGAGCCAGCCACGCTGGGGCACGACAGGCTCTTCATTTCAGAGAGAAAAATCTCCATTCTTCAGAAAACACTGCTCCAAAATTTAATCTTCACTCAGCTCAATGGAGCAGCCTCATAATTTACAGCAGCAGATAAAGCTGGGAGATGTAATGTGAAATATCTGAAGCAGTTCTCCCCCTGATTTAAAATGCACCTTGGGCAGCAGAGCCTGAACTCCCCTCGCCGTGTGTTTCTGGCAGATAAGTAAACAATTTGGAACTTTCTGAGAGAGTCACAGCCGGGGGAGCAGGAGCTCACACTGAACTGCAGCTGCAGTGCCCCACTGATAAGGTTTTGGGGTGGTTCGGCACAGCTGAAAGGAAGTGGCGCCGGAAGAATAAAAAGCTTTTTGTGTACAAGTTGTTGGATCAGAGATAGCAAGAAGAGAGACATCATTTTCACAGGAGAGCTCTGAGAGTGGCCTCGGTGGCAGGGGAGAGGCTCAGGCCCAGGGCACCTGCCAGGGCAGCTGAGCATCCCCCGCTGCGAGAGAAGGGACACTGGGGACAGGCTGGGCAGCTCAGGGGACACTTCTGGCGGTGCTTCCCATAGGACCTTTGCTAGAAACACCTAAGATCTAAAAGTGAAAGCCTGGAGGATGAAAAGCAGCACTCTAATGTTGACTGAGCAGCTCCAAAATCCCACTGTTGTTACCTGACTGTGCACCGATTCCACTGGATTTCTGCCTCCTCAACTGCAGCCTTTCGCTGTGGCATTTTGCATTGAATATTTGTCAATATTCAATGTAAAATTCCACATATTATTTATTTGCCTGTACTTATAATATTTATTTGCCTGTATTTACAGGCAGATAAGCTGGGGCTTCAGCACCTATCAGGCCATTCTGCTGGGACTCACAGAATGTGCTGAGCCAGAAGGGCTCCATGGGGACTGCACAGTCCAACTGCTGCCCTTGCACTGGGCACCCCAGGAACCCCAACTGTGTCCAAACAGCCCTTGCACTCAGACAGGCTTGGAGCTGTTTGGCACAAGCCCCGTTTATCACACGAAATGCTTTTGAACAATTCTGAGTGAGAACCGCCTAGCGGTGACTCCGCGTCCTTCTTGTGCCCTGTAGCAGGTGTTTCCTCATTCCTCTCCCATTCCCACCGGCTGTCAAAGATCATCTCTTTGATTTTTAAGTCATTTCCCATGCTCTTTCTGAGTTCTAAGATGAATTTAAGCAGGCAAAAGGAAACCAAACGAAAAATATTTCGGTCAGAAATTGTAATTTTGTCTCCCAGTTGCCGGGAGGGATTCTGAGGTGGCTGGCTCGTGGTTTGCTGAACAGTTCTTGGTGGTTCATTGCTCCATTATTTTCTGTGGCCAGCTAAGCTGTGATCCACGTGGGCCTGCTGGAGTTATTCACGATGCACTCCAAGCGCCCAGCCCCGATGTGGCAGTGACTGACAGCCCCTGGAAAAGTGCAGTACAGCTCCAAACCTGACCGAACTCCCAAACAGCCTCCCGTGTGGCGGTGGCGCGATCAAAGGGAGTTTTACATGTGTCAGCCTGTTGCTGCAGCAACCCGCTGATAGCTCTGCCTGCTGATAGGCACAGCTCCGCCTGATCCCGGCTCAGATGGCTCAGATTAATCCCCCGGGACCGTGCCAGGGAAATCGGGATTCATTTGCAGCTCCTCGAGAATGAAGTGACTGCTCCGCGGAAACTACTCCTGAAATTCCTCCCTCATCCATAACCTTTCTGGGAGTGGCTGGGCTGGCACAGGGCCCCAGGACGCTCAGCAGAAAGCTCTTTGTGCCACAGCAAGTAGGTCTGAAAGGGATTGGGCTTTTATTGTATTTTTTCCTGAGTGTGAGCACAGAAAAGGTTATTTTTGGGAAAGCAGGAGCTGTGTTTTTTGGGGGCTGTTTTCCCTCTGGGTGTTCACGTCTGCAGCTCTCCAGATCTTCACAGGGGCTGGAAGGGAGGCGGTGAAAGCCAAGGACTGGGAGCACTGAGCTGTGCCTTTCCCAAAGGCAGAGTCCATCCCAGCCAACCTGGCTGAGGATTGCAGGAGGACACGGGCAGCTCTAATGGAGACTTCAGGATTTGGAGGCACATCCCACATCCCAAAAGCCTCTGCTGGGACCCTGCTGGGAGCAGGAGAGGGAAGCCCTGTGCTGGGAGAGACGTGGTCTAAGAGAGCAAGTCAGGGCAATTCTGTGTTTGCCAGGGAGCTACAGACCAAGAAAGTCCTTCACTACCTTCATTCCCAAAGCGCACACTGCTCTTCTGGAAAGGGCTTAAACCCCAAAATGCTGCTGCTGTATCCAAAATACGTATAATTGCAGAGGGCCTGCGTGCCATAGTGGAGAAATCTGTGGGAGTGCCAAAATGGGGGGAAAAATTGCATTGTAAAACCCCAAAAGCACCAATTTCCATGGATTTGCCTCCTAATTATACCGTCCAAGAGTTAAAGGTGTAGAAGATTTTCTTCTCAGTACTTTCTTGCCGAACCACACTCAAGCTGACTTTTCTAATCCAGAACACCCTGGCAGGGCTCTGCTCCCCCCCTCTCTCCACAAGAGGAGGAAAATAATCTGGTATCTCCAAGAGACTCTCCTTCTTTTCTTACAGCTGCCTGATGTTGTCCTTCTAAACCAGATTTTTTTCCCCTCCAACTCTTTGGTGAAGAGCACCCATCCATGTCTGTGCCCTGGACAGGTGGAACTGAGCAGCCTGCGTCATCCACAGTGCCCTGAGTGGCTCTGGCTGTGTTTTGCCAAGTTTGAAGCAGAGCTTCTCCCCCTGAGAGCCAAAGCAGAGCCCAGGAGCTGTGTCCAGAGGGACACAGTGGCCCTGGGATGTCCCTCTGCCCCTGCAGGGGGCGTTTTGCCGTTTGCTCACCCAAACTCTGCGTTTTGGGAGGTGCCTCTTTTCTCTGACTGCCGCTTGCACCCCCCCAGGGCCTCGGTGGCACCCAGCAGGGTGGGAGGGGGCTGCTGCTGGGCCCCAGCCAGAGCCAGGGTGCTGCAAACAGAGTTTGCTCTGAAATAGGCCCAGTTTGGGTGTGCAGAGCCGGGGGCAGGGTGTGGGAACAATCTCAGTGCTGACAGAATTTATAACTCTCCTCTTTTAAACTTGTGCAGCCTAAAAGCTCAGAGGGGAAAAAAAAAAAAAATCCAAACCAACAACAACCCAACTAGAAGGTGTGATGGCAAAAAGCCTGATGGACCAAGAAAAGAAACTCCAAACTGAGACTTTGACACCAGTTCTGCCTCTTTGGCCACAGAAGTAATTCCCATTTCCCACCATTTGTGCCACCTTAATTTAGTGAAGCTCTAAGAATATTCAAGGAACCTTCTGCACTGCCAAAGGAATTAAAAATTAAAAAAAAAATGAAAAGAAGAAGTTACTTTAACAGCCCTATCAGATACTGGCTCCTGTAGCTGAAGTGAAAACAATGCCAATGTGGAATAATGAAGCCGTTTTAATTTGGAATTTTGATTTTTGCCCTGAGAAAGCAAATTCATCGTTTGAGAGCTCATCATTTCCTGGAAAATACCCTCTAAGCTTCAGCAGGGAGAGAGAGGGAAGGGTAATAACCTCCCACTGCAAAGCTTGCCCAGGATCATAAACTCATTACCGCAAACCAAAATCCAAAGACAACCCAAACTAGGACAGGCTGGACATGCTGGTCACAGCCCCAAAGCTGTGCAGCAAAACTAATCAGTTCTGGGATGGGATTTGTTTCTTTTGCTGCAGTACAATCTATAGTTTAGTTGGTCAAATCAAGCCTTTCTGAGAAAAGAAGATTAGAGGCAGTTGTTTAAAGTATTGAGGGGGGAGCAGGATTTAAGCTTTATTACTGACCAGGATGAACCAAACAGACGGTAATGAAAAAACAGTATTGGGATTGTACTCCCAGCCCAAATGGAAAATGTTGAGAGAAGACAGGGCCATATGGGGGAGCTTAGAGCTCCAGTTCCTGTCCCCACAGCCCAGTGACTGCTCCCAGGGGAACTTGCCACGCTCACCCAGCACTGCCACCTTTATATTTCATTTTATTTATTCTGTGCTTTTCGGGTTTCTCTCTCCCTCAGCTCTGGTCCAAGCTGGACAAACCCAACCTGCCTTCCTGAGTTTGCACTTCCTGGCCTCAGGGCCTCTCCTTGGCTGTTCCCCAGCAGCCTTTGGGGACAGGGGATGCAGCACCGGCACCCTCTGGTTTCCTTGGCTGCCTGCTGCAAACTCACCGAGCCCCTACACCTGGAACATTCCAGGACTATCCTGCACCTTTCCAGCTCATCTATTCCCTGACTAAGGAGGTGTTTAGGATGTTCTGGCAGCAGAGGTCAAATTTTCTGGAGAGTGCAGTTCCCCTCTGGGTTTCCCCAAAGCCCGAGCAGCCCTTCCCCAATCCTCAGCACAGCCACTCCCCGGGGCAGCAGGAGTTCCCTTGCTGAGGGGCTGCAAAGCATCTTGCACCAGCCTTTTTTAGGGATTTTTAACTCAGTTACCCGTTTGAAGCCAGCCAAACATTGCCCTGCCTCCCACTTGTACAGTGCTCTCAAATCCAGCCAGGAGGGAGAGGCGTGAAAATCAAATTCTGGACGCTTTGCTAACAATCCTTTAGAAATATTTGCAGCAAAATAGTTTTCCCTAAGTGTAGAATAAGGAAGCTTAGGTGAAGTGCATCACAAAGAATTGATAAACCACTGAGCATTCACAGTCTAGTGAAAATGTATTTAATGTCTCATCAGCTGGTGAGAAAAATGCAGCTCCACTTCCTATAACATCTTAAATAGAATAACTTGCAGATATCTAATTACAAATACTGCAAATGAACATTTTTTTCCTGATATTCAAATACAGTAAGAGACTTCCCAAGAAGGGTCTTTGCCATTTCACCCTGATGAAGCTCAGATGTGTGTTCGTATCATTCCCTTCTCTTCTCAAAAAGAGTTGGCAAAAAGTAGCAAATTTGCAGAGAAATTAATGAAGGTTTCTGTCCTTGTCATTCTCATGAGGGGAAAATATCAATCTCACACAGGAAAAGAAGTCACAGCTTTAGCCCTGCTGGGGGGAAATCCAGCAGAGATTTTGAAATCTATATTGAAAATTTCAACTTATTAGAAATTGATATTTTGTGGGTTAGGTTGACTTGTGTCCGTTTGGTTTAAATCTGATATTTCTCAGTTGGAGATAAATGTTACAGGGCTAATCCCGTATTGTGGAAAGCACAGTTCACTGAATTTGGGAGTTTTGCTTGAGTGAGGAGTAAATCAGTGCAAAGGACGAACCCTTATGCAAATATTCCATTTACAGAAACACATAAATTTCTGAAAATTCTCGTTTCCATCTCCTCACCCTGAGCAATTCCTACAAACCCTGACACCTGCCCATTTGTTCATTTCCAGGAGCTGGCAATTTCTAGATATGAATTCCAAGGTTCCTCCAAGCAACTTCCTTTCTCTTTTGAATAACTCCAGTGTTTTGTTAATAACTTTGTTAATAACTTGCTGTTGGTCAGTTCTAACCCAGAATGGAGCTCAGATGACGACCACCTGTACATTTTCACATAACATCACTGAATTTTTCCCTTATAACCTATTCAGAACTTGTAATGCACGTCCAGGAATGGGAGCTCTGCATCCAGCACTAACAAATGGATTATTCTGTTGTTGCTGAGATGTCTTTGGAAGCTGTTTCTGCACCTGAGCATCTGCTCCAGTTCATTACTATTCTCCCTTGGAGATCATTTATTTTATACAAGTGGTACAAGTAGCATAGATAAGAAGGACTCGGTGTAAAAAACTGAAAATTCCTTGGAGTTCAATAAGAAATATTGGGGTCACGAACTTTAAATACACTTTTATGTAATACAGTCTGGTGGATAATGTGCAGACAAAGATGCTATTTCCTTGGACAGCTCGTGTGTCAAAGGAAAAGCTTTTGAAGAGGAGTGGGGAAGAAATATCCAGTAGAGACAGCATTTCATTTTATTTTAATACTGAAACTTAAGACTCTATTTTATCTCAAAATCCATTACTTTTATCCTAACGAGCCAGTTTTAGTGGTCACATTGTCATCCCTCATTTTTTGTTTAGAGAGCTGGAAAAGGAGTCATTAGTCAGATGCTGAGGAATAACTACAATTCATATCACTCACACGTCCTTTCTCAACTAATTACACACCAGCAAGACAATCTATTCATTTCTATTACAAGCCAGGAAAAAAAAATATTAACAAAAAACAAATCTGAAAGCTCCCTGACAATGGCAAATGCAATTAAGCTCCCAGTGTATGAATGTGGGTACAAACTGCTGCCTTGTACGGCAGAGCTTTCCTTCCCTTAATTAACTGAAACACGGGAAAGACAATCTGATGGCTTAATGGCATTTCCTGCGCTGTCACAAATGCTCGGGGAGGATTTTTATGATGTTATCACAAAGAGATTTGGAGGAGTCACTGCCATTACTCCTCTCCGCCACCTCAGAGAGTGACAGGTTCCAGGGAAAAACTTTGCTGCTGCTGACGGATGGGAAGGATTAATATTTTATAACATCGTTACTCGCCAGGCAGCAGGACCACGGCAGTAAGAATACACTCCAATATTTCATGCATTCCCAGCCCCGTAACACACCCGGAGCATCGATTGCCCTGCACATCCCTCCGCACGGGCACTCTGTCACCTTTAGGGCTCTCTCTGTCCTGGTGGCGGTGACAGCGGCGAGGCAGCGCTGGGGTGGCGCCCCGGCGTGCCCTGAGAGAGCAAACCTGACCCCGAAATTCCCCCGGCCCTGCGGCACAGCCCGCACCCCGGGCAGGGCGGTTTAGGGAAAGCGACTGCCCGGAGCCTTGCTGGGCACACCGGAGGCAGCTCCGAAGGTCTGCAGGGCACGGGGGGGCAGAGGGAGCGCCCCAAGCTCTGCCCGGCCCCCTGCGAGCGTGGAGGCAGCTGCAGAGCCGAGCTTTCGTCCTGCACACGGGAATTTAGGCTGGACTCGAGCCCTTGCAACACTGGCACGCTCCTCCCTCCTCCAGGCTATTCCTACTAAAGCAGAGTGAGTTAAGGCAGCATTTTGTGCGTTTCCAGAGCATGCGGGGCTCAGGCTTGCCGGGTCAAACGGCAACGCGCCTTTGGGAATTGCGGGATGCTCTTGCCGGCGCCGTAAACAGCTCCCTTCATTTTTTTTATTTTTTTTTTGTTATTGTTGTTTGTTTTATTTTGGTTTTTTCATTTGTTTGTTTACTTTTCCCCCCGCCTCATGTTCAGTGTTTGCCAAGCGAAGGAGGGATAGACAGAAACAGCAGCGCGCCAGTTCCTGCCCACATCTTTCCCACAGCCTCTCCTAACCCCTCGAACTCTTCCAATACTTTGTATTCACCGTCTCACTTGACTGACACAAGAAACCCACTGTAGGAAGAGAGGCTTCCTGTGAGCCGAGCCCCGTTTCCATGGTGCGGAGTTTTCTACTTAAAAATAAATTCCCCTTTCGCGGAGTTTTCCGCGGAGCTGCCCCTGCCCGGGGGTAGCGGCAAACTCGTCCCGCATCCCCCCAGTTCCCCTCCGGAACCACAGCAGCCCGCCCTGCTCTCCGAGCCGGGACGCTGCTCACCCTTCGGCGCAGATTTCAGGGTCCCCGAACCCTTCTTGCGGCGGAGCCAGAGATGCCCGCCCGGCTTTGGGGACCCCTCGCTCCGTGCCCCCGGAGCGCCCGGAGCCGACACCCCGCGGGCTGCGGGGATGCTCCGCCGGGATCCCCGCGCCCAACTTCCCCGGCAGCGCTCATCGGGGCGAACTTTGGGCAGCGGCTCCACGGAGCCCCGGCAGCGCAGCATCCCTGAGCGTCCCGATCTTCCCTGAACATCCCCGAACATCCCCGAGCATCTCGAGCATCCCTGAACATCTCTGAGCATCCCCGAGCGCCCCGAACATCTCTGAACATCTCTGAGTATCCCTGAGCATCCCTGAACATCCCCAAGCATCCCGAGCATCCCCGATCAACCCCGAGCATCCCTAAACATCCCTAGCATCCCCGAGCATCCCCGGCTCCGGAGCGGCGGCTGCGCCGAGCGGGAGCCGCGCGGGTGCCGCTGCCCGCCCGGCCGAGCTGCGGTCGGGTCCGGTCCGGCTGTCGGAGCGGGAAGTTGCCGGTCGGGGTGTGGCGCAAAGGAGTGGTGGCTGGCACGGAGCGGCATCGAGGAGCGTGGGGACTCTGGGTCTAGGGGTCCTCACACCCCGTGGGTAGAACGATGTTCTCTGTGTGAGACCATCGCGCCGCGGACACGTCGGGTAACTTAAACAAGATGTTTGTCACCCCAGAAGGCTCAGGCCGCAGCGCTAATGGAAATTTGAGAACAGTTACTGAAGTTTGGAGTGGGGGGAATAGGTCGGGAGCGCTGGGAGACGGGGAAAGAAGTCAAAATGCCTTCCCTTTAACGACCACGAATTAAACCATCCGGGAGCTCCCCTGTGAGGTGTACGTGTGTGCTACTCGGTATTACAAAATTCAAACTGATATCTAAAAGCCAGAAGCCAAGAAAAGTAACTTTGTTTTCCCGAGGCTGTAAACTGCCAGCGCATTCACTTAGGAAAAAATCTTTTGTAAATTTGAGATCTCTAAGACATTTGTCTGCAGCAGATGTTTATTGTCTAAACTTCATTTGCATCTAACTCAGCTTAATTTCAGCGGAAATATGTATTGAAATGTGCTGCTCTTCTCAAAAGTCCTTTCTGTTAATGGGACTACCAGGATGTGCCTGATAAATTACATGTGTTTACTTTTCATTTGGAAAGGCTTTACAGATACATAAAATATAAAAGTTTGGCTTCAGATTTGCATTCTTTTCTTTCCCTTTGCCATTTCTAAAATTCTCTCTTTTGGCCAAAGTGTATTGTTGTACATAGAAGTGGAGGGAGAACTGCAGTGCGTGTGGTGGTGAGGGGGCATCGTGTTTCTTGGTCAAGTCTGTTTGTGGCTATTTGGGAAACAGAAAAATAGGATTCCAGATTATGAATGTACTGTATGTGTGGTGTCAGATGTTCTTCTGCAGGCAACAGTACGTAGCAGAAGGTCAAGTCCCATGCTTACTTTATTTTCCCTTGCTGCTTTGACTTCAGGAAAATTGAGAGCAGTCTAGCTTGCTTTTTGAATCCAGAAATTTCTTATTTCTTTTAGATATAAAGTGCCCAGTGGCTCATGGGAGGGTAAAAGCCCTCAGGTCCCTGTGGGACTTTAGTAACTAGAGAGCCCACTGGAAACAGAGAGTCGAGATGTACAGGAGGGAGATGGTTGCTGAAGTGTTTTGGTATCCCTATTATCACAGGTTCCATGTTGCCTCCTGGCACTGGGAATTATGTGTTCCCAGAGAAAAGTTGCAGGCCAGGGGAGCCAGTGAGAGCTATGACCCTGAGTTTCTACCTGTACCACTTCGTGGCTCAGTTGGAGAAGACAGAGAAGCTGTGTCTTGCCATAGGGCACATCAAGGGGTTGTTGCATTCCACATAGCCTTGCTCCTTTCATGGTGTGTGTGGCAGAGGGACCAAACAGACACTGGTGGACCCTATCCATGAGTGATGTGACCCATGGTAAAGAGCCCCTGCTCTAACGTGAAATGATGCTTGACCCTGCCAGGATCCTTGACCTTTGCAGGAGACCACATTAACCTCTCTCCAGTGGTTAAATCCCAAAGCGTGCCAGTGGGAAAGGAGATTGCAGACGGGGGATGTCTTGGTGCTCACAGCTGACCCCAGCTGCTGTCTCCATCCTTGGAGATGGCTCAACAAAGGTCAACTGAATTGTCCTGAACATGACTGTGGTTCTTGACATTGTACCACTGCCTTAATTTGGTAATTTAGCAATCACTATTTTAGTCAGCACATCCATGAGGAAGTACAGCCAGATTGACCCTGCACTGCAAAGAGGTTTAACCTTCTAGTGGTACCTAGTGGTGCAGAGATAGGGGTCCTCTGCTTTGCTTTAGAGGAAATGAAACTCATTTCCTATGGTTTCAAGAGTCTGAGATGCTGCTAACCATGGCAGTGCTAGGAAAGCAACATGCCACAGACAGGTTCTTCGGGTCCGGGGCAAACTTGTTTTGAGGGGTAAATCGTTGAGCTGTCACAAAGTGGTGACACACGTTATCATGAACCTGGTTTGTTACTTTCTTGTTATTATAATGCATAACCAACATTAATTTTTCTAATTGTTAAAGAAAGAATATGCTTTCTGAATTACTGGCTTCAAAGCAGGAGGTAAACAAAAGAAGACTATGGCTGAATGATATCACTTGGAAATAAATTCCATTATTACATCATTTATGTTAACTTTCAAATGTCTTGCGTGTGATAGTCTGTGAGAATCCTGGTAAATAATAATGTTACAACTTTCATTGTCTTCTTTCTAGCTTGTCAGGAGCAATTTGTGATACTTTGTGATACTAAGTTTGCTGTAACAATTTTAAGAGAAGTAATTGCTAGCAATGGCAGAGGCCGTAAGATTTCTGCTGATTGTGTGCACCATCCTTGCTTTCAACCAGGGGAACTGGTATAGTACCATTGCCTTTAATAGAGTCATGACACCTTATATCTGCTGAGTTGTGGCTGATAAACTCCTATGTCTGTCATATAATTTTCTTCACACAAAGAAATGCATTTGCCCTGTGATAGACAAGTGTGATAATTCACTTGAAAATGACTTAAAGAAATATTTATTTTGTTGCATGTGGTTCTCTTAAATGATAGGAATATTATTCTCTCAGGCAGTCATCAGCCAGACTGGTGAGTGTTGCTGGTTGAACTATTATTAAGAAATACTTTTCTAGTCAAATGTAATTGTTTATTTTACAGTGGAAAGCACTTGCAATTCATATGGACACAGTGGGATTTTGTTATAAGCCAATACAATGAAAGACTGTGACAGTTAATGTGATAACAGTGCACAGATTGTAACTGAATTACAATTACACTGAACCTTAGCTGAGGTGAAGTTTTTCTGTTGAGGGCTTGACTGTTACCATGCTTCAGAAAATTATTTAACAGCTCAAGGGCCCAGTTCAGCTCCTGGAAAAGGAAAGACGTGGTTGCTATCATCTTCAGGGTAAAAAAGGACCAAGGACTCTGAGCAGCAACTGTGTTTCATGGATGTCTTTCCCAGTGAACCCCTTCAACTGTAGTAGTTTGGACCTATGAATTAGAATGGAGAAATAACAGTGGGCAAACACCAAATTATTTTCT
>JAWWMU010000001.1:585965-602879 GCA_035048155.1 Cinnycerthia olivascens
CCCAGTCTGTATTTTTCAGGCGTGATTTGGGGGTCAGAGCTCCCCTGTGTTTCTCAGGCACGTTTTGGGGTTCAGAGCCCCACTCTTTGTTTCTCAGGCACGTTTTGGGGTTCAGAGTCCCACTCTTTGTTTCTCAGGCACGTTTTGGGGGTTCAGAGCCCCACTCTTTGTTTCTCAGTCACGTTTTGGAGGTTCAGAGCCCCCTTTGTGTTTCTCAGGCACATTTTGGGCTCACCAGTGACGATTTCCCCCTGAAATCAGGGGTGTTGATTTCTGGTTTGTTTACCTAAGGGTAACCACGTAGCACATGGATATTACTAATGGAGACAGGGTCCTTTACGGAGGAATTTGAGGTCTTTACTCTTGTTCTCAACTGGAGTTCCTTTGGGATGTAATGTGTGATTATTACACAAATTGCAGTTTATATAATACTGTCAGGCTGACAGCTAAAACCTTGCCTGATGTCAGGGCCTGAAGACTGAATTTGGGGATGTAGAACACCTCCTTCCCACTCTGTATCCTGCCAGAAATCTGCTTCGAGTTTGGAAGCAGCCACAACATCAGAAAAACAAGTCTGCTCAAATGGGGAAGTTATCCCAAAAAACCCTGGAAGTTTCCTCAAGTTCTTGGTCAAGCTCTGAGAAATGCTAACTCTGTTGCCCCCTCATGACTTCAACCAGACCCTACCCAATTTAAGGTACTACAGAATATTTTTAGCAGTTTTTCCTCTCTCTCTTTAACTGCATGTGGCCTAAACACCCCTGAATTCCTTAAGTGAGGAGGTAAAATGAGTTTTTAAACTCACAAACGTTAAGTCCCAAGAACTTTTGCTCGAGCACTATAACACATAAGAAAGCAAATAAACCTCCCAAGCCAAAAACCTTTTAGCACAGAATGAGGGGAGAAGACTTCATTCAATATTTTTATTTCACTGCTCTGTTTCCCAGTGTATGTTTCTCTTTTCTGCCATTAGTTGCTGTTAATTATGAGCGATCTGATGGGGTAAATGAATGACTGTCCCAAATCTCTGCCAGCATCTTTTCAATGTGTCATAGCTCATTTTTCGCCTTCTACACTTACTTCAAAAGAGTGACTTAAATGTAAACAAGAGAGTATTTCAGTTTATTAACTTTGTTCACCTTGGTCCTGGTATTGTAGAGCCTTTTCCACTCTTCCACAGATGCAGGACAGAATTTGGGGGGGGGGGGGGAGGAAATGCTCCACGTGCTCACAAGCAGGAATGTCTCAATTTGAACAAGTGCAATACATGTTTGATAGCCTGTGTCATCACTTACATAGCACCTGGCAAAATTAAACCCACAGACAGCTGTGGCTTTTGGGCTTAAATCTCTGCATTCCCAGGATGACTCTGTGAATGTTGTGTCTCTCCCTTGGCATTTGCACAACGTGTTTTATACACTCACACAAAATAAAATACCTTCTAAAAACAATAGATGGGATTTTGAATATGTATATAAACAGGTTTAAATTTATATGTGGCAGCACCCAACTGAAGGGATCCATAGAATATTTTAAAAATCTGTGTGTCACAGACTTGCAAATGTATAAAATACAATCTGTGTACGTGTTCTATGTAAATGTGTCACTTGAGTTCTGCGAGCTGGATCCAAGAAGGAAAGGGCAAGTGGGGCTGCAGGGAGGCAATGAGGACACAGGAATTCTTTGGCATGGATATGGCTGGGGACATCCCCTTGCTGTGGATGGGCTGGGTGCAGAGGTTGGCACGTGGCAGGGAGCAAGGAGGAGGGTTTTGTCCCTTGGAGGATGAAGGGGGAGTTTAATTTGCAATCCCATTTGTGGTGCAGTGTGAGGCACCCCTGGGCCTCTCCTGGATGCCAGTATTGACCCCTGACCCTTCCCCAGGCCTCAGCACAGCCTGGAGGTGTTTGTCCCAGCTCCAGCAGGCACAGACGGTGTGCCAGAGGCTCCTTCCCCTTCCCTGGCAGCTCCAGCCATAGTGATCCTGCTGGGATTGAGACTGGACACCCCTTTTCTGCTGTGCTCTGCATTCCATCAGCCCTTTCACATGCTGATGTCTGAACTGCTTCTCTCCTCCAACACTCCCTGTAATTGCAGGAGGGGCTCTGGGTGAGCACAGTTCCCCTGTTGCATGCAGTCAGGGTGTGGAGAGGTCCTTTCAGGTGGCCAGGAGGGAGCAGACAGATTGGATTATCCAAAAAGCCGTGTGTGACTGGGGTGATCTCCTGTGGCTGCTGCAGCCCAAACCCAACACAAGCTGCATTTCTGCCAGCACCTGGTGGGTGGTTGTGAGGTTCAGAGTTTCAGCCTTCTCCTGCAGGGCTCACATGGATCTCCAGCTGCACTGCTGCATCTGCAGACCAACTCCTTGGCTCTTTTGCCTCTCGCCTCTGACACCTTTATTGATGCTCCAGACTTTGGTATCAGTGATCTGTTGTGTGGTGCGCAGAGTCACATCCCCTCTGCTTCCCACTCCTGCTTGTTCTGGTTTTGTTCAGGGCTTTTTTGCCTGTCCTGCCTAATTCACATTCTGCCCACTGCATTGTGTTGCTGCATGAATGCTCTCTGCAGCGAGCTGATGAGAGGCCATGATTTGACCCACTGGAGGCACTTTTCTGCTGGAAACAGGGCAGGATAATGCATTTCAGCCAAAGTCCCTCTTCTCTTCCCCTGTGCTGTGTCAAAAACTGAGGGCTGCCATCATCAATTGCTGTAGTGCCCCTTTGGAAAAAGCCCTGTCACAACAAACTGAGATGCCTCTGAGCATCTTTTCTCATCTCCAGCCTTGGCACTGATATGCTGTGACCCGAGGCAGGGGCAGGAGGAGATCATCAGCTCTGAGGCCACAAAGCTGTAACTGAGAAACCCAAGGCCAGCATTCCTAGACCGCTTCTTCTGTGGTTCTTAAGTAGCCTGGAGTGCAATTGGAATATTCCAGCTGATGTGTAGGGCAGCCTCTGTAGCTGTGCAGTGTCTTTTAGGAATGAATGAATGAAGGAAATGCTTGCCCAAGCTGAGAAGTTAATCAGCACAGTTCTTTTTATTGCCTTGGGTTACTTAAGTCTTCCTTCTCAGCACTAATTCCTGATTCTCTGCTATTCCTGTGATTTATACAAATCTGATTTTCTCACCGTGGTAAATAAATTGTTTCTCACTCCTGGCTTGACCGACAAGGGAGGAAGAGCAGAGAGGTGTCATAAAAAATAGTGGGAAAAATCCCCAAAGCACAGAGAAAGCTTCATTATTTCCTGCCTGTGAGTGGATCTGCTCACCAATCCTCCCTGATTATCCACATTAACAGCATTAAAACCGTGCACAGGACCCAGGGCAAGAGGATTCTGGGCAGCTCTGAGGGCCTCCCATGGCCCTGTGCCAGCCTGTGCTGCTCAGGGCACAGCTCGCGTGGGACTGTCTCTGGGGCTGTGGAAGTGAATATTCCACAGGAGGGAATATTCCACCTCCCAGCCCCACAGGATTTGCCCATGTGATGCAAGATTTCAGTGCTGGAAGCCATGTGTGGTGATGTGAAATCAGATTCTTACCCACAGCTGCAACACAGTGCAGAGACCCAAAAATCCAACCATTAGTGCCATTAGAAAGAAAGAGCTGCTGTTGTCCCCCGTGGCAGGGAAGGGAATCCCCAGGGTCCCAGATACAACAGCAAAGTTTAGCTGTGGGGCAGTCAAAACCCCAAATAAATCCCTCCTCACCAGAAGCAATATGGAGTTTGCCTCTGGGCATTTGGGATTAAATTGCTGGCATTGGACTCAAAAGATCTCTTTTTTATTTTATTTTTTTTTCCCTCAGTTTAGAGGTAGCATTGAAAGCAGGCAGAGGCCAAAATTCTTCTCGTGTTCTGATATTTAGTGCTCAGTGTCCTCACCAAGTGCTCACTGCAGTGGGGCTGGGTTTATTCTGAGTTGCTGGTTAATATGCACATTCACCCTGATGTTATTTATGGTGGCATTAGCTCCTGCACGATTTTTATCAGCTTCATTAATTTTATGGTAACCTTGCTGGGCCATCTCCATGTGTAAATATTTTAGGGGAGATTCCTGATGAAAAATGTTGACAAAGGGAAATGGAAATTATGGCATTGTTAAGGTATTCTGGCAATCACCTGCGATTTCTTGGAAGAGAAGGCGTTGCGAGGGTGCCAGGCCATGTTCCCTTGTTTGTGCTTCCATCTGGTTTGCAAAAATAGTTATTTTTAGTGGCGTATTTAGCAAAGGTTTCCACTGAAATCAGGGATGTGGGATCCACATTCACAACTCAAGATCCACTCTGGGACACAGAGTGATTGAAGTTGGGGGGGACATCCCTGGGAATCCTCTGGTTCCACCCAAACCAGGATGCTCAGGGTCACTTCCAGTCTGGCTTTCAGCATCTCCCAGGACAGGGGCAGCCTGTGCCAGTGTCTGATGACTCTGCCAGTGCAAACACCTTTTCTTATGCTCAGGAGCCAGGTCCAGGTGAGAAGCCATCTTAAACCAGATTAAAAATGGGACAAAGGGTTTGTGCTGCAAAATCTTCTAAATATATTAAAAACTTGCTCTGTGCAAAAGCAAAATGAGGTAAAAAATAGTTTCTTCCTTTATTCAGCAGGAAAAGTGTGAGCTCCACCAGGGGTGACCTACATATACACTTGCTTGTTTATTGAGCTCAAAACCTTTGCTCACATGCCATAAATCAGAGTCATTTAGGTTTGAAAAGACTTCTAAAATCACAGAGTGCTCCCTGAGTTCCTTAAGTATCCACATTTATTCATGCTGAATCTCATTAATCTTGAGTTGACAGAGGGGGAAAAAAGCCACACAAAATTGAGGACAGCATTTCTATTAAAACACCAAAGCAGAAATTAGGGCTCTTCCTGTCTTTTACAGAACAAGTGTCTCGTGTGAAATCTGACTTTCAGCGACCTGTTGAGTGGAGGGGAGTACGTGGAGCAGCAATTCCCAGTCCCAGAGGCATTCCAGAGACTTGGAACATGAACACAAGAGTTTGGCATCTTCTGGAAGTAGCCCCAGGGAAAGAGTTCAGGGAGCAGCTCCCCATCCCCGGCCCAGGAGCTGCTCAGAGCCCCAGGGGGGATTGAGCCCCTCCTGTCACAGTCCATGGGCATTTCTGTGTGTGCCACTCCTTCCCCAGGGCAGCTCCAAGCCAGGTCAGGCAGGGCTTGGAGGGTTGGGACATCTGCTGAGAAAAGCCCAGGTGCGAGAAACATCCCTCTGCCCTGGAGGAGGGGCTGTCAGAGCGTTGTGCAGAGCTTTAAAACATCTTTTTAACACTTCAGCTCCAGAGAAAAACCCTAAAATCTCTTGTAGGTTTGGCAGCAACAATCTTGTGGTGGATGGGATCCCTATGAGCACATAAAAAGGAAAAGCAGACTGGCTGCCAGGGAATTGGGTATTAAAAAAAAGGGTTAACACAGAAAACAAAGAATATCACTGTGTGCAGTAGTGTGGCATGCACAGAATACTGGGGAAACATTTGCACTGTTTAATATTTCCTAATTTTAATAATTGTGGTTAAAAATATAATTCCCAGGCAGGGTTGTGATATATAGTGCTCATTGTAGTTTGGTGATTCTCCATCTGAAACGAAGGGAGAGAGAAAAATGATTGCTCAGATTCCTGCCTTTGCATATCCCTTTTCAAATGTATAATTTATTATCATGTACCTGTGTATATTTTAGCCTTCATTTTTCAAAAAGATGTCCACAAATTAAACGGGAATTCGGCAATCACTGAAGATTTATTTTGTCACTAATGGCGGCCTAGTAGAGACACAGGTAAAATTGTAAAGGCAATTTCTTGGGGCTTGAATAAATTTGCCTTTCAGCTTCTTCTTTCTGGAAAAGTGAACGAGAAGCAACCTGGCCGCTTGTGGGAGAAAAATGTCTGTATTTCCCCAGGGCTGTAAAACAACAAACAAATCTTACAGACACTGCTTTGAATTGTTCCAAACCTTACAGACATTGCTTTGAATTGTTCATTCCTGTCCCAGAGCAGGGATTGTGCAGGCCTGCTGCCATCTCAGGAGGTATGGAGCTGCTCAGGGAGGGTCTCCCTGCCTGATCTGCTGCTCTGCTAGCCCAGCCTGCTCCCTTCCAGCAGGATGTGTGCCCAGGGTCGGTGCTTGCTGCTCTCTGAGCGATGCTCTGGTGCCTGCCCCCAGGCAGAGGCACTCTGTGAGGGGTCCAACATCATTTTCTGCCTGCATCTGCAAAGGCAGGGAGAGGAATGTGCCTGGAGCTGCAGTCCAGCCCGTGCCACAGCCACAGTGCTCGCACCCTGAGATGCTCATTGTGTGGCAGCTCCTCCTCTGATCCACTGGCAAACCCCTTTGGTCCACCTCTGTCCTGGGGAAGGTTTGGGGTGGCCTCAGTGCAGCCTCTGAGGGGGCTCCAGGAGAGCTGGACAAGGAAAGGAGGGACAGGACACGGGGAATGGCTTCCAGTGGGAAGGAATTGTTCCCTGGGAGGGTGGGCAGGCCCTGGCACAGGGTGCCCAGAGCAGCCCCTGGATCCCTGGCAGTATCCAAGGCCAGGCTGGACGTGGCTTGAAGCAACCTGGGACAGTGAGAGGTGTCCCTGCAGGAGACAGGGGGTGACACTGGATGATCTTCCATATCCCTCCCAACCCAAACCTCTCCATAATCTTAAGGAAAGTTTGGTGTGCTGTCTCAGAAGCTATTCGTTTTGTTTTTCCTGTGAAATCAGCACGGGGCTCTTGGTGTTTTTACCTGAACAACCTGCCAGCCATAACAATTTGGGACTTTTGCAACTGAGTCAGGCTATTTTAGTCCTGAGCAATGTGAGGAAGCAAAGCAAAAAAATAAACCGGGTCTTGCTTGTGGCAGGAGGGCTCTGACTCTGGATGCTGCTGCAACACAGAACTGTGTGTTCAGAGGTAGGCAAGGGAATTGTAAACCCCCCTGAGCTCTGTGGGTACAGCAGCACTTTGCCCTTCTATGAAACAGCTGTAGAACAAACCCAGATGTGTCCCTTTCATGGAAAATGTCAGGAGAAATACTTTCTTGCACAAAAGCGCTCTGCAGCCATGCACCAAAGAGGGGAGATTTAATTCCTGCCTTGTCAGCCTGGTGAAATTCCCATTGCAGGGGCAGAGGCTCAAAATACTCCAGCAGGGAATTTGTTTTAGTGTTCTGGGGTGTCAGTGGCATTGCAAGACACGAGGACAGTGACAAAACTTTGCCATTTGCCACATAACCTCAGGAAAATGTGCTCTGCTATTATCCTGCACTTGCTTAATTGGAAGACCTCAGCTGTTTGTAATGGGGTTATTTGTAACAATGAATTGTGTTCAGAGACCTTCTGACAATGCTTCCAGAGAGGAGCTGAATCTATACTGAGCTTTAGTGGAGTTAATAATAACCCTGAAAAAGCACAGATTGGACGAGGTTGGAAAAGACCTTTGAGGTCATCAAGTCCAGGCTATGTTTATCTAAAGCACCCACTGCAGGATGCTGTGCTGTCACCTCAGGCAGTGACAAAAATTCAGGTGAGCTGGGGAAGTCCTCAGGCCAGATTGACAGGAGCACCCTCTGCAGAGAGGCACTGATAGAAAGTGCCCTGGTAGTATTTTTGGTCTTTATTATCTCTGTTTTTGCCTCAGCCACACTCAGAGCCCCAGCTCTGAGGCACCACATGGGGTGGTTTTTCCAGCTCCACCCTTAAAATAAACTTGAGAAACATTGAAGGGTTTTCAGGGATAAGGGGATGAGCAGCATTGCCCTGAAAGAGAAGGGTGAGTTGTTACTGGCACCAGTGCTATAACTTCAGCATCTTTTCTGCTAGAAAGAATTCAGACATTGTTACTATGACTGAAAGTGTTAAATGCTGTGTTGAGAATTAAAAGGGGGCAAGAGATGTAAGAAGGGTCACGAAATGTTATTATGAGGATTCAAATGCACTGAGTGACTGGAGTACCCAAAATTCTCATTATGTGTCCTTCAGTTTTCTGCTCCTATGAATCCTTGAACAGAGTGGTTCTCCCCGAGGAAGCAGAAAAATCAGTGAAATATTCCATTTCTGCTGAAACATGTTTTCATAAGGATTTGGGGTTTTTTATTCATTCCTGTTATCTCCATCTGAAGTGTCTGAGGGAAGGGAAGAGTTGCTGACAGGAGGGAAGGGTGGGAGGGAATGGTGTTACAGATGGACACCATCAGAATTCGCTTCACTCAATGACATTCCTTGAAGCTGAACTTTCAGCAGATTTGCATTCATTAAAATGTGTTTTATCTTCATGTCATAATTTCTTGTTGTCATTTCAATTATGCCTTTTTGATGTATTGAGATGGCAACGCAGTGCTGGGTCTGTGACTTTGATTTCAAACTTGTTTTTTGTCCTTGTTGACTTTCTGTGGGTGCTGGGTGTCCTCTCCATGGACATCTGTGGGATGTGCAGGTGACCTGTGCTGACTCCTTGTGATGCCATCTCTCTCCCCAAGGAAGGCCAGCACACCTGGATGGGGTCAATATATCAATCTATCACCTTGGCATGGTTGGCTGGGAGAAATCAAAGCCTCCTGCTCCAAGTGCAGGCAGAGTTGGAGATGAGCAGGGGTCTGCAGCAGATGAAGTCAGTTTGGTTTGGTGGTTGTGAACACTTCAGGGCAGGATCACAGGCAAGCGAATGCAGTGAAAGCTGAGGCCCAGCAGAGAGAAAAATCCCTTTTCCACGTGTGGCTCTGAGTGCTCCATGGGCACTGGCAGCCTCAGGCTCCTCTCCTTACCCACACATCAATGGGGAGAGGGGCCAGGGGAACACTGTGGGAGCTGCAGTGCTGTGGGAGCACAGACTGCGGAGGGGAACAATTCTGTGCCAGTGTTGGATGACTCTGCCAGTGGAAACTTCTGTTATGCTCAGCAGTCAGGTCCTGGTGAGAAGCCACCTTAAATCAGACTAAAAATGGGAAAAAGGGTTTGTGCTGCAAAATCTGCTAAGTATATTAAAGATTTCCTCTGTGCAACAGCAAAATGAGGTAAAAAATAGCTTTGGTCTCTGTTTGCTGGCATGGGGCTGGTGGCAGCAGCAGGAGCGGGGCAGCCCCTGAGGGAGAGCTCCCTGCCCAGCCCTGGACAAGCATTAATTTGTTCAGACACATTGCAGAGGGCAGCGATTCCCCAAACAGGGACAGCACATCTGCCTGGGCAGAGCCCTGGTGGCAAATCTCTGCACAACGCAGCTCTTGACCTGTTTGTGTCTCCCTGGGACTCTCCTTTGGCCTGGCTGGGGTGCCCAGCTGGGAACCTCTGTGCTCCGTGTGCTCAGGGGGCAGGGGACACTGGGTTTGTCCCTTCCAGCCTCTTTTCCTCACGTGCTGAGAGAACAAGTTCAAGAGTAGCATTCAGCACCTGCTCATTAGAAAGTTTCCAAAGCAGGGAGTAAGTGGCTGTTTGGAATTGTCTTCTCTTAGGAAAATGTAGTTCTTGGAGAGCTCGATTCTTATTAGTTCTCTTCAGAATCAAGCGTTTCCTAGCTAATTGATCTGTCTTGTAGCCTAAAGGCTGCTCTCATAAACCACTTCAGGGCAAAGATAAAGCTTAAGGCTCTGTATGGTTTTTTATCCAACTTTTATTCAGATGTCTCATTGCAGCAGCATCTGATCATCCCTTGGCCATGTGGTGCCAAAACTTGGCCTCCTTCTCTGTGGTTCTCTGTTTTTTTCCAGAAACTAACCAGGGTGGAAGAAAAACAAGAATGGGGTTTTTACAGAGCATGGAACTTCTTTGGGGGCACCTGATATTTCTGCAGGGAGGGCTGTGTTCCCACAGGGAGCCCTAAGGTGACAGAGAAAGGGAAGAGGGTGCTGGGGACTTCCTGAGAGGGGAAATGAGAAGAAAAATGGCCTCTGTGTGTGTGTGTAATTCCTGGTACATGAAGAAGACCCTCTGGCCAGAATTTTGCATCAGCTGAGGCTGAGTTCATACTTTGGAAAGAAGGAAGAGGAGGTCCCTGCTCAAGGTGGTGCTGGAGGAGCCCAGCATTCCTGGGAAGATGTGGCCGAGGCTGTCACCTGTGAATTCATTGCTTTTTGTGCTGGGGGAGGGCAGGAAAACATCACGTGTGCGTGCAGAAAAATCCTGTTTGACATTTCCCTCCCATTGAGGAAAGCCATGGCCGCACGGTCCCTCCCGATGTGTCACCGTGTTCTCAGTGAAGTGAACAAGATTGGAACAGATTGTTGGGGGCAAAAAGAAAATGAATCATTTCCCGTTTCAGAAAAATGGCTTTTAAACCTTCAGCTTCCCTTTGGATGAGCTCAATACCAATAAAGGGCAAAAATCAGCTTAGTGCCTGGAGGCGCCCTCCCCTTCCTCACCGGTGTGACCAAGTTTTATCTCTTTTGTCTGCACTGCAGTCAGTGCAGCTGCTTTTAGGGTTTTGTTAATGCCAGGTTCTGGCCTATATTTTCTTTTTTTCAATCCTGCCTGTTATTCCGGTGTGTGCAGCCCTGTGGGTGGGCCTGGCCCTTTGTGGGTGAATAAAAAGGCCACCTCCTCTCTGCAGAGCCCAACATCTCAGTGCGGAGCTCCCATTCTTGTCTTTTCAGAGCCCTTTTATAGAACACAGAGCCAAGACCTGGACTCTGTTCCCTGCAGGGACACAATAAATGTCTCAGTGATGTCCCTCCATGTCCCTGAGCAGCTTCAGAAAAAAAAAATGCCTTGCTCAGGCTGCACTTTGCAAATATTTCCGCGTTTAAAGTGAATCCTGGCGTTGGTGAGGGACCATGGTTTTCCATTCATCTGAGCCTGGGGTTTAGTTCTGCCTTAAGGAGAGAAGGTCTGAGAGGTGCAAGAGCATCAATGGAAGGAGGGCAGGTGGTGTGAAGGGTGGAGCAGGGGAGAATGGAACCTGCTCCCATCATTAGTGGGATTACACTGAGCATGAGTGTTGCTTTGTTGTTCCACACTCCTGCAAATTAATTGTTTCCTGAATGCTAACAAAGTGAGCAATTAATTGGGTGCTCTCTCCTGAAGTGCTGTTTGTAAAACAAGGGCTGTGTTCTGCAGGACATAAATCTAAACTTGCTGTTAGGTGTTCCAGGAGCATTCTCACCTCAGAGGAAAACAGCAGCCCCCTGAAGTGTCCTTGTGTGCCCATGGGCGGGGTGGAACGAGAGGATCCTCGTGTCCCTCCCAACCCAAACCATCCGTGACCCCTTGATTCCGTGGCTGGGCTTTGGATTCCCCACTCCTCATGCCCCAACACTGATACTGGGAACTGAGAATCCCAGACTCTAAGGGCCCTGATGGGAAAATTCCAACTTTGACCCTCCCAGGAGCTCCCAGGGCCCTCGGAGTTAAGAGCTTGTTATGTTTAAGGAGCCAAGAGCACTGGAAATTATTATGGCCCATATGTTACTAAAAGGGTTTTAATGTGGATTAGGGGTTTATGTAACGTGTGAGCCTAACCCACATCGGGCTTAATTTGTGGTGTTTTCTCCTTGTCTTTTAAGAAAGAGGCTTGTTTCCTAATGATAAGCCTGAGTACTAATTTAATTTACATTTTACTGCTCCCAGGCACAATCAGAACACACTGGAGTAAACATTTAAAGCCCCTTACGAAACTATTTGTCGGGTTTGCCATTATTCTTTTGCCTTTTTTTTTTTTGAGCAATGTTCTTATTTTCCCCTGATGAAATGGTCTAGTTAGGTTTGATTTGGAATTATAGGATCCACAAATTAAAACAATGAGTCTGCTACAATCTGTAGTCTCCTTGGAGAAATGAAAAACAAAAAAACTTCAGGAAAGTTGGGCAACAACAGGAATTTTCCAAGCTCCTGGAATAAGAAAGGACCAGAAGAGAGCTTCAGACATAGAAAGAAAATGAAATCAAAGTCCAGAGCAAAAAATACTTAAACTAAACAAATAGTGTAGTTGGTGGGGACCAAAAAAAAAAAAAAAAAAAGAAGAGGGTTAAATTGGTGGTAAATTCTAAGTTTTTCCCAAAAAGCTTTAAAAATATCAGATCCCGAAGCGAGTATTTTATTGTTTGTGTTTCCCAACAGACACTGCCGTCCCTGCAGTGCTGCATTTGGGAAGATGTGGGCTGTGTTTCTCAGCGCAGACATATGTTTGCTTGTGATGTGTCAGGGCTCTGTTGCCAGCTCGCTGTACTCTGGGGCAACTCCGAAATGCTGAGCTGTTTCAGAAACAGTTCCAAATTAAATCAGAAATGTGCAGAGATTCAGGTTCTCTGCCAGCCAACTGAAAAAAAAAAAAACAAAAAGACAAAAACTCATCTGCCTTTTGTTATCTGCTATTAGAGTTATTGCTACTTTGAAAAGAATCTCACAAATTCACAAGGCATTTCTTCCCTGCACAGAAGCCAAGGGGATATGTGCCCAACATCCTTTTATTCTTGTGCAGAATTGGTTTTATCCTTGTTCTCACTAATTTACCAGCACAGAAACCAGAGGGGTTTGGGGGGTTGCTTTGAAATTCCTGAATTTCTCCTGCACAGGGTTGATTTCTGTGTTTATTTTAATTGTCTTTACATCCATCCCTCTCTCTTGCTCTGGTCCCAAGGTTGTTTCAGGGAGCAGGGCCCTGCTGTGTGTGTGAATCCCTGTGCAATCTCCTCCTGGCTGGAGTCACTTGGTGCCCCTCTCACCCTGCTCCCACCGTGGCCCTCCTGGGAAGGTCACAAAACTCTGGGGCTTCTCTGGAATTGCTCGCGCTGGATGCCAAGAATTCATTGCTTAATTTCTTCCCAAACTCTGCTAAAACTCCCATTTTTGAATGCAGGTTGTTAAATTGTTTGCTGTGAAACATTCCTGCTAGGGGCGCTTTTGGGGTGGGGTTTTCCCCCTCTGGAAGCTTTTCCCTGCCTGGAACTGTCCTGAAATGGTCTTTAGGTTACTTGCAAACATTTTACCTTTCCAGTGACTCCTTTTAATGGTTTTTAGGTCTTCTTTTCTTCCCCTCTGATTGTAATTCCACTTAAGTTAAATGTTATTATCGTGGATTTGTGTTTTGACTTTTCAGCCTCCCAAAAGGTCAGATTTGAATACTTTATGGCCTCCTTTGCCGAGAAAAAGTTCAGTGGCTGCATCTTGAAACAGGTCACATACTCTGCTTGAAACTGAATCAAGCATGGCTTTTCCTTTGTGTGTTTTGGGGCCACTCAATTGAAGAAGCAATCCTTTGCGGTGTTTAAATTGGCACTGGCTGCAAGAGGCCCTGTCCTGACGGGTGCTGGGTCTCCATCAGCACAAAGCCAAGGCTGAAATTCAACTCCATCCCAGCCACAGCAGCACACACAGAACATTTTTTTGATTCCAAACCCTCCTTAAATCCCAGTTTTCCTCCCTGAGAGCAGGCCTGGCCTGGTTAGCCCAGTTTTGTGAGCTGTCTCTTGGACGGTTCTGTGGATTTTGAGCCATCCAGCCTCATCTCTCCTGCTCAGCATGGTTGGGAGCTGTGTGCACGCAGGCACATCCACTCCATCTCTGGCTGCTTCCCCATTTTCTGCCTGGGAATGGCCTTGCTGAGCCAGGCTTTGCTGTGGCTGGGCCGTGTCTCTGCTTCAGCCCGTCCTTCCCCTGGGAATTCAGCGTTTTCCACCCCTGGGAAGGCACAGTCCTGCAGTGGCCGTGCCCACCCACACTCTGCCTTTCTGCTGGCCTCAGCTGTGCCATTCCCTTCTGGCTTTTTGATTTTAACTCTCAGTCAGCGTGCTGACCCTGCTGGGGTCAAAGCCTGTCCCCTCCCTGTTCTCTGAGCGGGGTTGGGGCTCTTCCCCTCCATCCCAGCCTCTTCCTGCCCCCCAGCTCCCACCACACTGATCCCCATCATTGCTGTGCTCCCCCAGCTCTGCACTTCCCTCCTGGGCAGGCCAGGCAGGGCTTTCCTCATCCCGGTGCTCTCCCCCAACACTGATGTGTCCGAGAGCTACAACCCTCCGAGAGTTGTGTGACAGCAGTGACTGGGAAGGTGCTGTGGAAAACCAGCTTTGGCAGGCAAAGTGCCTCGGTGCCTTGTGCTTCTCCCACTCCATATCCCTCAGTGCCTCGTGCTTTTCCCTCTGTTCCCACTGCTCTTCTGTGCCCGGAGAGCCGCGTAGCCATTAGCTGGGAAATCATCTCAGAGCTGCCCCCTGGAATGCACGGAGAAAGTCAATTTTCGGCTCGGCTGTGGTCTTTGGGAATCACTTAGGCAGGCAGGGAGGAGGAGATGGGTGACCCCGCTGTTGTGTCACCTGGATGTTGTGCCTGGACAGGGTGTGCCAGCCCTGCCAGCCCCGGGGAAGGAGCAGGAACAGCTTGGGTGAAGTGCTGGGAGCGGGCAAGAGCTTCTCAAGGAGTCACTGAACCTAGTGGGAGGTTTCAGCTTGGAAAAAAGGCAATTGCCAGGGACCAGAAGTCCTGGCCAGCAGGGAGAAGGGGAATAAGGAGTCATCACTCCCTATAAACCCTGGCACAAATGTGACCCCCAGCCCCAGGCTGGGACTCACAGAGGGCGAGCAAGGAGCTGCAGCCCCTCTCTGAGACACAGAAATGAAGCTGCGGTCTGTCAGGAAAATTTATCCCCAAGCACCAGAGGTTTGTGTCCAAAAAGGAGACAGAGGAGTGCTTTTACTTTATTGCAATAAAGGGAGAGGCCACGGGGCGTTTCCTCTGGGGTCTCTCCAATGTTTGGAGGATGTAGCCTCCTTTTTATCCCAATTTCCCAGCAGCATTTCCCTCTCTCTTCCCCCATTGGCTGAGGAACTCAAGAGATACGGACTTCCCTAAGATTCCCCTCTAATGTATAACCATCCCTCTTAATTTTTAATTCGTATGGAATTTATATTTTTTCCCCATTGTTTTTCATCTATCAATATCTAATTTTATTTATCAGCAAACCTACAGTTTCGTTGTGAAGACAAACACCTTTTTTACCATTCATCACTCAGTGGAATCCTTCCCATTGTTTTCTTTATCTCTTAGTGCTGGTTTTATCTACCAGCAGCCCCCCAGCTTGCTTGGAAAGACAAATCTCCCATTCCTCTCCAGTCCCAGGCTCCAGGTGAGGAAACCCCTGAAATGCAGACTGCTGGAATGGGGAGGGGTAGCTGCTGGCTGCATTGCTGTGCCCTTGCTGTGGCAATCTTTGCTCCAATGAGTCCTTCTGGTCCCAGCAGAAGCAGGGACAGGGAACTTTAGGTCCTGTGAGGCCCTTCAGCAGCGCAGCTCCTTGGAATAAGGGAGGATGAAAATGAGGGCTCAGCTCTCAGTGTCTCTCTGCGGCTGGCCAAGTGCCCTTAGTGGGGTGTTTTTGTCCTGCCTTTGCTGTTTCCTGTGCACAACGATGAAAACGCTGCTTGGAATGGGTTAGAGCTTTGTGGCAGAAGCATTTTTCGTCTGGAAATGAGTTGTAACGTTCTAGGTGGAAGAAATAGCCTGTGTGCAAATATTTCCTTTGCGGGTGGCACAGCTATGGGCGTAATTTAACACACTTGAGCCACAAGCCTTTAAGTTATGCCATACTTGCCATCAGCTACCAGGTGTGTTTGTCAGAGCTGCTGCTGAGACAGAGAGGAACAGGGTGAGTTCTCCCTGCTCCTAACCATAAATAGCAAAAAAGGCACAAGAGGAGACATTAAAATCCTGCACAGCATTTTGTTTGCAATAACTAAAGCAAAAATCTTCCTGAAATGCTTCAGCATTGATCCGAAACTGAGTTTCATGTCCCCAGGATTAATTTCTTGTTGCATCCCTCGACAATAGACATGATTTTATTCTACATGGAGATGTGGAGGGAATTAGAATCCAGCAGGAGCTAAGGGCCCTTTTTGCCATGCCCTCAGCACTGGTGAGGCCGTGCTTAAAAAGTGAAATAGAGTAAACAGGAGCCACCCAGAGGGAAACACTCCAGTAAAAACCCAAAGCAGCAAGGTGGCTTTTAAATGAAGGGGTTGTACAGCCCCCTTTAGACATCCATCATGTGAGGAGATGAAGAGATGTGAACATGATGCTTTTGAAAAGGGGAAGATAGCAAAGGTTTTCTCTTTTCTGAAATGAGATTCTTTGATCTGCTGCAGCTGTACCAGGGCTGCCAAGAGCACCCTGAGCTGTACCTTCCCTTTGACTCCAGCACAGCTGGCTCTTCAGGCTTTCATTCCACACAGATACTCCAAAGTGCCTCGCTGGAGTGAGGTCGTGCAGCCACACAAACACCTCCCTAGTGCAGCATCTGGAGTCTGCCCCGTTCCTCCAGTGAATTTGGGGAGTGAGGCTCTTCCAGCCACCTGGGCCATGAGAAGGGCTTGCGACTTGTCTGGGATCCCAACCTGCTGGCACTCCTGCTGCTCTCCTGCTGCCATTCATCCCTGCTCCTAGGCCCTTTATAATTCATAAAATACTCCAGCTCAACATCCTGTACATGGGAGGGGAAAGAAAAGGAGCTTTCATCTTACCGTGTGTTTAAAAGATAGATGCAGCTTTGGGATTTATTTTTTCAGCTTTCACCTGCATCACAGTATGGGAATTAGGAAATTGGGCTGTAAATTATTAATCCGGGTGCTTTTCCATTGTGCTGGGTTCCAACTGGAGCTGGTAGTTTGGCCTGGGAAGGTATCACTGAAGTCAAAGTGGGAAACAAAAAAAGAGCAACCCCCAGAAAGCAAAGGGCTCCACGAGCAGAGGAGAACAGCTGGAGAGGCAGGAACCTCCCTGGATGCTGGGCACCAGCAGGGTGAGCCTGGAAGAGCTGTTCCAACAGCCATGAAAGGCCAGAGTGAGGATGGTGAATCCATCAGGCCCTGCTCGCTGGGCTTTCATCAGAGATGAGCCCCTGCAGCTCGTTTCTAAGAGCAAGGACCTTGTGCTTTTCCCTATTCCCTGTCCCTTGGTGCCTTGTGCTTTTCCCAATTCCCTGTGCCTTGTGCTTTTCCCTA
>JAWWMU010000001.1:612089-635530 GCA_035048155.1 Cinnycerthia olivascens
TATCTGTGTGGATTGATGGGATATCTGTGTGGATTGATGGATCCCTCTCAGCCTTCCCTTCCCCACACTGACCAGGCCCAAGGCTTTGTGAAGCCCTCCATGATTGTTTTTGGAGGAGGAGTTTGGATTTTCCTTCTGATGGGCCTATGGCCATGAGTCAAACTCACTGAGAAATGTAAATCCATCCCTGTAATTACTGTTTTCCCATTCCCAAAGTCTTCCTCTGTTTCAGGTTTTTATCCAGTTTTGAGATGGTTTTTAGCAAATGTGCTTCACCCAAATTGGACATAAGCAGTAATTTGCCACTGCCATCTTTTACATCTGCAGTGACAGCAGTCCCTTCATCATTTGTGTCACTTTGCCACCCCTCACTGTTGTGTTCCAGCACCTCCCACACCAAATCAGCAGGAGCCATGAAATTATTCATACATTTACCAGCCTGAGACTCTCTCTTCTCACCTTTGGATAAAAGCTCCTTTTAGGCTAAATTGAGGGAGTAAATTTTTTCACATTTTCATTCCCACATGGGCAAATCCTTGATTGGTGTTAGTTGCTTTTGAAGAGTGCTTGGTTTGAGTGGTGTGGTTTTTCTGGTGACAAACTGAAGCATGGACCATCAGTGCACCCAGAGTGTGATTTCTGAATGTCTCCTAAACAAATACTTCCTCAATATGGTTTTGTGTCTTGACATGTCCAAATCAGATTTGCCAATGACCCTCTTTGGTTTCTCCTGTGGCAATTGGGCACAGCGGTCCAGCCCCAGTGAAGGGATCATTGTCTGCAATAATTATTGATTCTAATAATTATTGGTTTTTAGGATTTAGCAACCAGGGTGTCTGGTGTCGCTGCTTTGCTGCAAGGGGGTAGAGTAAAATCCACTAATAATTGTCATTATCTGTCTGTTGCAAATAAAAATATCTCAGCCCTTGGGCAGAGCTCTGTTGTTCCATCCACTGTGATGAGAGATGCTTTCCAAGCATTTTCTGAGAATCAGACTGTGACTTCAACAGACTTCACTTCCATGTTTATTTTTACTCTTCTTCATTCGTTTTGCACATAGTATAATTATGGCAATAATAACAAAAAAGGAATGATGTGCAGTGATTTCAAGGGTATTAGCAGAACAATTCCCAGCAATTCCTGCTCCACTGCTTCGCCCCAGCCCTTCCCTGCTGCTCCCTCTGTGTGCTGTGATTTTAGTGGTGTGGGCTGGAGGTGCTCTGGGTGTTGGCACAGAGATTCCAGGGGCTTTCACTCTGGCACTGGGTCAGGAGAGAGGGGTGAGCAGTGTGTGGGTGAGGATTTGGGGCAGCACTTCCAAAAGAGACCAGTTCACCTCCCTGCTTAATTCCAGGGAGAAGTGAAGACATTTGGGACGGTTCTGCTGATCTGAATGCTCCCAGGTTTAAATGGATACGAGGCAAAGAAAGGCCATTCCTGAGGCAGGAAATTTCCCTTTGGAGGGGCTCTGGCCCATCTCCTCTCCCCCTGGCCCAACACGGATGCCAGGGCAGAGTGGGGAACCTCAGGCACCGTCCTGAGTGTTCCAGGGTGGGGTTCAGGTGGCCACACAGGTGCACAGACAATTCTCAAGATTTCTCTGGAGGGCAGGCTGCATTTCCAAGCCACACACACCCTATTCCTTCCACAGCTGTTGTGTCCAATTCTCCTGGAACGCAGTACAAACACAAATGTTCACACACACTCTGCACATCTCTGGAGGTCTTGTCCATGACACCCTCTCCTAAGCTTCCTTCACCTTAGCAAAAAGTTTCTTCTGCCAAGTTTTCCAAAATCTGCTTCGTGCTCTCGCCAAGGCAGCGGTAAATGATGTAACATGAGGCTTCCAGTGATGGAAAAGTAGGAAATGATCAATTCAGGCCCATCCTCCAAGGCCAGTTAGAACAAGGAGCACAGTGATAGGGGTTGACACGTCTCGCTCCCAGTGCAAGTGCAAAGCTGCATTTACCATCTGAGGGGAGACATTTTTCCTCTGTGCTTTCCCTGAAAACATGAAATCCAAGGGGCCTGTTCAGAATGCAGATTTTTCCATGCATACCCCAGTCAAAACAATTATTCCTGGCTCTCCCTCACACTGCAGAGCACGTGCCCTTTGCCAGGTGGATTTGTCACCAGTGCTGCCTGTGGATCACTTGCAGAGCACTTGGGTATCCTTAGGGTAGAGTCTGCTGCATTCTGCTCTATTTCATACTGAGCTCTTGGAAGTTTCTTGTTCCTTGGCATGTGTTGTTTGGGCTTTTTATTCCACAGTCAGTTTAAATGCAATGTGTCCCTTGTCCAAGTTAATTACATGCTTGGGTTAATGAGTTGTTCCTCCAGGCTCTTGAGTGGGGAATGTGGCCAGGCATTGATGCATTGGTCATTTTACAGCCTTGGGGCTGAGGGCTCCATCCAGAACCTCCAAAGTGGGGCCAGCTAAGAGCCAGGCAAAATCCCTTCTTTTGTGAAACTGCCACTGGGTTCAGGAGGGTGAGGTGTTGGGCCAAGGAGCCAGCTCAGAGTCCAGGGAGTTATACCCATATCAGTGTGATATCAGGGGAGTTATATCAGATAGATTGGTACCAGTGTGACATCAGGGGAGTTATGTCAGATTGATATCAGTGTGACATCAGGGGATTTTTATCAGATTGATATCAGTTTGATGGAGGGCTGACTTCCCAGCCTGTCTGGAATGGCAGCTGCTGGCTGGAGAGCAGGGAACAAGGAGCTACAACACCTCTGTGGAATATTTCACAAAAAAACTACCTGAGAATTTGTTTGGGGCTGAAAAAACCTGCATATAGCTCAGAAACCATGAAACCCCTGTGAGCTTGAGCCACAATACTGGGGGAATTGGGTAAGAGCATTTTAAGCTGTGGCTTGTGGGAAACAGGCACTGCTTTTGTTTCTGGGAGGCAGAACCTCATCCATCGCTGTGATTCTCTGTAGAAGTGAACAAGAAACTCCCTCCAGCGCCCTTGAAAATCCCTATCTCCTTAAAAGAATAGATGTCACTGACCACTGGAGGAAGTTTTCCCTCTGAAGGAGAGAGGAAGTGGAAGCCTAGAGTGCAAATTTCATTGTGCTGCTAATTAGGAGGTCCTCTCCTGCTGCTCAAGACCACTTAGTGTCAGCATTCTAGCAGTTCTACCCAAATAAAATATTTGTTTCAGGCAGCTCCACTCCCCTCCTTAGGAGAGGCAGTTGTGTGCATCTGTTTGTACGGGGTGTCCCAAAGGCAAGGTTTGTTTTCTTTGTGTGGGTAGGCAGAGGAATCGCTGCTCTCATGTTTTATTCATGCAGTATTTCTAGTGAAGGTGGCCTGCAATGTGTATCAGAGGCAAAAACAGCAACGCCTGAAGACTCTTCCCTCGCGTTACAAATGGACACAGCAATTAAATTACCGCTGTTAATGCGTGCCCACCCCGTAATTGTAGCCCGCTTCGGAATGCTGCTGGAGCAATTATTTCCGTACAGAATTGCAAATCGGGAGCTGGTTTGGATCAGGAATGTAGGACAGCTCATCCTGAGCAAAGCCCCGCTCTGTAACGCGCCTGACAAATGACCCTGGGCTTGGCAGAACGTGTCCAAGTGACCCTCCCCTGCCCATCAGCTTTACTTTCCTGCTTGTGGCATCCCAGCTGGATGCATCCCGCAGGAACGACTGCTCGGGTGCTCCTGCCTTCATTTCATGTCCCAGCACAGAAATGGGGAGGTTCCAGAGCAGGGGAAGCACTGAGCTCAGCTGACATGGTGCTCCAAAGCCACGTATCCCTCCCTTCCTCTTTGGAAAACACCGTGGGAATCACTCCGAGTGTGCTTGGCTCCTTCTGCAGGGCTGAGGTCTGCACTGCCTTGGGAGCTGGGGAACAGAGATTGGGATGGTCCAAACTCCCAAATTCCCTGAGCCCGAGGTCGGGACCGCCCTGGGAGCCAGGGAGCAGGGATGGAGGAGGGTGAAACGCTGGATGCTCAGGAGGGAGGCTCTGCCCCGGCAGGCTGTGCACAGGGAGCACAGGTGAGGTTATGTCCTCACACCTGGCTGCTGCTCCTGCCCCAGTCCAGCCAGTTCTGCTGGTTCCAGCCAAACTGGTTAGGGCAGCCCAGACAGGAGCCCCAGCTGAGTGACTCCTGGCAGAGCCAGCTCCTTAGCGTCCCCTGGACCTTTGGAAACCCCTCCCAAACCCCCTTTGTTCCCGAGTTTGGCTCTCCACACCCTTTTGGCGTGACTGAGAACTCCAGATCTTTACTGACAAGCTGCTTTTTCACAACAAATACGGTGGATTTTCATGGCCACTCAGTGGGAAGCAAAGCCAGGTTTTCACTGAGCCAGGAGCTCAGTGCCAAGCCAGAGGTGACATCCAGCTCCTACCCAAGCTTAGGCAATAACCTGGTGTGGCTGGGGATTTATTTATTTCACGCCACCACTCTCATTCTTTGAGCACAGGAAACAGCCCACAGAGAAACAGAGCTCTCAGAGCTGCAGGAGCTCTGGGAGGTCGCTAAGGCAGAACTGGGTTTCAATGTCATTGTGTTGCTGGACAGGGCCCTGGACACAAATTTCAGCCAAGGATATTCACGGAGAATTAAACTCTGCTAGAAACTCTGGCTCTTCTGCCTGCACATGCAGAGCGGTAAGGACACAGTGGCAGCGGAGGAAATGGGACAACTTTGGGGCAGGGATGTGTTCCCAGCTCTAAAAATATCATCCTTAACAAGCACTGGAACACAGAAAAGCACCAAGTGCAGCTCTCGTTCCTCCCGAGGCTTAGCACAGGCCCTTCCACCTTCTCAATGCTCTCCAAATATTTCACCTTTTGATATCAGACCTGGAAAATTTTACATTCCCGGGGGAAATTAGTTTGAAATAGGGCTTTGACTAAGAATTTCTGTTGGCAGAGCTCGGCAAGGCCCGAGGCGCTCAGCCTGCAGTCGCTGCTCCTCAGAGCAGTCCCAGGCTGGGCTCAGAGCATCTCATCCGAATCAGCAGCTGAGGAAAACCCTCAGCAGGCACGGGGGAGTCACCTTTGCCCTCCCTGCAGGCAGCACCAGCCTTCCACTGCAGAGTGAACCAATATTAAAGCTCCTTTCCCTCGGCTGGAGAGGACAAAACACCAACAAAACTCAAAATGGGCCCTGGGGGAAATAAACAGAGACATCAAGAACTGATCCAAGGACCTCGTTGCAAACACTCCTGGGCTGTTTATGTCAGAGATGACATGCATGGCCTACAGGAATCGGAGCTCAGAAATTCCTTTAAGGGAGAGAATAAGGATGTTTATTATGGTTACATGCCCATATGCAAATACATATGCATACATATACATATATATATTAATTTATTACACCAGCTGTTAGGATTTAGTTGAAAGTGTAGCTGTGTTTGATGTTCTTAAAATCCTTTGAATCAGTGGATTAAGGAAGAATCCAAACTTTTGAAGTTCTTCCTAACTAAAAACATAACTCCAGCTTTTATGATTTAAAGGAAAATTCATGAAGGAGAACCTAAGGACTTTGGGATCCAGAACACATACAAAAAGTCTAAGTCAGTCATTCGGGTTTAAAACAGCATTTTAATCCAATTTGAAAAATTTCATGGTGGTGGCAAAAAAATTCCACACGCTTTGGTGTCTGCAAGTTTGTTTCAGGTGCCAGGCTCTGACTCCCAGATCTCAAACCCCCTGCATTTAATGGTGCCAGCATTCCTGTTTTTTAACTCTGTTTAATTTCAGAACATCCCAAGTGAGGCACTCCGTGGACTCATCCCAGTGTCCACCCCTTCAGTGCTGAATGCCCAGCTGAAGGAATTGAGCTCCATGTGGAGTAGGAGGCTTCTGGATGCTCTCCCATGAATGCTGGGTTTTTGCTCCACGCTGGTGTTTGTTTGCCTGCCTTAGGTGGCTCAAAGGACAGAGGTGATTTGCAGAGCCGTGGGCACACACAGAGCTGCCCAGGGGCTCAGGGGGAGGCAGTGTGGGGTGCTCAGGCTCTCCCTGGGGTGAATTTAGGCACAGGGAGCCTCCTTTTACAGCTGACCTGGCTGAAAACTGACTCTGCCTTTTGCAGTGGCTGCACTTCAGCAGCAGCTCCCCGCCCAGTGACCTCCCCGAGCTGGCTCAGGGGCTCCTGGGTGATCCCTCCTGGAATTACGGGATGCTTTGGGTTGGGAGGGACCCCTTCCACTGTCCCAGGGTGCTCCAACCTGGCCTTGGACACTTCCAGGGATCCAGGCGCAGCCACAGCTTCTCTGTGCCAGGGCCTCAGCACCCCCACAGGGCAGAATTGTTTCCTTAGTGCCATTCTAAATCTACTTCTTTGTTTTCTTTTCTGTGTTGAGCTATTCCCGCTCGTCCTGTCCCTCCAGGCCCTGCAACTGTTGTCCGCTTTATGCCACAAAAAAATTCATTTGTTTGTATTGCCCTGCCATGATGAGTTAAGATTTTTTTTAAGGTACCTGTGTGAAAACCAAATGGTTTTTATCCTGAGAAACAGGGCAAAAGCAATGTCTGTATCTCCCCATCCTACACTCCAGGTTACCCAAGGAAAAGCAGCGTGCATCCTATTCCAGCTGCAGGAGCCAAATGGCAACGTGGCTTCACAGGAAAATAAGAATCAGCATGGGAGAACAAAATTCAGGGAAGGGCTGAAAGGCAGGGGAACGCAGAAGGGGAGAGGGAAATAAAGGGCGAAACACCAAGAGCACAGTTCCAGAAATCCAAGTGTACAGAACAGCCCAGGTTTTCTGAGTCTTTAGATGGGAGGCATCCAGCAGAAGGCTTAGTGCTGAGCCACAGGGCATAAACTCTGCTCCAAACCTTCCAGGGTGAATTCCTGCTCTCGGGTTATTCCATATTTGCTGCAGTGGGGCTGCCCTGGGTCACGACGTGCCCTGCTGGTCACAGTTCTCAGACAGAACAAATGGAAAAGGTGCTGCCACAGAGTCCTGTTCCATATTGGGACCGAGAGCTCAGGGAAATGCTTAAATCCCAGCCATGGCAGTGGGGCTTCCATGCAGGTGGAGAAAAATCCCTGTCACATAGCAGGAAAATGCATTTGGGGAAGAAAATAGCCCAAGGCACAGGGTGTCTTTGTGCAATACTCAGGACAGAAAGGAGAAGTGGATTTAATCGCTCTGCTCTCAGCAAAGGGATTCATTAACCCAGGACTGAAATCTGTGCTTTCTCTCAGCTTGCAGTAACTGCACTGTCCGTGTTACCCTGCCCCAATCCCCCTCCAAACTGAGAGGTGAAGGACAAACAAAGCTGGAAATGTCTGTGGATGGCATCAAACCTGCTGAATTGTAACTCTCCTAGTGGGCCAAACTCTTCTGCTCCTAAGGACACGACAGAGTTCATCTAGAACTTAAAACATGGGGAAACTGTTTGTTATTTGTTCAGAAATTTTTTATTATTTGTTTTGCACACAAAAGGATCTACCCTTTGAATTTCCTAAATGAAAGGCCAAGTGTGAGTCAATTTTGGATTTAACACTGTGTCCTTTGCAGGGACACCTTCCACTAGACCAGGCTGCCCCAAACCTCATCCAGCCCAGCTTTGGACACTTCCAGGGATGGGATTCTGGGATTCTGTGAGTGGATCATTCTGGCTCCTACCCCACACATTGTTCTTTTCCTTACAGAGTTCAGGATCTACCTCCCCAAATTCACTCATTTCCAGCCCGTTTATTCCTGGTTCTCCAGCAGCTCCCCACTGGCAGTGGCAGGGCACGAGGCTGCCCAGGGTCAGTGTTCCCTGCTGTAATGGAATCTGATTTTCACTTTGGCTTTCTGCAGTTAAATACAAGCAAAACTTAACACTTTGGGAGCACAGAAAGGGACCACCCTGGTGAAATTAGCATTAAAATGTTAACAATGTCCTGCCCCACGAAAACCACAACCTGCTAATTTACATATTAATAGCATAAAGTAAGCTCAGGAAGATAAAAAATGCAATCTTTGGGCAGATGCAGGGAATTAATTACAGTAAGTGAAAGGATCCTATGAAAAGCACAAAGCAAGCCCCGAATATTCTGAAAGAAAGTTGTTGTCAGTCAGGTTTGAGTGTGTGTAGAGAAGGAGAGAAGAGTTTTGTGGTTGCAGGGCTTTAGAGAGAGCCTGGACAGATATTTGGGATGGGCTGTCCCTTTGAGACGTGCTGCCAAAGCAGATGGAAAAGATGAAATGGAACAGAGAAGGCCACTAAAACCAACCCCTGGCCATTTCCTTTTCTGTGCTTCCTTCTCTCAATATGGAATGTTGGTTCTCTTCTTGGGAGTGTTACTGTGGACTCTAACTAAGGTTTTTCTCACAGAACTTCTTGGAGCTACATTTGCTGCCACATAAATTATAGGGGGAAATGTGGCAGCGGCAAACCTCATTAAACAGATACTTTCATCTCTTCTTCTCCTGTTCTGCAGGGGGTCAAGCCTCAGAGACAAATTAGCGACAGCAGACTTCAGGGAAGATGTTGGGAGTGAAAAAAAAAAAACAAACCAAAACAGACAAAACATAATTACATAATTTTAAAAGTCCCCAAATGGACCTTAGAGGGAGGGGTGGATTTTTTTAGGGAAGTAAATACACAGTGAGTAATCTGTGCTTGGTTATTTCCTTCTAACCTTGGGGAGAGCTCCGTGTTGAGCAACAATTGCTCCACACAAGTAACACAGGGAGGAGAGGAGGTTTTTTGGGAGGAGATCTTTGGGTGTTGGGCTGCAGGCCACTGTCCATCCCCACACAAACACCAACCAAACATCTCCACGGCTCCTGGCAGCTGACCCTGGGTGACTCTAACTGGGGCTGACGTGTCTGACCTTAAAAGATCCACTGGTCACAGAAGAACCTTTCCAGGGGCTCCAGCACCTCTGACCTTCACCCTCCCCGGGAGTGCAGAGCAACAAAGCATTTCTGTGCCAGCTCTGTCCACCCCCCCCCCCCCCGTGGCTTTGTGTCCCCCTCCAGGGGTGCAGGGGTGTTTTGGCTCCCCGTGCGAAGGGGCTCCGGCCTGCAATGCCCCAGGGCTCTGAGCAGGCGCTTTGTCTCCAAGGTGGCTTGGGGAGAGGTTCCTTCTGGGCAGGGGAGTTCCCAAAGCTTTTGGGTGTCTCACAAAGCCCTGCTGGGAGAGGCAATCACTGCTGCTGCCAGACACAGGGCTGTGGCAGCCAGCCCCTCATTGCCTTGCAAACACCCCGTGCTCCACAAACTCCGTTTCCTGATGATTTCCAGGACAGCCACTGCACTTTGCTGCTTCAAGAGACGTGCACAAAAGCTGGGAAGGGGAGTGAAGTGCTGTTGGAGACATCCTGGGGCTGCAGCACACACACCTGGAAAGCTGCACAGTCCCTGTGCTCCCCAGGAGCTCCGGAACCTCTCGGAATCCCAGAATTTCGGCTGGAAAAGACCTCAAGGGTCATTGAGTTGTTATAAATGCACATTATAAAGGTGGCTCTTCACAAATATTCAGATGAGTGTTGTACATATAAGGTTGTTATAAATAGACATTATGGTATTGAGTTTTTGTTTCGCACCCATGTAGGGTGGATACTCTATGTGTGGTGTGGAAATTGTTTTAAAGAGAGAGTTTTCTTTAGGAGTAAAGGTAAATTGATCAAGTGCAGACCCCGTGCTGCTGATATGAAAACATCTTCTGCTGATATCCCAGCTCCCAGCACTGACCATCTGTAGAAATTATAGACCAAGGCCCAAATTAAGACTGATAAGAAGAATTAATTAAAACCACAGCCAAGAAACACGCATGCTCGAAAACAGTGAGACCAAGGAGTGGCCGTGCAAAGCAGCTCCCAGAAACATGGAAATAAGGTCTTAGAAAAGTTTAAATATACATATTTAAGGGGGGATCTCTAAAACAGCAGGTGTGCTCTTGGCTCTGGGCCAGAGACACTCCAGCCTTGTATTTTTTGCTTTATCGCCTTGTCCTTATTGTCATTTATTAAATCCTTTTAAATCCTACCAAGAAAGTGAACTTGGTTTGTCGCAGAGTCCAGCCTGTGGCTGACCCCACCCTGTGGGGATGCTGCAGTGAGAGACCAGGGCTCAGAGCAGCCTGAGAAGCCTGGCCCTGCAGAAAGCACCCAGTAACCAACACAGCATCCTTTGCCTCCACTCGTGGAGTTTGTGTTGCCAGTTTTTGCTGGATCCCAGCTAAGTGTGGGAGGCGATGTCTGCCCGGCTCTGGAGGTGATCTCCTGCCCCAGCACCGTTTGGAAACCCCAAAGGCATGGACATTGCTCTGCCAGTCTCTCCTCCATCCCACAGGAGCTGAATGGCTCCCTGGCAATCAGGGAGCACTTAGTGGCAGCTGAGACCGAGATTAGGCTCACAGCAGGAGTGGGCAACAGAGAATAATGCAGCCACTTTTACTCTGGCTGCTGCAGGGGAGAGGTGAGTTTCTGTTTTCCCTTTTTCAAGTGTCTGTTTTTGCACGAAGCCGTTGGATTTGTCACTTCAATTGCTGCGAGCTCTCAAGTTTTTACTGTTGTTCAAATGAAGAGAATTGTTTTAAAATACAGGGGTGCTGAAGGGAACTGTATGGTGTTTTCACTGACACACAGATAGTGTTTGATTAAAATTACACCTCATAAGACTCCTCTCAGCAGCAGGATTTGTTCTGGGCTGCGGGGAGGTGCTTTGAAGAGCAGCATCACTGGCACAGACCCTGGTGGGGCTCGCTGCCTTCAAGGGCCTGGCAACAGAAAAGTAAAAGTTTACAGCCAAGTTTACTTTTCCATAGTGCCTCGAAATTTCCCACTGCTCAGGTGGTGACACATTGGAGCGAGGAGCCTTTTTGGAGGGACAGGATGAACTAAAGGAATGAAAAGCCTAATGGTAAAATTAGCTCCCTCTTTCATTTTTAAAGGGCTGGGAGTGGAGGGCTGGGATCTCCGGTAACCATTTGTGCTCTGCTTTTGTTCTGGTGCAGACAGCTGAGTTCAATACAGCATTTTCTCCTTTCCCCTTAACTGGTTTTAAAATGAGGTGATTGGTTGTGTTTACTGTCCCTTCTGATCCCTGGAATGGAACAAACTCTGTGGTTGTACAGGGCTTGTAAACCCTCCTGCCATGGCCCTTTCCCCAGCCACTTCTGCTCCCTGATGTTGCTAAAAACAAGATGTTTGTGCTCCTGAATATGTTTTGTTTGTCCTCGTTGACAGCTGGAACATTTTCTGCAAGTGGCAACACAATACAAGCAGCACTGGCAGAAATCTCCAGCTGGAAACGTCCTTCCCTCCCCGGTACATTTCTCGGTTTCTCCTGCCCCTTGCTTCTAGAAGTAGCCAGGAAATGTCAAGTTCGCCGTGCTGAGCTCTGAGATGGGGAGCAGGGGAGCAGAGTGTGTCGGTCAGAGAGCGTTTCCGTGCCAGAGACAAAGGCAGGGAGCTGTGGATGGTGGGGCAGCCCTGGCCCAGAGTGCCAGGATGAGGCAGAGCTCCCCTGAGAAGACCCCTTGTACCTTTTCTGAAGGCGGCTCGCAGCCGCTGCAGCCCTGGGAGGGCTCACGCTGATTTGTGGGAGGGCTGTGACATTTTCCAGCACAAACTCGTTTAGCCTTAATGCCCCTCGCACCTCAGGACTGAGGACTGAGAGCGTTTGTTTGTCTCAAAGCCTGTCTGACTCCCTCTCTGTTATAATGAAGTGTTTTGCTAAGCCGTTGTTTTTGCTGTAAATATATTCCCTTGGCTGCATCTTTGTGGTGAATTATTTGCTCCAGAATCTTTTCTTTTCATCTCACAGATAAATATACATTTTGGGACCAGGTTTTGAAATACCAGTTTGCTTCAGGAAACTTCTCGTGAGCAAGTCTGGGAAGCCAGCACTAAATCTCTTTTGTATATTTTATTTCCCAAGGAATCAGACCCACTTTGTTTATTGTCTAGCAAAACCCCAAGCAGAATGTAAAAACCTAAGACTGAATCAGAGAGGAGCATTATGAAAATACTGGAGCTGTCTTTCCCTGGCAATGGGGAAATACATCCCTTCACTTTAATAGGAAAAAGAAATGCTACAGTGGTAGAGAAATAAAACCAAAGGCAGCCGAAGGCTCTGAGAGGAAAGCCGGTGTCTTCACAAGCAGTTTGGTGGGTGAAGCTGTGGGTGTGAGCGCCTCTGACAGGGCGCTTTGTGTCCCTGGTGCCTCGGGGCAGCAGGTTTGGTGACAGCCCCGAGTCTGGGCTCTGGAACAAACCGGGGTCTGCACAAGCCTGACCCGCTGAGCTTTGGGGTAAAACAAAATAGATTCAAGGGGGACGTCGGGGTAGGTGGGTCGGGAAGGCTGCACCTTCCCAATACCTCAAACCATGTGGCCGGGAATTTGGGATAAAGGGAGACTGCAGCCCAAGGAGAGAGAGGGAAAGAGAGAGAAAGAAAAAAACGATGAGTGCAACTTCGGGGAGTAAAGTGTGGCAGGATGCCCAGGGCGGGCAGCAAAGGGAAGTGGAAAAAAGGGTCTTGACTGTAGGGATGGTGATCCCAAAATATCTTTGATGGGTCCTTTGGGAGAATGTTGGGGTGGTTTGTGTGTTCTCCCAGAGGCAGCTGAGGACATGGATGCCCAGAGGGGGCAATAAGAGGCGCCGAGAAAGGGTCTTGGCAATCCCAGCGTTGGTTTGGGAAAGGACTGGTGGGAGGGGAGTGTGGAGAAATGTGCTGAAGGCAAATGGCAGTGGGAGGCGGTGTGATCAGGAAAGGCTGGGAAGTTCTCTGCCTTTCCTCAGAATCTGCAGTCTAACACAGGGCCGGCTGCAAGCCTTTTGTATCCCCAGCTTCCAGGAGAGGGGAAACAGGGAGGTGTTGTTCCCATACCCTCAGCCGTCCCCGGGCCATCACGGCGCCAGGGCGGAGCATTGGGGTTTGTCCACTGGCTGCTGAGCACTGAGGGGTTTCTCTGAGGTGAGGAGAGCCAAGGCCAGGCACAGACATGCGGGACTGGGGGCACAGCCTGGGGACCTGTGGGGACCAGCTTTGGGGTGAGCTGTGAGGTGATGCCCTAGGCTTTAGCTTTTGTATTTTTTAGACTCTCTGCTGGTTTAGTGGGTAGTTTTAGGTTTCATATTAAGTGCAACTAAGCTCTCCTCACAGAGCAGAGAGACAAAACAATTCCTTCTCTAGCTTGATACTAAGGACAACTTTCAGGCCCAAGAACAAAAACAACAGTGAAGTGAGAAGAAAAAACAAGGGGGATGGAGCTTCATATACTGAAGCTCTACATGAACAATTAACTCCAATGTGCAGTCAGGACAGCTGGACAAGGTGGACCCATCACACTGGGGTCAAGGTCCCTCAAGCCCCAGAGATTTGGATTTTTGGGCTGGAACAAAAGAATGGGTGAGCTGGGCTCTCAGGAGCCCTGCAGTGATTAACTGGCTAATTGGAACTGCCTGTGTCTGCTTTGCTCTCTGGGCTTACTTGCCACACCTTAGAAAAGTGGGGAGGGGCTGTTCCAAACGTTCCTGGCTGTTAGAAAGGGTTAAGGTAGCAATAAATAACCAGGGTTATTTATTTGTACACAGAAACTGAGAGATAAGAGGAGGAGGGGGTGGGAAGAGGAGTGCTGATACCTTCACCAACAGTGTGTGGGTGTCCATGGCTCTGAAACGGGTCAGAGTGTCCCTGCTGACCTGGGCCAGTGTGGATTCTGAAACAGGCAAGGCTCTGCACAAGCCTGCACCTGTGAACTTTGGGGTTGGATGCCAGGTTTGGAAAGGCTGCACCCACCTGGTACCTCAGAGTGGGGAAAGGAAGAGGGCACCGTGCACCTGGGAATTTGGGATGGAAGGAGGCTGTGCCCTCCAAAACCTGGAGAGAGAGAGAAACCCCCCCAGTGGCCTCTGCCTTTATTGGAATAAAGTTGCGGGACTCCTCTGTCTCCTGTTGGAACACAAACAAACATCTGGCGTTTGTGGCTTTTCCTGACAAGTCCATGAGTTTATTCCAAATGCACAGCAGGGTCTCAGCTGGACACATTCCTCCCCAGAGTCGCTTTGTCCTGCAAGGACCCAACACCAGAGTGTACAACGACCCCAGGACACGGCAGCAGGGGTTTAACCACGATATTTCATCAGCCCAGCCAGGCTCACCTCCTCTCCTCACCTGGAAGGAAAGTTCAGGCATCCAGAGATGCTCCAAGAACCCCCCTGGACACTCATGGTCACTGGACACGGGGGTTGGCTGGACATAACCCAGCAGGAGATGCAGATTTTCCAGAGAAAGTACAGCTCTGGGCACTGGGATGTACAGCTCCTCCATCGGTCCCCTCAAGCCAAACTTTTCCTGTTACCTCAGAAAACCCACCAACAGCAGCAGGGCAGTTGGAAAGTTCAACTGCAGGACATTTTTTGCTGAAGTCTCACAGCTTCCTTTTCCTCCTGCTGCTCCCAGACTGCAGCTCCCGAGCCACTTCAGAGCATCTGAGCTGGGTAAAGGAGGAACTCCGTGTCCCTCAGCAGGCACAAAGGCACCCAGACAGAGTTAAACACAGAGAAAACATCTACTAATCCTCTAAACGGGCTTCTCCCCTCCAGAGCCCGCAGTTTGGGATTCCACAATGGGGATTTCAGCTGTGCCCAGCAGGAGGAGGCAAGCCCGGCTCCCTCTCCCGCAGATTGGCTCCACCTGAGACAGCTGAGCTGCTCCAGCTCCCAACTCAGGAATGTCACTGCCACGTTGTTGAAACAACGCATTCCTGCGAGCCTAAAACCCTCCACCACATCACCAGAAATTGCCATGTGTGCCACTCGGCCCCCAGACGTGGCACCAGCAGCCCAACCCTTGGAATCAGGGCTGGGTTCCCAGCCCACACAGGAGCACGGGGCTGGCTGAGCTCCGAGACTTCGGCTGAGCTTCTCTTTTGATCAACTGGCAAAAGAGAGAAATGGGGCAATATGCAGTCATCTGGTGCTAATGCCAGACATAAAAAAGCTCAGGTTTTCTTTGAAAGCCATGTGAAACGCTCAAATAAAACAGTTTTATCTTTCTACTCTTTGAAAAGAAAGTTTCCAGCGGAAATGGCACACCCAGTTCCACTTTGATTCCTAGATGAGCCCACTGATAGTGGGAGCACTCAGGATCCTCTAATTAATGTTACAGAAAACTGTACTTAATTACTTCTTAAGCACTTACATCTGCATAAAGTTGCATTACACTGAATACATCATCATTTAAATCCATTACGTACACATAAATATGTCCCAAATTTGCATTGCAAATGTCTTCATCCTCTGCTTTGTTAATCACAAATGTCATATCTAAATTACCCCAAAATGTGCAATTCTGGCTTACTCACCGAACAGTTCCATATTAAACAAAATATGCATTATAGGACAAAACTACAATAAAACGGGAGGTGGAGTTCCTCAGAGCAGTGGAAATTATTAACAAAGTCACCAGAATGACTCCACTGCAATCAGCTGCCAGTGACAGCTGCCAGTGACAGCTTTCATAAGACAACAGAGAAAACACATGGTTTAGTGCTAGAAATCCTATTTAGGACTGTTTTCTTCAATTTCCACCCAGAATTAGTAAGTGCTGGTTTGACTGCTCAAGTGACGAGCTGGAGACATCAAACCTGTTCTGCAGTGCCTCGAGAATCCCCACTGCAAGATCTGAGCCGGCTGCCTTCGATGCAAATGCTCCTGAGTTAATACATGTAATGAATTTCTGTGGAGCACAGCACTGTCTCATCTAAGTTCATCTGAAGCCAAGTTAATAAAAGGCTTCTTTAATTAAATGCAGCTTCCCCGTGTTCTCTTTCAAATTGAACAGTCAAATGAATACACAGAGACATCGCTCTCCTCAGCCCCAGCAGTCATTGCAGCCTTTCCTCAGCACCGGCCACCGGCTCAGGAAAGGGTCAGGCTGAGCCCTGTGCCATGAAATTATCCCTTAAACGCTGCCATCCATCACTGCTGGGGAAAGAACCAGAGAAACCCTTCTGAACCGCACCTTCTTCGGGCACTGATCACCCACACGGGCGCTGCCAAACGCACATTCCAAGGGTTTTCAGCGGGGAATAACAAAACGCCCGGTTGCAAATGCTGCTGGATCCTGCAGGACACACAGACAGGACCAGGCTGCTCCGGTTCCCAAACCAGCCTGGAGAGCACGAAGCAGCTGGAGCTTGGATTTTTGGGCGTGCTGGGAGCCGTGGGCAGGAGCTCTCGCTGCTCTCGCAGGGATTGCCTGTGCAATTATACTGTAATATAATGATTAGTGCAATCGACGGGTCCTGGGCACAGACTCAGGGTCTGCCCCGGGTTTCACAGAGAAGCAGGTGCTGCCCACAGGGCAGGAGGAACCACGCAGGACGAGGGGCGGCAAGCAGCAGGGAAGCCAGCACCCTCACAGCAAATTCTGGGGAAATGATTAAAATCTGCCCCGTGAGCCACAAGCACCAGAGAAAGCCACGGACAACCCTGGGGCAGCACAGACATCTCCGTGCCGGGACTGGAAGCTTGAGGCTTCTCCATTCACTGAGCCGTGCTGCCAGCCCAGAGCACTCCCTACGGAGTCTCCACTCCCGAGGGAAATGCCCGGCTCCCCTGGCACCCCAGGGCTCTGGAAAAGGCACCGGGGCACAGCACACAGCTCCTGCCCCCCGGCCCAACACGGGCTGCTCGTGGCCCCCACACTATTCCAAATAAATGGCGCCTGTGCAGGAACAGCTCCTGCCAGGCTGTTGGGAGAGCCAAGAGCAAACAGCAAAGCAGCAGAACGCCTCCTCCATCACGCACCTGGAGCTAAACTAAGAAGCCAAGCAGGAAGATCGCAGGATGGCCCTGGCAGTGTCCCAGGCCAGGCAGGAGCAGCCTGGCACGGCGGAAGGCGAGCCGATCCTGAAGATGCCGCGAACCCAGGGCACTGCCCGGGCCCCTGGGCACAGCTACACGTAGGCACGGACACCCGGGGCCGGCCCCGCGGCCCGGGCCAGCCGGGGGTAGCCGGCCCCGGCAGCCGGGTCCGCCCGGCACCACAGGCCGCAGAAAATGGCCCCGGCCGCCAGCAGCAGCGCCGCGCTGCCCCAGCCCACCCAGAGCGCCGCCCCCAGCTCCCGCTTCAGCGGCGCCGGCACCTGCGGGTCGTAGAAATCGCGGACGATGCCGCCGCCGGTCCAGGACACCGGGATGAGCACCAGCGCGGCGGTGAGCAGGAAGGCCAGGCCGGCGGCCGGCAGGAGGGCGCTGAGGGCCGGCGGCGCGGGCGGGCGGCGCGGGGCGCTCCGCACGGTGCCCGCCACGGCCGCCAGGAAGGCGGCGATGGCCAAGGCCGCCGCCAGGCACATGAGGGCCCGGAAAGCCTCCAGCGGCCGCGGCAGCGCCAGCAGCGAGTCGTAGAACTTGCACTGCAGCCGCAGGCCCAGCTGGCTGATGCAGTCCATCCACAGCCCCTCCCAGACGGTCTCGAACACCACGATGTTGCCGTCCACGTAGGCGGAGACCCTCCACTGCGGCATAGCCGTGGCCGCCAGCGTGCCCAGCATGCCCACGCCGCCCAGGATGAGCCCGGTGAGCTGCAGGGCGGAGCCGGCCATGCCGCTCCCGAGCGATGCCCGCAGTCACTTACTCACTCCAGCCATGGGCTCCGGCAGCGGGGATGCCTCCTACGGGAGCGGGATCTCTCCTCCAGGAACGGGATGTCTTCTCCAGGAGCGAGATGCTTCCTCCAGCTGCGAGATGCCTTCTTCTCCAGCGGCGGGATGCCTTCTCCAGCGGCGGGATGCCTCCTATGGGAGCGGGATGCCTTCTTCTCCAGGAGCGGGATGCCTTCTCCAGCTGCGAGATTGCTTCTCCAGCAGCTTCCTCGGGCAGCTGGGTGAGTTTCTGAGGACGGGCTGGCTCCAGTCCCGAGTTCAGACCATTCCCGAGTGTTCCAAGGCCTGGCTCTTTATTTGCCCTGAAATCCCTGAGTGCAGCCCATCCAGCCCAACAGGTTGGCAGCCCGGGAGAGGTGTGGCGGGGCTGATTTCGCTGCTCCCCGCAGGGTGTCTGGAGTGCTGCTATAATTAAGCAAGTGGCAGGGATTCAATTAAAGGTGCCTAATTGCAGGGCTGACAATTTCTTGACTGCGAGAGTGCAGGCCTGTTGAAATCCAGTACAGAAAGCCTGAACTTCCCTCTGCTCAAACATTGTTTAAAACGGGCTATTACTGTTGTTCTTACAACAAAAGCTGAACTTGAGGCTTGAGTGGGGCTTGTTTTCTACGTGCTGCAGCCCTGGGGAAACCGCTGATTGTTATTTTCCTTCTAAATCAAGCCAACAGGTGCTTGGTGTAGCCTTTTAATGTAGATTTCTCATTTTGATCAAACACAAAAGCCTAATCACGACATTAGGCAGGTACAGGAAAGCCAAGTATTCCAATCAACATCAAAGCTTTGCGCTGCCAGCCCCAAAATTCACAAGGGCAGCAAAGCAAAGAGGTGGCTGAGCCTCCCCGCTCCCGCTTTAGAATCCAGGAGTGCAGGAGATAATCCTCGAAGGGAAGGAGGGAAGTGTTGTCCTTGATCCAGCTCAAAAACACGAGTTAAAAAAATTGGCCCACCGAAGACAATGAAGAACAGCTGTAGAGGAAAGACGTGTTCTGGTTTTATTTTGCTTGTAGACTCTGTGTGGCTGGAAATATCAGACATTGCCTTGGATGGTATTAGTTTAATTACAGCTTTAGGTGCCTACACAACATGATCAAAGCCAAAGCTGAACCCATACAAAAGGAATTGTCCACCCAAACCACCACCAGCCCAGTTATTCCTTGGAAGGAAGTGCCAGAAGATGCAAATTATTCCATATAATATCACACTTATTTGTGGGAAATGCTCCCAAGGGATCTGGGCAGTTCAGCTTCGGGTTCTTCCAGTAATCTGGAACAAAAAGAATAGATTCAGCGGAGGCGTGAAACAGAAATAAATCATCATCGGGTTTGGACTTACACAGCGGGGAGTTTGACATGACTCTTCCAGACATTTCTTCTGTGATGCAGAAATTTGAGGCACTTTGTGCCACAAAGGATGTGAAATCAGAGCTGGGTCTGAAAGAAATTCCCTTCTCTAGAAGAACACTGCACACAAGACCTGTGCTATTCAACTTGAGCACACTCTCCATCCCTCTTGCTGGACTTCCTTCACCTCTGAATTCCCCAAACTGGTTTGTTTTTTTTTCTTACCTAAACTCCAGAACCAGAAATCAATTTGTGATGGAAAAATCTCTTTTAAAGCCAGCATTTAAATGTCATCTTTTCTTTTTTTTTTTCTTTAAACAGAAAAAAAACGTTTTGTGCAAAGTTTTCAGGCAGGCAGCTCCTGAAGGTGAGCACAGCTGGGGCACAGACCATGTCTAATGCCCTGGATGCATTCTCCTGACTGATTTATCCATCAGAGGGGCTGGGGAATAATTCTCCCTTGGATGCTCCAAGAGGGTCATCAGTGGAGGCCATGCAGAAAATCACCAGGGCACAATTGCTGAGGAGATGAAAACTACATAGGAAAACAGGATTAAAATGCAGCAATACATCCAGGGAGGGCAAAATGGCAGAGTGGGGCTCATTTTTAGGTGGAATTAGAGCCTCTGGTGGGTGAGATCCTGTGCAGGTGTCAGCAGGAGAGGGGGACCCCCAGGTGACACTGCTGCAGGTCCAGTGGCAGGATGGCTCCTTTGGCTGGAGGCAGCAGAGGAAAACCACCACATGGATTCTGAAGGGGGATTTCAGAAGCTTAAAGGAGCTTCATAGCTTTCAGAAGCTTACAGGAGACAGGCTGGGATAAAACCCAAAACCACCATGAATACCTCGGGCCTGGAAAACCTCTCAAATGCCAGTGAGCGCCAGACTTTGCTCACCTGTGAAAAAAAGGAAAACATTTTCTGCAGGTAAATCCTGCTTTGGCAGCCTCCTCCCTGTGCATCAGCCCTCTGCTGTGCTCTTGGAATGCTTCCCTGCCTCGGGAGGACAAGACCAGTTCTTACGCAAACACATCCGCCCCAAAATTTGCCTTCAAAGAGGAGGATGGGCGGCTGAGGCAGCCACCTCATCTCCCCCTGGATCCCTCTCGGACTTAGATGGGCTCTTCCCTTCAAATCAGGATGTTCATTTGCATCTCTCCCTGGGGCACCACCTTCTGTTCCCTCTCTGGCTCTCGAAGTGCTGATGCCCCTTGCAAAGGAAGAAGTAGAGCATCCCCAGTCCACAGGATTAACAGCACCTGCCAGGGGGCCTCAGCGTTAAAACAGTTAGAGCATCAATAATGTAAACACTGAACTGCCTCCCCTACAGCAGGATTAACTCCTCTTTGAATAACCTCTCATTTGAGTGCTTACCCATGCACTGTGGGGAAAGCAAGGGACTCTAATCCTGTGCCAGTGTGGAGCCACAGGGCCCAGAGTTCACTGAGAGCTCCCAGCAGCAGCAGCAGAGAGCTCTGGCTGTGCTCAGGAGCACCCCTGGAGCAGGCAGCTCTGGGGGTTCATCAAGGCATGCCCCAAATCAGTGCTTGCTGGGTTTCCAGGGATCTCCAGCTCCCACTGACCCCGGCAGGGGGAGCCCAGCCTGACACCTTTTGTTTTGGAAACACTCCTGAGCAGCATCAGCTCCTTCCTGCTCGTGGCTTTCACTCCACGGCCACAGACACATCCGCATTCCCATCAGCATCCCTGAGCTGTCCAGTGTAATTAATAAAGAATAACCTGATCAGGATCAGAGGAGCTGCTCCCCAGGCTGCTCCAGGCACTCTCCCCTCCTTGGCAGTGGCCTTGTGCAGAGATGCAGCTCCTCTCATCCTAATCATCCTTCAATCCCATCTTCTGCCTGCAATGTGAGCCCTGCTCCTCTCCAACATCACAGCACCAGGTTTCTTGAGACCTCCTCCTTCTCCATTTTACCCTTGGTTTTAAGTCAGCCTGCACACATCAGGCTGCTCCCCATCTTTTTTCCTTTCCCTTCGCTAACTTCTAGCCCCCTAACTCCCAGCACAGCATTGGGACAAATAGTTATTTTATTCCTCCTCCTCCTGCAGTGCTGCCAGCTGTGCATTTCAGACCTGGAACAAAAACTGGCCCTTGGACAGAGGAAATCCCATTTTGCCTGGCATTCCTCATGCAGCTTCCCCTGGGATTCCCTGTGCAGCTTCCCAGGGATCCTCTGCATGGGTTTGGGGTAACAAACCTGAAAAGAGAGAGGAGAAGCAGCCAAAACCACCCTGAGGGGGTGAATGAGAATGGGGATGGATGTATGGAGAGTGACAGAGGGGAAAGGACTCAAGCAAGAAGGGCTCAAGAAGTCAGGAGGTAACAGGAAAAGCTTTCTGATCCGAAGGAAAGGTGCAGACTGTGGGAAGGAAATCACGGAGCAGCCTCAGTCTGCAGAGAAGAGATTTAGTTCAAGCCTCCTGAAAACCCTTTCTGATGAAAATGATTATCAAGGGATGGGATAGATTCCTAAGGGCACCCCAGAAGAGCCAGCTCTGGAGGTTTTACTGCAGGAACAACTCTCAGGAACAATTGTGGCCCATTTATCCACCCAGAAGGGCAAGGGAGCAGTTCCAGCTTTTCCAAAGGGAGCTTCACCCACCTGAGCCAAAGGAGAGTTTTCCTCCTGGGACCTGCAGGGTGTGAATCCATCTGCAGGGTCCTGAGGGCACCAGGTGTGCCTGGAAAGGCTCCACTTCCATGGAATGCGTGCCCACAGTGAGGGGCAGAGGGGGACAGGTGGCATCTCCAAAAGCAAGACTGCTTATTCCTGAAATAATTTCTCTTGTCCCTAGGAGGGGAGAAAAGGGTTTCACATCATAAACTTCCAGTGAAATGTTTGAAACAGTCAAACTCGAGAACAAGAATGTTGTCCCCCATTAAACACCACAAATTGAATGATGCCCCCAGCTCAGTCCAAGGCAAAATTCCATTGATTTCTGTGCGTCTGCAGCTACGCTCCATTAATTGGTTTCAAAATTCTATTAAAATATTGCTGCTATTGATTGGTTCGGGCCATTCATTGAATCAATTTGTCTGGAATTACTTATTTTTCACCAGGCTTTGTTTCTTTACATCATGGCTTCTCGTGGCAACATGATCTTAATGGGAATAATATCATTTAGCTTGTTTTAATGGAAACCCTGAGCAAATACTATGGTTGGTTGTGTTCCTTACGCCTATCAACTATGCTGGTGCAAGTGGCTCTCAGCAAAAATCTTGGCCTGATTCTACAAAAGACCCCTGTATAAAAAAAATAAAGAAAAAATGCACATATATATATATGTTTATTTACACACACTACGGAGTCCTGTTGCAAGCAACCAGCACAGGGTTTGTGGTCTATGCAATGCTGGAAAAGAAATGCTGTAAGCCACGAGTTTGCTGCCTCTCAAAGAAGGTTATGAATGAGTTTGACCTAGACAGGTTACAAAGGAAATATTAACTTGCCCTGAAAGGAGGATAATTAGGATGTACACAGAGAGCTGTGTTTACTCTCTGAAATAAGGGATATTTTTTCATGTATTTCAGCTTACCTTCCTCTGCTGAATAAACTCTCCACGCAACCCTCCATTAAGCCTACAGTAAAGCAATCCCTCAGTGAATGCTTTTCTTTTAAACCATTATTATCTTGTCTTTATTCACTGTTATCCCTTCTTTCCCAGGCAGGGAAAAAAAAAAAAAACCCTCAGCCGCTTAACTCCGCTAGAATTTCATACCACGGAGAGATTTTAAACCCTTTTATTACTGTTTGTCGTACAAAATGCACCCCAAGGTAAAAGCAGAGCCACACAACCTGAACGCTTTTCCAAAGCACTGCCAAAATAACCTGAGGTACTACCAACAGAAGCCAAATTACTATCAATATAGCATTATCCGGACCCAAACCTGCCAGTACCTTATATATATAAATATATTTCTACACCTCTAGACATTCCTGTTGCTGCCCACTGAGCTGTGGGAATAGGCAGGATTCCAGAGATGTCCATGTGCTTAAAGGAGGACACATCCAGCTTCTCAGCATGGGGTTTAAGCCATGGAACAAGTGGGGTCCCTCTGCAGCAATTTTGCCTGTGCTGGAAGTGCAATGGGAAGCAGCAGAGCTATACCTGTACAAATACCATAGAAACACAACATGTCTGTTTAAAAAAAAAAAACAGAAGATTTATGGCAAGGAGGTGAACTGCTCATTGGAGAGTTCTGGTGTGATGTGATGTGATCTGTCTGTCTCTCTTTCTTTCCTGGGAAATGCCAGGTGAGGATACTTATGAAAAGCAGAACAACCGAAACCATAGGTAGAAAAACTAAGAAAAAACCCCAAACAGACAAGGAACAGCAGATCCTTCTTACAAATTCTTACAGCTATCAATGTATGCATGAAATATTCAGCCTAATCTCTGAACGTGCCTGTCCTGGGTTGATGCTAAATTATATCCCCATTCGTCTGTTAAGCTCAGAAATAAGTGTTGTACCTTTAAAAA
>JAWWMU010000001.1:662160-734631 GCA_035048155.1 Cinnycerthia olivascens
CAGGAAGGATCCACCCAGGGAGAACAGCACTTTCTGGGAATAAAAAGAGAGAAAAGGCATCAGTAGAAAAGGCATTCAGCTACTTTGCCTTCAGCCAGGTCACCTGAAGTGTCCACCCAGCTTCTGAAGGAAAGGACAATGCAGTTTTAGTAACCAAGACATCACTGCTGGAGTGAGCCCAGAGGAGGCACCAGGATGAGCAGGGGGATGGAGCAACTCTGCTGCGAGGAAAGGCCGGGAGAGCTGGGATTGTTCAGCCTGGAAAAGAAAAGCTTTGGGATGACCTCACTGTGGCCTTCCAGGACCTGAAGGGAACCTACAGGAAAGGATGGAGAAAAACTCTTTACAAGGGCCTGGAGTGACAGGACAAGGGGGAATGGCTTCAAACTAAAAGAAGAGTAGGTTTAGATGGGATATTGGGAAGGAATTGTTCCCTGGCACAGGGTGCCCAGAGCAGCTCTGGCTGCTCCTTGACCCCTGGCAGTGCCCAAGGCCAGGCTGGACACTGGGGATTGGAGCACCCTAGGACTGTGGAAGGTGTCCCTGCCACGCCAGGGGTGGCACTGGGGGACCTTTCAGGTTCCTTCCACCCAAACCATTCTGTGACCCCTTGATTCACCCACCACGAAATCCTGGTGTGTGGATTCAGCCACTGCTATCAGCACCACCAGCCAAGTCCCATCCTGGAGGCAGCACCAACCCCACAGGGACTGGGCTCCCAGCTCCAGAGCTGCATTTCAAAGCCTCACTGACCTCAGCAATGGCCAGAGCTCACAGAGAAGTCTGGATGTGTCTGACCCTGCCATGGATCAGGGCACTGAGGAGCTGCACCAAGGGCTTCCCCTGCTCAGAAATGAGTCGGTGTTCAGGGTCAAACACAATCCCAAAATGTCTGGGGAACCAGACAGCGCCTGCTGAGGGGCTGAGACCACACGTGGGGTCACTGGGGACACTGAGGGGGAGAGGGGGAAGCAGCCTGCAGAACTGAAACCACAGAACCTCCCACTTCACAGCCAGCTGCAGAACTGAAAGAGAGCTCGGGGCTGCTGATGTGGGAAGCAGCAGCACTCAGGAGATGGAGTTTTCTCTGGAAGGACCCTTCACTGGCACTGGAGGACTCCTCTCTCACAGCTCACAGCACAAACGGACCAGAGGAATTATTACTGTCATTACTACTACTATTACTATTACTATTCATGACTATTGTTACCCATCCTGCTGTTTACCAAGGGGAGTGGTGCCCAGAGCCAGAGTGGAATTCCCCAAAGGAAAATCACTCTATCATCTCCTTGCCATGCCTCTACTACCAGTACCACTGCATCAGACACAAAACGAAATCTGCTTCCGCATCTCCCTGGGTTTTCAATGAAGTTCACAGAGCTGCAGTTTACATTTCTACCCGTGAGGATGCACACCTGCTGAAAGCCAGAATTATTTGGCTGAAAGTGGAAATGCAAAATTCCAGGTACTGTTCTGATCTGTAGCCCCAGAGGGCTTCTGAACATGAGACTTGTCAGGACAGAGATTTTATGTAACTTTCCATTTCTAGCATTTCCTGACAGCTCAAGGCAAGAAATCTGGCAGAAGGGCAAGAATAGAACCAAAAAGCACATGGTTTCTAGTGCTCTATATGGCTAAATGCAGCATAAACTACAATTGCAGCAGGGTGATTTTTCAGCAGCACCAGCATCAGTTAAAAATTCATCTTAAATGGAAGCACATGCAGGTTTTTACAGGAACATGGCAATAGTCAGAAAAAATGATGGAGAGGGTTAAAGGTCTCCTCAAAATTTAAACAATGAGACAATGCAAATAACGTGGTTTTAATATATACAAGTAAAACAATTATTACCTTAAATTGCTCAACTTTTTCAAGCTTTTCCAGGTCTGGAACCAGCCTCACTCCATCTTCTAGAGTTTTCAAGAACTCTACTTGGAATGCTACCATTTCGGTCAGATTCCCAAAGAGAACATCCAGCTAATCAAAGGAGAAAAAAAAAGCAGAATGCTGAAAATATCACTTTGAGGTTAAATTGTGTTTTCTAGAACTGCAGCAATTCTCAGTCCAATTGTATAATCAATGTGATGTCAGGAAAAAACAAGCTGCTGACATTACTGAGCAGCACCCTGATGCTCTACTTAATCCATTATTTGAAAGAAATGTAATTCAGTGTGAAATTAATTTCAGACAAACAAGCCCAGCTGGGTGGAGGGCCAGGCAAAAGGTCTCTGGCATAAACAGAAGCAAAGGTCAACATACCTCATCTGGTGTGAGGAAGGTTTCTTTTTGAAGAGGCTTCAGGTATCTCTCCATCAGACAATTTAAGTCCTAAAAATTCAGAAAAAGATTCCCACGTTGGCCCCTCAGAATGCCTCTGGCTATTCACTGAGGTGGCAAAGGATGCTCCCCCCATCTGAGAACTTTTCCTTTCTACGCACAACACAAAATAGCTGGATTTCACACCATTTCAGACAGGAAAAGGAAACATTCCCACACTCCTGGTGACAAAATCAACACCAGATCTCAGCCAGCAGTAGCTGCACGCCAGCTAAGCCACTGAGGAACGAAAGCATCCTGGCCCCTTTGGAAACGCCTTATTTTGGAGGTTTAAGCTCTGTTTTAGGATGCGAGTTCAGCAGCACAGGTGGCACACAGCCCGAGGCAGCAGAGAGGGAGGCAGGCAGGAGAGTTTTTGCAGGAAGCCTGGGGGGAGAGCAGAGGCTGCAGCCCCTCACCTTGACGTAGGTGCGCTCGGTCTCCAGGAGCTCACAGATGACCTTCCTCAGCTTGTCTGCGTCCGTCAGCTGCCTCATGGTGCTCAGCTGGGGCCCTGCACAGTCCTGGGGGGGAGCACTGCAGTCAGAGGGGTTCATTTCATGCAGACTGCGACAGAAAGCTGCCACCTGCTCCGTGCTCTTTGGAGAGAAGGGAGAGGAGAGAGCAGTGGTAATGTTGGAAATAAGAGCCAGAGGAGGGTTTGCAGCTTGGGGGGAGCTTTTCAACAGGCACCACAAGTGGCTATCCTGTCTCCCTGTAACTGGGGACAAAGGGGAAAAAAAAAAAAAAAGAGTTGCAGAACTCAAATTAACTGAAGCGCTGCCCAACCCCATTCCTAGTTGCAGACACACGTGAATTTTAATTAAAACAAGCTCGTCCAGCACTTAAGATTGACAAAGTCACAGAGAGGCCCAAGAATTGGGAACCAAAAATGCCTGTGCAATCGAAACACACAGCCCAGCCCCCTGGCAGTTCCCCAATGGGGAAGCAGCTAAAGCCCCTGCAGGCTCCAAGCACAAGCTCCTTGGGAAAACAGCCGTGTCCCTAAGCTGTGTCTGGAAATGTGCCTCGCAGGGTGAACTTCTTCCCCCTAAGTGCCACTTCCCAGAGCTGCTCCATCTCGCTGCTTTCTTTAATATTTAATCAGCTGCCTATATAAAAAGCCAGTTATCCTCACTTCACCCCCTGGTGTTAGATCCTTTCCTCACATCTTTCATTACACTGAAGAGTTTGGAGCAGGAATAGTCTCTGGTGTCAGTGACAGCAGCCCCAGGCTTCCAGGATTGCCAAGGCAGCCGTGGGCTGTCTCCGTCCCTCACGGAGACCTGGAGGGAAAAGAGCTGCTCCAGTGACCACACCCGATCATCCTGCCAGAGGATCTCAATCCAGGGTCAGTGATTTCCCAGCACTGCCTCTACAGCCCCCTAGGTCAGGAATTTCCTCACGGAAAGGGTGGCCAGGCACTGGCAGAGGCTGCCCAGGGAGTTTTGGAGTGCCCATCCCTGGAGGTGTCCAAGGAATTCCTGGACGTGGCACTCGGTGCTCTGGGCTGGGTGACAAGGTGGGGATTGGGCACAGCTTGGACTCCACGGTCCCAGAGGTGTCCTCCAGCGTGGGCAATTCTGTAATTCTGTGAAACAGCTGACCCAAAATCAGCCTGTTCAACCAGAGAAATGTGAAGAGAGCAGAGGAGAAAAAAACTAACAAAAAACAAAACCAACCAACCAAACACCCCCCAAAAACATAAAAAAAAGGAAAAAAAGAGAAAATAAAGCACATCACCACCTTGCAGTTTGAAGACAAAGCTCTGCCCCTGGGACATCACTCCCACTCGCTGGTAGTTGTGATCTCCACATTTTGTAAGAAATGCAGTCTGCTCACACAGACCTATTTCCTCTCCATGCACCTACAGTCTGTGTTAGGACAAGGAAGGATTTCCACTCCCTTTCCCTTAGAGGTCTCTTAGGGCTGCAAATGCTCCCCTGAGGTCCCACTGCACAGAACATGAGCAAAGATGCTCACTACACCAAGGATCCTTTTCCTCAGGACACAAGGGAAAGCCAGGACCTCCATTGTAACTGGCTGGCTGTACAGAAATGCCTTTTGGACACAATTTATTACAGGGAAAATATCCACCTTCAGTTTCTGAGGTTCACCTCCAATGTGGAAGAGAGGCAAAATATTGCAAGTTGAGGGCAGGGGGAAGCAGTGAGTCGGACCAGTCCATCTCCAACTCATTCTGCTCCTGGCACGTGTCACTGAGATTTGAGATTTACTAATCTTAATTATTCAGCAATTCCTGTTATTTCTCAGCAAGGTTCCTCATATACTCGCTGTGCTTTTAAGTATAAAGTACAACCAAACTTGTAGATTAGATCTGCATCAGATTTCAGCAGGTGTGACCTGTGATCCCAACAGCCCCAAACCCACCAAGGGCAGTAGGTGAAAGCCTGGCTCCAGCACAGGTTAAAACACCTTCCCAAGTCCCCTGCTCTGCTGGGAAGGCACAGAGAACCGACAGCTCAGAGAATCTGAGCCTGCAGAGACCCAGGACAGGCAGTGTTTTGCTCAGCAGTGTTTGGCTTTGTTAGCACCACTTGAGGCAGACGTGTCCAGTGGTGTTCGGCTTTAAGATCCAAACGTACAAATAAAACCAGTTCTAACTCATAAAGCACAATCTGGAACCAAACCCCAGAATAAACCAAGAGTTTTCAGCAGCTCCTGCCTGCCAGATCCTCCCATCCTGTGCACGCTCCTGCAGGGAAAGGTGGGTCACCCAGAAAGGGAGAGCGAAAATCTGCTGCGGGCGTGAAACACCAGCTCAGCACTGAAGCTGAAATAACTCAGGGAGCCATGTGCTGTGCTCCAGCAGGAGCAGTTACACCCATATGGCAGGAAGGAAGTGTGGAGGACTTCCCAAAGCCTTATCTCCACTCGTGCACGCTCAATAGAGCGCTCCAGCCAGCGCTGCCTTCCCACTGCCCTGCCCCACACTCCACACACCCCACAGCCGTGGGACACGGTCCCCAGTGCTCTCAGAGCTGTTCTCTGCCTGCCCGCTGGACAAACAGCTGTGGTGTGTGACCATACCTGAGTGGGAAGGTCTCCCAAGGTGTCTCCTCCAGGCTGAGGGTTCCTGGCCACCACATAGCCCTGACTTGCTGTACTTGGAATTCTTAGCCAAGGGACATAAAGCATTGGCTGTGAGTGTATAATCCTTCAGACATAAATCACCGACCGAGTCTGGGATTAGAACAGATACAGCTGCACCTAAAACTCTCTGAATTTAACAATTCAGAGGGTGCTTTCTGACCCTCATCCCTCAACGGGAGGTTGCAGTAACCAAGTGAGCCACACCATCAAGCCTTGTTAAACCACCATCAAATTGACCAGCAAACTTGGTTACTTTATCAGTCCATATGAATAAAAACACTGTTCTTTCTCTCCCAGAACTGAAATGCATGACTCCACCTGCAACAACTGCTGTGCTTCATCCCCGAGCACAAACCTGTCTACCTGGTATTCCCTTTAAAAAATCCATTTCCAGACACAAAGCAGACACACATTGCACACAGGGGGCTTCAGGGCACAGCTATTTCAGTGAAAACTCTCAAGCAGATTTCACAAAATCCTCTCTGTCCCCATTTTCCCAGAGAAAGTGGGTAGAGTAGGGAAGGTCTGGAAGAGAAGCAGATCCTTTTATCTCCCTGCACCAGCTCTGCCAGCAGTGACAATGACAGCACTAAACCAGGATTTCTCCAGGAGAATTACGGCATCACACTTCAGGCACAATCCCGCAGGCAATCCCTTCAAGCAGGCTGAAAATGAGACTGAGGGCTGCCACAGCTGGGCTGGCAAGTGGAGTTCACAAACATTAACCCCTCCTCGGGAAGGGGCTCAGCAGAGAAGCCAAGCTCACATCCTTCCAGTGGAGGAGCATCAAGGACATGCACAGCACGGGGCTGCTGCCCGCAGCGAGGGGCTTTGGCTGCCCCGTAGTGTTGAAAGCCATTTCCTCCCGTGTTTGCCAGGCAAAGACATCCAGGTGCCCGGGCACCAGGCAGCCTGCCCCTGGACACACAGCACACTGCCCGCCCAAACAAAGCAAGGCAAACTGCATCCCTTCTTTCATTTTCCAGACACTCTCAACAGAGCCTCTGCAGGGCACACACGCTGCAGCTCAGCCTGCAACCCAGAACCTGCCAATCCACCGGTGTGACAATCCCCTAAGTGCCCGTTCCTGAGCCCATGCCCTCGGATCTGCTCACCAGGTACAGCATTCGGAACAGGGAGTCCCCGTCCCTGCCGGCGCTCTCGCTCCGCACCCTTCGGTTCCCCCTCCAGAGCGCCGACATCGCCGGGGAGGCAGCGCTGCGGGGCTGTCACCGAGCCGGCGGGGCTGTCACCGAGCCAGGGGGACTGTCACCGAGCCAGGGGGACTGTCACCGAGCCAGCAGGGCTGTCACCGAGCCGGCGGGACCGTCACCGAGCCGGCAGCGCCGTTCCGGGGCTGCACATCCCCGGCTGCTCCGGGCGGCTCCCCCGCTCCTCCACTCCTCCTCCACGGCACCCCGAGCTGCTCTCCTCCTCCTCCCCAGGCACCCCGAGCTGCTCCACTCCTCCTCCCCGGCACCCTGAGCTGCTCCCCCGCTCCTCCCCAGACACCTCGACCTGCTCTCCTCCTCCTCCACGGCACCCCGAGCTGCTCCCCCGCTCCTCCCTGGCACCCCGAGCTGCTCCACTCCTCCTCCCCGGCACCCTGAGCTGCTCCCCCACTCCTCCCCAGACACCCCGAGCTGCTCCCCCCTTTCCTCCCCGGGCAGCCCCCTCCGCCTGTGAGCGGGGCAGGGCTGCTCGCCCACCTCCCTGCCAGCACATCCTCCCCTCCCGGGCCATCTGCTCACCGCAGCCGCGGGTTCCCGAGGCGGGCGAGGCGAGAGCCGGGCGCTGCGGCGGGGCTGGAAGGCGGCGGAGCGAGCGGCACTGCTCGGGAATACCAAACAGCGGAAGGGATGCGGCTCCGAATGGAAGGAACTTAAAAAGAGCCGGTTCTGCCGCTGGGAAACTGACCCCGCAAATCCCCCTTTTAATCCTTTCACGTCTGCTGCAACACACTGAAGGTTTGGAGACTTACGCTGGTCTCGAGTAATGCTGCAGAGAGCAGCCGACCTACTTTTCTTGGAAAAAAATCCCTCCAAGTGGCACAGGCGTGCACACACAGCGCCCATGAGCCGCGGCTCCCCCGAGCACCGCCGCTGCCAGGGAATTGGCCTTTACTGCCTCAGGCACACGCCTGCCATTAGGAACAGGGAGAAAGCCAGAAAGTTACAGTAATTGTAACGGGTGACACTCCTCGCAACGCATCCCCAGCTAAATTCAAAGGACCGCGACAGGAAAAGAAAATACACAAAGACTGGTTTTGAGATTCAGTACAGCGCCTATTTCAGCCTTTGGCAACCTGCAACATCAGGAACTCATATACTCGGCTTCCTGGACACCCCCTTGGAACCTCAATATTGGAAAGGCCAAAATAATCAGGTCACCACAGAGGCAAGTAACCATCGAAGAAATTACTCTGGTGTGAAATGTTTCTGATGTTCTGTTGAGAAGAGGCTGACAGAGGGGCATGGTGCCCCCCTGTTTCATAAACAGCCTGAAATTTGGTGCTAGATGAAAACAAGCCTGAAAAGGGGGCAGAGAGCAGACCGTCCTTTCCCCCACTCTTCTCTCTCCCAGCTCTCTCCTCCCCTTGGCTCCTACATGAAATGGAGACAGAAAGGAAAGCCACAAGTCCACCCCAGAGCAAAAACAACCTGTAGAAAACCTCAGGATTTTCAGTGCCTTAAGGGAAAAGGGTTGCACCTGGAAAGCGCCTTGCCTGCCACCCTTCACACAGATGTCATCCCAAGAGATAAGAGGGTGAAATTAGATAGGGAGTGAGTCCAGAGAACAGCAGCTATCCCACACCACTGACACCTCAGCCCACCTTGGAGTATTGTACCAGAACACACACAGACACCTCATCTTCCCTTATTCTCTATAATGGAACCATTACTTTCACAACAGCGACAGAGGAGAAAGCTCTGCATTATCAGGCCTTTAGGATATACAGAAGACAAGCTTCTCAGAAAAGGGAGGAATCCGCAGAGCTCCTGCTGCACCTCCAAATCCTTTGGCACCCCCACAGCTTGGAGGCTTTTGCAGATTAAGAAGCAAAAGCACCACTCCTAAGGAAACACACACCCACGTGCACACATGCTGGGCTGGGGGAAGGGACAGGGGCGGCTGCAGCCACCACGGGGAGGAAGAGGAGGAGGGAGGACACATTCCAGTGCCTCCTGTGTCACACAGCCCCCTGCCTGGCCAAGGCAGAAGGGACCAAGCCCAGCTTTAGGTGGGATTTCCCCCCACTTACCTTCACACAAAGCCTGTGCTACGAGAGCAGGTGACGGCGGGCTGCGAGCACCTCGCTCCTCTCCTCTTCCCATCAATCATTAATGCTGCCCTCGGATCTCTTTGCTGGCTGGAGAGCCAGGGGAAGCTGGGAGCTGTCTGCAGTGCTCCCTGGGCATGGGTGCAGCCCTGCCCTAGGACTGGCACAAGACACCCCAAAGGCTCTTTGGGATCTCCAGCTCCTAAGGCTGCCTCTGTGATGGATGGAGGGGAGCTCTGCTTTTGGCTGGGGAGCTCTGATCCTGGTGAAATGGGAACATTCCCCTGCTAACCAGCACTGAATGGATGGGAGTGCTCCTGCCCTGCTGTAGCTGAGAAGGACAGAAAAATAAAGAAAGTCTCCCCTGAGCCCCACCATCCACGGCAGGGAGTTGTGGCAGTGATGGGATAACAGGGAATGTGGCACGAGGGTAGAGCCTTCCCCCTGCCACGTACAGAAATAACTAACCCCTGGGAAATAGCCCTGAGGACAGCACCTTAATCTTCTGTGCCATAATCCCAGGAGCATGGAAAGGTGTGGGAGTGCATGGACAGGAAAACACCTTTGTTTTTCTCCTCGCTGTCTGTGGCTTCCCATGGGAAAACACACATTGCAAGAATCCTTCCTCCCCATGCACATCAGCTTTCCCAAGCACACAGAAAAGCCAAGGGATTAGGAAAACCCGCAGCTGAGCTTTTTCACTTCCCCACTACCATATACTGGAATTTTTTATAGGCACTGCAGAATAATTTGGGGGTTTCTACAGTCAGCAAGGAGGGCGCTGAGTACAGAGCAGGGACAGCAGCATCCCTGAGATGGCCAAACTGAGCAGGTTAGATATATTCCATAAGTACTTGTGTCCTTAATTTGTGGGACAACACTTCAAGCAGTTTCAAACAGAAGAAAAACAAAAAAGCCTCACTCCCCTTCACCCCACACAAATACAGAGACATATTTCTGTATCCCAAAAGAAAACACTCCATGATGTCACCATGTCATTGCCAGACAGGCAGAAGCTCCTCCCGTTGGAAACCAGGGCTCCTTACAGCTGGGAACTACTCCTCCAGGATGGAATATTAAGCATTAAAGCTGCTAACACCCATTTCTCAGTTTGACTAAATCTGCTGAGCTGCAGAGCTAATCGGGTAATCCTTACACCTTGTGCAGGCAATTACAGCTCTGAGCATCCAGGAGACGAGGGGCAAAACCCACCAGCCTGTGGCACAGCTCAGGAATAAAAAGCCCTGGAGAACCCATGGAGAGCACTGATTCCCCAGGAGCCACATGCTGTGCTCGCTGCTCTGCCACAGCTTCCTTTGACAGAACAGACTCTGCTCGGAGCATATGAAAATCCCACATATTTACAGTCAGAAATCCCAAAATATCAACAAACACCTCCACTTACTGAAGAAGAAATTTACAGCTAAAATTCATCACAAAGTATCAACAAACACTTCCGCTTACTAAAGAAGAAATTTACAATTAAAACTCCCAAACTGTCAACAAACATCTCCACTTACTGGAGAAAAAAATTACAGTTAAAAATCCCAAAGTATCAACAAACATGTCCACTGACTGAAGAAGAAATTATCTGTACTTACAAGAAAAAGTTCCTCAATAAAACCTGGAAACAAACTGCATGAGTAATCATCACCTCTGCGAGCATTTAATGTTTTCCCGTATCTGACTTCCACTGCCTGGCTATCAAGGACAAAACTCCAGAGTGACACAAGGGATCAGGAAACAAGAGGCCAAGGTCTTTTCCTTCCTTTTCTCTGCAGCAGAGCAGCAAGGGGCCAGCCCGGAGCTTGGTTAAAACAAGAGAGAAATAAAGCACGGAGGGAAAACACCAACAAACTGAGATCTACTTCTCATTAGGTCATTAACTGCGAAGAGAAATAGCTCTAAGCTCTCAGCATCCCCTATATCACAAACAACTCAAAGCAATCAAGATAATGTCGCTGCATTGTGCCTCAGAAGCCACCAACCATCACCTACTGTCACCACAAACCACCGTGGAGCCGTCCCTTAATCGATGGCAATTAGCAAGCCGTTTGCACAAGCTCGTAGCTCTAACTGGAGAGTTTTGCTCCGGCTCCAGGTAGATTGGCTGTGATTAGCCTGCAGTTAGAAACCTGCACGTGAGCCACGCTACTGCTTTAAGGAAACATAGTTTCGCTGACATTGGTCCTAAGCCCCAGCAATCAAGAAAGAATGAGAAATCCTAATAATCCACGTGGTTCGGCGGAGCTGCTCTGAGGATGGAAGTGATAAACCCGCCCATTTACAGACTGTGTGGGGACATCACCACAGGGTACTGGAGGTGGGAACCCAGCCTGGAAAAAGGGCACAAATCCTGCTGAAGAGCCAGCGGGTGACGTGCCACAACCAAAGCGGCGGCTTGCTCCATCCAGGATCATCCATGAACACCTTCAGGGTAAAACCAGTGTTTTCCCAGGGCTGGTGCTCTGGCCTGGCTGCTCTCCCTGCCAGGTGGAAGCCGAACCTCCTCACCTTGCTCATCTTCTCGGCCTCGTCTGACGACTCCAGGTCCTGCGCCTCCGCCTCCTCCGGGGCCGCCTCGGCCGAGCTGTCGGGGTCACTGCAGAGGGAGTGCCCTGCCGAGAGCGACACGGGTGTGAAAGCACGGCCACAATTCCCCAAAACCCCCCTGAAAAGCTGGCTGCAACCATGGAGCTCCCAGGGAACACACACTCCAACCAGAGGCTGTGCCAGGGGCACCCAGCGACCTCCGAGGAGGGTTTGCAGCACAGGTTTAAGGACAGGTTAGGACCACACGTCGTTTCACTGGCAACTACAGATTCAGAAATAAGGCTAAAATGTCACATTGGTGCTCTGACACCCAGCACTCACTGCCTGGCAGGTGAGCAGTGCCAAGGACCTTTCCACCCCAGTGGTTTCACGTGTGGCACGCAGCTCTTGGTGCTGGCCAGCCAGCCCTGGCTCACCTGGGCCATGGAGATTCCATTGCCTGCATTTCTGGCCTGAAATTTTGTTTTGTTTCCTCACTTGCTGAAGAAAGCTTTTAGACCTAATTATTAAAAGTAATTCGCCTGTCTGTGCAAGATTTCCCACTTTGTTATGTCCAGAGATAATCTGGAAAAGCCAGAATTCAGAAATCTGGAAATAACTTCGGAACATATTCTGCATGCTGGGATGGAGCCAAGTTAGGCATCGATGAAATGGAAAGGACATAAAAGGTAGCTCTGAGCTTAGGCCCCTCTTCTGAAAAGAGAGGGTTTTACCTTGGAAAAAGATGTGCCTGGAGGGCTTGTTTGGCAACACAGAATCTATTTGAAGAAGTGCTTTTTCTGCAAGAAGTTTGGTTTTCTGAGGCTTGCTCAGATTTTATCAAATCTCACCATCAGCTTTCTGCTCTCCCTATTAACGTGTGAAAGAGAATTCTCAAGTTGTCCATTTAAAAAAACAGAAAAAATAAGAGCCATGTGCCTTAATTTGTGTGTGCTTTTTCACTGCAATTAACTTCCCTCCTCAAGCTGTGTGAAATGCACCTTGCAGGTGTTTCTCACCCCAGACCAAGCTAATAATATTTGCTCATATTACTTTCAAGCCACCCCTTTCTCTTTTCCTGTATGTCAAAGCCCCATTTAACCTGTTGCCTGCACTTCCAGCCAGCAGACAGGAATCTCTCACCGGGGCAGACACCCAGCACGTGTGCTCAGGCTGCTCCTGATGTCTTTGGCCACCTGAGCAGGTTGATCTGCTGCTTGTTAAATGCAATCAGAGCAATAAAGCTGCACGTTCCTGCCCGTTAATACCTCCCAGTCACCGTCCCACTTCTGTCAGGATCGTTCCATCACCTGCTTTTTGCCCTGGGAATCCTTACTTAGCTCTGCTGGGAGAAGGTGCTGCTCTCCTCCTTCCTGACTGCTGCCATGTGCTGCCTTCAGGGGACATCAAGGAATGAGAAGAAAAAAATAAGCAGCAGGAAAAGGGGCTCAAATCCCTGTGGTCCCAGCACAGAGGGAGGTCACAGGAGCCCCGGGGCTGCCTCAGCAGTGTCACACCTGTGACAGTGTGACCATTAAATAACTCCCCTTGTGGCTACAAGCAGCACAATAGAAGGAAGTCTCCTGTCACTGGAGCAAAGGGGCTGGTGCTTAAAGCCTTGAGAATCATGGAAAGCTTCAGCACCAGCCTAGCACTTGGCTATAATTTTCCACGACTGCTGCTTCCAGTTTGCAGGGCTGGTGTTAACTCAAGGTTTTAATGAGACTGCCACAATGTGTGGTACCTCTCCTAAAGCCTCCTTCTTGCCACCAGGCTATATATTTATTTATTACTATTTATATATTTATTTCAGCACAGTGGGAATAAATATCCTGAGCGGAGCTCTGCCAGCTGCAGCATAAAGTTTCAAATGTGCACCCTGCTAAGACAAAATACAAACCAAGAATCCTGCACTTGAAGTGCTTAAGCTTCAAAAATACCCCAAATATCACCCAATTGGGCAGTTTAACAGCAGCTTGCTTAATCCAAATGCTGCCAGGGAATTATGACAACATATGTCATGTTATGAAGAGGCTCTGTCATTAAATGCACCATTTTTGACAGGAGTTGTTAGGGAATGGTGTCTTGGATTAAATTTTTATTTAAGATGACATTTCACCTCTAAATCTGCAGTAAAACAGGCGAGTGTGTACTTTTTTTCCTCCCTGCAGAAAAATTCCGGTTAGCTTTGAAACACTGAACTGTGAAAGGAGCATGTGCCCTGGGGCACCGGGAATGAGGGATTTTTCCATGGGGAACACCAGCCTTGCCTCCTGCAGGTCCAGCCAGAGGGCGAGGCAGCACGGCAGCAATTTGGGGAATTCGGGATGAAAAATGAAATCTTACTCCGAACCCTCCAGTGGCTGCTGCAGGAATTGTTACATCAAGCACTGAATGAGAACTGTGCTACAGAGGATCTGAAATCAGCCACGTGAAAATAACTCTGAAGAAATTTGGGTTACTGGTGGCCTCTTCTGGTTCTGAAATCCAAATTACTCAGCCCAAGGGGGCCTGTGATGGACGAGGATGGAATAAAAACCAGTGGCTGTTCATACAGTGCAGTGGGAGTTTGTTTCGGTTTCACAGCACAGATTTAGCCTCCGGCTGCTCTCTGAGTGACAAAATAACAAAATCCCTAAAACAGCCCCCTGCTTCCTATCCAGGACACTGATACACCCATTCCAAGCAGGGGAGCACTTTCTTTTCCAGTCTTTATCCATTCTGCATGGTGATTTATGTGCTTCACATTATCCCCCACGCTGAAGGTCTCCAAAATACAGGGGCAGGCAAAGCCTAAACCTCAGAGCCTCGGCCCCACACTGAAAGAAGGGAGTGAATTGTGGGGAGACCACAAACAAACCTGGGTACTACTCCCATTCCCAGATTCCTTTCTAATGGCAGGATACCTTGCTGATGATTTGGGGGAGATCCAGGGCTGGGTTCCCAGCCTGCAGCTCTCACTCCCTGCACCGAGGGGAGCAGAACACTCCCGGTGGGGAGGGGGGACAGACCCCACTGATCCTTTTAGGCAATAAGGAAAACCTGCTGTGGGGCTCCAGACAGAACCACAGCTAATCCTCCTCAGCCAAATTTATGCAGGCTGTGTCAGCAGGAGAGAACCCAGAGCCAGGAAAAGCAATAAGAGATGAAAGGAACAAAACTTGTGGCTCTGCAAAGGCAGCGCAGCTCCACGGGGAAAGCATCCATCGTGCCCAGGACGGCAGCTCTCACATCAATCAGAGACACAAAAGCCAAGGTCACTTCCAGAATAACCTGCTAAGCAAACACAGTGAAGGAACCACGGCCACAGAGCTGATGTGTAGCTCCAGCCCCAAGCTCAGCATGAGCAAGGGAGTTCCAGACGATGAAAGAGCTGTGGGATTTAACAGGAGCTCTGGCAGGGACGCCAGGGAGGTCAACACCCAGAAACACAGCCCTGCTTTGCTCCTCTAGATCTCCCACTGAGCAGCAAAGCTTCCTTTAAAAAAAAAAAGTATATCACAGATCTTTCATATTTTGAAAATACGCAGCATCATTTGCCTCACACAAAAAATAAAATCCACCCTTTGCTGCCTTTACAACTGATGAAGAATTTCTAGGGGAGAATGCTGAGACACCAGCATGATCCTACACCCAGATACTGGATTCCTGGAGAAGGGATGTGCCCAGAGGTGCTGTGTGCCTGCTGGCACTGTGACCCTGCTGAGAGGGGGCTGCAGTGCCACAGACAGGATCCGTGTCCCATAAACAAAGCATTCAGCAGAAATCATGGCGCTGATATCCTGCCTGGAATCAACAAGGACACAAATAAATAGGTCAGTGGGTATTTCATACTTGACTGCTCTCTGCAAGAAGCTGTGGAGCTAAGAACGAAAATCTAAGATACAACCACAATATCCCAAATACAAGCACAGACCCCTTTGTAAATTGTCACGTGGATCCCATCAAAGCACAGGAGCAGAAGAGGAAAGGCCTCAGTGAAACACTGGGTTCTACAAACACCTAGAGGGAAATGGCTGGGGAAGATCACCTGCCTCCCAGTCACACACTTGGGTGCAGAGCCTTCATTTCACTCCCACATCGGGCTAAGCCATGCCAAAAATTATTTCATGTGGCAACTACAAGGATTTCCAGAAGCTGCCAGGGACAGCTGCACTCCTCCTGCTGCCTGAAGAAATATTCTCCTCCTTTTGGGTGGAACAGAGGCAGATCCCAGCCAAACATTCCCTGTGTTTGGAAGGAATGTCAATGTCGGGAGTGCTCCAGGCTCTGTGTAGACACAGAAAGCCCAGCTCTGTGCTCCCAGGGCAGACAGTCACCTCAGGGAAAAGCTGGAGGAGCCAGCACTCAGAGTTCCAATGACAAATGACAGGAAAAGACAGGAGGCTTGTGAAAAGCTGGTGTTGAGCAGTGAATGGGGGCATCTTGTGGCCAGCTATGGAAATGTACAACACTACCCCGATTTTCCAGCACAAAAGCTTAACTGGGAAAACTTCCATGCAAGTTAAAAGGGGAAAATTTCCTGAAAATGTTGCATCTTAACTGCCTGTGTAGGTTTAGTCCACATCTTACACGAGGTTGCTTTTAGCAGTCCCCTCAGAGGGACTGGCAGCAAGCTGTGTGGAAGCTTTTCCTGCTCCATCTTTTCCACTTACTGTGAATATCACAGTCCCCAAAGCCAGTCTCAGAACAGTTTTGATTACCTAGAAACTAATTAATTCTGGCAATTCCACGGATTTTTCCTGTATTTTAAATGATTCCAAAAATATGCAGCAAGAGTTACGACCAGTGTCCTGTCCTGCTCTCAAATCTAGAGGAGCACGTGGAAATTCAGAAAGCCAAACTCGTGGCAAACAATTCCCAGTTGCTACAGATGAATCTTCTGCCAGTGGAGCAGGGCAGTGTGGGGAGCAGGAATGTCCCTTCCATGGCAGTGTGCTCTGGGATCACCTGGACATGCCAGGCTGTAATGTCAATCCCTATCTTCAGGTATTTTTATTAAAGAGTCCCTGTGAGTTATTCGTGCATCTCATCAAACACACAGGGCCCCTGTGCTCCTGGCTGGCCCCAGAGAGGGTGAATCACAGAACCACAGAATCTCCTGAGCTGGAAAGGCCCCACAAGGATCATCCAGCCTAACTCCGCACAGACACCCCAACAATCCCACCCTGTGCATTCCTGGAGTGCTGTCCAAACACTCCTGGAGCTCTATGGGGCTGTGCCCATTCCCTGGGGAGCCTGGGCAGTGCCCAGCACCCTCTAGGGGAAGAACCTTTCCCTCATATCCATCCTAAACCTCCCTGGCACAGCTCCAGCCCTTCCCTGTCCTTGTCCCAGAGAGGAGAGATCAGAGCTGCCCCTCTGGAGGAAGCTGCAGACCCCAGTGAGATCCCCCTCAGTCTCCTCTCCTCCAGCTGAACATTCCAAGTGCCCTCAGCTGCTCCTTGCCTGGCCCCTCCAGACTCTTCACCATCCTCGTGCCCCTCCTTTGGACACTGCCCAACAGCTTGAGACCTGTCTGATGGTGTGGTGCCCCAAACCGCACACACAATGCTTTAACTCCTGCTCCCCTTGCCACACGTAGATCCTGCGGGCAAATCCAGAGGGAAAAGCAAATCCAGAAGGGAGCGACTGCTCCTGTGGCTGTCTGTGGGCACAGCCAGAGGGTGTGAGGTGCCTTTGGCCATGGCACAGGTGCCACAGGCTGTCTGTGGGCACAGCCATCCTCCAGGGGTACCCCTGTGACCCCTCACAGCTTGCAGAGCCCCCCGGGACTCTGCCCATCCCAGGCTGCCGTTCCCCTCCCTCTCCCCACGGACCCAGGAGTGTTTCTGTGCTGCTCCCCGTACCTTGGCCGCCCCCAGCCAGGGCCAGGGCGCCGTCCCCGGGTTCGGGAGGGTTCTCAGGGCGCCGTGGGGGCGGCTGGCCCAGCCTCTGGCCCTCCTGGGGCTCGGGGTGGGTGCGCACGGCGAGGGACAGCGCCGGCCGCGCCAGGGCCTCCTTCAGCAGCGCCGGGTCCAGCTCCTCAGCAGCTCTCTGGTTGATCTCCACCACTTCATCCCCGGCTTTCAGGCCTGTGACACAGAGGGACGGGTCAGACTCAGCTCCCCACGGGCACCAAGGAGCTCTGAGGGGTGCTCATGTCTAGACATAACCATTAATGACTGCAAAGGACACTGAGATTTGATGGATTTTGTGAGACGTGCTGCCTGGCTGCTCCTCCAGTGCCACCCTGAGAGCAGAGTGCCCAGGAAGTCCCTCACAGCGTGCCAGCAACAATTCATCCCCTTTTTCCTCACAGTACAGCAGATCTAACTTGCTAAGTTACTCATGGCTCTTATTCCAGCCTGATTCCAGGAGTTATTAATAGCACCAGCAAGCTGGAGCAGGGCCCAATCCCAAATAACCCCTGGGGCCAGGCAGCAGCAGCACGCCAGGGCACAGCAGTGCCCAGGGCCCCAGCTGCTGGATCATCCCCATCTCCATCCTCGCACTGACAACCACGAGAGCTGGAATTTACAGCAGCCAAAAACAGGGATGGCCATCCCTGCCATGTCCTGGCACCCTGGAAGCCTGGCTGAATCCTCCGGGAGGCAGGGCACTGACTCACATTCCAGGAAGAAACGTGGATGGGAGGAGGCTGAAGAGCTTCCTTAGGAAAATGGAGATCTCCCCAAAAGCACATGGTTGTTCCCAGAAACTCCAGTGTGGTGTGCAGTTTCAGGGAGAATAAAATGAACTAGATAAGGGTAGCTACAAAGTAAACGGACTGTAAAATCATATCTGAAAGAAGGACAAAACAAGGCAAATCAAGCATTTCACATTATTTAATTTATTCTACTTAGTGATTCTGTGGCATAATAGTAGCACACTAACAGGCCTGCAACCACAAACATTGGATCTGGGGCTTCATTTCCTCTCTGTAGCCTTTGTTATGGATCGTTTGGGATAAAGCACCACGTCTACGTCTCCCATCAAGGAGCTGCCATTCCAATAGGAATACCTGCCTTGCTAAGGCAGACCAACAGCAGAAACGAAAGGATAAATCACAAAAATTACCAGGGGAAAATAAAAGTCTCTTCTAATTGGAGGGAAGACTGAGAATGGAAAGCAGTATCCCATCTGATGGAGTGCAGGCAAATGCAGACAACGCATTTAAATAATGGGAGGCACAGTGAGTTTTCCTCCCTACCCCAGGGAATCTTGTCCCAATGTCCTGCTGACTGCTGCTCACACAGAAGTGCCTTTCCAGGTCAGTTCTGAGCAGCTACACATCCGTGAGGTTTTACTGCCTGTCCTTGCACTGCAGCCCCGCAGGAGGCACTCTCTGCTCACACATCCATTCCAACTCTTCTTCCAGCAGTAACCAAAAGCGAAGCAGGAGAGCCCTGATGAAACCCCCATCCACCCTCACCTAACACTCCCTTTGCTCCACACAGGAACCCAAAGAGTTCCATTTCCCTGGGGAAGCCTGGCAGGGAACCCCCCCAGCCTCTGCTCAGGGCTTTTGGCAGGATATCCATCCTGTAAAGCAGGGAATGCTGGGGGGCTGAGGCACAGGAAAGAGCAAGATGGTGTTTTCATGTTCACCACACCCCCAGGTGGGCTTCTGAAGTTGGGGTGCAGCTCCAGGCTGTCTCCCATTCCCTGAGCACTGTTCCTTCCTTCCTGTTTCTGCCTCCACTGTGCCACTTTGGCCGCTCATTCCCAACCACACCAGGCAGCTCTGCCAGCCCAGGGTGACAGAAACTGCCAGGGCATTTTTCCATCAGCTGGACTGGCCCAGCAGTGTGCCAGAGTCAGCACCAGGCCAAGGAATGCAGCAGCCTGGGGGAGAGCAGCCTTTGGAACAGCTTCTGGCAGGGGCCAGCTGCTGAATAAGCCCTGCAAGGCCATGTAAGCCCTCGCCAAGAGAACCCTGAAGGTGTTTCTGAGGACTCTGCAAGAGTTATGAAGAGATGAGAACCTTCCCAGCCCTCATGGCCCCCATGTTCTAGATCAAAGTGTGGGTGGGTTTCAGCTGCAGGGATGCAGGGGCATGGTTGGCCTCAGCTTGGCTAAGCTGCATGAATCCAGATCCTGCTCTGCCTTGGGATGAGCTGGCAGCCTGGGTACCCCTGCTGGCCTCTGCTCCAAGGGCTGCCATGCTTCCTTCAAAAGCAGACCCAGAGGAAGCCACGGGGAGCACTGAGATGGTTCTGCTGTATTTATGTGGCAGGCAGGGAGTGACTTGGGAGGGCTCTGGGCAGTGTTTTACCTTTCTTGAAAGCCAGGCCTGTCTCCTTGACGGCGTTCACGTACAGCCGTCGAACCCCCTCCTCTTCCACGGAGGACAGAGAGAAACCTGGGGAGACATCCAGGGAGATGGTCAGAGGAAGCCAGCCCCTTCCAGGGTGTCCCAGCCACCAGGCCCTGCAGCCGAGGCAGGGAACCCCTCCCCTCTCCCTTCCCTCAAACCTTTACAAACACAGCGGCGAAGTTCAGCAGCGAAAGCGGCTCTAACAAAAACCTGAATTTCTGAGTGCATACACCAATTATCTACAGACATTTTTGAGGATATCACAGCTGCAAAGCCTTGGAGCAGACTCCTGATTCCCCTGCCATCCAAGGTCGCTCCAGGAGTCTTTGCTGTTTGCAGACCAAAGCTGCACAGAGCCCTGGGTTTGGGACAAAAGCCGGGAATCCGGGAGCCACGGCCGACGTGCCACCCCAAACTCTGGCAAGGCACAACCCCTCCTGCTAGAACAGAGTGCTGACCTCTGCTTTTTGAGATCCCTGGGGTGGGCATGCTTGTAAAAATGCCCCTTTCCCTTTGCCCCTGCCCCTTTTCAGCTGTTTCTGGCACTACCTGCCATTTGCCAGGTCTCATCTCGGTGCACGTTTCATGCTCACCAGGAACAGTCTTGTATTGGAAGTGCTGACACAGCTCCATTTTTAAACAGTGCAAATGGGACTGTGAGCTTTGGGCTGGGGGATTTTCTGCCACTTGTGAGTGACACGGTGAGATAAGGACGTGTAAAGGAAATGCAACAGTGCCAAGTCAAATGCAGGTTGTTTATTTACCGTGGAGAGTTATCTAAAGCAGAACATTTGCCATTCTGAAACTTCATTACACCCTAAATGAGTGCAGGCAACCATTTGCTCTCTCTTTTTCTAGAGACTAGAAAAACATTTACAAACCTCTGGGGGGAGTTGTTTGTTTTGACATGGAATCAGCCACCAGCCAAGCGGTGCAGATGTGCTGGGAGCCTATCCTGACTTCAGGACTCCCTTCAAGCTCATCCTTATGGCTGAGAGTTATTTTTTCATCCATGATTTAAAAATAAAATAAAAAAAGAGAAGAAGAAAAGAGGGGGAAGAATGTGGCAGCTCAGAAGTGAGAAGCATATGGCCTTTGATGACTTACTGAGCTACTTGGAACCTGCATACGAGCTCCTCGGGCTGAATCAAATGAAATTTGTGAAGCTCACTCAACACACCAGCTTTGGCAGAGAGAAGAGCCCTCGACTAAAAGAGCAGCTGTAAAATATAGTAGTTATTGGCTGTCATCACCACAGAGCCTACCTGGAAAACCCTCATCCTGGAAAACAGCAGAGTGTGTGCCCAAGGCTGCAGTTTGAGTCAGCACAAAGCATCAAATCCTGAGAATGCCGCCCTTCTCAGCTGAAATGCTGGTTTGGGCCCAACACCACACATTAAAACCAGCCTGAGGGGCAGCTCAGGCTCCCCCTGGGAGGAGATCAGTGTGCCCAAGCAGCCCCAAGCTCCAGGTCTCCTACAGGGAAAGGCTGAGAGAGCTGGGATTGTTCAGCCTGGGGAAGAGAAGCTTTGGGGTGACCTCATTGCAACTTTCCTGAAGGGAGCCCACAGGAAGGATGGAGAGAGACTCATTAGAAGGGCCTGGAGTGACAGGACAAGGGGGAACAGCTTCAAACTGAAAGAGAGTAGGGTTATGTGGGATATTGGGAAGGAATTGTTGCCAATGTGTGGGTGCTGAGGCCCTGGCACAGGGTGCCCGGAGCAGCTGTGGCTGCCCCTGGATCCCTGGCAGTGTCCAAGGCCAGGCTGGACAGGGCTTAGAGCACCCTGGGACAGTGGAAGGTGTCTCTGTCCATGGCAGGGGGTGGGATGGGATGAGCTTTAAGGTCCCTTCCAATCCAATCCACAGAATTCTCGGATTCTGTGATTCCTCCACGATAAGAGCTCTGCCTCCTTCAATCCATCAGGCCTAAATGCACACGTGGCTGCTCCTTAAATCATCTTTCAGCCATACCCATAAATCCTGCAGTTATTCCTGGCAGAAAGGGCATAAGGAGCAATTACACAGGTTGTCATCAGCTTTAAGAGATGAGAGATGGGCAGCTGGCACTGGCCTGGGAATGGTCACCTCACACACTTAACCCCTCCACAGACAGGGAACGTGACCCTGCCCTGTTGTATTTCCCCAGCTGTGACAGAGGCTGGATCTCACAGCCCTTGCAGCAGCAGTGCCAGTGCTCTCACTGCCATGCACCCAGGTGAGAAACACCCCACCCCAGTGTGTGTGCAGTTTGTGGACAGCAGGAATGCACAGCTCCCATCTGGCTGGGTTCCACAGGGGCTCCACACAAACACTGCGGGAGAGGAAGGGCAGGAGGGGGTGGAAGGCACAGTGATTGCATAAGCTGCCATTCCTGCCAAAAACATTACCATCAAACTGTGCATGGACTCTGAAATACAGGTGGAAAGAGATGGGTGGTGACCCAGGCAGAGCCTTCTCCTCACTGCAAAGCTCTGATGACAGGAGAACCAAAGCCTGCATGTCTGAGTGCACGTGGCCTCACCAACCCAGCTCAACAGCTGAACAAATCCATCCCCAGAGCATCCCCTCAGCCCCATGGCATAACCAGCTGCTGCTGAACACATCAGAACCTTCCTGATATATCCACGGGCTGGAATCCAAGGATTCTTACCCATTTCTGCCCTCACAGCCCTGGCAAAGAGGGGAAGAGTACCAGCCAAAGAGGTGAGAAGAGTACCAGCAGAGCATCTCACTGAGAGATCCAACACTGGCCAGACCCTCCAAGAGTGCCTCTTACCACCACAGACACGCTGGTGGGGGAGCAGGAACACCACAGAATGTTCCCAGATGAGCATTCCCTGAGGTGTGCTGTTGGAATGAGGTGATCTTTAAGGCCCTGTCCAGTCCAGACTGCTCCAGGACTGTGTGATTGCAGCACACACTTGTCACTGGAAGAACACACAAGGAGACACATACAGACCACAGAAACCCTTCTGCCAATTAGAGGCAAACCACGTTTGGCCATTTTCCCTCAATGAGAGAAAAGGCAGCTTTTTTTGGGGTGCTTTCAGCATTCCCTCCCTGCAGGGTCAGAGCACTGAGCAGAGCTACATCCCACACCTCACACAGCACCACAGTGCACTTCACGTTTTTTTCCATTTATCACTTAGAAAAAAAGAAGAAAAGGAAATAAACAGGAAATGCTATGACAGCCTCAGCTTTCAGGCACTGCATAAATAAGAACCCTGAACCATCACTGGGCTGGTGAATATTTCTTTCTTAGGCCTTCAATATTCAAGCCCCAGTCAGTCCCACTGCTTTGCAGCAGAGCTCAATATTCCAATGGCCTGCAGCTGTATAATAAGCAGTTTGGGGATTCAGAATTATTCTAGTCATTAAAACAGAATATTTAGATAAACAGCAAAAAGATGCATGTTGGCTTCCTGTGGGAGAGGTTGCACAGATAACTCTAAAATACACCCCAGAACTGTAATTGCCAGGCCAAAGGGCAAACTCTCCAGGCTGGAGGGCTGTAACCTGAAATACCTGAAAGCTGAGGAGTATGAACTACAGAGAGATGAGAGATTCTGCTGGAATCACACAGGGAGGCCTGATGTTTCACAGAGATCTGCCATGTGTCAGGCTCCAGGTGTCCGTGGGACATCCTCAAGGGCTGGAGCATCTGTGGGACAGACACCCTTGAGCCGGGCATCCCCAGCCTCAGGAATGTCAGGGCTAGGCAGGAACCCACCCTGGGTGCCCCTGGCAGGTGAGAAGAAGCCAAGCAGCCTCTCTGGACCTGCCTGGCCACAGAACTTGAGATGCCCTGTACCCTCAGTGATGCTCCTGAGGAGTGACAAGTGGGGCGAGGTGGAAGGAGTGAGGAGTGGGATGAGGAGGAAGGAGTGGAGCTGCAGAGCCCTGCAGGCTGTGGGCAGCGTGGCAGCCCCAGCAGAGCCCCCAGCAGGGCCTGGGAAGGCTCTGTGTGAGATGTGACAGCTGGCAAAGGATGCTGCTCCCACCCACACCCTCCGTGGGTGCCGCTGGGAGGAACTACAGCAAGAAGCAAACATTTGTCCTCCCTGCACATCCTCCAGCTCCAGGAAAGCCACGTTCAGAGCACTCCAAACAAAGCTGTCCTCCTCCAGGGCAGGTGAATGTCGCTGTGGGTGGCTCAGGAACCAGAAGTGCTTTTCTCACTGTGCTCAGGAGACCTTTCAGGTACATCAGTAAACAGCACGCAAGAACCTGCTCGCGCCAGAACCGACTGGGGAGAAACAGCAAAACAACTCAGGGAGCAACTCACCATAAATATCAGAGGATGCATCAGACTTCTCCATCTGAATGTGCTGGGTGATCTTCTGACAGATTTCTATTTCCTTGTACAACTGAATAGAGGGGGGGAAAAAAACAAACACAAAAAAATGTGTCACTGTGGGAGGACACATCGATCGCAATCGTTTGGAACAGATTTTTGGTTTTTAATTACAGGCAGAAGAAAGGGACTGTGGTCGTTGTTTATCAAACAGTTTCTCCCCACCTGTGTGAGAGGCATTAGCAGTGTCACTCAGCCCGGCTGTTAGAACACAGTTAGGGAGGAGGAGGCAGTGTTTTCCCACCCCCACCACAAAACAGAGCATGCATCTATTTCACTCAGTCAACACCATTCGGAGCGGACGAGAAACAGAGCTTCTGTTCCTGTTTTCCTAATTTACAGGTAGCAATAGCTTAGTGTTTTTAATATCATTTTAATAAAGACATTGCAGGAATTCAATTATTCAACAGCCTTAAAATCACAAGGAGTGATTTTGTTTTCTTAAACACATTTCTTCACTGTCAGACTATCAGATTTGCTACACCTCAGCACATTTCACCTTTAACACCTTGATGTTTATTTGTACCAAGGAAAGCCCTCAAGTCTTTGAAATGATCATTAACATCCTTCCTGGGAGACCAGCACAAATTCACACCTAGGCAATAGCCCAGAAGTCCCTCCATCCAGCTGCAAATCCCTCTGCCTCCTTTCAGCACTGAAGTAACAAACCAGCCCTTTGTCTTTGGAAAAAAAATCACAGCCCCAGGTGAAGGAGAGCCCACAGGTGAATATTAATTCTGTTTACATGCTGCTGTGAGCGTGTAAAAATGCAATTCGCAATAATTAACATTTCGAAACTCAGTGTTTGGACTGCAGTATGTAAACCATTCCTTTAGAAAAGAAGAGGAACGTGTTCGCAAAAGGTCTCCCTCATAAAAATATAATTTTATCTCCTGCTTCTATCAGCACTGCAAAAATCAGTATTCCAGAGCAGTTAGAGCCCCGTGGAAGTAACTCCAGTGCTCTCCCCAAATGAGCCCAGACAAACAAGCACACACACCAAGTGTGTTGGTTTAATATCCACATATTGGACATCATCCTGCTGCACCCATCTCTACCATTCCCCTCCAGCATCTGCACAGTCCCACTGACAGAGTTTTGGGTTAATTACAGCTTTTCAGAATAAACAATTAGGGACGACTCTGTCAACCCTGCACCCTCTCAACACAAGTCCCCAAAGTCCTTCCAGACAACCACAGCTAAAAGCTGTCTCCTCTGAGTTTTTATTTTCCCCAACTACATCACACTTCCCAGTCCTAGCACTCCTCTAGCACTTTCTCACTATTTTTTGTTGTTGTTGTCGTTGTTGATGGCATTAATGGAAAATCCCAGAAGTCCCTTGCTAAATGAGCAAAAGCCTCCATAACTAGCAAAGTTTTATTTTTTATAAGTAAGCCAGCCACCAGTGAAAAGGACTTTAGAAAGGTTTACAGCATGCCTGTGTAAAATCACAGAGTTAAAGCATGACATTAATCCTGTTTGGTCTTTTTTTTTTAATCTCTCATGGCAAAATTCCTTTGAAGTCTGCTTCCGAGATGAATGAGATGAAAACAGCCAGCTGAGGCAATTAAGGAAGTATATTCTCACACATAACTCCAGACCTTCTTGACCTCAATCTTTACCTTCCCATTAGGAAAAAAAAACCAACCAAAAAACACCCAACAACTTGTGTATTTTCCCCCTCTTTAAAATCCAGACAGAGGCTGCAGCAAGAAGTGCTCAGGCCTCCACACCATGTCTTTAAAACCTCCCTGGACAACATGAACAACAGGAAAAGAGAACTTGGAGGGAAGTTAAGCTTAAATGTACCTTAGAGAGACTTTCACACATTGCCTGTGGCTGTCCCTCCTCTATCCACACACAAATGGGAGCTGAACACCAACAGAGGATGAAACGTTTGGAGAGATCCCTTTGCTGAAGGCCAATTTGCTATGGTCTGCAAAGCACCATAATTGCAAACTAAAAGGCATGACTCTGCGTGCTCCAGAAGGTCAGATAAACACTAATTAACAGTGTCCTAGCCAGTGTCACTTCATTTGCCCAGTGGGCAGCATTACCAGCTCATAGATCTCCTCCTCTGGCTTTGGCACGTAGAACTGGATCTGGTTCTCCACCAGGAACTTCAGGCGCAGGTAGTGAGCAGAGCAGTCCAGCTGGTGCATCTGCAAGAGACAGAGAGAGAGCCTTTTAGACAGAAAAGCACTCCTCCCCTCATCTCTGACCCTCACAGCAACAGAAACACCATGGCACCACCTCCTGCCCTGGAACCTGAACAGAACCTGAACAGAACCTGGCCTTGCTGCTCTCCCCCAGGAACGAGACCTGTGCACCCAGCGAGGGCACTGGGGAGCAGTCTCCTCAGCCCTGCTGACCTGGCATTCTGCTGCCTCCCTAAAAGGCATATTTAACTAAATGTTCTGCTAACAGAGCAAAAGAGAGCAGGACAGGTGCTTTCTATTTGGTTTGGGGTTTTTTAGCATCTTCAGAATTTTGCACGTAAATAGGATGCGGCAGATTTCAAGCAAGGTTAATAAGCACAGAAAATCTGTCTGTCCTCTCAATTCAAAGCAGGTCAGGATACACTGGCTTTATGAGGCTAGAAGAAGCCAAGAGTTGCATCCTGGATTGCATCCCAGAGTAAACAGGTCACACCATTTTAATGAATTAGTTATAATTAGCTGAGGATACAGCATTTGGTCTGGGAGGTGTTAATGACCTTTTCTCAGCATGATTAATAAGGTTGATTTAAGCAGAGGTTAATGCAGTGTGTAATCAAAACACATTACAAGTATGATAAACACAAAGGATATCATCCAGAAGTTACTTTCAAAGTTCCTGAACTAAATCTAATGAGAAACCCCAGAGTGATTCACAGATACAGCAGGTAAATTCTCCTCACTGTCACTTCTGAAATCCCACTATTAAAGGCTTTTATACCTCAGCCTTTTCATTTTACACCAGCAAATGACCAAGGTTTCTCTGGCTGTGCAGAAAACAATGGCTTATCTGAAAATTCATGCAGGAATTGCTTGTTTGTCCTGTTTTTTAAAGCCTGGCTTTTCCAGTTCCAGCCGTGGTACAGCAGCACTGAGGTGAGGAGCAACGAGGGACCTGTGGAAAACATCCCATCCTGACCCTCCAGCAAACACACAGGGAACAGGATGGAATGCTTTGGAAAGTCTGGATTGGCCCAGGAGTAAAAAAAGCCACCAATAATAAGAAGGAAAACCAAAACAGATCTATTGCTGTGCTCTGCACAGTGCTCTGTTCAAATACACCCAACCCAAAGATCAAATTATCCTGAGATGAAACGGAGCACCTGAAATGGAATAACCTCCATAATCCAGGCAAATTCCGAGTTAATTAAATAATGACTGAAATCTATCAAGGGCCAAAAGAAAAACTGCAGAATGTAGGAAATAGGCTTGCTCCCTCATTTTTTTCTTTTTAGGAAAGCTTCTTGCTTGCTTTTCTCTGATTACTGCTGTTTCCAGTCATTTTCTCTGTACAGACCCACACGTACAAACACCTCAGAAACTAAAGGGAAGTATTAAAGGTTCAGAAATGACACAGAGGAGCCCTGGGTTACTTTCTGGTCAGCTTGGTTTACTGTCCCTAGACACAAAAGTGTCTAAAACAGAAACACAGTGAGGAGACCTAAACCCACTGAATGCATCCCCCAAGTCTGGGGGTGTCCAGGGCAGGGAACAGAGATGGGGACGGGTCTGGAGCCCAAGGAGAGGCTGAGGGAGCTGGAAAGGGGCTCAGCTTGGAGAAAAGGGGGATCAGGGGGACCCTCTGACTCTGCACAACTCCCTGACAAGAGAGGGCAGCTGAGAGGGGTCGGGCTCTGCTCCCAGGGAACAGGGATTGGATGAGAGGATTTCTCCCAACAAACACATTCTTCCAGGCATTTCTCCCAAGAAACCCCACCAGCCTAGGTGGATGCCATCAGTGCAGTACACTGCCATCCTATCCATGTCAGGAAGGAGAGTCCTGACCATGGTGCAGCCCAGGAGCCGCCCCATTTAGTTAATTAACATCCTACTGTTGCCCCAAGGCTAAGTCTACCTCAAAATCTGACCCTGGTTAAAGTGTTCCAAATGGGGCCATGATGTTCTACTGAAGTGAAAGGAAAGGGGCCCTTGAACGTGGACACAGCCAGGCAGCCCTAAAAGCCAAACCATTAACCCACTTTTTGCTGCTGGGAGCTGCATCCACATGTGGGGAGGCGGGAGCAGAAACAGGGCAGCTTTAATGCTAGGAATATCCTTTCAAGACCACCCAAAATACCTTTCAGCCTTCCAAACCACCTTCTTGGTTTATTTATTTCTCTCCTAATAACTCTGGCAATGTCTGGACTAAATTAAGCAGCTAACCCTGTTTAAAGCACAACCCGGCAGCTCAGCCGAGGTGCTGGACAAGAAGAATTTACAGCTGGAGTGTGACCCAGCTCAAGAGGCTCCAAGTGCCACAGTGGGCTGGCACACACCCCCAGCTCTTCCTGAGCCTGGCCAGCAAGGAGAGGGCCTGGCAGGTTCCCCCAGCCTGGTGGGGCACACACACCACACCACAAGAAGGCAGCCACCAGCACACTGCTCCTGTGTGGCCCCAGCTCTGCCAGCAGGAAAACAGCAGCCCAAAAACAAAGGAAGCCCCCAGAGCACCAGGTTTCTCAGAGGCTTTGAGCACAGACCTTGGGGTAGCTGCAGGCCTCTTTGAAAAATGTAAATTGTGTAGGGGGGAAAAAAAAACCCCAAGCCTTTCTTGACTCACTTTTCATGCAGTCAAAAGACAAAATGCCATGTAGTCATCTAGGCTTGTTTTTTACTGCCATTATCTCCATACTGGGTTTTGGTGTTATTATCTCCACACCGGCTCTGCCTAAATCCATACACAGAGTGTGATTTCCTCCTCCATTTTAAGACATACCATTATGCAAATGTTAGTAATGCATATACATTGGTTCACACTGAGCAGTGTCATCACAGAATCACAGGTTGGTTAAGATTGGAAGGGACCAACTACTTCCTATCAGCCGTAGAAAGCAATTTCATGCATACACACTGAGTTTTCCTGCCTTGCAAGTGGTGTTGCTAGTTACATCTTAGGAGAAATCTTTGAGAAACCACTTTAAAAATGCTTTAAACACTCCTCCCACCAATTTTGAATCATAAAAGTGTCACAAAGCATCCTCCAAAGCCTAACTCGCTGTACAATAACAAGCAGCAATGTTAGCATAAGAACACATTTTCCACAATGACTTCAGTGCATTTAATGTTCTCCAACAGAAGAATCAAGCTCAGTTTAGCAGCACAGATTTAACCACATCTACAAACATGAGGAGGTTTATATGAAATGTAGAGCTTGAAATGTTTACTGTACCAGAACTTGACTGGTTCTCAGATGGCAGATGGCAAACTGATGTGAAATGATGTGGATCGGATATTAAAGGGGGGAAAATGAGCTGAATGCAAGAGACAGAAGAAAGAGATTGATTATTAAATGCTACAGAAAAGAAGGTGTCTCGACAGTGTTCTTCAGGCTGAAAACTCTTACAGAAAGGAAAGAAACAGGTAACAGCTCTTGAAAAAACACTCACCAACCTCCCCTTCTCCTTAAACACCCCCACCCACGGCAGCAAAAGCACAGTGAGAGACCAGACCCTCAGCAGGCACCTGCTGAAACCACGGAGCTACAGCAGCTCACTGCAGCCAAGGATTCAGGCCACTGACTAAAGCACCCCTGCCCAAAGGAAAACATAAATCCCACAAATAAATCATCACTAATAACGTGTCATCCAGCTTCCCCAGCATGTCCCTCTCCAAAAATGTCATCTTTTGCTGAACACAAAGCAGAGCTTTCACAAGCTGCAGCGCACCTGGCAGAGAGACGAGCGCGCCGTACGATCGCTGGAAACAAACGCCTCTCTCTCACCTTCCCTCTCTTTAGAAACGCATGCAACACGCTCTGAAAGTCCCCAAAGTTAAGCTCTCAATAGTAATAAATGTTTTCTTTCCTCCTGCTGTTGTTGTACAAAGCAGGCTCACTTTCCAGAGCAGCACGTGACAGGAGTTGGGTCTCGCTCCCTCAGAAAACACACATTATGCAGCTGCCAGAGCTGAAAGCCTGTGTTTAATTTGTCAAAGTTTCTAACTCTTTAGAGATGTAACTCTTTTTAATGGCCCAACGTCTCTGATACTTCATCTGGCAAAGAAATCCAGGTGGTTTTTCTTCCCCCGCCACTCCAGTGCAGATAAAAGCTTTCCCCTGTCCCCTCCTGCCACCCACATGAGGCTGGGTCTGATTCTGCAGTGCTGGCAGCAAACACAGGCACCTTCTCCCACTCCCGGTGCTCCTGCTCTCCCCAGTGCCAGAGGGGAAGGAGGGATGGCACGTGGGAACAGGTCCCCTGGCTCCTGGGCAGGGTGAGATCACCTCACCTGCCTGGCAGAGGGGGGAAGGGGCTGTGGGAGGGATGCAGAGCTGGGGGCACCCTGGTGGCTGCACCGCCACAGTGTGGGGCACCCAGGGGCTGGGAGAGGGGTCCCACGCTCAGCTTGGTCCCACTGGAGGATGGCTGGCTCTGGGAAAGGCAGCAGCAGAGGCAGAGCCAGCCTGTGGAGCATTTCCAGGCTTGTGCACAGCAGCCAGGGTGGGGAAGGCAAACCTGAGCCTGCTGCCTGTCCCTGCACCCACACCAGGTGAGCTCCAGCTGCAGGGAATCTTCTGCTGCACTCCGGGCCTCAACACTGCAGTGCAGGTTGTGTTGTTCACCCCACTGAGAAGGGGTGTCCCAGTGCAGGGCACTGCCCTGCTTTCCCTCCCACCCCAGGGCTCGTTTACCTTGCAGATCATTTCCAGCACGTCCTGGGAGGTGTCCCCAGGCCGGATGACCGTCAGGGCAGGCTGGTTGTTGGGCAGGCAGAACCACGAGGGCGTGAAGTACTCGTGGACCCAAATGTCACAGTCGGGGTTGTGCTGGTGGACACTGCTCAGGGCCACTTCTTTCTCCCTCTAAACAGACAAAATCCACCATGACTATCCCATCCCAATAAATCTCTTCATCAATAACTAGGGCATTATGGGCTGTACCAGAGCCCTCTTAGAGAGAAGATATTTTGCTCCTAAGCCCACGTTGAAGGCTTGCCTGGACAGGAGCCTGCAGTTTTCCCTGAGCAGGATAGAGTGTGCCTCCTGTGCCACCCACACAGCTCCACTGCTGCATGTGCTTCTCCTGGGATTTCACCCTATGGCTACTGGGAATGCTAGGAATGTAACAGAAAAATAGTAGGGATGAAAGCAGATTTAAATTTAAAACTGAAATGAGCAGGGCTTCTGGGCAAAGCAATGCCAACAAAACTGTTGTGGGTACTGCAGCTCCAAAGCTTAGAAGTGGCAAAATAGTAAACCTTAGTAATTATTTTGAATTTACTGGCTGCAAACATGGGGGAAGGAGGCAGCTGGAGAGCTGGGGTTTTACCTTGCCATCTGGGACTGTGTCATCAAAGATGCCTTCAAGAGATTTCTTCACTGAGTCGACTCCTTCTCCAAACACCTGAGGAACAACAGAGAAAATCAGCTTTAGAACACGAACGTGACTCCCTGTGTGCAGCACATGCCACGGGCAGAACAGTCAGCCTAACATCCAGCACGGAATTCAAACTGAGAAATACAAACATCCATCTCCAAACACGCTGCTTGCAGAAATTTTTCACTGTTGCAGAAATTTGGGATGGGGAAAACCTTCTTCAGGGTGAGTAAGCCACACCCAGTAGCCCCTCTGAGCTCTTTTTGCTTGAGCCTGTCATCCAGAAAGAAACAACACAAGAACAAAGAGGTGTTTTCAGCAGAGAGGAGATCCCAAACACCGGGTCAGCTCACTCCAAGTGCCCTCCCACAGTGCTGTCCTGTGTCCCCCACCCCCAGTTTCTCACGAGGACCACTCCTGAGCACAGCTGTGGCTTTACTGACACAGGCACACCTTTGCACCAGTCTCTGCCAGACACGGGCCCTCCACCAAGGTCTGCAGGGCAGTGAACTGGGGGACCTCTCCAACGTGCCCTCCCTCTCTGCTGCAGATGCACTGGAGAAAAGGAGAATAGCAGCTCGATGGAGGAGAAGGTGAGGTGAAAAACAAGCTGGTGATAGGGTGGTACAGGAAGATTAGAGGCCAATTCTGCTTGGAGATCTGTCCTGACTTCCTTGCTGGAGCTGGACTAAGTTTCTCTCTCTTTGTCCTGGGTTTCCCCACCAACAAAAGTGGGAAATGAACACTTCCCCACCTCTTCCAAAGCTGAGAACTCAGAACGGCTCTGCTTCTGGCTGGCTTTGTAATGACCCAGCTGCCAAAATTTACTCAGCAAACATTCAAGCCAATGTAACCCTTCTCCAATGAAACAGGAGCTGGTAATCCAACACGAGCCAGAGAGCCAAAATCAACAGGATCCCGTGCAGAAGGAGTGACCAAATGGGAATATTTGCAGCATCCACCCCAAATCTGCACAGACTGCACCACATGGGCAGGCAGGGTTGGTGCTGCAGCAGAATCCAATAACGAAAACTGAAAAGTTCAGTTTTGTAGCTCAACTTCAGCACAGCTCTAGGAGCAAGTTGCTGAGCTGGTTAATTATTCCCTGGCTAAAATGAAGCAGGGACCGGGCAGAATAGGAAAGGGTTTCTGTCTTTTAGGGATTTAGAGCTGGCTGCTTCCAACAGGCAACACTTTGCACAAGCAAGGGAAACGTGTTCAGGCACTGCATTTAGACACTCTGCTACTTTCTCAAAACTTCACACTTTTTACAACTCTCTTCACAATGACTTTCCTTTAACTTGGAACAGAATCCCTCTCCGTGCCTGTGCTGTAGAGGAGTGAGGGGGGCAGGAGCAGGGAGGCAGCGTGAAGAATGCAATTATCTCCTCTGAAAGGAAAAACAAAAGGGGGAGCTCAGGGGGGAAAAAAAACAGGTTTGAAAACACAGCACGGGCAGGATCCCAGCTCAGGACAAGAGATTTGAGGCTAGCAAATACAAAGCAACGGGGATGCTGCAGCATGGAATTGGGAATGTGCACATGGAGCTGCATTCCAGCCAAGCCCATGGCTTTTGCTCAGCCTCTAAATATCAGGTGAACTTTCAGTGTCTCACTGCAAACAAGCTGAACAATTCCACAGCATTCATCCTTTGCTGAACAAAACAAACACCCACTGCTGCTTCAACAGACAGCACGAGAAATCACAGGGCACAGAACGACGTGTGGCCCCACAAGAAGGGAGAGAAGAGAAACAAAGGCAGAGCCTACATTTCCTGCAATTAGATGAGGTATGGCTCTCAAAAAGTGAAAGCTGCAATTAGGGATGTTTGGGAAGAATAAGAGGGAAGCACCTTCCTACCACACTGGAACACATTTTCTAGAGAAAGATCTGAGCAGTGACTGGGTGAGAACAGCACAACTTCTGCTTTTCTATAAATCTGAAGCAAAACAGGGAGTGTCCTGGCTAAATGCAAACCTTCTCTTCACTTTAGGAAGTTTTCACCAAACTCAGCTACATTTAAAGCACTGTACAAACTCATCATTTTGAATTAAAAATAACCAAGCAAGTCTGGATTGTTTTGGGTTTTTTTCCTCTGCAAAGCTGCAGTTGTACACTGGTGCTTTCGTTGCTCCTGAGATTAGGGAAGGCACCTCCAGGAAAAGCAGAAGCAGGAGAAATGCAGCAACAGAATTCATCTAGAGAAAGGGCAAACTCCAAACCTTCAACAGGAGCTGCTGTGCACAGCCCCTGATTTTTGAAGGGGTGAGGCATGTGGTGACTCTGTGCCAGTGTAGCCAGCAACTGGTGGTGCTAGCAAACCCCCCCTGCAAATAACAATACCCCAAACCTCCACCTGGTTAAACTCTTACCTGGTTAATGCTCGGCCTCCCTTGCTTTTTCTTCGAGGTAGTGTCCAGCCCCCAAAGAGAAGAAAACCTGCTCCTCCTCTTGCTGGCAGACCTGGACATGGCCTGTGTCCTTCTCCTCACTCCCGACTCCCCCGTGCGAGCCGCCACCTGTCAAAGCCACACGGCTTCAGGGTCAGAGCTGCAGCAGCCCCGGCACACACCCCCCACCAAAATGGGGGAGAAAAAAGGCAAATCCTGTGGCAACAAGGGCTTCTCATTGCTGGGACGGTGGGGATGCTGCCACTGTGGGATTGCCTTCACAATGCACATCAACTCACTTCTCCCAACATCAAATATGGAAGTGGACAGTACGCACCACCTCCATCACTTTTTGGCATTTAATGTGAGATATTTTAAAGCAGCCCAATCATTATAGAGTAAAACCTCAACACCAGTGAAGGGTTTGGGTTTTTTCCTTTTATTTTTCTCTCCCTAGCAAGGTTTCAAAGCTGGACATGTGAAACCTGAGATTTCCAAACTTATCTGTTGCTTCCCAAAAACTCGGTCTTCCTCTTTGCTCTTTCCTGTGGAAACACTCTGGGCATCCTGGTGCTGACTCAGAGGTGCAGCAAGGCCAGATAAAGGCTTGCAGGGAACTCACAGCATTTAAACCTGCACTTCCTTCAAGATAAGGGACATCTGAAGGACTGAGTAAGGCACAGGAAGGGGAGAAGTGAGCTGCAATGACCTTTCCCAACAGAGCAGAGTCAACTGCTCCGCAGAACGCCCCATGGCAGCAAGAGACATTTGGCCTTTCCCGAGCCCAGCTATCTGGGGAGCCTTTCCCAGGCCAGGGAACTCTGGAGGAGATCACTGGGACATGACTCAGAGCTGAAGTGGTCAGGCCCAACATCAAAACAGAGTTCCCCAGTGGAGGTGGCCTGAGGAGAGGAGCTCCTCTCCTGCCAAAGAGGGAGCGGTAGGGAATGGGCAGGTGTGAACGGGAGGCCAGGCACAGCCAGATAGACAGACAGACAGACAAACAGACAGACAGACAGCCCCACCCTGCCGAGTGCACCTCCTGGAACTCCTCAGTGCTGCATTCCCACAGCCCAGACCAGCAGAATGGCACTGCCACACGTTTGGCAGCAAATGGGAACACCCATATCCCCCCCTCGAGTGATGCCCCAAACTACTGAGCTGAGGAACTGGCTGGATGCAGCACATCCAAAACCACAGCTGGGATGGACAGGAATGGACATCCCAAACTACAGCTGGGATGGACAGGGATGGACATCCAAAATTACATCTGGGATGGACAGGGATGGACATCCAAAACTACACAGGCTCACTGCTGCACCCAGGGAACTGTGTGAGGAATGGGGGCTCTCCTTGGGAAACACGAGGAAATCAAGGAAAAGGAGAACTTGACCACCATGGCAATATCTCCATTTCCACAGCCTGGACTGTGAGAGGTTCCACAGTTGTACCTGGGACATTCATGCAGAGCCACCTGGGATAACTTAGCACATCCCTGGATGAATGTACTGAGGAACACCTTCAGGAGACTTGGGTCATGGAGTCATGGAATGATTTGGGATGGAGGTGACATTAAAGCCCATCTCATCCTACTCCCTGCCATGGCAGGGACAACCTTCCACTGTCCCAGGCTGCTCCAAGCCCCATCCAGCCCAGCGCTGGACAATTCCAGGGATCCAGGGGCAGCCACAGCTCCTCTGGGTAAGTTCCCTCCCTGAAACTCCTAATATGAGGCTGCATTTCCCCACATTCCTGGGGGCAAAGGAGGACATGAGAGCTTGCTGGGAGAAGAAAACACGTGTCTCTTCCAACACAACATATTCCAAACATATTTTTTCCCTTGGCTCTCCAGAGACTCCAGCATGAAGAGGCAGACTGTTTTTCAGGCTAACGCTCGGTGCTTTGCTTGATGCAAAAAAAAAAAAAAAAAAAAGCATAAATGCAAATTACAGCCCGCCACTTAAAAAATATAATAAATCCACCAGCAATTAGCAGGATGATGACACTAATCTTTTCATATAGGAAAGAATAAAAACGCCCCTGACTGAATTACAGCTCTGCATTCAATTGAAGGGTACAGCTGACATCTACAAGACAACAGTGGAGCTCAGCTATTTCTGTGAACCTCCAGGAGTCCAAACTGAAACTACAAGAACTTGATTTAAATTTATTAAATTTAAATTTATTAACTTTGCAAAACATCTCCCTGCACTTTTCAGAGCTGGGCTGTTACAGGATTTAAATTTAAACAACTGTTGTTTGCCACACTGTAGGTAGCAGAGAATAACATTTCCCCTGCCTTGTGGAGCAGCAGGTGTTGATGACCAGGGGCTGGATATTGGAATAACAGGTCAGTAGTTTCACCCACATGGAAGAAAGTCAGATATGCCCAAGAAGGTCTCATGCTGAGGGGCTCAGAAGGGCTCCTTCACAGGACATCAAACCCAAGCTCGCGGATGCTTGAGATGACCCTGCTCTTGTAAGAGGAGAACCTGCTCACAGTGGACATTCAAAATGACACCTACAGGACAAGGATGGCTCTTCCCCAAGGCTCTGGCAGCAAGCACCTTCCTCCTTCACCATCGCCAGGCCTGCTCTGGGGGCAGGATGTCCCATATGCCCAGCGAGGGCTCGGCCTGCGGCATGGCTGCAGTGCCCAGTGGCCATGGTACCTGGTGGTCACAGCGGCCGCAGTGCCCAGCGCCCGGTGGTCACAGTGCCTGCAGTGCCCAGTGCCCACAGAGCCCAGTGGTCAGAGTGGCTGCAGTGCCCAGTGGTCACAGTGCCCACAGTGCCCAGTGGCTGCAGTGCCCAGTGCCCACAGTACCCAGAGGTCACAGTGGCTGCAGTGCCCAGTGGTCACAGTGCCCACAGTGCCCAGTGGCTGCAGTGCCCAGTGCCCACAGTACCCAGAGGTCACAGTGGCTGCAGTGTCCAGTGCCCACAGTGCCCAGTGGTCAGAGTGGCTGCAGTGCCCAGTGGCCGCAGTGCCCAATGGTCACAGTGCCTGCAGTGCCCAGAGGCCACAGGGTCCAGTGGTCACAATTCCCACAGTGCCCAGTGGTCACAGTGCCCGCAGTGCCTGCAGTGCCCGGTGGTCACAGTTCCTGCAGTGCCCGGTGGTCAGTGCCCAGTGGCTGCAGTGCCCAGTGGCTGCAGTGCCCGGTGGCCACAGTGCCCTGTGGTCACAGTGCCCGCAGTGCCCAGTGCCTGCAGTTCCTGCAGTGCCCAGTGGTCACAGTGCCCAGTGGCTGCAGTGCCCAGTGGTCACAGTGCCCGGTGGCTGCAGTGCCCGGTGGCCACAGTGCCCTGTGGTCACAGTGCCCGCAGTGCCCGGTGGCCATGGTACCCAGTGGTCACGGTGCCCGGTGGCCGCAGTTCCCGCAGTGCCCAGTGGCTGCAGTGCCCAGTGCTCGGCAGTGCCCAGTGCCCGCAGTCCCCGCAGTCCCCACAGTGCCCGGTGCTCACAGTGCCCGGTGGCCACAGTGCCCAGTGGCCACAGTGCCCAATGGTCACAGTGCCCACAGTGCCCGTAGTGCCCGGTGCTCACAGTGCCCGGTGGCCACAGTGCCCAGTGGCCACAGTGCCCAATGGCCACAGTGCCCACAGTGCCCACTTCCCGCAGTGCCCACTTCCCGCAGTGCCCAGTGCCCGCAGTGCCCAGTGCCCGCAGTGGCCGGCCCAGCCCGTGGCCACTCACCAGCGCGTGGAAGGACGAGACGGAGAAGATGCCGAGGCGGCCCATGGCCACCTTGGTGGGGCGGCTGGCGAAGGCCAGCAGGCGCTTGGGGTTGGGCAGCTCCCCGCCCTGCAGGCTGGCCAGGTAACAGCGGTACCGGAACAGGTCCATCTGGAACTGCTCCAGGTTCTGCTCCCACACGAAGATCTGCGAGGGGAGACAAGGGGAGGAGAGGATGGTAAATGCCTTGAAAAAATTCCCGGGAACACAGCCCTTTCCACCATTGCTGATCTCACTCAACAAACCCCGAGCCCCGATTTTCCCACATTCCCCTGCCCTCCCAACCCCCCAAAGGATGCAAATAGTAAAAGAGTTTTCATTAGACGGAAAACAACTCTGTCTACGTTCATGGCAGAAGTACCCTCCTGGGACAACTGCTCCTTTGATACAATGCTAATTAACAGGATTAAAATTTCATTTTTAATTTTCTTTGTATTTCCAAGATTCTCTGCTCAGCAGTCCCTTAAGAGGCTTCTTTCACGCATCAGGAGCATCTGAGGAACCAGAAGAGCAAACCTCACCAAACTGCAGGCACAGGGCATCCCAAATCAGCAGCCACAGCAGCAGCTTTGCTGCGAGCAACAACAGAGCTCGAAAAAGTGCCATACACTGGGGATAATTAATCTGATCAGTGGAAGAGTGCTGTAATCAGCCTATGGAAGGACTTATTTAAATAATTCAAATAGCTTATAGGAAACAGTTTCAAAGCATCCAGACTAACTCAGTTATGTAAAGAGAAAGGCTGCTTTGCCCTCTCACTGTGACTGACAGCTTTGAGTGGAGCTCTTTAGCATCTCCCTCCCCTTTTTTCCCCATTTCCCCTTCTCACGGGCTTCCAGGGGGTACAAATCCCTTTAGCTCAGCCCCAGCCACTTCCCATGCTTGGCAAGGCACACTTGGCAGCCGTGGTACGGGAGCTCCAAATGAGGGAAGCAGGAGCCATATGTTAAATTTCCCAAAATAAGGTGCTGCTGCAGCAGCGGGAGAGACATCTGCTCGTGGCTCTCTGCCTCTGAAACCCAGCCACACTGTCCACTTGGAGGCAGAAGAGCAGGCCCAGGGGGAGCCAGGGATGCAGCCACAAGGTCAAGGCACACAAGCAGAGAGCAGGCATGGCTCCTTCAGCCCAGCTGCCAGCAGAAGCAGCAGCCTCTGGCACACTTAAAGCAGCAGCAGCAGCAGCAGTGTTTGTTGGTGTGTGAACAGCTGCTCCCTAAGGCATCCTCCAGCCACAGCCTGGCAGCCTCCTCAGTCAACCTCCTGCTATCCAAATCTCCTGGAGGCCAGCAGAAGACAGCCAGTCCAGACCTCAGTGGGGAAATGGTGCAGCTAAGGCGGCCAGCACAGCTCCCCTGCTCCAGAGAGCTCCCATCAACCTCTGAAAGGCCTTAAACCCACCCGAGGGACTTATTTCACACGAGCAAGAGGCTACCTGATCCAGGATGGTCTTCTTCTTCTTGGAGTCTGTTACAGAGGACAGCTGCATCTCACCCATCTTCTTCATCTTCTCGTCCATGTCGATCTTCTGCTCCAGCTTCTTGATCTCTGTTTTGAGCAGCTTGACCGTGTCCTCCTTGTGGTGCTGCCGCGCCACGGCGGTGGCACAGGCCGAGTGGATCGCCGTGATCCAGTTCTCCAGCTCCGTCTGGCTGCACGTCTGCTCCCAGGGAAAAGCAGGGACAAAACGGTCAGGATCCTCTCTGAAACTGACTGCAGATTAACAAGAGCAATTCCAAGGAGTTTCCTTTCCCTTTGATCTCACCATTCAAAGCCTTAAATCCACTTACTCCTGTCGTAGTAATAACCCCCCCCAATCATCCCTAAGCAGGCCATTTTTAACTCAGCACCAGGCACTCAGCACTTGGAATTACACCTCTATCTGTGCTTTGCAGCTGTGGGTGCTTCCCAGCAAGGCTTCAGGAATTACCTCCCTGGCTCAGTGCAACGCTGCCATGATTTCTAGCTCGGCATTTAATGCTGATTTCTAAACGCCAGTTCCTTAAGGCAGGGAATGCACCATAGCTGTGCTCTTCCCGGGATGGAGAGCTTTTCTGGCATGCAGCAGTAAATAATAAATTAATGCTTTATCATGGTGCACAGGCAAACAAGCTTTCTGTCTCTGAAGGCACCCCTGTTACCATTAAAGGCAGGCTCATCCTCGTTTTCACAGCTCTGGCACTGTCCCTTCCCAAGCATGGATGTGATAGTTTGGGAAAAGGGAACATTTCTCCTTGCTGGAAGTGTGCAAGGCCAGGCTGGACAGACCTTGGAGCAATCTGGAATAGTGGAAGGTGTCCCTGCCATGGGCAGTGTGGAACTGGATAATCTTTAATGTCCCTTCCAGCCCAAACCACTCCATGAGACACCGGCCTGGAGCATGGGACACGAGTTCTTTTTCCTGGAAGAGCAATATTCTGATTAAGAAGAATCTTACCAGATTCTTCTTCCCACATCCTCAAAATAAAAAGTCAATCCTCTTAGGCCTTTTACTAAACTCCATTCCTTTTCACAGCACGTCACAAGAAAACCTTCCAGCCAGCTCAGGGTTGCAGAGGACTTTGTGTGAGTGTCAGCCTGTGGCAATAATCACACTGGTATTTGGCTCAGGGCTGGAAAAGTAGCAAGGTGCCAAACCACCTTGTTCTAATTAAACTTTCTGATGATGCCTGATCTATTAATAGACAGCCCAGCATGACTTCTGCATTTGCTGGGGAAGATGAGGAAGGTCATCCTCGCTGAGGTCGCAACCAACAGCCAAGGATGAAGCAAAGCAGAGCTTCCCAGAGAAGCCCAGCTGGGCTTCAGACTGATGCTCCCCAAACTTTGGTGGGACACACGTGTCCCAGAATGACACCACTTTCCTCACTCAGGCTAGAAACCCTAAGCACAGACAGGATCTACCCTACACAAAAACCTTCCTGTGGCATAATGACATGGGGCTCTTAGGGAATAAGCTCGGGGGTGACCTCACTGGGACCTTCCACAGTCTAGGAGGCCACAAGAAAGATGGAGAGGGATTCTTAGTAAGGACATGGAGGGACAGGACACAGGGAATGGCTTCCCACTGCCAGGGGACAGGATTGGATGGGATTTTGGGAAGGAATTGCTCCCTGGGAGGGTGGGCAGGCCCTGGCACAGGGTGCCCAGAGCAGCTGTGGCTGCCCCTGGATCCCTGGAAGTGTCCAAGGCCAGGCTGGACACTGGGGCTTGGAGCAACCAGGGACAGCGGAAGGTGTCCCTGTCCATGGCAGGGGGTGGGAATGGATGGGCTGTAAGGTCCTCTCTCACCCAGGCCATTCTGTGGCTCTGTAATTCCCTCAGATTCCAGGTGTCAAAATACACATCTCCTTCCCAGGGAAAATGTGAAGGAGAGAGAGCAGGGCAGTACTACAGAAGGAGCTGAAGAAAAATCCCACTAAAGGGGAAAGAGAAGTCAGTCCACAAAAAAAGATGGGTTTTTCCAGTATGCAGTCAGACATTCAGTCTCTCCAAGAATCAGAAGGGCTTTTTTTTTTTTTGCACTAGTTTGAGAATCCAGCCCTCTGCAAGGACCTAACACACGGTGTAATTTTAATTTTTGCTCTGGAACACAGGGCAGTGATGATGTGAGCACACATCCTACCCCAGAATAGCTTCAGGTTTAAGAAGGCAACAAACTCCACTGCCACTGGAAAGAGGAATAAAGGGACTCATCCAGTGAAGAAAACTGAATCAAAAGTGGAAGAAAAGCACCCACCTCAGCACATGCTGCCAATTGCAAATAACAGAATGTCACGCCCTGCTTAGTGCCAGCTTGACATTATAAAGGGGATGACAACCTAAAAATCACTCAGGGAAGCAGTGGTTACCAAATTACAGAAATCTTTTCAAGTGAAACACATCAACTAATGTATGGTCTTTGATGTAAGTCCTGGGATTTTTTTTAAATGTACCCAGCGAAATTCTAGTTCACATTTCTATTTCCTGATGAAAGAAGCAAACCCTGCACTTCCAGTCTCCTCGTGGGCAGCAGCAAGATGTGTGAGCAAGGGGCAGCTGGATTCTGCAGCCCCTCTGGGAGAGCACCTGCAGATCCAGACAAGCCCTTGCACTTCCAACTGCTCCTGGTCTTGTCAGCCCTTTGAGCGTCTCTGCAAGGCCCCCCTTTGACACAGGTCTCTTCCAAGGCACAGAGAGTGGCACAGCACATTTAATGCCCAGCTGGATGTCCTGTGTGGTGACTGGCTCAGCCTGTGTGTTCTAAGCATGCTGCCCAGCCAGTTGTTACAGTGATGCAAGAGTATTTCTTCATTCTTTGCTCCAGCCATCTACACAAAGAGGGCCCAGCCAGTTATTTAAAAAGCAGATTTGACACCTATCATGTTCAGATAATGCCCTTCCTCTAGTGCTGCTAAAGGAAAACCCCAAACTTAATGGAGTCAGCAGGATTTTCCACCGACCTCAACCAGGGCTGGGATGCCCTCCTCAGAAGAAAACTTTGCAAAAACCAACCTGGAAGAGGAAAGCGTCCCCGAGGGAGTTGCTGAGGCAGAAGACAAAGTCCTTCTTGGGGTGCTCAGGCACGGCCTGCACGATGCTGTTCTCCACCCAGACTGCGTGCTTGGGGATGCTGTTGTGGTCGATGCCGGACCGGCCGTCGGTCTCGTAGAAGAACAACGTGCAGCCTGCAAGGGACAGCAAGCAGCACACTGAAAACTGAAATTGAAATTGAATTGAAAAATTAAAAAATGCAGCACATCTGCTGGTTTTAATGCCAAGCAGGCACACCACAAGCTGTAGGGCGCAGTGAGCCCTGGCCCAGGGCCGTTTTGCTCACCCAGAGTTTTGTTCTCCCTAGGATTGCCAAAACAGAAAGTTGTGGGCAGTAAAATACATTCTCAGATGAGAAACACCACAAGAAATCACAAATTTGGGGTCATCCATGGCCACCCCATCGCAGGCATGAGATCTTAGTCCCCCGAGGGTGACAACCAGCTGTGAGCCAGCCCTGGGAGCAGACAGGCCCCCGGGCATGGCCCAGCCTCAGCCTCTGCAGCTGCTGCTACAGTCCCTGCAAGGCAAAGATCAAGCCATTTAATTACTGGATGCAGACAGTAACTGGAATTAAAATGGGCTGGGATGAGCTGTGCTTGCTGAAAGACTGATGGATAAAAAAAACGTAGCTGGAGACAGCAAACAACCTGCCCGGTGTAACAAAATAATCTTTGCAATCCTCCCAAGGAAGGAAAATAAAGTTCAGAGCAAGGGTGCAATTTGAGACATTCCAAAAAGAAAAGGGTCTCCTCCTCTCCCACCTTCCCACACTGTCTCCAGTTGTTTGTAAGCCAGCACACAGTTGCTGTGTCACTGGAAAGGGATGCTCTGGTACCCAGCCCCTCAGAAAACAATTTGCAGCCAAACAATGGCAGCTGTTCACTTCAAAGCCTGGGTTAAACACTGCCAGCATCAAGGCACAGAAATACAAGGAGTTAACACTCCACTTGAGCCAAAGCACTTCAAAACAACATCACTCCCCTGCTCATCCTTCCCCTTTCTTCTCCCAGATGGCCCTTTGTTTGCCAGCTCCTCACAGCAAGACCTTCCTGCCCCCTCCCTCCCAGGAGATCAGGGCTGCCGCCGTCTCCTCTCCCATTTCCCCAGCCACCCCAAGGAAGAACTGGCTGGATACTTTGCTGCTGGTTTTCAAATAGTGCTGCAAATTAAAAACAAACAAGTGCTCTAGGAAGAGCTCTCTGTGGGGAGGACAGGGTTTGACCACACTGAGCCTTCTGGGTGACCCCACCTAGAGCAGGAGACACGGCTCTGCCTCTGCCGGCTCAGCAGAGGAGAGGGAGGCCAGCCCCAAAACTGTGGCTTCCCATTTCCCTGCTGATGAAGCACATGAAGATGAGTTTATGAACATGTGCCTAGCAGCAACCACAATAATCTGGGGAGAAGAGGGTCTGTGGCCCGGGCAGCCCAGGACGGAGGAGGGCAGCTGGATGCTGAGGGCTGCCCACCACGGGGTGGGTGACACAGCCAGAGCCACGTGTCAGTCTTGACCAACCACAGCTTCCTGCCCACCTGCAAACGTGCTGCAAGCCTGAGTATTCACACTCACAAAGGACTTCTCAGGGAAGGAGAGGTGTGGGAGGGATGCAGGGCGTGGCAGAGCCCCTGTGTGAACGGCAGCCACTGCCACCATCACCAGCCAACCACCATCGTGTGCCTGCAGTGGCACACAGGTGTACATTCAGATGCCAGCAAGCCAGGGACACAAGTCTCCAAGGGAATGCCCAGGGAAGCCTCCCTGGGTGCTGCCAGCAGGGCTCCAAGCAAGGTCCAAACCCCACTGCTGTGCCTTAGACTAAGCACGTGCCATCACCAAGCACATCCGCAACCACCACACAAAACCTCTGGAAAACAACAGGGCCACCTCCCCACACTTCACCTCAGTGATACTGATGTTCACAACAGCTTCTGTTACGAGTCCAGGCCCCTGGTTTGGCCATCCCGCAGGACACACCCAGTGTACTCACCTGGACACATCCCTGCCCGCTTTCCCCGTACCCTTCAGTGACACCCAGTGTGTCCACCTGGACACATCCCTGCCCGCTTTCCCCGTACCCTTCAGTGACACCCAGTGTGCCCACCTGGACACATCCCTGCCCGCTTTCCCTGTACCTTTCAGTGACACCCAGTGTGCTCACCTGGACACATCCCTGCCCGCTTTTCCCCGTACCTTTCAGTGACACCCAGTAGTGCTTCCACTTCCTGCGCGTGGCCGACTCCACCTTCTTGTTCTTCTTGTGCACCAGGAAGTTTTTGACGGCCAGGGCGCCGGCCTTGCGCACGGTGCCCTGCGCGGCCGTCAGCAGGATGTCGGACTGCCCGGGGGAGCTGAGGGTGCCGCTGCTCTGCTCGTCGCTCAGGGCCGAGCCCGCCTCCTCCGGGGGCTCGCTGTTGGCCGTGCTCATCTCCAGCTCGCGGCGGAAGTTCTCGTAGACGCCCTGGCGCAGCCCATCGCCCGCCGAGCTGCTGCCGCTGTCGCTGCCCACGAAGGCGCGGCCGGCCGGCGGCGAGTAGCTGGCCGTGGTGGCGTTGGAGCGCCGCGACAGCAGCTCCGTGTCGGTGGCTGCGCCCTCGATGCCGCTGTCGGTGAACTCGCTGCCCTCACCCGCGTTGACGTCCTGGGTTGGGAGAGAGGGACACGGGGTGAGGGGAGAGCGCCGCGGTTCTCGGCGCCCTCCGGTTTTTCTAGCAATGGAAATCCTCCATCTCTTCTCCTCCCTAACTGGAGGAGAAGGTGGGGTGGCGACCAACAGGCACCCCGGCTGTGCTGAGGCAGCAAAGAGCTCTCCACCTTGGAGAGAAGGGTGAAGCTGTCCCATGCATTTCCCTGCAGCTTCGTGGGGACGGCTGCATTTTCAGCATTTAACACCTCACAGCTCCAGGGTTGTGCTCTCCCGACTGCTGCAGGAGTCCCTGTGGGTCCACACTTTGCCTTTGGGGCATCTCAGGCAAGGTTCCTTCCTTCTGGAGACAAACAACGGGAGGAAAAGGTGGGGTCGAGGCAGAGCTTCCAGCATAGGTTAGGAAAGACCAGTCACACACGCACCGCTCCAGGTGGTGCCTCCACGCCTTGGCAATTTGGAATATAAGATGCAGCATCATCTGTTTACATTAAGCCAAGTTAACAGTGCTAAAGGTTTTGCAAAAGGAGAACATATGGTAGCAAAAACTGGCAGTGTCGAGAAAAGCAGCGCCCAACCTACGTGTTTTGAGGAGAAAACATTGATATTGTGCATTCACACCTACGGCTGAAGATACATTTCAGACACCCCAAGGCTGACCTTTGAAAATTATGTAACCAGAAAGGTTCTTATTATTTTTTTCCTCTTGACAGGTTAATGTGGTTAAGATTATTTCTGTTCTCATCACAAACTGTAATGATGGGCCATGTGATATTCCCCACCAAATCCCACAGACCCTCCCTGCTCCCCAAGAACTTGCAGTGTGCAAGGATCAGAGGAGACAAGAACACAGCCACTTTGAACAAGACAGGAGAAAACCCCACTGGATTGATGTTTTGAAGGCTGTGACTCAACCTGCCCCCTGCTACAAGGCTAATTCCCCCAGGGGGATACCCACCACCACCTCAGTATCTACAGGCACCTGTGGCAGATTTTGGAGGACAAAAGAAGGCCAAACCCTGTAAAGGGAAACAAACATTTTAGGTACTAGAGCGAAGAGGATGCAAAGAAGTGAGAAATATGGCCAAAAACAAAAGGAATTTTGACCTCTACCTCTCCTGCAAGAGCAGCTAGCTCTTGATTCACAAGTTTAAAAAAGAAAAAAAAAAAAAAAGAGATGAGCCTCTGAGAAGAGGTAGCAGAATGGAGTATTTATTTTGAGAGAAAACAAGCTTCCAGATGTTGGCTCAAGCACCAGCTTTCTTTGTATCCAAGAGCAGCTCCGTGGAAACAAAGAAACCCTCCATCAGCTCTGTGTGAACCCATCCTCCTGTGGAGCAAGCGCTGGACTCGGAGAGCTTAGGGGCAGGGGAAGGGCTGAGTAACTTCTAAGGCATTAATTTGCAATGGATGGGCCCGTCCTTTATAAACACCGCTTCCCAAGGGACACTTGGAGTCCAGCTGGAAGAATAAGCACTTCCTTCCCTGCCCAATGAGCACAGCTCTGCTGGTCCATCTGGTTACTTAATGCAGCACACAGAGACAGACAGGCTGCTCGGGCCGGGCCGAGGCTGCTCTGCTCCTCCACGTGTGAATGAGCTGTGCAGCGTTTCCTGGAAGTACAGCCCCGTCCCCACCCGGAGCAGCTCTCACAGCCACCCAGGGATCTTGCTCTTCCAACACGCTTGGTTTTGGGGAGCCAAGCACTCGTTCTGTGCACGGGGGAAGCGGTGCTGCCCCTAGACCCGAGTTTACAAAACCCTCAAAGCCACAAAGCCAGGCTTTGCAGGGTGCCCTGCACAGCCGGGTGGTGCAGTCCCCTCGGCCAGCACTGCCCGCAGGGGAGCCCCGGGTGCCAGGGCTGCTCCCAGCTGTGCCCAGGGCACTGCCCCTCTGCCAGCACAGCCATGGACACCTGCAGGCAGGGCTGAACCCAACCCCTGCCAGCACAGGGATCAGCATTCCCACAGCATCACTGCCTCCTGGGCCCTGCTTCAGCCCCACCTTCACACTGACAGCCAACAGGTTCAGACTGCGTACAGGGAGGGAATTCCTCCCTGGGAGGGGGGAGGTGCTGGCACAGGGTGCCCAGAGAAGCTGTGGCTGCCCCTGGAAGTGTCCAAGGCCAGGCTGGACGAGGTCTGGAGCAACCTGGGATAGTAGAAGGTGTCCCTGTCCATGGCAGGGGGTGGCACTGGATGAACTTTAAGGTTCCTTCCACCTGAACAATTCTGCGATTCCATGATTCTACGCTCTACAAAAAGTACACAGTCAGTTCCAAAATCTTACCCAATGTAACTTTTAGGAAGCTTATCTCATGCTCCAGTTAAAATGAGTTGATTTAAGAAAACAAAGAACTACTAGAACAGACCACCAGCATGAGGGAGATAGCATTTGTAAGGCTACACAGCCTTTTCAGGTGACCTTGCTGAGACATTGTTTCAACTGCCTCAGTTTCCCTGTCAAAAAATGGGGCTTATACTCTGTAACTAATATATGAGCAGATCAGTTCATACAAAGAGATAATTTATAAAAAAATCTGAGGGATGGAGAACTCAGAGTAAACATATTTGCTACACTTGCTCATAAGGTTAAACTGTAGCATATTTTGCAAAGATCTCTACAATCTTTACCACCACGCAAGTGATAGGCTGGACTGGCCAAAAGATCTTTTCAGTGTCATGCTACAGCCCTACTCCTAATCTCCCTCTGCTCCCTGCACTCCCTTTCCCACTCCCAAGCACCCCTTATCAAAGCCTTGTGGGCGGCCCATCCAAGGCCTTTGGAAGAAGGAGGGTCTGAGCAGACAGAGGTGGGAGCAGCTCTGGAGCTGCCAGGATCGTTCTGCTCCCGAGTTATGGGACGTGGCATCGAGGGACCCATGAGGAGATCAGTGCCAGGCCCAGGAGGGTTCAGGGCACTCACTGCACAGGTCTCTGCTTCCCATTCCTGCTGCAATGTCAGCTCCTTCCCATCTGAGGGGAGGGAAAGCCCCGGGAGCCTCGCAGTGCCGAGCTGCACGCACTCAGCCGAGTGTGGGCTCCGCACAAAACACAGAATTTTAACGCCCTGATCCCAGAGAAACCTGCTGTGGCTGAGGGCAAACAGTCCCAGGCCAGGCACAACCCATAGCAGGGTTTGGTGAACAAGTTTCACTGAAGACCACTCCGTGGAAAGCAGGGAGAAAGGCACTTGAGGGAGGGAATTCAGCGGGCTCTGGGATTGTGCTGGGATGGGGAGATGTGGGGAGCAGCAGCAGAGCTGCCCCCAGCACCTGGGATGCCTGGCACTGCTGGAGGGCTTGGAGGAACAGCACCATTCCTTACACTGGAGCTGCCCGGGGGTTATGGAAGGAGGCTCAGCAGACAGCCCTGAGGGGAAAAAGGAGGGAGAGCTGGAATGCCCAGTGTCACCACAGAGCTCCTGGAATGAGGACTTCGGGGTTGAATGGTGCCATTGTCACCGACAAGGCCAGGGCAGCCCTACGAGGAGCCCAGGGCAATGAAGTGGAATGAGTTAGCACAGCCCCACCAAGGGCAGAGAGCAATTTACCTGCTGGACCAACTGGGTAAAGTGCTACTGCAAGCATTAGCAACCCACTTAAATATAGGGGTTTTGCTGCACATGATCACTGGGTTCCAGGCAAAACAAGCAAAACAAGGCAGTGGGGAACAGAACTGAAATGCAAAAGCTACATCAGGCTAATGTACCTGGTGCTGCATATGCTCACGTGGTACTCACACCTCTGTGTGTCTGCTGCAGCCACATCTGTTAAATCACTCTTGCCAAACTTGAAAGATAAACAGAAAAAAACCCATTTGCTTTAGGAAAAATTCATTCTATGAAATTCTGCATCCAGCTAGCAAAAATCAGGGGGAGGAGTTTTGGGACAGGTTCCAAGTGTGCCCATGTAGAACGTACCTGGTACTGGCCTCTAATGGAAGAAAGCACAGGATGGGACAAGCCTTGCCCAGCTCTGGCTCATGACTGGGCACACTCAGAGTGCCTGCAAGAGCTGCACTTCCCACCACCAGCCCCGCCACAGACATTGGGACAGGCCTTGGTGAATGTCCTTCTCCTGCCCCACCGACAGCACTGATTCATGGGCACTTGGGGGCTGGTTTAGTAGGAAAAAATCTTACCTCCATAAATATAAACAGTTCCTCATGGTTAAAACTCCTTTCTAAATGAACCCGTTACATTGAAAGTACAGCTGAGTGGGGGGTTTCCTCGGAAGGGGCTCCCTCCAAGCCAATGCAGATCCTTTGTTGCCTGTCCTGTTGAGCAACAGAGCAATCAGATGCTCACACTCAGCAAGAGGGATTGCACACAACCTGTCTGGCTGCTCCTGAGGCAAGCACCACAGAATACATTTCAAATGGGCCAGCAGCCTGATGGTTTGCATGCGTTTATCTGACTGGTGCCCCTTTGAAGCTCCTGTGTGGAAGAAGATTGGCCCGATAAGCATTTTTCCTTTCCTTTCAGTCCTGACTCTGTCATCATTTGATGGTCAAGGTATGGCTGCAAATCCAAATTGAATCCTTTCTCCACAGTCACTTCGAGGATCAGAGATAAATCATACCCAGCAATTGAAACCTGAGTGGGAGAAATTATTTGATTCCTACTTCAGTGTACTCACAGCAGCTCTTGAGACACCTGAAAGAGTCAAAATTCTTAAGAAATTAAATTTAGGAAAAAAAAAAACAAAACAAACCAACAAAACAAACGCTTGCATGTGTCATTAAAGCTGCTCAGGGTAGTTTAACAGGCAAGCAGGTTTGGGTCATGGTTCTCTGAAATCAAATTTGCCCCTGACAAAAAGGGACTAGCCCAGACCTCCGGATACTTCTCCTGGCAATGAACTCCAGTCCTGTTATGAAAGGATGAACCACAGCCACAGGTGCCTGGGCAATAACCCCTGGGAAGCAACCCCAGGGATCTGCAGGCAGCTCCCACGGGCTGCTACCTCACTCTTACCCTTCTGTCACCTCAGCTGCAGGCAGGGAGCCTTGGGAGCAGTTTGGGCTCACTGATTCCCCAGATGTTTTCCAGCCAGTGTGTGGCGGGCCCTTGCAGAGAGATCATCCCTGTGCTTCCCCAAGGAACCTGACATCCTTTCCTTAGAAGTCCTAAAGGCAAATCATGGACAGGGTAAGTACAGCCCTGGAGCTGTGAGACACAAAATGTTGGAAATTAAATCCTCCTCAGCAGCTCCTCCCTGGCTCTAGCACTGACTTTTGAGGGGTGCTAAAGTCCCTAATTCCACGAAGGAGAATCCAGCCCATATCCAGTAAAACCTCTTGCAGTGTGGTCCCTGCCTGCAGCTCCTGACACCTGCACAGATCCAGGGAGAGGCCCCACTTTCCATTCCCTCAGTTCTCGGGTGCTCCAGTGCTTAATGCCTCTGATCCCAAAGGATGCACTGAGGGAACCCCAAATTTAGCCTGCTTTCATCCCAGTGGACCACCCAGCTGAAGGAAGTTTCTAGAGGAGCTGAGTTAACCATAAACTAATAAAAGCAGCTGAACTGTGCTCGTGTTAAACCAAGGGCAACGTGCCATCAGAATCCTCCCAGTTAAATTAAAATACAGGGTTGGGTTACTTTTTGTTTGCTGAAGCCAAGAAGAGGCAATTATTTCCTGAGAAATGCAATCCAGAGGGTAGAAATGGGGGACAGCCGCTCCAACAGCAGCTGGAAATCCAAACACATCATCTGGGAGGAGTTCACCTGAACAGCCACCCAGCTTAAGGAAGCAGGGAAATGCCTGTCATCAGGGATGATAACCAGGCACAGCATCACAGGCTGAAGCTCTCTGAAAAGGAACATTTCAATGGAGCACTTCACTGGAAAGGGGCACTCCTGGAAATTGCATCCATGTAAGCAAGCACAGCCCAGCAAACAAGCAGCTGGGGCAACCTGTCTGTGCTTTTTAAGTGCAAAATACTTGGGACTAAAACCATGCAGCGTGTATAGCTTTACAGAGAATACAACTATTGCCAGTGTTGTTATACACACTTCAGATGTATAAATGAGAAAGTCCTACTGTTTAAAACAACATGCCTGAGTGGAGCTAGATCAAATATCAGGACTGGTGATTTGCTTTCCCTTGGCCTCTGGCCGAGAGCTAAGCAAGAAAAACAAATTAAGATCTTTGAAAGAGTATCAAAATATTTGCCAGTGAAGACCAAAACAGCAATTTTCACATGCTCCTTTCCCTGACAATACTGGGGCAGAGCTGTGTGCTCTGAAGGGAGTGACTATTTGCTTTGAACTATCCCGACTAAGAAATACCTGACCTAATCTCCTCCATCTGGGTGACAGGGCAGGAAAGACCTCTGAGTCTGGGTCTGGAGCTCTCTATTCCAGCCTTCCCCACTGAATCCACTTCCAGTCAGCCAGGCTATAAACAGCTCGTTTGGTCCAGACATCCAAGGTGTCTGGTCATTCCAAGCTGCCATGCCAGGACCCAAGATGTGGATTCTCAAGCAGTTTGCCCAGGTGCAGGTCTGGGCTGCCACAAAAACGAGTGCTTTCTGTTTCCCCCACCCTTTCCTTGCCCTCCCTGCCCTGGGGCTGAAGGCAGAGATATTTGGGTCATGGGGGTGGTTTGCCTGGAGGCTCAGCAGTGTGACCAGCTGACCACTGCTCCTCAGTGGGATCCAGCCTCAGGAGCCAAACGGCCCCATTCCCAGCTTTTGGGAATTTGGAACATGGCTCAGGCCACATCTGAGACCCTGGGAACAACCTCTGTCTGAAAGGGATTGGGTGAACAGGGGCTGGAATCAGTGCAGCTGCCAACCAGTAACACCCTGCACTCAGCTACTCACTAACCTGTGTGCCAGCAATTGTCACGGAATGTTGCCAACTCTGCCTTTATTTCCTCCTTCGATTCCATCTGCAGCCAAAGAGCTCAGATTAAAGGCCCGTGTCCATCTGATTTGGAATCACACCTAGGCTGGGAACAGCCACGTGTTCCAGACTACAGGCAGAACTCCTTTGGAGGAGCAGAGCTTCAGCTGCTGGTGATGCTCTGCCTGGAAAAGCCATGGCTGAGGAGGGCTGAAAGAACAGGCTGGAAGGCCACAAGTGCTCTGCAGAGAGTGAACAGGATGCAGGGGAAGCCAGAAGCAGAAAATTATTTCAGAAAAGAGAATCCACGGGGGACAGCTCAACCCCAGAGCCTTGGATGCATTCCTTGCACAGGAAGACTCCAAGCTCTAACCTGCTGGCTTTGGAAAAAAATGCCCTGAAGGAAAATTCACCCCATAGTCTCTCTCTTTCTCTTCCTGAGCAGTTGGTATGAGGGGAACAAGGTACTGGGCTGGATGGTGCTTCCATGGGACTGACCCAGAGCACTCCCTTTCCATTTTGGGGTTATGTCCCCTAAGCCACAAAAAGATTTTGTGAAAAAGTTATACACAACTTGAAACCAAGTATCAGCTCTCTGGAGTTTAGCCATCCTACAGAACATAATGGAACGCTATAGCCAGTTACAAAATTCCCTGAGATAGTAAAAAAATAAAATCAACTGGAAAGATTGTCTAATTTTAGACTGGTTTCTCTGTACGTCCTGATCTAATTCCCACAAAACCCTTCGGTTTCATCTCTTGCATATTCCGCAAAAATTTTTATGTAGGATTTTTTTTTTTTTTTTCTTTTAAGGTTTGAGATCCCAAATTCCTGCAGGCTACCTAGAGAGGCCTAAAAATAGTAATAAATTTGAAAATTGGACAAAAGGGGATTTAACACGCCAAGGACGTGGCCTGGGGCTGGCGCTGAAGCCGGCTCAGCTTCCAAGGGAGTCAGGCAGGACATTTGCTTCTTTCCCCCCACTCAGCTTCACAAGGAATATGGAATAAGGAGGTGGCAAGTCATGCTCGGAAGGGGCACAAAACCACATCTCAAAGTTTTCATCCCTTAATTCACAGAAGGGTTGGGTTGGAACTTAAATCTCATCTTGTTCCACCCCCTGCCACGGGCAGGGACCCCTTCCACTGTTCCAGGCTGCTCCAAGCTCCAATGTCCAACCTGGCCTTGAATATTTCCAGGGATCCAGGGGCAGCCACAGCTGCTCTGGCAAATTCCCTCCTTGAAAGGTCAACTGGGGCTCATAACAGCAGGCGAGCATGGGGTACATTTGTCCCTGAGCCTCTACCAGGAGAAGGAGCAGGAGGGAGTCTCCTGCAGGCAGATGTTTAGCTGCCACAGGACACAACAGGGCTGCTAAACAAAACCTGGATCCCACAAAACAGGCTGTGGGATCCCGGGGATCTCACAACCCACAGTCGGAACAAGCTGTATCCAACCGGTGCTTTCTCCCTTCCAGGAAAAACGGGTGCAAATGTCAGCCAATTAAACCCTCTCCACCTACACCACATCAGTTCCAAAGTCACACACGGTGCCAGCAGAGCTCTCCGGGAAGCCTCGCTCGGCAGAGCTGAGCCCTTCATGGCACAATGCTGGGAAGAGCAGAACTGCTGCGTGGGTGCCCCAGAGCCACCCCGTGAGCAATAATCACTTGGTTGCACATTGAATGCAATCGTGTCTCCATGGGAAAAAGCTCCCCTCAATTAGTGGAGGGTGACTCCCACGGTTCAATTGAAGGTTTAAATTGGGACAGGGAGAGATTTTCTTCCCTGGTTTTGGCGTGCCGGTGTTTTTCCCTTTAATGTAAACCATGTACTCTGCAGAGAACCCATGGAATAAGGCACTGGAGCAAAACGTGTGCAGCCATGATCCCGGCACCTTCTTTCTGGGATGCATTTTTCCAGGAGCACTGCTCATCACAGCCCAGAAAGTAGAGCTAGTGACAACCTGCAGTAAATGCAACTTACAGAAACCACAAATGCAGCTGAGCATGCAGTGGAACGATGGCTGGATTCGGGAGCCAAACACCAGGGCACCAGGCCATCGCTGTGGCCTCAGACTCACCCTTCTGGGAGTGACCTCTTAGGAACTAAACTAGTCAAAAGTCACCCACCAGTGATCATCAGACCCTTCCAGGGCAGCTGAGACTACAGAAACAGATAGATATCCTAGATACAGATGTCCAGAAAATGGAAAAAAACCCCACACCACTGTCAAACACAACCCCAAAGCCTTGTGAGGACTAACAACAGGGATCTGGGCAGAAACTTCACTCCTGGCTAGGAGAATCCATTAGGTGACTCCACGGAGCAGTGACACCTCACTGACCCAGAGGGAAAACTGCGTCCAACACCCCATTACACTTGGCCCTGGGTCACCTTTGTGTGGTGCCCTCATGGCCCTAAGCTGTAACAATTATTCTGCGGGATTGGGACGGGGGAAGCAGTGTAAAAGGCTGGACAAAACACAAATTTATAGCAGGAAGCATTTTCCAGCACATGGCAGGCTCTGCGGCAAGGGGGTCACCAAGAGTACAAAGATAAAAGTGTTGAAAGACTGGGAGGGCAGGGGGAAACAAAACTGCCCAAAAGGTGCCCAATGTCACCTGGCACAGCGCCTACGAGCACAGCAAGAGCAGGGCAGTGACACAGCCTCAGCTCCACACCTCAGCTCCCAGCACACTCCACATCAGCAGCGTGGAGGAAAGAGGAGCAAAGTGTGAGATGAGACACTGCTGACTGGGGACCTGGTCCAGACACAGACTGGCCACTTCCCTCCCGTCACCACATCCAAAGCCACCTCATCAGGCTCACCAAGGAACTCCTTTCACTTTGTGTGCAAATCTGGACTTCATTTCTGCCTTTTTAAGCACATAATGGCAGTCATTTCCCTAAGCTTGCCCAGGCTAGGCTGGGGCTGACATGACTTCATTTCTGACAACTATCTTATACTTACAGGATGCTGCTGGGATTAAAGACTTGGGAGGAGAAATTTTGACCTTTGCAAAGCTTTAATTTTGTTGAATTTATCCATGGTAATAATCACTGCTAAGACTCCTTACAGCCATCATCTCCAGTCTCGGGAGATACATGTAGTGAAACCAGCCCCATGAAATAATTTCCCTGGGTATGGCTGAGGCCTCACAAAATACTACTTAAATTCCAGACTTTCACTACATGCCTCAGAGGAATCTTCTGAATGCCAGCATAGGCACCAGGAAGAAAAACAAATGCTTGGCTGTTCACCACCGACTCTATTCTCTTTTTCCTTAAATACACTCGAAAGCAGGCTGCAGGCAGCAGTTGCACCCAACAATCTTTAGGAAAGCTGTCAGGTGCAAGGCTGCCAAAACCCATCTATTATATTTTTTTTCTTTTTGCTGGTTGTTGTTCCCTAGGTTTTTATCCTGCACAGGAGCACCAAAGGCTTTTCACCTCCGAGAGCAAAGAGCTGATTCTGAAGAACAAAGCTGCTGTTGTGGGACAAAGTTGAAGCATCTGTTTCAGCACGTCAGTTTTATATTTAGCAGCAGCCCATCTCCACAGATCAAGCACAGCCAGGGAGCCCCTGAGCAGCTCCCAGGAGTCAGGATAGGGGGGCACAGGCTCCTGGAGGAGCCACGTTTCTGAGCCATTTCCAGAGAATGGCGCACGTAAAATGCGCCACTGCCAGCTCTTCCGCCAGGCAGCTGGACCTCTGCTCCCCTCAGAAGATCCAAATGAACTCAAACAGAGCACAAGCTGCCCACAAAGGGTGTGCCAGGCACGACTGGGAGAGGAGGGCAGGGTTTGGAGCTCCTTCCTGCCCCTCTCTACAAGTAACCTGCCACCGAACTGCCAGCAGAACCAGTGCCTCCAGCCTAAGGCAGGAACTCCATCAGGCAGGACAGGGAGAAGCAGGGCAACATGTAGGAAAGCCCCACGATCACAGGCCTGGTGTCTGGAGTGCAGGAGGGGCACCTGACAGCAAAGCCCCTCCTGACTCTGAGCTGTCCCTGGCTCAGAGAAGCAGCATCTTCTCCACACATCTCCGTGCCCCACCATTTCCCAGTTTACAGCAGGCCTGGCAGTGCCAGGGCTGTTCAAGGGAGATGTTTTGCACAGACACGAACCTCGGCTAATTACAAGAGTGAAATTTCAGCCCAGTGAGCGCTGAGCACAGAGGGGAAACACTGACAGGCTTTTTTTTCTTTGCCTCCAGCCACGAGTGCAGGCAAGGGAGGGTGACAAGGTGGGGAAGGGAGAAGTGGGGACACAGTTCTGCAGAGGAGTGATCAGTTTTGGCAGCTACCCTGGGAAAAAAGGAACCGTCAGCACTGCAAAACACGCAGGGGAATCTTTTGCTGGCAAATGCAGATTTCCCTCTCTCAGAGGCAGTGAAGAGTGGAGAAGGTCCAAGGAGAGCTGCAGATAAAGAAGGGACAGTGATGGAATCGAGCCAGCTCTAGAGACTGGCTGGTTCAGCTCTCTCCTGGAAACAGCTCTCTGCTTGGAAAAGGGGGTGTTGAAGGAAAACACAGCCTGGGAGAACCTGGAAAACCTTTGCCTACAGACCCATCCCAGCAAATGCCAAATCACAGGAGAAAACTGCCTTACCTGGGTGGTTTTCGCCCTCCTGCCTTGCATGCTGCTGCTATGGCTCATCTGGGGGTTGGTGGCCCCCTCGGAAAGGCAATGGGACTTTCTGCAGGGGAGCGTGTTGTAGTTACTGTAGGAGGCAGGCGCGTCCTCGGCGGTGACCGAGGCCATCTTATGGCTCCCCAGCTCCGGCAGGTCGGACGCCAGGTTCCGGCAGTACCCTCCGAAGGCGTTTCGGGGGCCCCCGTTGACGGCGGCGCCGGGCGTTTTGGGGGAGTACAAGTCACTCATGGAGTTGGCCCGCTGGCAGGCGGCCAGGGGCTGGGGGCTGCCGCCGGCCTCCGGGCCCTGGGCGGCCTCGGCGTCCTTCTCCTCGGCCAGGCCCAGGATCTCCTCGTTGCTGGTCAGGTGCTCCTGGCTGAGGTCGGAGAGCGAGAACTCCAGGCTGTCCTCGCGCCAGATGTCGGCCGACTTGGAGCGCTTCTTCTTGAAGCCGGCCGCGTCCACGAAGGCGCTGCCGTTGGCGGCGTAGCGCAGCGCCCGCCCGTCGCCCTCGGCCAGGAAGGGCGGCTCGTCCCCGTAGAGCCGGCTCTCCTCCGAGTCGGGCATGCTGTGCACGGAGGCGGCCGTCAGCACCGTGCTGCTGTCCACGCTGGGCGTCACCGACGAGTCCGTGTGGTAGGACACGGGCCGCAGCCCCACGTCCACGCGCTCCACCCACATGGCGCTGCCGAAGTCCTCCAGGGCGGCCTCGGCGGCGAAGGGCTCCAGGCCGTTCTCGGCCAGCGACTGCGGGATGCTGGGCGTGCTGCTGGAGCGCGTGCTCACCTCGGAGCTGCGGTGGATGATCTTGCCCGACGAGGCGTGGCGCGCGCGGCGCGAGGCCTTGCCCGAGAGGCGCAGCGAGCGCGACGTGTGCTTGCGGCCCAGCCCCGGCTGCTTGTCCCCGTAGAAGGCGTGCTCCACGCTCTGGCTCTCGGCGTTCCCCATGGCGTCACGGTCTGCGAGGGACACAGAGGGCACCGTTAGGGGAGGCGGGCACCCCGCTACGTCCACAGCTGCTTTTTTTTTTTTAATTTAATTAATCGCTGAACCCTGTCCCCCAAAAGCTGCGCCGTAACTGCAGCGATAACCCCACAGAATTCATTACGGCAGTACCGGCGGACTCGGAAACAGAATTAAACCAGAATGTAGCAAACAGCCAGACAGCTCTGCCGGAGCAAACAAGGAGAGCACAAGAGGGGAGGACTGAGCCCTGGAGCTCGGTGCGAACTGGAACCAGTTTAGCACCGTGGTGGTGCCATCTCAGCCCTGCGCACGTTCACCTGACTCCCAGCATCAGCGACCAACTCAAAAAACCCGCAGCTCTTTTTTATCTGCAGGTAACAGATGCTGAAAAGTAGGGGGACGTACACCTTTAGCTGAGATTTCACCTTGTTTTTTGTTGTTTTTTTTTAGCCAGGAACTGCAAAGTGAAGCACCAAATAGCAAAGCACAAATCCACCTGTTTGGCAGTGAGCTAATGACAGGTTTGATTTCTGGAACAAAAAAACTGTGCAGCGTTAAGCAGGTACGGAGAGCCCCACACAAGAAAGCCATATTATGAAAAATAAATTAGCATGAGTGACTCAGACTACACAAAAATAACCTCTCCTTCCCACTCCCTCTGAAGCAGATAAGCAGATCTGAGCTCTTTGATCTGAGCTGGAACGCAGGGACGGGGTTTCTGTCCCCAGCCCCAGCCTCCTGCATTATTCAGCTGTGCACGTCCCGCCGTGGAACAGGTTTCCCATCCAGGAGGTGGGAGTGATGATCTGATTCAACCTTGGAAAACACTTTGAGGTCTGTGAGCTCACTCAACAAATGTCAGAAATATTTTATCAGTAGCATTGGGTCCTTCCTTCTGGCCTGACGGCAAGAAGAATTGGAAAAGTAAATGCCAAATTTCAAAATAAAACAGGAGATCCCGAATTACACACAAGACAATTACATAGAGAGAAATAGTCCATCACTCTTGAAAAGAAATTCCAAGAGAAAATTTCTTTGTTTTGAGGTATTTCCATTAGTTTTGGTTGAAAATAAAAAAGCTGCCTTGACAGTAGAATAATCTGGAGTTTTTAATTTCTTGGGGCCATTTCCTCTGCTTTGCCAGGATGTCGGTGGGTGCTGAACCAGATGCTAACAGAATGAATGCAACCATGTATTTTCCCTCACTATCTATTTACACACAATTGCTGCTGCACAGAACTGAATTAGCCCTACACAAACACCTGGGAAGGGAGGAACTGATGGCACTGAACAACGGGACAGCACAGCAGAACTGAACTCTTCTTCAGTGACACTTCTGACCACGGCAAGAGAACTGTGCCTCTGCTCCTCTACCCAGCAAAGCTGCTCATGGCTGAGCCTGAGAGTCTGTTCAGTGCTGGAGCAATGGACAACACCATAAATATTAGGGCATTTCTGCACTGAACATAAATACAACTGCACGTGAAGTAAACTGCAGCAGGAAACGCCCTACATCTACTGAAACGAATGACAGAACTCCCTTTGGCTGCCACGACTTGTTTAGAAAAATAAATGCACCGAAGAAAGGGCAGGTTTAAATCTTAAAACAGAAAAATAAAATGACAGCTTTATCAATCTCTGGACAAGGGTATATTATCTCCTGAGAGCTACAGCCTGAAAAACAACCAGCCTGCCTTTGCCTATAGAACATTTTAAAGCACAAAATCTGCATCTTTTCTTCTGCACATATCTAAAACCAGACCTCAGTGCTTCCACCCTGCAGCAGAAACCCTCTCAGGACAATGCTTTTGCAGCCTTGGTTCTTGCTGACCACACTTCCATCCGGCGGGATTTTCACTGGCTGCACATTTCCCGGCAGAGCCTGCACCATTCATCCCCAGTCTCCAGCTCTCCATCCCATCCCCAGCCATCCCTTCTCATCCTGGGGAGAATGAACAGTTTTAAAAGTCCTCTTGAAACCTGGAATGGTTCTTTACCTTCTGACCACACCAGGTAAGATTAATCCAAGTCAGAACAGCAACAGGACCCCAAATGGGCTTGGTGAGGGAAGGAGCTGCAGCTCAGGCTGCATCCCGTGAGGAAATAACACTCTCCTGGAAGGAGGGAAGCCTTCACTTCACAGAAGGAATGTTCAGGGAGTGATTTCACACAATGAAGTATGTGCTAGAGACTGGCAAGAAGTGTCAGACTTCAAAGCAAAGAGCTGACCTTTTTTTAATTCCTGTGGATTGGCGCTTTGGGTGAGGACATTTGCAAATCCACAGAGGGCTATCAGTGAGCCCATACCTCACTCCTGCACCCTGGAAAGGCCCTGCCTAACCCCACTGAATTCCCACCGGCTGCAAGGTTGCGGGGAAAGCTGCCCAGAGGGTGCAAGAGGGCTGCAGGCAGTGCAGCTGCAGCCATGCAAGACAGTGCCATCCCCCAAGTTCGTCACCATCTCCCCTGGGAGATGGCAGAACACAGCTTGGGTGGGACAGTCAGCCCCACCGGGTCAACCTGAGGGGGGTCCTCTGAAAGGGACCCCCATCCTACCTTCTCATCCCCATTTCTGCCTCCCTTCTGCACTGCTGGCTGAGCATTTCCACCGGTTACCCTGAACCAAATTGAGTGCTCGTGCAGCAGAGTCCACTGAAACAGCAGAAAATAAATCCGGGGGGGAAAAGAAAAAAAGCACAAAAAGAAGAGCTTATTAGTTAGTTTTTGCTGAGATAGCGAGCTGGCCTGGCACGTGCCAGATGCAGCACAAGGGTGCCTGTCCAGGGACACAGAGGGGACAGGACGGGACGATGCGTCTGTAGGGTGAGGCAGCAGCCAGGAGGAGGGACAGTGAGTGACACCTCCTCATTTTTTGGCAGCGGGGAGCTGTGAGGTGAGCTCAGGCAGATGTTGAAAGGCAGCCCTGAGAGGGGAACTGGCACTGCTATAGAGGCCAGCATCCTCATCGAGTGAGAGGGAACAAAGCTGGCCAGGGGAGGGGAGCCCCAGCCTCCCCCTCCCACGGGCCACAGCAGACACCCTGGGGCAACAGCGTTTCAAACTACTCGGCTACGACTGCCAGATGCTGCCTGTCTGTGGCTTAACTGCATTTAGCACACTCAATGAAAAAAATCTGTATCAAATTAAGAAAATGAGTAATGTTAATGGGAGCTGCACGCAAGTGCTGGAAGGACAAAGGCTCCCCTTGTTAGCTGGGGCCGCCAAACGCAAAGGCCACCATTAAAGAGCCATCAAGGTACCACCAGGGTATGGCACAGATCGAGTGTGACACATCTCCAGGCTTTGGACAGGTCTGTGGTGGTGTCGGGAGCCTGCTGCGAATTACCCCGAGCCTCGCAGAGATCGGCGCTGCGAGCGCAACCGGCTGGACGCTTTTCAGCAGAAAACGTTGATTCATCAGAACCCGGACTTTTTGTGGGAATACAGGGCCTCTGACGAAATCTCTGTCTCTCTGGGAGGGAGAGGTTTGAAAAGCACAGCAGGGAGAGAGGCACGTCTCCTGGAAGAGGCACCGGCGCCCTGACTCGGGCGCTCGCCGAAGACGCCAAGGATCCAGATCCGTATCTGCAGCCCAAGCCAGGCAAATGAGGGGTGGCAACTTCTGCCTCCACATCCTCAGAGGTGGCCTGACCATCCAGGCTGGGAAAGGGCTGTCTCTCCCAGAAAACCTGTTCACTCCTCGTTCAGTGCAGGAAAAATGTCAGAATTGTGGTGACTTCAAGAAAGTCACCTCTAGGCCCAGCTCGCACATCAAGAGAAGGGACAGGGGGTTGAGATAGGTTTTTTGAAAGCTCCAACTTCAGACTGACATCACGATTAGGCTGCCAGCAGGGAGAACACAAATTTTTCAGGAAAGCTTTGGAAAAACGGTGTTCCCTACACTGGGTATACTGGAAAAGCAGACTGACCTCGAGCTGAACTGCTGAGGTTTTGCTGGATGACTCTTCCATGAAAGGACTACACATAAATTATACCACATTCTAGATGACCACTGATGATGGCCCACTCAGAGAACATAATTCCCTTTAAAAACAGTAATTTTCCCTCTTCTTCCCCTACCCCAACATTAAATTATTTCTTAAAATAATTACAAAACCAGAATACTCATTTCAATTAAACCTACGTTACTAGCTCTTAAACCTGCAAAAGGCTGGACACCACTAGTTTCCAGAAGCGTATCTGAAAAATACTAAATTTCCAACCAAATTTGAAGCACCTCTACAAGACAACAGATTGCAAATTTAAAATTAGATTCTAGTGGGAGGCCCTGGTGACAAATCTGTATTTTTCTCCTGGAGCGTAGCTCGAAGGCTGTGAGAACCAGAACAATGATCAAATCCACAGCGGGCAGTGAGCCTACAGAAATAAAACTTCTGCTAAAATCTGCCAGCCAACAACAAAGATTTTTACTGAACTCACCAGAACCACATAGAAAAATGTACAAGACTAATAACCAAGTGTGAACACACACATTTTATTGTTATTAAAATGTGCTTTTTCAAAAGGGCAATAGAGAGGCTGAAATTCCACAGAAAGCCTTTGAGTTTCTCAGAAACTCCAGCAGCGTATTTCATTGTTTTCACATCAGAACCTCTTAACCAGCCACTTCTCTTTTTGTGAGCCGCTCTCACATGTGTTAAAGCGCAGGATGGACTCCAGAAGGGCCCTGCAGGCAGCTCGAGTAAGAGGAGGAGAGAGGGAGGGAAGGAGGGAGGGAGGGAAGGAGGGAGGGATGCCACCGGGAGCTGCTGCTTGACAGCCCCTAGGAAGCCCGGGTACCCAGCAGATGCAGCTCATGCCCTTGCCCTCCCTGAGCACCCCAGACACTACAGGGACAGCCCTGCAGACACACAGGGACCCATGTGTACCTTCCGAGGCAGTCCCGGTATCCAGCGCAACCTTCCCCCAGAGAGCTGTGGCATTTAGAGGTACAGAACTGCAAATGCCCCCAAAATGAGCAGTGACTGGAGCTGCAGAAGCTGTCAGCACCTGCCACTCAGCGACTCGGTTACTCTCACGTCAGAGTCTATGACTACATGCCAAAAACCTGGGGAGAAAGGGGAGAAAAACAAATCAGACAAAGGGTTAGCAGGGAGGGCTCTACAGGAGCATCTTCTGCTGGGGCCTGTCATCAGCACTTACCTAAGGAGCCCTGGGCAGTACAGCACGGAACGCTGTGCTCAAATTCAGATGATGAAATCTCACGGTGGCAGAATAAATGAAAAGCCCAGTCAAGCACCGCCAGCCCCAGCCACAGGACGCGGAGAGTTCCTTTTCCCACAGCTCTGCACTCTCAAAATTCCCCCAGACTCTGACATTCCCTTGCTGAGGCCGGTCTGTCTCAGCTCAGGGTCAAAACCACACCTGCATCTGAGGATGACCACCAAGAGAGGCACCTTCCAACAAAGCAGGGCTGAATTTCTGGCAATAAGGGGAACCCAAGTGCCCAGAAGACACTAGAAGAGTCTCCACAGAGGAGATTTCTCTTGTCTCATTTACAGAAAGGGCAGTTTTCCAGGCAGGGATTTCATTCCCATTTTCCAAGGGAGAATCAGACACAGGGGCAGAGCATTTACTACACCTGGTTTTGTGAGCCAGGAGAGGACTCTCGGGTTAATTGTGCTCATGAAGGCACAGATCCAAGAGACCAGGCTGCGCTCACCTAGACCTGAGATAAGTCCTTGGGACAGTCCTCAAGTCAGACACTGAGCTCATGTGAGCACCAAATCCCAGCCCTTGCCAGGCCTGGTACCACTGGTGAGCTCCTGTGCAGGGAGCCCAGCTCTAGTCCAGGCTTGGGAGAGGCTGAATGTGTTCCCAGTCCAGTTCTCACCCAACTCCCCCTTCTCCCAGCCAAGCACCAGCACTAAAACATCCCCTCAACACTGCACACAGACTTGGGAGAGTTATAAACCTCTCCACAGGTCCCAAGGAACAAAAACCTGGGGAAGGATTACTGCTGCCCTTCATGTTCTTGGAGATGCTTGGTGGGGAAAGTGTGATCCTCGCTCTGGGCTGGATGCTCAAAAGGGATGAGAGCCACTGGCTCTTTTTAAAATTAAAAATATTCTTGTTTTCTTTCTCTTCCTTCATGTTCCCTTCTTTGCTCCCCACCTCCTCCTCTTCCCCCAAGCTCTTGGTTGAGATCTGAAAAGCAGTTCATGAATTGCTCAGGAGCTGGCAGAAATTAATAAAATGAAGCTCATTTATATTGAAATGGACTCATTATCATGCCAGCTGCCAATAATTTCCAAGAGGGGAATCTTGCTGACAAAAAGGGTCCTACAGGCAAGAGGTTCCCCACCTGCACAGGGAGCAACCCTGCCACAAGCACTCCTCAACTCCCAGGAAAAGGAATTGTGACCATCTCTCCTCAGATCTGCCTGCTACTGCCCCAAAAAGCCCTGACACACACAGCCCAGCATTTGATAAGATTTTTCACCCTGACATGGCTCTTGAGAAGTTTGTAACTCAGTAAAATCTGCTCCAGGTTGACACAAACTCTGGTTGGTCCCCTGAGCTCCAAGGCAGCCCGTTCCACACACCACCTGTGCTCCTCCAGCAAAACCCCTGCTCTCCTGGCAAACATTTGTTAAAAAGGGAATGTTTACACCTGGATCCTGCAGGATCCAAATCCTCACGCTGCTCCAGCACATCTGAAGGGCTGGCAACATCCTTGGCCACGAACAGATGAGCACTGGGCACGCACAGCTCCTCCAGAAGAAAAGGATTTATCATTACCCATCCACCCTTTGCTGGGAAGCTTTGCTCCCATTAACTTTTACAACTTGGACAGTCTTTCCTACATTAAACTGATTCCTTTCCAAGGAGAACATCAGTTTTTCATGCTTTGTCTGACATTATACGCACTGGAACAGACCTCAGTGTCCTGGTTCATTCCAACAGCTCAGGCTCTGCTGCAGCAGAATTCCTGGAGTTCTGAAGCAGAAAAATCCTTCACTGTTGGAAGGTCCAACAGGGCAAACAGCGATGCCCATGCTCCTCGTTCAGGGGGAAGGGCTGAAGCAAACACAAGCACAGCCCCATCCTTGATTCCTTTCCAGCACAGAGCCCTTTTTGAGCACATTTGATCCCATGGATGCTCCTGTGGAGACTGGCCAAGGGGGAAGCTGACCAGAGACGTGCCAGTGCAGCTCCCTGTGTCCTCTGAAGGTCTGCAGGCAGCACAGCTGCATTTACTGCACAGCTGCATTTATTGCACAGCCACAAAGCAGTGCCTCCAGAAACCAGGCCAGGGAGCACTGGGCTGAATGTGCTGCCACTCCCAGCCTGGGGAGCACAGGAAACCTCCATGGATGGATTAAACACAGACCAAGGAAGAAGAACAGATTCAAGGTGCACCTTGTTATTCCTCACATCTGCCACCTGCGACTCCAGGTACAGCAGAGGTACTGACTTCCACGTGCTGGAGCAGTTTGCAATGCCCAGAGTCTGGAGAAAAATCCAGCACGCCTGTTTTCTTTTTGCTGGTGGACACTTGACAGGAACATTAATGGATGAAAAATATTGAAGCTGTAGCTTTCTAAAAGCCTCCTTTTCAAAGCACAACCCTTCCTTTCCAGAATGAAAAAAAAAATCAGTATGCAAATATATCCCCTTGTCCAGTGAACAGGAAAAGTTGGCGAGAAGGACGACAGCTCTCTTTCAATTCTATTTTTACTTTTTCATTTTATGAGGCATTATTTCTGTCAGATTTCAAATGCAATCAGTTGGTTGTTGCGTAAATCTTCATCCAGTTTGGAGAAGCCCTCGGTAACTCAGCCATCAAGCAGGGTGTACATAGAGAGACAGGAAGCAACAGGCAATTCCATACAGAAACCATTCAATATTCAGCAGCAGCTCTGGGCTGTGTTCCCCGCCCACGATCCCAGTTCCACACCATTGTAACTCCAGTGCTGGATCCCATCTCTTGAAATGGAGAAACAGGCCCTTGAATTGTGACTGGAGGCCACGTTTTGTTAGTTAATAATTAGTTAGCTAACATGAATTGCTGCTGAAATCAGTCCAGCCAATGCCCTGCCCTGTGCTCCGGGGTTCTGCTGGTCTGAGAGCTCTGGCTCTCCCCATCCCATATCCCTGGGCTACCCTCCGCAAAACAAAACCCACAGGAGAGGGAGCATAAAATATCCTGAGCTGGAAGGGACCCACAGGGATCAGAGAGCAGCTCCTGGCCCTGCACAGACACCCCAACAAGCGTCCAGACCCTTCACCATCCTCGTGTCCCTCCTTTGGATGCTCTTCAATAGCTTTAGATCCTGTGGTGCCCAAAGCTGCTCCCAGGCCTCGAGGTGAGGCTGGAGCAGTGATGGATCCATTGAGGGATGGATGGATGGATGGAGGGATGGAGGGATGGAGGGATGGAGGGATGGATGGATGGATGGATGGATGGATGGATGGATAAGAGACTCCTCTACGCCCAGATCCTCATTCAGAAATGCAATTCAGAAATGCTCTGAGCTTCCCCACTCTCCATCTAGACACTGTGCCCTGAGACCAGCTTCAGAGGATTGCAGAAGCTGGTTGACCTTAAAAGCAGTGAAAATAAATGGCAAACATGCTCCTCTCTGTGTTTTCTTTCTGTGACGTTTAAAATGTCATAGAAGCCCCTTGTTTGTGAGAAAAATTAATTTCAAACCAAGCACTGCTTTTGAGAAAAGTTCATTTCAAACCAACCATGGCTAATACTACCTGAAACTGGAGTCTGATGACAATGACCACACCCAGGAAGGTCGGGCATCTATCTGTCTGTCCGTCCATCCATCCATCCATCCCTCCCCAGGAACAGTCTGGCAGAGCTTCCATTGCAAAACCTCTTTCCAAGTGTCTCACTAACACGCAACCTCCGTGTCTGTCAAGGCTGGGAGAACAATGCTGCTGATCCTCCAGATGAAGAGGAGGGCAAAGAAAAATAAACCCACATTCCCTTTGAGAAGATCTCCTAAAGGGGAAGGTGTGGGAAGCCCTGCTCCTCCAGCTCCAGCACCAGCCCCTTGACAATTTCCAAAGGGAGGGAAGAAGAGGCAAGAAGAGAGGGGGAGGGAGGGAGTTTTGGCAAGAGACCTTAAACCTCCACAGAGCCAACAGTCAGCCCAAATCCCAGCTAAAGGAAACAAAACCAGGAGCACAGCACTGAGAAAGCACCGTGGGGCCTTGGCAATAAATAAATGGAAGAGCAGAGCAGGTAGCCCAAGGGAAAGCCCCCTCTCCAGGGTTTCTCTATTTATAGAGGGGATGTGAGCAATTGACACAGTTGTGGGTTTGTTTGCTTTTCAATCATTTTTACGACTATCTGAGCATGTTTTAACTCTTTCTCCTTCCCTTGCCTTTTATTTTTAATGGTGGGAAAATCCCCCTTTCTACCCTGGGGGCAATCTGCAAGGTTTTACACGTTTCCAAGCAAAGGGCAGAGCAGGGGAGGGATTCTAATTTCAGATCACCAGGCATAAGCAAATTCGTGGGAAGCCACCAGGGCAACTCCCTGGAGCCTGTGGGGCAGACTAAGCCCAGCCATGAATGAACTGCAGGAAAGGGAGAGCCCACTTGGCCTGCAAGGAGGCTGCAAGGACTCCATGTACATTTATTTGATACTTGAAAAGCTAAAAGAATTTCCAAAATGCAGATGAAATAAAAAATAAGGTGTGGCTTGTTTATTTATCTTTAGGTTCTATGCTATTGTTGTTACACTTTGCATAAAAAGGGCTTTCTTGCTTGTGCCAAATGGGCAGAGAACTGCTGATATACAGCAAGGGTGGGAGGTGCCAAATGCACTAAAAAAAAAGATGGAGAAGTAACAAGAAAATGTTCAGGCCAGAAGACAGAGCTCCAAGGGGATCTGTGGGAGCTCTCATTGTACAGCCAAGGAGTGGGACCGTGCCTGCCCAGAAGAACCACCCAGCACCACAGGCTCCAGCAGTAAAAACTGAAACCCTTGGCTTGAGCTACCGACGAGACAGGATGTGAAGGATTAAAATGGTGTGGAAAAAAATTAAGGGCAATAATTGTGGTGGGGGGAATTGGAGAGGAAGTGCTTAGTTTATCTCCTCATTTGAGCGCTGAGGTAAGTAATCTGATTTTCAAGCAATGCCAAAGACCTCACACAGATCATTAAGATGGTGCCTGAGATATGAAGTATCTAATTTTAGATATTCTGACTTAAGTAGGAGGGAGGGATTCCAGAGGCCTGTGGAAAAACCGGTGTGAAATACAATTCAGGCAAGGGCAGGATCAGCAGAGCTTTCCCTTTCTGGTCCCTCTCTGAGGGAGCATGAGGAGCCTCACAGAGCCCCAAAGCTGTGTAAGGTTCCTCAATTACTGTTTTACAGTCAGGAGAAAGGACAGCAAGATAATTTCCATGCTGAAGCCACAAGGGAAACAAAATTAAAAAAAAAAAGGGTTGAAGCAAAGGATGTCCTTTGCAGACGACAGCATGCCTTGCACAAGTTTTGGCACCAGGACCTCTCTGTGCTTTTAAATCAGCAGCACTCAGCACTCATCCTCCCCTGAAACTGCACTGGGGTGGGATGGAGAGGCAGGGCTGGCATTCCTGCTGCCAGGCTCCCCAGAGCCCCTCCTCTCTGTGAACACAGCTGCAGAGAGACCCAGCACAGCCACATCCCCATGGGAAAGGGCACCAGTGACTGAGGAGGAGAGCTGTGTCCAACCAGCAGAAAGCATGCACTGAACATCCTGAGCTTCCCAAATCCAGGAGTTCACTGCCTGACATGTCAGAGGCAGCACAGAGATGATTCCCTGGTGGGGCAGGGACCAGTGAAGGTGCTGAGACAGCCAGGACACCCCTCAGGACTCCCACCCTCTGCCTGCTCCTGCCACGGTTGCCGGAGACCACGGGAACAACACCAAGGAGCCCAAGCTTCCCAAAACCCCCCCGGGAATGCTGCTTCCTGTGAAACCAGAGCCTGGGAGGAGGCAGGCGAGAAGAGAGGTGCCCAAGTGGCTGCTGTGCTCACCTCCTGCTCCCAGCCCCGGCAGAGCAGCTCTCCCAGCTCTCTCTCTGCCGTGGCACAGCCCCGTTCCCGGCGGAGAGGGAGAAACCGGGAATGCAAAGCGGGGCTGGCGGGTCCCGGCTTGGCACTCGGGTTTTATCTTGCACGTCCTGACAGGACCCGATGGCTTCGGCTCATCTGGGCTGACCGGTTTCAGTCACGACTCGTCCATCACACCTCGTGACACGGCTCTGCCCCGAGGGAGGAACACACAACTCCAGGGCCACAGGTCTGGGTGTTGCTTCTTCAATTAAGAGGGGACAAAACCCACGAGGGATGTAAATCCCAGGAGAAGGCACCCTCGGGGCTCAGGGGGTAAGCCCCCACCCTGGGAAGAGGTGGGAAGGGAGAGAGGGAAAAGGATGGATCAGCAAGTGCTCTGGAGAGGAAAAGCCAGAACTGCCAAAAGCCAGGCTAAGGCAGCTCGGGGTGGAAAGCTGATACCCATCAGCTCAGAGTGTGGCCTCCAACTAAAATGAAGGCTTTGCCTCCTTTTCCAGGGAGTGCATGGAGGGGAAAGGCATGTGAATCAGCACATCTGAGGTTATCAGGAGCAAAATCCAGAGTTTAAAATGTGCCAGTCAGCAGCAGCAGCTTGCAATCTGCATCCCAAAACTATGAGAGAAGCAACCACAGGGATAGGGGAGAGAATTTTTATATTAAAACCTGTGGATCAGGACCGTGCCTGAGACTGCAGAACAAGTGATCCCAGCAGTGACGCATCCATCTGTCTGTCAATGGAATGCAAGGCTGGAGAACACAGCTGAGAGATGGAATGACACGGGAAGGAATGGGAAACTGAATTAATTTCTGCCTGCTGCTCTTGATCACTCCCTGCAAGAAGACGACCCATTTTCCAGAAGAGGAAAGGCAGAAGACACCTTTCCAGGAAACTACTAGTGGAGCTGAAGATGACAAAAAACTGGCACAGGAATTATGATGTGCATAAGAAACTTTGCACAGAGGTTGTGCTGAGGAGAGAATTACCTCACTCGAGTTTTTTCATGTCTTCAATGCCGACATATAAAAATGAAATGTGCTGGTGACTTGTGCTGAGGACACAAAGCTGGAAGAAGTCCCAGCACAGAAGAGACCTTTTGTCCCATATTGATCCCAGAGGGCCACGAGCTCCCGGTGTGACAGAAATGCCAAGAAAAGCAAATGTAAATCAAAGGAAGCACCAAGCAGGCCTTGCCCAGCAGAAACAGCAGTGCCTGATGCTGCAGCAGGCACTGACCTCATCTGGAACGCCACGTGCAACCCTCGTCGTGGCCAAGGTCAACACAGAGCACACACCTCCAGCAAAAGCAAGGCCAAAGGGAAGCTTCCCTCCAAGAGGTGCTCACGACAAGAAAGCTGCCATCACATGGGACACAGGCAGAGAGGCAGCCAAGCAGCCCCAGTGCATCCAGCTGGAGGGCTCAGGGGCTGGACATTGCCCTGGACTCCGGGTGAGACCCGTGGATCACAGCTGCACAGAGCTCGTCCTCCCCAAACTCAAGCTGCTCCTGAGCAATAGGAAAAAACAAACGACAAGTCCTCCACGGTTTGGCAGCACCACAGCTGGTGCAGGTCCCCCTCTGGCTTTGCAATCTGTGGTCAGTGAGAGGAGGATGCTGTTGCTGGCACACAGGAGCTGCCTGTGAGTGGTGCCAGGTGACCCAGCTGCAGGGCTTGTACCTGTGAGCTCCCTGCCCAGCACACTGCCAAAGCCAACTTCACTTTCATACTGCCCCGAAAACAACTCGGAAAGCAGTCCCAAAGGAGGAGCAAGGAGAGATGCTCCAAATCCTACTGGGAATATTCCAGCACCAGGCTCTCGCTGCCTTTTCACGCAGTTACTGCTGGCTATAGTCACAGAAACAAAACATTCAGCTTAAGTACGAAGGAGTGGGATTTTTTTTTTTTTAGGCATTCTAAAAGTTGTGTCAGAAACGCAAAAAAAAACAACAGCTCTGCCTCCTCCAAATGCCAGGTTGGTGAGGTACCAGCCACACCACCAAACAAAAACACAGGAAATCTACAGAGCACTTTAATGACTGGAGCTGGCGCTCAGTGCTCTGGGCTGGGGGCAAGGTGGACCCCATGACTTCAGAGGTCTTTTCCAACCTCAGTGATCCTGTGATTGATATTTTCAGCAGCAGCAGCAAGTGCCACTCCATCATTTCAGTGCTTCACGTTGGCCCAAAATAGCCCTGGAAGAAAACAACTCGTTTCCTCTTTACATTTAAAGAGCAGGAGATGATTTTAGTGGCTGTGAAAGCCACCGGTATTTGCTGTGGCATCATTCCCAGGCCAAATGAAAACAAACCCTGCAGCAGATGCACACTCTGTGTATCTGTGGACACACTGACCAGAGTCACCTTGCCTGTGCTTCAAGGGAGTTACTCAGCCCACCTGAGCTCACAACAGCCCCTGAATTCACCTGAACAGCTTCTGTCCCCCAGCAGAGCCACCTCCAAGCTGCAGGGACATCCAGCCTTTCCCAGTAACTTCCCAGCACTGTTCCTGTATGCATGCTCGCAGCCCCCGCTGCACTACTGCTTAAAGCAACTTTTACTCCAAAGGATGTCAAAAATAACACCAAGGACCAGGAATTTGCTCCTGAAAGATGTTTTTCCACCCTCCTCAGCCAAAGCCACCAGGAGAGGTGACTCTCCCGTGCCTTCCACTCCACCAGCAGCCACAGCCACACTCCAACACTCAGTCTCCACACTGGTTCCACAGATTCAGGGCAGAGGCAGTAACTATTTCTGCAGTGAGTGGATGCACCTCAGACACAAAGTGAACTGCTGCCATTTTCAAGGGAAGCCCTTTAAAGAGGGAATAAAAGAGAGAGGCAAAGGACACCTTTGTAACAGAGCTCAACAATGACTCAGTGGTTCTGCACCAGCCCTTGCATCTCTTTTTGGGAGGCATTAACCTTTGTGCCAGTTCAGGGGGTTTTTACCTTGAACTTCTCCACCCTCTGCTACAGAGTCTGCCCTACAGGTGCTCTGGAGACCTCTGGATGTTTAGCCATCAAAGATAGCCTCGGTCTGAAAAGATCTCCTTATCACACATCATTGATGGGCTGTACATCAACTCACTCACAAACAATATCAAAATATTTCAAATGTAATTCCCTTCTTTACTTGTTTTCTTAGTTTTTTTCCCACCACTTTCCAGAGCTGACGTACCGACATGAAAAGAGGAGGAAGAGGTAAAAAAATCCTTTTTAAAAAGACTGTAAATAATAAAAGTATTTTGCACTTTATTATTTACAGCTTTCAATCAACTCCTACAAAAAAAAATCTTTCTCGAGATGTTATTCCCTGTGCATCAGAGGAGGAAGGACAGCTCTGTGCAGTGCAGGAATCAAAGCACAGCCTCGACACTGGGGCCAGATCCACGCTACAAATATTTGCCAGCACAGCTGTATTCGCTGCTGAGATGGGACACGACTTCTGACTGTGCCTGCAGAGGTTACAGGAGCAAAATTATGATGTGACTTACAGGAACACATCTCTTTTTTTAAGTCCCAAAGAAATCCAAGCTCAAGATAAGCTCCTCCAGCAGCAGCACTGCTCCGCTGGCGTGACACAGCAGCGCAAACACTCCCAGTTTTCCCGACGGCTTCCCATCTGCAGGGCTGCACCAGGGAAGGGCAGAGCCCTGGGCTCTGTCAGGGGAAGGAGAGCTGTCTCCCTCCCTGCAGAGTGCTGACTGCAGCCTTTTCCTCCCGAGGCAGCTGCCAAGCCCCTGCACATCGGGCGGCTCGGAACAAGCCGCCGCACGAGCGGGCACGGCAGCGGCTCCCAAACACCCTGCCCGACCGCCTCCCTGGAACCAGGGGGAATTCACACCCTGGGCTCTGGGTCAGGCCCCCGAAGAAGAAGTGGTGAGGCGGGAAGAGTGGCACACGAAAGGAAACAGCTCAGCCCAGCTTCCGACGTCTCCGAGAAATCGAGCTCTGCTTCGCGCACAGAACGGTCACACCGCGAAGGGAAAGGCCAGAGGGAGCAAAGGACAGAGGGGGGAATATCTCAGAGGAACAAGGTGTTATTTCTCTGCCTTCTCCAAGAACCATTGCCTCGGGAGTAATTTTTAGGGCCTTTTCTTTCACTCACAGCCCCCTCAGCAGCTCCACTCACCCCTCTCAGGGGCTGTCCCTGGAGGGGAAGGCAGGGGAAGGCAGGGGAAGGCAGGGGAAGGCAGGGGAAGGCAGGGGAAGGCAGGGGAAGGCAGGGGAAGGCAGGGGAA
>JAWWMU010000001.1:743320-767779 GCA_035048155.1 Cinnycerthia olivascens
CACGAAGCTCTGGACACTTACATGAGTTTCCCAACTCCAGGTGGCTTGAAACAAGAGATTGCATCTTATTCCTCCTCAGAATTCTCTTATTCCTTTTAACTCCCCTTTCAAAGAACTCTCCATAAACTCCAAACTTGAAGGTACGCTCAGGTAACCATGTCAAGCATAAAGACCTGTTTGAAGCAGTAAACAGGAGCTGAAATGTCATGGATTCATTCAGGTGCCTCCAGGAATGACAGCTCGAAGGAACACATCACACAGTATGACTTTCCAAATTTTTAAAAACCAGGCTGGTAAATTACAGTGATTTATCACTCCACAACAAAGTACACACACACACAAAAGCACTTCTCAGAAAAAGATTACCAAGCAATCATCCAGATGTTACTAAAGCATTAAGATTAACTTGAAAAAAAAAAAAAATCAGCAAGGAACTGACTCCCACTGGCTTGTTGTTGTCATAAATTTTATCCTGCAACTTCCAAGAGAACTGAGTTGTGCCTCAAGTCTTAGACCCTGGCTGTGTGTTTTTCTCTGCTGCCCATCTCACACCTCCTACAGCAGCATCCTCTAACTCAGCAAGGGGGGCCACGAGAGTCAACAAAAACTTTACTCACGCTTCAGAGAAAAAAAAAAAAACCACACCAGATTTTCATTGTTGCAAAGGAAGAAAGAAAAGGCTCCTTTGTTACCGCTAAAAAAAGCACATCAGTCATTTTTCACCAAAACAACCTCTGGCATGTGTTCCACATCACCTACAGCGAAAGGCAGGGGATTGCCCGACAAAGGCTCTCAGTCACTGCTTCAATTCCCTGCACAGCCCTGCAGCCATCACCCAACCATCACACACACCCCCGGAAACCTGGAGCACTCCGGGCTCCAGCTCCTGCCCAGGGGCCTCTCTCCCGGGATCCCCTCACCAGGGGAGGGGGGAAACCACTGGCAAAGGGAAGGAGCAGCCTGTGCACGGCTGAGGAGCCCCGGGGAAAGCTGGCAGGACCAGGCACAACCTCGGGGCTGGGTCTTGCCAGCATTCCTGCATGCTGGAGTGCCCATCCCTGGCTGTGTCCAAGTGTCCCTGGAGGTGGCACTCAGCGCCCTGGGCTGGTGACAAGGTGGGTATCGGGCACAGCTGGGGCTCGCTGACCCCAAAGATCCTTTCCAGCCTAAAAGATTCTGTGCTTCTGTGAGGTGGCTGCGCCCAGCAGCTTCCAGTTCCCTTCCCAGAAGCTTCCAGTTCCCTTCCCAGCTCCCTTCCCAGGGGTGGCCTTGCGCAACGGGGAGTCTTTGTCTCCATTTCAGTGTCTGAGGGCCTGGGGCACGCTCTGGATACAACTTCCCCACCCAGGCTCATGCAAATGAGCAGCAGAGCAATTCCCAGCTAGGAAGCAGACGGCAGAACGTTCTTCTCCCAGTCAGAGGGACTGGACTGGGAGCACGGAGGGCTGTTTGCCCACCTGGGAAAGTCAGGACACCACCGGGGTTTCTGAGTGGTACAGCAGTTTCCAGCATGTGAAGCCAAGCTGCTGTGAGGGTGTTTCAGCACTGCCACTGGGCACTGTAAGCTATGGAGGGAGATCCTGGCATCTCCCAGAAACACAGGAAGAGGGTATGCACGCCAAACCTACATACTTCCCTTCTTCTGTCCAACTTCTGCTATTTCAGAGACCTCAAAACCGCTTTCTGGCTTTGGACAAAATGCTACAGGAAAGGTCTGGCAGCTTCCCCAGCTCCTGCAGCTCTGCCTTGCTGGTGCCCTACACTGCCCAACTTCAGGTAGCCTCATCTTTGGAGGGCTCCAGAACCAGATGAAAGGGACATTTCCCTACATGCACAGGAAAAACACCTCTTTCTTAAAGACACTGCTATTGCAGAGCTGGTTCTGCACTTCTCAGCCAGTATCACATCCCCTCCACGTGTGACTCATTCTTCTGCACCTCACAGGAGAAACTCAGCCCATCGCTTCCAAATTGTTTGGAAGGGAAAAGAGAAATAGAAATGCAGAGCAGCTCTCAGAAGAAAATAACTGTTTCTGCCACTTCAGAAACAAACATAACTGCTCCCAGCCCCATGGCTGCCCACTGGCACCCCTCTTTCCCTTACACCCGCAGAAGAGCACGCCCATTGTGACTTCCACATTCCTGCGTCCACAGGGCTGATTTTTGGGCAAGGTCCCTGCCTGCAGACGCTCGCGCCCTTCCAGCAGGATGTGCGTGAGCAGGGTGATTTGTGGCCAGCCCCAAACCAGCTTCCAGAGGTGCTGCTCATTCCCTGTAACTCAGGGGCACCTCTGGCAACGCAAGGTGACGCAATTTACCCCGTGTCAGTCTTGCTCAAGTGGCACCACGGCACATTTTCCAACAGGCACACAGCTCCTGGAGCCCAGTGTTAAACTCTGTTAACATCACCAGAAGCCCTAATTACCCCATCCTCCAGAACCATGGAATCATACAGTTGTTATGGCTGGAAAAAACCTCTAAGACCATCGAGTCCCACCATGGGACACCTGTCCAGACAATACTACAGAGTGTCAGAGTTGAAGCAGTGCCGGTTTCCCAATCTCCAGCCTGTCAGCCCAGAGCTCACTGCTGGGAAGACCAAAGGCAGAAAGCCGAGTGGGACCTGCAGTGGGTGCTGGAAGCAGGGAGACCACGGAGATTCCCGAGGCAAATCAGGAGCTGATCCCCTTCCCAGGACCAGAGCTTTCCCTGGGCTCAGCCTGCCTGATGGGCACCCCCTTCCCCTGCCCAGATCATTCCTTTGCTTGGCTTTATGAGGGCTTTCCAAGCTGCCTGAGAACATCACATCCCAACTCTCATGGAAAGCCTAATTGGAAGCCTCAAAAAGCAATTACACTAAAAGCACTCCGCAGTGAGTCAAGTACCTGTCTGGCAGCCACAGCGCCTCCGGGACACGGGCAGGCAGAAAGGCTCCACGCGTGCAACAACACAGCAGCTTCCCCTGCAAGGAAGGAGGGGCTGGCAGGTCTCACAGACGCTCCCCCTTCCTCAAGCCCTCCGCCTCCATCCCGCCAGGAACACAAACACGCTGCCAGCAGCGAGCCTGCTGAAGCAGGGAAAAGGATGTCCGTGTCTCTTTGCGGTTCACTTCGAACTGGAGATGTCACAACCGATAAAAACTACATTCCGGGTTCTAGAAACCCCTCACTCTTTTGTGACCCGTGCCTCGCGAGGCACAATAAAAAACATAAACATCTACGTGGTACCTTCCCCTTCACCCCCTGCCTGCCTCTGCGCCGCTTGTGGCACAGCTGGGCTAATCCCGCTCCCGCTGCTCTGCGTTCTGACCTCCTTAAACAAGCCCGTGCGAGGATGTTAAAACACTCTCGTCTATAAATAATGTATTCCCCTCACCCAGCAATGGATTACTGGGCCATAAAACTCCCTGGAACGCTCTGCACAGTCGCCAGTTTAACGAAATAATACCCAGGAAGACACATCAGTGGAGACTCATCCTCCTTCTCGACGGATTCTCGCAAAGATTCCACGCCGCTGTTACTTTTGCACTGGATTTTTCTTTATAATTCATTATTTAGAAGCTGGTATTTTATATCCTGCTGGCCTTTTTTTGCCCCCCATCAAAGACCCTTTAATTTTTTGAGCTAATAACTCTCACAGCTGAGAGAAGAGCAGCACTGGGGACCTCACCAGAGCCAAAGGGAAGCAATGAGGTCTCACTGCTTGACGCACACGGTGAGGTCACAGTTTAGACCCAAGCCAACCTATTGTCCTAAGTGGGGAGCTCCCATTTCTGGCCCCTCATCCCCCTGCCCCAGCTTCTGGCAGGAGGATTCCCAGGCATTCCCTGGACAGGTCCAGGTCACTGATCCTGCAGGGAACCAGCTGTGTTTTCCTGCAGGTTCGTTTCCAAACAACCATTACCTACAACTCAAGCCACAGTGTGTAACTTCATTAGAGACAAACGAATCTGCTCCAAGCACTGATGCCTAATAGACTCACTGCCACTGCAAAAATCAATGCTCCTCCTCAACACCAATTCCAGCAGGAGTCCTAGCACTAATTTCCCAGAGCAAAAGCATAAAGCTCAAGCCAACGCTTACATGATGCAAATTTGCCGTTTGGCAGATTTTTTTCTGTCAGGCATTTTGGAAAAATCAAGGGCTTCTGCCTCAAAACAAGTTAGAAACCAGACAGGCACCCTTTAAAGAACAAGCTCCCCAGGAAGCATAACCAGGTCTGCCACATTTGGGCACCTGAGCCCTCAGCTCCGTGTGCCGTGCTTAGCACAGCAATTTTCCACACCTTTTCCACAACGCACGGATCGCTTTTAACTCTGAAAGGATGGGGAGAAACAGGCGAGCCAGTGACACCCACCAAACCTGCTCGCTTCGTTCCACAGCGCTGATCACGTGTGGAAATGTAAATACCTCCTTCAATATTAAAACACCATCCAAGGAACTTAACAGCCAGCTCGGCAACGGGGCTCCGGTATATCAAACAAAACTACGAAAGCACGTTTCCAACAGCTCCGGAGTGACTTAATTCCCACAAAAAGGTATGCATGATCCTCTGCCCCGGAGGATTACTCACGGCTGATGGCTTGCACAGCTCTGAGTCAGAGCTGAAGCCTGCCCGTGGGAAGGCAAGCCCGTGTCCCTGGGGAAGCAGGAGCCCTTGCCGGCACTGCCAGAGGAGCCCTGGGGACGGCAGGGTCGGGCTGGGGGCCGGGACAGGACGGGGAGCCCGTCCCGCAGAGCCGGCAGACAGCGCCGACGCTTAGTCACAGTAATTGCACAGCCAGGGCTCTGTGCTCACATTTCCTGTCACCAACCCAAGAATTAGGCAATTTAGATTCAGAGATAGCACCCGGGATATTAAATCGCCTGATAAGCCATCGCTGAAGGAACCAGGAGGAAAACGAGCAGCTCGGTACGGACGAGGTTCCCCCAGCCCCGGCCCCCCAGCGTTCCCAAATATTTGGGAAGTGTGAGCCCCCAGTCCAAGCCAGCCCTCCCCCGACTGCCCTACAGAGCCTCCCAGCTCTCCCCACCTCGCAGAGACACCCAACAGAGCTGGAGTCAAGTTGAAACCTTTCACGGGGCTCATTTTCAACAATTAAAGAGCATGGCAACCTGTAATTACGGAAAATAAAGCCAGACAGCTGGAGAAGGGAACATCTCTAGCCAGTAACACGATACTACATTTTTCTCTCTTAGGGAATTCAGCTATGAAGTCCCCAGCTCCCATTCAATCAGTTCGAGCCCACGGTGTCTGACAACCCAACTCAACACAACTCGGAGACAGCAACACCTCTATCCAGAGTGGGGAAAGCCAGGAATTGGGAGAGGAGAGCCTTGCCCCAAACACATCCCCCAGCGCGATCCGAGCCCGGCTCGCAGCGGGCAGGCAGAGCTCCGGCGAGGCTCTTACCGCTCATCATCAGCAGCACGAACATCTCTGCCTCCCTCCCGTGCTTCCCGAGCCCCGGCTGCCGCTAGCAGAGACCAGGAAGCGCCGGCATTTCATTCCCCTTCTGCTCCGGAGTGGGTGTAACTCGCGAAGTTTCACGCCAGGATGAGATGGGTCAATTGGGTGTGTTTGAAGGTTTGGGGTTTTGCCATCCCTCCCTCCTTCCCTCCCTCCGTCTCTTCCTCCCTCCCTCTCCTGATTAATTCCTCCCCCCGCTGGCTCCTGAAATCTGAATTCCTAAGGACATCCCTCCGGGGTGACTTTAACTCACCAGCGCTGCGAGAGGAGCCAACAACTAAATCCCCAGCCAGCCCAGCTCCTGCCTTCCGAGGGCACCGGCTCCACCATCCTCGGGATTCTGCTGTGTCTGCAGGCAGCAGCTCAGCAGCAAGACACAAAATAAAACATTCTGACCTACTCTGTGTCTTCTGCCTCTGCCCTCGACTCCCCCACCGCCCCCGGGTGCCGATCTTGATGGGGCTTCTGGGGAGGAGGTGTTAAAAACACCCCAGCTGCTGCTCCCACTGAGCTGCCCACAGGTGCAGGAGGGTTTCCAGGATCGGGAACTCCAGGGAATTAGAAATTACGCATAGATCTGGTTTTACTTAATTCCCTACTTCCACATAACTGTCCCTGGATTAAGATTTGAGCAGCAGCATCCTCCAGACCAGGGCTGGCTAATGGTTGCTATAAATAAGAAATACCAACACAAAACCTGAACCATCTGTGTTTATCCCCCAGATTCCCCCACCTTGCCTCTGCACCACGTATATGAGACAAGAAAAACAGGTATGAAACTGGAAAGGAAGCAGACAGCACAGTAAATATTCTTTACAAGCAGAAATCAAATTAATTAACAAATGAACATTTACAACTCTGCATGATACTTCACAAATACCAAGTATTGAGCAATAACCGTGCCCGTGCAGTCCCACCCTCCGCAACGCAGCAGTGACCACAAGCTGAGAAAAGGACAGAACCAGAACCATAAGGAAAAGAACAAAATAAAATGGCACAAGGTACATGTGCAGGAGCCCAGTTCTGACCCAGGGCTGGACACGCTGCTGTGGAACTGAAAGGATTTAACAGCTGGAGTGAGGCTGTGGGTGCAGAGCAAGGGAGGAGATGATTCCATTTTGGGACAGGGACAAGATATCAGAGAAGCAATTTGACATGGCACAGTCATCCTTACAGCCCCCTTGACCAGGAACAGGAGTGAGCAGTGGGTTTGAGCCCACTTCAAACAGCACCTTGGGTTTGAGGCTCGCAGCCTCTGATGTTTCCGGCAGATCCACCCACGCTCAGCACGACGTCCCCCCGTGACCACAGGCACACTCCAGAAGCACCAGAGTGCTCCACCCCGACAGCAGCAAAGGGCTGAAGGAGGGATGGAATCAGACCCTGTTTGCACTGGGGAGCACTGAACAACCCCCAACACGATGGTGGATTTCAACCCTGAACGAGCAAACCAACAGCTCCCATCTGCGGCACAAACAAACGGCAGAGCAGCTCTCGGCTCTGGGAACTCGCAAACCCCGAGGAGCAGATGAGCAGGTTTGGCCAGCCATGAGTGACTCAGAGGGCCACGGGGGCTGCTGCTGCCTGCCTGCCTTCGGCTCCACGGGGACACGGCCACCTCTGGCCTGCTGGAGCAGCTCAGAGCTCCCAGCCAGGATCGCTCCCATCGGAGCGGGATTGCCGTGTACCCACACACAGGTGCACAGCAGTGTGGGGCATCTCTTCCTGCCACCCAGAGCAAAGCCTTGGAGCCAGAACTCCCAGGAAAGCATGGGCTGCTGTAAGAGCAGCTTGCAGAACACTGGTGTAACCACTGGTGGGTTTTAAATCACAGAATCATTTTGCTGGACAAGCCATTCAAGTCCAAGCTGTGCCTGATGCCCACCTTGTCACCAGCCCAGAGCACTCAGTGCCACATCCAGGAATTCCTTGGACACCTCCAAGGATGGGGACTCCAAACCTCCCTGGGCAGCCCCTGACCGCCCTTTCCATGGAGAAATTCCTCCTGGTGTCCAACCTGGCCCAGCCTGTGGCCGTTCCCTCTCCTCCTGTCCCTGTTCCCTGGGAGCAGAGCCTGACTCCCTGGCTATCCCCTCCTGTCAGGGACTTGTGCAGAGCCACAAGGTTCAGTGCAGATCTGTAAAAGAAAAGCCATGCCTTCCCCTTCAATCGTGACCCACAGCACAGGAACAAAAACCATCAAGCCATAAACAGCAAGCCTAAGGTACGGAGAGGGATCCATGGAGGGAGAGGCAAGGGATGCCTTCTCCTGAGTCATGTGGGATCCAACCCAGCCATTGCTCCTCGTGAGGAATGAGATGTTTCCTCAGGGAAGCGTGGCTGGGTGAGGGCCCAGCAGGGCCCAGGATGGTGGGAGCAGGAGGCCGGGCAGTGCAGGGGAGGTGTGGAGCCGCCGTCCCGCGGGAGCCCTGGCGGGCAGCGCCCGGCCCGGCCGGGGAGAGCAGGCACTTCCACGCTGACACACCGGGATACACCCTTTTGATGTGGGCTTCCTCCGAGGGAGAGAGCCAGCTTGTGTAAACAGCAGTGCTCTCCTGTGCCAGCCAGCAACTACCAAAACCTGTTCTGAGACCGCCCACAATGGCACGGAGACAGCTGGGCCAGCTCCGCAGCGGGATGGCGGCAGGGAATGTCACCTCCAGGAGCTCAGCCCTGCAGCTGGACACAAAATGACCCTCCCCTCCTCAGCTGAGTAATGGTACCACTGGGAAAAGTCTCTTTTCCATCCTTCTGGCAGGACGAATCCCACCAGTCTGGAGAAGACTTAGGTCAGACCTCAATGGGGGATGCAGCTCCTCCTGAGGGGCAGCTGAGATCTCCAGTCCCTGTGACAGGGACAGGATGCAGGGAATGGCTGGAGCTGTGTATGGGGAGGGTTAGGGTGGATATCAGGAAAAGGTTCTTCCACTGCCCAGGCTCCCCAGGGAATGGGCACGGCACCGAGGCTGCCAGAGCTCCAGGAGTGTTTGGACACCACTCTCAGGGACGCACAGGGTGGGATTGTTGGGCTGTCTGTGCAGGGCCAGGAGCTGGACTGCATGATCCTTGGGGGTCCCTTCCAACTCAAGACATTCTGTGATTCCATGAACATCCCAGGGAGCCCACAGGCTCTCCCAAATATCAAGACGTGGAGATCCCACCACAGAGCTCAGAGGAGAAAGGTCCCACAAGACAGCACTTCTCAGTGGTGAAAGGAAGGGAGACACAGTCCAGGCCTGTACCCTGCATAAAGGTGTGTTTATCAACCCTAATTAACATCCTGGGCCTCTCACACCCTGGCACACCTGCTAATTAGCACACATGAGTTAATATCACTGTAACAATGGCTTAGCACTTGGGGCAGAAAGAAGGGAGCCACTTCAGCACAGTGACTCAACCCTGAGCACAGCAGGAAGGTGAGATACGAGCAGCATCTGCAGGGCTCTGCAGACCGTATCTCCTTAACTAAGGCTTACTTTACAAAGCCAAGGTGCTTCAAAAATTCATGATTGTATCTGTCTTGTTTTTCACCTGCACACGCAGGTGGCCTCGGAGGAGCGTTCTGTCTCCACCACCCAGACAAGAGGAGCCCTCCTGCAAGTCCTGGTGGAGCTCCTGAGGCCATTAGAGCCCGCTCTGATCAAGCACATTTCAGGACACGACCTGGGGCCCAGCAGCCACCAACCACCTGTCAGGAACATCCTCAGGGGGACAGCAAGGAGCTGGTGGCCACAGCCAGCTGTGCTGCTTCTCCAAACATCCCACAAGCACGGGCGGCGCTGGTGGTGCTGGCAGGCACCGGGCACAGGTCGCTGGGACATGGGTGCCCTTTTCCCTGGAATCCTGGAAAAGCTGCAGCCCTACACACATAACCTGGCCCTCAAAGTTCCCTGTGGATGATGTGGCCAAGCCAGGCACTGGCTTTCACCCTGGAATGCCACTCTTTGTGCCTGTGCAGCCTCACGCACCTGGCAGGAGCACAGGGTTGTCTCTCTGTAGCAGGGGACAGTTTGACTCAAGCCATCTTGTATTCAATCATAAACAGAAGAAGAAAGTTGACTTAGCTTGCATTATTTTTTTTAAAACCTCAGCTTTCAAACTGGATATCTGTGATGCAGCACCTCACAAGAGGGCACTGATGGAAAACCATCACACCACCATCGGAATCACCTCCACCCCCTCAAATGGATGTTTAACACAGCCTGCCTTCACTTTGTCCAATAAAAACCTGCAAACCAACCCCTGGCAATTACAGAACATTAATGCCATGAAAAATTATACTGGGTTGAATGTATCCACGCTCCCTGCTATCAGAAAGATTTTCTCAGCCTCACGTTTCTACTTGGGATTAGGAAAGGAGTTGTGAAAGGCAAGTATTGTTCAGTCCCAAATAGTTCTCTTTCAGCCTCCACAGAAGTCAGGTAATGAATTACAGGAGGCTTTTTTCCCTTTGGAGAGGTCAGCAGATATATCAGCTCCTGGGAAAGCTGATCCCTGTTGTTTCACTACAAGGGGAGCTGAAAAAGGCTCCTAATGAGCTCTAGGGAGTGGATGCTGGCAGCGAGCCCGCACCTTTGCCTGTGAAACCAAGACAAGTGACAAAAGGCAGGAACCACCTCTGGCCCAAGAACAAGTAAAATTTAAGGCCTGCATTTCATGGTGCTGCTTGTGGCTGGCAGCTCCCACACCAACGTGGGCACTCTGCTTGCAGACACCCAAAGAACCTCCTGAGCTGGAAGTGACCCACAAGGACCATCCAGGCCAGACCTGCCCTGCCCAGACACACCAACAATCCCAGCCTGGGCATCCCTGGGAGCTCTGGCAGCCTCGGGGCTGTCTCATCACCTGCTGTGTGTCACCTCACCAGCAAAGAGTCAGCCAGAGCCTAACAAAACACGGACTGCTTCCTTTTTCCATGGGAAGGCTCAAGGAGGAACATTCTATTCAAGACCTCTAATGCAAACACCTCCTCTCATTTTTTTTTTAATTTTTTTTTTTTTTTTTTGAAACTAGGCAGTAGCTGCTGTCATTTTCACGCTGCGTTCTGACACACTTCCACCACATCCCTGCCAATGGTTTTAATTTCATTGGAAAAATCAGCTCTGAGCGAGAGTGACAAGCTGCACGCTGGTGACGATGCTGTCAAGTGATGGATAATGTAGGTTTACTTTAGCTGTCAAAACTTCTCAACACTAAAAATAGGTATCACAAGCTTCTGGACTCACTGCACTGAAGCACTGAACACACAGGATATTGACACCCTCAGAAACGCCCAAAGCCACTCACAGCTGAGCAAAGGCAGCAACGGGTGATGGACAGCAAAGGTCTCCGAGTTTTACTGATCTGGAGAAGAGGAAAAACAACACACTACAGGATGAAATCTCCTAGCCATGCTGGCCAAAGCAAAGACAAGATGCTGCACACACACCATGAAACAGAACAGCACAATGTGGGATGCAAACCCGGGCAAAGACAGAGAGAAAGAAAAAGTTCAAAGAGAAAATCTGGTACCTTGTTAGTCCAGCTCTTGGTCCATGTCCCAACTAAAGCTCCTTCTTTCCTGCCTGTCATCCCTCACCTGCCCCTGCCCAGCAAGAAAGGGCACAAGAGCTGTGAGGCTGGGAAGGATGGGAAAGCAGGGAAAAGCAAGTGGCTTTGCCAGAGGGATGAGACTTCCATGGAAGGGGTGAGTCCTCCCCAAAAACTGAGGGACACCAGCCAGGCAGCAGCTCACCAAAGGGGTCAGTGGTTTTGTGGGTCAGGTGGGATAGGAGGAGGGGGATAAAGAAGCACCATTTACAAACCAAATCCAGCTTTTTTTTTTTCCCTCTGAGGCACTGGGATGACAGGCAGAGGCAGGGCTGTCCCTACATTAGGCCAATATTTATGGCAGAAAGAAAATGAAGCGTCATAAGGAATTACTAATGAGATTTTATCATAGGCCTGTGTATAACTGAAGCAGCACTCTGATGTGCTTTGTAAATAATTAGCAGATTAACTTTCACAATGCCCCTGCCAGGCAAATATTATCCCCATCTCCTGCACGGCAGTGATGGAAAGGAAAAAAGAGAGTTTGGGCAGATTGCTCCCCTGTTCTGGACAACTGCAGAGCTTCCCAAACACAGGGAAGGGCCATCAAAGAGAAAGGGGGAACTGGAGGCTCAGGGGGGCCCTTCTGGCTCTGCACAACTTCCTGATAGGAGGGGACAACCAGGGGGGAATCAGGCTCTGCTCCCAGGGAACAGGTACAGGAGGAGAGAGAACGGCCTCAAGCTGGGGCAGGTTGGACACCAGGAGGAATTTCTCCATGGAAAGGGTGGTCAGGCCTAGCAGGGGCTGCCCAGAGAGGTTTGGAGTGCCCATCCCTGGAGGTGTCCAGTGAATTCCTGGATGTGGCACTCAGTGCTCTGGGCTGGGGACAGGGTAGGCATCGGGCACAGCTGGGACTCCACAGTCTCAGCGGTATTTTCCAACCTAAATGATTCTGTGGTTCCATGATTTCTCACGTGCTGGAGGCAGGAACTGAGAGGGGAAATGCTCTCCACTCCCAGCAGACCCAAGGGAAACAACTCTGAGCAACTGCTCCTTTGCAGACTGAGCAAACTGAGCACCTGGCTTCAAGCACGGACCATGGGTGCCTGCCAGCTCCAGGCACAGGGCAGAAAGCACCTGCCAGGAATTCCTCTCTCCACACAGGCCTTCCCTGTCCATCCAAACCTCCCTTCCACCCGAGCAGGAGTGTCCCTGCTCCCTCCTTCTCCCACCCAGAGGCTCCTCAGGGAGAAGGGAGCAGAGCAGCAGCACAGCCACCCGCCCGCCCCCTCCTCGTGTCACTGCCACCTTCCCCCTGCCGTGTGGGGCTGACTGGCACATCCCAAGCCGAGTCGCCCCCTCCACAGCTCGTTGCCAAGTGGTGGGAGCAGGGAAGTGAGGGGCGGGAGCACAAAGGAAGGGGGCAGGAGCAGCACCAACGCTGCTGTGACTTCGTGCCGGATGCAGGCTCCCAAAGAGGCAGACTCGCGTCTATTTCAGATGTGCTGCATAAAAATAAAAGATGCTGGTTGACTGCACATGTTCTCATTTTTAGAAAACAAGCTCCAATTTATTTCTTCTATTACAGCCAGATGGTTGAAAAAGGAAAAAAAAAACCAAACCAACAAATCTCCCCTCAATGTCACCTCAATGAAAAGAAGCCCTGACCTGGTTTCAACCTCCCCGGACCAGAGCACTGCAGAGGAACCACACTTTTAACACCTCCCTCAGGGGGCCCTGACCCCACTCACAGCCTGACCCAAAGCCCTCCAGGGCGAGCAGAGATCTGGACCTCAGGTCCTGCTCAGAGGGTCACCAGCACTGACTGTCACAGGATGACTTCAGGGTTATAAACATCACGGCTGGCACAACTGGACTGACCGCACGTCTCTGCTCTGTGTCTCAGTGCCTTCCCTGCTTCTCCTTTCCTGTTAACTTCTTCTAAGCTGCCTTGAGGGGTCTTTTTCCCTTCTAAAACCCCCATCAAGTTATTTAATTGAAAGAGCAACACAACTTTACATGAAAGTAAACGCTGATTTTCAGCTTTCCCTATTTATCCTCCCCTCATTCAAAGGCATGCCACAACATCCCATACAACTCTTATTTCCACGTGTCTGCCAGCGCTGTGCTGCTCACGAGGAACAAATCTTTCACTTCAAAGCACAGTTTGCATCCATCTGTGGCCCCTGTCAGGCACCCACCACGGCGGTGCCCTGCCAAGTCCGGGAGCACCATGTTTCAGTGGGACACAGGGAATCACTGGCAGAGCAGTTGGCATGCACCAAGATCTCCACCACGAAGATGCTCGTGCCAAAAAGGGAGGTGGGATCAGGTTCTCGGGAGAGGTTGTGCCTGCTCCATCCTTGGGAGGGTCTCAAGCCCTGCCTGGAGAAGAGCCCTGAGGAGCCTGGTCTGGCCCCAGAGCTGATCCTGCTTTGGGAGGAACCCACACGTCCCTTCTCTCCCACCTGACTGACACAGCAACCCCAAAGTTCAGGGAACAATTGTCCAAACAATCCCCAAATGCCCAGGACTACCCATGCCTGGCAGAAAGGACAAAAGGCAGAGAGGATATGATCACATGAAGGGGAGATGAGCCACTGCCTTGGAGCCTCCCCTCAGTTCATGGAATGGCAGGAACTGAGAAGCCTGACCAGGGAACAGCTTTAACCAATGACTCTTTTCCGTGGCCAGCAGGACAAGGAGAGGAGAGGCAGAGCAAGTGCAAAAGAAAAGCATGAAGCAACTGGAAGCATGCTCTCTGAACTGCAGTCAGAAGTCTCTGGCCATGTTTTGGTACCAGCACATTTTAAAGAAAATGAAGAGCCTCTTAGACCTTGTTCCAAGCTGTTTTTTTGAGGAAGGCCATGGCTCACTACAGACACAGCAGGCAAAGAATATCTGGTTTGTGGCACTCCAACCCCAGCCCTGCTCCTGTGAGCCCATTCCTGAATGTCTGCACGGCAGCAGCAACCCTGACAGCCAACAGCCAAAGCCATGGGTTACATGCTCACCTCCTAGGGTCCCACCTGAGCCTCCTGCTTCTAAAGCCACTGCCATGTGACCTCGCCTTCTTACCTGGACAAATGTGACACTGAAGGCTCAGAGATCCATCATTTCTCTGAGTGAGCCCTAAGGCTGAGAGTTCATACACAGATTAACTTCCTAAGAAAGCTCAAGGGCAGAGACCTGCTCCCTTTTACTGGCAAAAGCCTTGCATTCTGCAAATCATAATAGTTCCAGAACTGCTGATTACTTTTCCTCATTTGTGCTTTTTTTTTTTTTTTGAAGTCCTGCCTGTTCCTCCTCCTTCTTATGAGGCTTTTCAGTATTTGTCTGTTACTTGAATGCTAAAGCCTGATTTAGGATTAACCACAACATTTGGGAGGTGGACTCCAATGCTGCCTGCTGTCACTGTTCCAACTCTAAGAGGCTCGGAGAGATATCAGGACAGATCCTGCTCTGCCTAAGTCTCTGTGACCAAAGCTATTTTCCCTTCATTCTATTCCCCACACACACGCACACAGACGTGATTAAGACACGGAGCACGGGGTGGAGAGGTATTAAAGTGGCAAGAAACAGGCAGGGAGAACAAAAATACACTGCAGAGTAAGGAAACAGCTCAGTTCCATGGGCGGCACTGACTGCCCAAAAGCAGAAGTGGGAGATTGTGTGCTGAAAGCACGTCAAGAACGCTGCGCTTGGTCACTTGGGGAAATGACTTTTATAACGTGGCCCACTTCCCCCACTGCAGCCACACTCGGGGCAGAAAAGGGGAACTCCTCAAACACAAATAACCACGTTCCACGTTTCGGGGCTCTGCAGAACCCGGCAGAGCTCCCTCGAGCTGGGGCCAGGCCAGCACGGCGGGCGTGAGCATCCATCTCCTCTCCCATTTCAGTAACACACCGAACCCAGGGCTTCCTACATCAGCCACGCACCAGAGCCCTGCAGAGACCCCTGAGAAAGCACAATAAAAATCACAGGTCTTCTGTAGGGGGTCCCACAGCACGGGTGACCCAGAGCCTGTCCAGGGAGGGGCCTCTTCTTCCTCCCTCTCCACCCTGCTCCTGACAGCTATTGCTGGGTTTTGGAGTGAAGTGTTCTGACGACACTACTGGGACTACAAGGGAGCCAAACAGACTCCAAGACAGCTCCTTCCTCCACAGACCTCTCCAAAAATGACCACATCAGGGCTGCCACATCCTGCCTACCTCTTCCAGTAACCTGGCTCCCAAAACACAGCTGGCCAAAACACCACAATTTTATTTTCTGGCCATTCTGGCTCCCTGAACTTGCTCGCTGTGCACTGAGCAAAGCCCAGGTGCTGCTGCAAGGAGGGGAGAGGGAACACATGGCCCTGATTACAAGGACACCTCAAGCTCAGAGCCACTTCTCCAGCACTGGGCAGGGGGGCACAGGAGGGAATTGGGGCTGGGTTAGGGCGAGCCAGGTGCACAACACACGGGTGACGCTCTGGATCAGTACCTTGGGCTGATCCACAACCCCTGCAGATGTTTCAAGCTAGAAGTGCTCAAGACTCGCTCTTACAAAACTGACACAAGCACAGAAACATCACAAATGGCATCTTTCTCCCAAAATTGGGGAAAAAAAAAAAAATTTATGAACTTCCATGTTTGCCAAGAAGCACCAGGCTGCAGGGCAGCAGCCCCTCCGGCATGTGAGTCAGTATTTGATAGGATAGAGTGGGAGAGAAGGGAATTGGAAACCTCTCCCATCTTTCTGTTATTTTGCCTTAAATGCACTGTAGTTTATGTCCTCAATAAAAGCCTGTGCATATCTTTCCAACTTAAACGTGGATTGGAACCTTGGGATTACTGCCCTGGCAGAATTAACGTATTAGACATAAAAACCATAACATTTCATTATCCATTGTAAACCACATGTGCTTTCCCCCTGGGGAGACTGGAAATATCACCCAATTTCACTCTCATTTTCTGTTCACTGACTGCCCTGCCACATGTTCACACACTGGCACGCTCACTTGGATGATATAGAAGTCCTCTGGTTTCATTCTTCTTTCCTTATGATGCCGACATTTTTTTAAATCATGTTTTTCTGTTCTGTTTTTGTCTCTGTGAAAGCACCACGCTACCAAACCACTCGGCTGGAAAAAAAAACTTACCCTGGAACAAAAAAACAGCTCATATTTGTCTAGCTGGAAACACACCATAACCTGATGTCTGAAACAAGGGTAGAAGGCAACACAGAGGCAAGAAAACCTCAAACACAACAGGCAAGAAGACTCAGACTCATTTATGGGCACAGCAGGGTCTGTGGTCAATAAGTGAGGCACTGAAGAACAGAATCTCTTCCCTCTGCACTTTGAGCTCCCTGTATTCCTCCCTCTCACTGTTAGGCTGGCTGCAAATTCAAAGATTTGCACAGGCCACAGATTGTGTCTGTCTCTTTGAAAGGTCAAAACCCAGGAGCAGCACAACCCCACACGGGACCAAGGGGCCAGCTGGCAGCAAATTGGAGTGACCACACAGAGGAAGTGTGGGGAGGAACAGGGGCCAGAGAGGAGCCTTTAAAAGCCTGGGTCACCCTTATGTTGCAACTTAGAGGCTGCCTCAGGGAGTCTTTTTTATTTAATCAGTTTTGTATCTCTGCAAAGATTAGCGACCAACTGTCCCGATTTAGTGCTGCCATGTTTCTATAAACATTCCTGGACGTGCTTGCTTCGATAAAACATGCAGCTGCTGACACGGCCTCTCACATAAACATCTCCCTCTGCATCTCCAAGAAGCCTGAAGGTTTTTATTCCCAAGAGACCACTGGCTGAGAGGGGAAGGGGAGGTGAGCAGAGCTGGGCAGGAGCTGCAAACACACCCCTCCACCAAATCCACCCCAGCCCTTACTCACATGAGGGTGTCACAGCAGCCAACAGGACCAAAGGGAAACATTGGTTGTCCCACGCAGCTCCTGGAATGAAAAAGGAAGATTAAAAGGTCAGCTTGAAGCACCCAGATGCACAGAGCTGCTGTCCAGCTGCCTGACCCCCCGGAACACACCTCAGCCAAACTCCAGCAGCCAGGCTCTTATCACTAACACCACTTCAACCTGTTAGTGCAGGGAGGGCAATAATTCAAACCCAAATTGCTTCTCACCGTTTGCTGCAGGCTGCGTCTTGGCACAGCCACAAAAGACAATTAAGGAGGTTTCCCTTCGGTCTGCGGCCGGTCAGCTCCAGACTCTGAGGGCTGCAGGCAGCATCCACTTGTCCCAAAGCAACTCTTTCCACAGCCTTGGCTTCAGCTAATTGCACCACTGCTACTGATCTGGAGTTTTACAGGAGGATTTTTACAGAATCCTTGGCTCCCACCTGAATGCTCTCAGCAAAATTACGCTCGGGGTTAGCGTGGACCTCACAGAGCAATAAGCTGGAAGCACGGGCAGAGGTTTCAGGTAGCAAAACCAGAATGTATTTTAAAAATAAATCTCTAGAATGCCTGCACAACGAAAGCAGTAAAAGGTCACTTATCCCCAGCAAATATCATCCCCACACGCTGCTCAGAGATTGGAAACATGAATGGATTGACAAATCCTGAGCATCATGCAGCGGAGATTTCCTATGGCTCTCCTCCCTGCCCCGTGCTTCCCATCACCTCAGGACACGGATCTGTGGGAGGCAGAGCTTGCTGGCGGCTCCTTATGGAAAATGCTTGCTCTCCCACACCAGGAAAAGTGGGAAGAGCAGAGCACCCCATGGCCAGCCCACCACGAGACACTGAGCCCTGCACAGCCCTCGCAGCTCCGAGGGCTGGGGATGATGTAACACCATTAGACATCTGCCAAATAAATAAGCGAGCTCCAACATGCCTTGCTCCAAACCTGCACAGCAATTTCCATTCCCGAGCAGGAACTTGTACTGGGGTTTAATACTCTCTCCAATATATCCCTTTCCACCCAGAAAATCTGTGCCCACTGCTCCAGGAACACACATAATCCTTGGAAGCAGACGTCAGCCTCCAAAGCTGAGAAAATGACTTTGTTCTTGGGGATCAGGGAACTCAAAATCCAAGAAGTTGGAATGTCCTGATGAGTTTGGTAACTTAAACCCCAGGAGGAAACACCTGCTCTCTGAACAGCCGCTGCTGTTTTATCCATCCATAATTCCACGGGAATAGTCTTTTGCTCGTTGACAATCCAGCAGCCATGGCCAGAGAGCTGGGAAAGAGAGGAGGGAGCTGCCAGGAGCCAGCAGCCCCAGTCCCACAGCACTGCCCCACACAGCAGCTCTCAGACAAAAACCTGGTGGTGCTGTTCCACAAGGATCCACCAAACCCAACGTGAGCTCCTCCACCCATTCCCCTGGAGAGACACCCATTCACCCCAGCAGGGATTTGGGGTCACAGATGCACAGCTACACCTCCCCTCTGCCAGCAAATCACGCACAGAAACAGCAGCACTTCCCTGGTTTTACAGCAGGTCAAGTACAGCTCTGGGATCTCACAGGGAAGAAGAGGCACAGCCAGAAAAAAAGGGATTTTCATCAAAAAGTCAACAACAATTGGATGCAGTCATTATCTCGGAGATCTGCTCAGTTGAGTCCCACAGGATAAAGCCCTGGATGGAAGAAGGGCCAAAAAATCCCTTCTCCCAACCCAAAAAACCCTTCCCCCAGCCCCTGCCCCATCACAAACGTCTGCCCCCAAGCAGCTCCCTCGGACACGAGGTGTTCCCCTCCCTTGCCTGGCTGGGGCTGAAGAGCACAAGTGATGGACACAGGGCTCATGAGCAAGTCCCCAGGAGAAGCAGATCCCAGGCTCCCCAAACTGAGAGCATCCTTCCCCATCCCCAAGTCCCTCCTGGGACAAAAGCAGGGTGAGGGCAGCCCACTGCTACCAGCACTGCCAGGAATCAACCCTGCTGCAGGTGAGGCAGGAGCTGTCCTGTAACTCACACTGCATCAGAGCCCTCACAGGGAGAGAGACCAAGTCCAGATTAGGCACACAAGCTCAGCTCTGACAGCTCCTAAGCTCAGCTCAAAGCTCTACTTCAATAATATGTGTTTAACAGCACTCGGGCTTTTTAATGCATCTCTTGAAAAGTGAGCAGAAAAACAAATGGAAGTGTTGCTATGAAAACTCCCATTTTCCCATGTAAACTAACGGGAGTTCAGCTAGAATAAAGCATTTTTATTTAGTGTAAGAAAAACCTGTGATACCCAACTAGCCTCAGGTCAGAGCACTGATGTTTTCTCCCCAGGAGTTCCAGCCTTCTCAGGGATGTGTTTTGTCTTATCTACAAAAGGCTTTTCTTCCCTTTCGCTGTTCTGGAGGCTCGAAGGGAAACCCCCAGCATCTCCAACAACTGCTGTAAATCCCCACTTCTTCTCCTGATACAAGCATGGCTACAGCAGCCCCGGTATCATCAGCCAGCACTTATCCTGGAAAACATGTAACTCCAATTCAACAATCCTATTACGTGTGCTCCCAGCATTTGTACAGGGGAGATTTAGCTCTTAGCTCTCCATTGCTTTATCTCTTTCCGGGTTTGCCAGGGCAAGAAATTATCTCAGGCTATAAACGGGTCATATCCAAATGCTTCTCCCATCTTTGCTGCAAATCTGGGAGAAAAGCTCCCGCAGCTCCTGTGCACCCTCGGGCTCCTCCAGCCCCTCTGGGAGGAGCTGGCTGTCCCACCTCCCCAGCATCCCACCTCTAAGGCACTGTCAAACCACAGCCTGCCCCATCCAGGGGTCCCTCGTGTCCGTGGTGTCTCCAGAGGTGACAGGTCTGGCCAGCTGATGGGCAAAGAGCCCACCCAGAGCAGAGAGGGCAGAACACGAAATCAAGACAAGGAGCAGCACGGGCATGGATGGAAAACCCCACCCTCTCTACCTCACTGGCTTGCCCTAGAGCCTGTAGCTGGGGCAGGAGGGGAGATCCACCCTGAATTGCCTCGCTGCTGGCAGGGGGACTCATCCCACCCTGCTCTCTTCTGCCTCTGAGCCCCCAAACTCCACAGGCCAGGTGTGCCCTACTCTATCTCCCTGCTTTAGTCAGCAAAGTGAGCCACCACCGTGTCTCAGCAACACACCCACCTCTTGCATAAAAAAATAAAACAAATTAGAGCTAAACCACTTCTGCCTCATTTATTCCAGGAGCACTGTTCCCACAGGCCTCTACCCATGAGGTACGTGTGCAGCTCCTGAATCACCCTCTCCTCCATCTGACACTGACACCCAGTTCTAAGGCTGCTTTCCCATCCACCTGCCAGGTACCTCTGCCCCGTGGTACCTCCCCTGTGCTCTTGCCCCACACCTGTCTCTTACCTCACATCTCACCTGCGACACCTCCTCGGCAGCTCACGGCTTAGTCACTGCTAGAGAGCCCAAACCCCGGCTGCCTTGGCCAGCAGGACACTTCTATCTCTGTGAGAACAGCAGCCCAGCTCCCGGGATCCCTGCTCCCACAAAGCCTGGGACAGCCCACGGAGCATGCAGCCAGGAAAACAGGGGCACTTCCAGAGGCTTCGGGCTCGTCCCGCAGCAGCCCCACTCCAGGAGCGCCCTGGGATGGGCGTGGAGAGGAAAGGAAGGATTCAGACAAATGGCTGTGCAGACGTGTGGGTAAAATCAAGCTGCCCAAACCCACAGCCACTGAGTTCTGGAGCATTAGAAAGTAATTTGAAAAATTAAAATCATCCTGATACTCAAGGATGCCGTTTTCTTTTCTTTCCTGGAAAACACGCCAAGGGAAACAGAGAGCAGGTCACAGGCAGCCCCAGCCGTGCTCCAGCAGCACCACTAAAGCTGCTCACAAGAGTTTCTGCTCTTTTTCCCCTCTTAAGGCCGATTGCTGCTTTGGCTTTCAAGGGGACGAGCTCGCCTCACCTTGGGAGCACAGCATCCAACCCACGAGGAGCCCTTCCCAGAAACAAAACCGGCGTTTCCCTCACGACATCGCCCTGCAGGGAAATAAAACCTTACAATATGCCTGGGAACCATCCCAGCCCTTTCCTCTGGAACACATCCCCTCCCCACCCTCGCAGCACCCTGAACTTCTCCGGCTGTGCTGTTTGGCTCTTTCTCCATGGCCGGAGCCCGAGGTGTGGCTGCTGCACCCCTCACCCCTGACCCACCGCTTCCAACATCCTCCAACATCCGCTCCTCCTCCTCCTCCTGCCTCCCTCTCTCCCTCTTCTCTCTGGCTCTTTCCCACCGGCCAACAAGCCCGGCCTTTGTCCTCCCCTCCAGGCACCTCTGATCCCCGTGCCCTCTCCCCACCCTGCTCCCCCACTCCCCACTGCATCCTGGCATCCAAACACTGCAAAGTTTAGGAACGCATAAGGGCTTCTGGAGGGAGAAATTGCAAAAGCAGCCCTGGAGTGTGTGCTGAGTGTTTGTGTTTCAAACGGAGCTTTCCCCTGACTGCAGACACCACTGACACACTGGACACACTCCTCACCTCACCTGTCAGCCAGCTCGCCCCACACCACCTGCCTTTCCTCATGGAAAACCCGGATTGGGGTCTTTGCCTTGGGTTTGTGTTCTGCAAGCAGCTCCACAAAGCCTTGCAGCGATGTCTCCAGGCTCAGCAGGCTCCCCTGTCCAACCCCCCCGGCACCGCGGATTTGCTTCCACAGGTGCCTCTGGAAGAGCCCCTCTCCGGGAGGAGCCGGACAAAGCGCCGAAGGGGCAGGTCAAACAGATCAAAGGGGGAAACCTCCCCTCTGCTTTCACTCCAGCTTTGCCCTCAAATCAGCCTCTCCGATGTGCTGCTTCCCTTTCATTACTGCTCCTTTTGCCTCCTGGTCCTGTCCACGGCTCTGGCCCTCGATTACGCCTTCAGCTCCCTCACCAGGAATATTTTATCAGCGCCTGCCCAGCTCTGCTCTTCCCTCAGACTCACTCTTTCCACCTGCTGCTCCCAGGACACCTTTTCCCAGTCCGGGTGACGGCTTCCTTCGTGGCAGGGCTGCAAGGTCCGAGCTGCTCCAGGGCTGAGCCCGTCCCCTGTGGCCGAGCTCCGCTCTGGGAACAGCAGCACGCAGGAAGGGTGGCAATCTGCACCAGATCTCTGTTTATACACATACACACACACAAAAACGCTGCTAAGTGCTTTTTGAGAGGGAGGTGGGACCGCAGAGCTCCTCTAACCTACACAATCCTACCATTCTGTCACTTTCTTGTAAACAAAATAATCCAGGCTGGGGCTGCGAGAGAGCGGCTGCTCACTTGACGGCGCAGCAGAGAGGGCTCCGCGTCCCCTCCGCCGTGGCATTTCCCTCCCCAAATCAATCACAGCTCAGACAGGACATCAAAGGTCTCTTTCTAGGGCTCTACCCCTGGAAATCCTCCCGCAAGGAGGGAGGTAATTGCACCTGCTTAAGGCTCGGGAACATCAGCGCAGCGTAACGCGCAATTATCGTAGCACCTGGAAAAATTGGGTAGAGAAACCACCAGTGAAAGTCCCCACTGCTCAAAAAACACTTTGTGCTCTTCCCTTTCCCCAGTGCTTTCTGACAGGGGAGGGAGGGCTGATTTCTGGAGATGGGCTATTTCAATTCAATCGTTAATTTTATTTGGCAGCCTGTTCCCAGCCCAAAAGGTGTCTCCGTGCATTTTCCAAAGGAGCAATTCTGCCCCTGGGAAGTGAAGAGCTCTCAGTCAGCACCAGGAAAAGAGAGATGATGTTCAGTTTGACAATGAGACTGTCAGTGGGCTCTGAAATGTCACTCCCACACCTCGCAGATGCAGTTGGCTCATCCCTTGTTTCGGAGGAATGTACTGGAGCTCCTTTTGTAACTGATACAAAATGTTTCACCAGGCTGGAGCTTTAATCTGGGGAAAAAAAAGCTCTCCTTCCCTTGCCATTGAAAGGCATTTTAATTAATTGTCTTGAACATATTTAAACTGTTCCATCCTTTTTAAAGACACTTTTCCAGGGACAAACCACGTCCTTAAGTAAAACCCATATGGCACCAAGCTGAACCAAAAAAGCCCCAAAACAACACAAAAAAACCCAAACTGATATTTCAAGAAGGTGGATCTTCCCCCCATCATCATTCTTGTCCCTGGTTTTGCCAGAACTTATATCTGTGAATAACTCTGGAAGGATAACCAGGACAAATGTTTGTATAATGGCAGCTTGACAGTGTAACTTGTTTTGAGAAACAAGCATGTAAGATAAATCACAACTGGAATGACAGGAAGAAAACCAAGCGAGAGGAGACACCAAAAACCCGTGGGAGAAAGACAACACAAGTTCCACAGAGTTCTGGGATCTAATCTTACAAGTGAGCCCAGCATTTCAGTACCAAAAATAATCTATTAGATGAGCTTTTCTTTTTACCATCAATTTTCAACCCTATAAAAATTGCCCCAAAAAGCCTTAAGCACCACCACTGCAATCTTCACATCCTCTCTATCTCTTCATATTTCTTGCTCCTCTCTGGCCAAATGCAAGTGGAAAAGGTGGAAAGCCCTACAAAGCAGCCCAGCTTCACTGTATCCTGAATCCTGGATATATGAAAATGTGGATGTAGAGAGCAAAATTAATCCCTGAGTTAATATTTCTCTCAAGAAACAAAACTTCCATTTTTATCCCGTGGCAACTCAACCCCCCCCCCCTCCTTTCCAGTCCTGACTTGGAACTTTGTGGAAATTGGACTGGGCTGTGACATCTTCCAAGGGCCCAGGTCTATCCACCCATGTGCTGCTCCTCAACTTCATCAGCCAAACACACCAGATTTGTCTCCTAGGGCTGGAACAACACTGCTTGCTCTCTGTTCCATCACACAAAGTTTACAACTCAGTTAGGTTGGTTATTTGTCTTAAAACTAAGGCAATGGTCACTTCACCACTGGCAATAAAATCAGCTTGTCCTTAGAACCCATCACACCTCTGTAAATTGCTCTTCTCTTTCCACAGGAGGCTGAATTTTCTGCTTGGAGAGAACTGGCTATGCACAAATATTCCCTATATATGAATGTAAATCAGCCCATGGATTGGCTGCTGGTGTTTGGTTGGGGAAAGGAAGACAAGCACAACCCACACCAAACAAACCCGGTGCAGTTGTTCTCCTCCATTACACAAACACTTGGCAGGCTTCCAGTGTAAAATTTATGCACTAAAATTAGCTCTCACAATTGCAATCAATTGCAACAATCAAGCATAAATAATTCCAGGGGGAAAAAAAAAAATAAAAAAAAGAGGGGAGCATGGCTAACAACGCCAGAGCACTGCAGTGGCTCCTCCGTGGGTCCATCCTTGTGTCCAGCAGAGTTTTCCTGCCTATCATTCCTAGGGCTGCAAATACAGCACTTTTTACCATTTTATTTACTTTTTACCCTTTGTTTTTACTTTTCACTCAGCACACACAGCCATGGTACAGTGGTACACACGGTACAGGGCCAGAGCACAGCTTTGTGCAGGGTGTTTTTTTCCCCCCCTTGAAACAACAACGGGTGAACTCGTAATAAACATTGT